>CAWUFW010008267.1:0-600000 GCA_963921515.1 Calotriton arnoldi
GGGTTTAGTCCCTGGTTAGGGAAGCCAGGTTCATGTGTTGTCTGACCTGGAGGGTGGGACAACTGTAAACAGTGTCCTGACCGGCTTGTCTTCTGGGGATACCGCTCCTGAGGGGAGGGGGCAGTACTCTGGAAGGCGGTGCAGAGGGAGGGAGTCCTCGCCTCTGACCCCGGTTCAACTGGAGGGTTTAGACCCTAGATTGGAGGACCAGGTTCAGGGTGTCCCCCCTGACCTGGACACCCAGTTGCAGGATAGAACCCCTGAACTGGTGGGCGAATTGAGCAGGACACCTGCCACAGGTACCCTGGCAATTCTGGAAGGGGGTACCACTCCAGGTGGGAGGGTACAGAGCCCCAACAAGGAGGAGGAGGACCGGGTGTGGGAAAGCCCAACCCAGTCTCCTGTCCAGCCACCGGGTACAGGCCTGGGGCTGGTAGGTCAGTGTCCGGATGTCATACCCGACCTGACAGGAGGGAGAGTGGACAAAGGGTGCCAAGCACCTGGGGCTACTGCCCCCCGCTCTCTGACGCCACAGAGGGTTGAGAGCCCTGAGAGGCATAAGGCCTGGGTCTCATCCCTGACCACTGTCAGTGGCCACTGTGGCTTGCTGACTGTCTGTTGGGACACACCTGTGAGCAAGTTAAGGTTAGGTGTTGCATAGGTGGTGTCCACAGGTGAGGAGAAGGGTTCCCCATGGATTAGCTTGGTGGGCCCTGAGAGTATGGACAGAGGGATCCAAATAGGTTCAGATTGGCGTAGAACTGGAATATGCCCCTGCTGTTGCGGGCCAGGTCCAGGTTCTATCGCACATAGCAGGGAAGCCCATCAAGGTAGTGATTGGTCTACCCTGCGTTTTGGCTGGAAGGGGGTTGTGTTGGACTTGGCCCTTTTTGTAGGGTCATCCCTGAACTTTTTGCCTTCCTCCTGTACTTTTTCTGACCTGTTGTTGGCTGTTTTGTGACTCTGGGCACTTTACCACTGCTGATCAGTGCTAAAGTGCATATGCTCTCTGTTATAAATTGATGTATGGATTAGTGACTCCATGATTGGCTGGTTTGGTTTACTTGTCAGACCCTAGTACAGTGCACTGAGTGTGCCCAGGGCTTGTAAACCAAATGCTGCTGGTGGGCTTGCAGCACTGGTTGTGCCACCCAAAGAAGCAGCCTGTAAAAGTGTGTCTCAGGTCTGCCATTGCAGAGCCTGTGTGCAGTCTGGTACTGCCATGTTGACTGGGCAAGTGCACCCACTTGCCAGTCCCTAAACCTTCCCTTTTCTTCATATCAGACACCCCTATGGTAGGCCCAAGGGCAGGGTGCATTGTAAGTATAAGGTAGGACATGCCCTGGTGTGTGTGGCATATCCTAATAGTGAATTACAGCAATTTTCGTTTTTCACTATTGCAAGGCTACCTGTTCCCCATAGGCCAGAATGGGCAGTTTGATTATTACATCTTATAATCCTAACTGACCCAGGGAACATGGTAGAAAAACGAATTTAGTATGCCTGAACTCAGAATGATAAAATAGATATTTTAGTGAAGTTGGTTTTAACATTCTGTGTTTGAAAATACCACTTTTAGAAAGTAGGTATTTTCTTGCCTAAACTATCCAAGCCTGCCTCTGCTAGGTTGTGTATTCCATGTCTGGTTTGTGAGTGACAGGGGCTGGGGGATTCCAGGAGACAGGGTGAGTCAGCCCAGGGCTGAATAGAGAGATCTGCATGTAGGTGGGTGGGAGGAGTTGCACCTGGGACCTGAATTGGGCTGTGCTTTCCCTCCACAATGCTGGCTCCACCTCCTGTGGTGCGTCTGATGTCCCTGGCCTACACTGTGAAAGGAAAGAAGGAGTCTTGTCAACAAAGTGCTCCAGGACTGACCAGAACTGGTTTGGACTAGGCAAAGGCCTCTCTGCCTTCAGAGAACAAAGGGAAAATGAGTATAAAAGAGGGGACCCAAACCCCAGAACTTTAGATCACTTTGGGAAACAAGAAGAACCTTTGCTGAGGAGAGGAACCAGAGAAACTGAGGAGGATACTATCCCTAAGCTGAGTGCTGTTTGGGGGATTGGCCTGCAGTGGTTGCCTGACTGCCAAAGAAAGGAGAAAGGAACTTTGTGTGTACTTTCATCAACTTGTAAAAGATCTCCAAGGGCTTGAGAAAGAGCTTGCCTCCTGCTGAAGTCTCAGGGACAACAGACTTCACCCACCAGCTCCCCAAGAGTTCTTTTGAAGTGCCTGCTGTTGTGTTGGGCCTTCTGAGGGACTGCATGTTGCAAGGAGCTGGAAGCGCAACTCACGAAGAAGAAGCGTGTCGCCGCCGCAGCCGCCGCATCACTGAAGAAGGGTGTCGCCGCTGTCACTTCACAACGCAGAAGCACCTCGCATCGCCGGAGAAGAGGATCGACGTCGCATCAGACGCCGCCGCATCATCGGAGAAGCGTGTCGCCGCCGCTGTCGTCGCATCGCTGAAGAAGGGTGTCGCCGCTGCAGCTGTCGCATTGCATCGCCGAAGCGCCTCGCATCGCCGGAGAAGAGGATCGACGTTGCATCAGATGCCGCCGCATCACCGGGAAGCGTGTCGCAGGGCCTGTTGCGTCTCAGAAGAATCGTTGAGTCGCCGCTCGGCCGTCCAGCATGCACGCATCGTGTCGCATCAAGAAGAAGACGCCATCTTTGTTTCATTGCACTGGATCTTCATCGCATCACGGCTTTGCTGGTCGCATCGCCACGGAAGCGCAGTAAGAAACCGACGCATCACCTCCCCACGCCGAGAAGAACCAACGCATCCCCTACACATCAGTAGGGACCCGCCGCATCACCGTTCTTGCGTGTAGGAACCGACGCTTCACCTTCCCTGCAACACTTTCGTTGTATAGCGTTACGCATCCTAAGGTACATTGAACTCAAAGTGTCGCATTTTACATCTAAAGAGAACTAAGCTATTTCTACCATTTGTAAGTACAGTATTGTGGATTTTTGTAGTTTGTGGTCTTGTGTTAAATCTATATAAAAGATAGTTATTTTTAATATACAACTTGTTTGGGGTCCATCTGTAGTGTTGTCACTGGGTTACTGTATGTGTTCACAAATGCTTTACACACTGCCTCTGAGATAAGCCTGTCTGCTCGTGCCAAGCTACCAAGGGGGTGAGCAGGGGTTATTTTAGGAGTGTACCCCCTTACCCTGACTAGACGTAAGGGTCCCTATTTGGTCAAAGGTACCTACCTCTGCCAACTAGAGACCCCCAAATCTAACACAGCCCATGCAGCAGGTGGGTGTACATGGTGGAGAGGACGTCTTTCTCAAGAGGGGGCAGATGGAGACCAGTTCCTGTTTGTCCACCAGGGAGAGCTCTGGCCAACTCTATCCTGGTGAACTTCTCCTTCACCTGCCTCTTCTCATCCTGCCACCAATGCACTGACTGAATTAGCCAACTGCTACCATAGGGATGCCTTCTGTGTTGCACTGCTGAGGTATGGAGGTAGGACATGCAGTTTTTTTTAGTTCCCCGCTACAAATGTTACAATCACATTAGTCTCCTCCTCATTGTAGTTCTTCTTCCTCCTCACATGTAGCATGCTGATGGCAAGGCAAGGTGCAGTACAGGCAGGTGAAGGATGGGTCTGTAAAAACCAGAGCCTTTGATGTGTGCTGCTTTTATGTGTTTTGTAGTGCATGGGTGGCATGTGACATTAATTGTCTGCAGGTGTATGAAATTACACTTACTCCGATTCTGGCCCAAGTGCAGAGATTCTGCCCAGAGTACAGAAACTCTGCCAAGTGCAAAAACTCTGCAGTCGTAAAAATACTAATCGTAAGTCCCTTTGTGAATACCGAAAAGTCGTAAAGTTAGACTTTTGGTCTAAAGTTAGACTTTTGGTCTAACTTTACCTTTCTGAATTGGGCCGCAGGTGTTTTGCAAGTACTGTAATCCTTGTGATATACATCTCAGCTTTTGGATCTAAGGGAAATTTTCAAAGCTCTACAAGCATGCATTTCCCCAGGTTCAATCATTAAAAAGACTTTTAGTGGGGGTATCTCCCTATGATAAACTATAGTGAAAAGTGAAACAGATAATGTTATTATAAAATTACTAACTATATTTTAATGTCAAATATTATAGTATTTTAATTTTATATTTGATTTTTTTAATGTAGAACAAAAGAAAACAAATGATACAGTATGATTACCTTCAATTAAAAATAAAAAATTTCAGAAATGTCATTTAAAATAAAATTACCAATTAGATGTTATTAAAATATTCACTTACATTCATTTTTAATTACAAAATAGGTTGCTAACTTCTTTTAAGAAATATGTATTAATTTTATATGTTTTTGTTAACACTAAATTAAATGCCTTTATATTTTTAGCTATTTAAAATAATGTATTTAATTTTACCGTTATTCCCAATGGGGTTTTATTTAAAATCCTTACTGCCGTTATTTTCTAAGGGGGGGTGTTGCAGTACCTCTGGTTGGCCATGTGTGGTGCTGAACTTAACTTCAGCTCCAAGCTGGAGTAATTATGTACTCTTTTGGGTCACTTTTTGGCTGTCGAAGTGCAGTTAGCAATGGGTTACTCTTTTGTGGGTGGGCACACATCCCTCCCTAAACCCCTCCCTGGTCCTGCCTAAACCCCTCCTTACTCTCGCCATTAAACATTTCCATCAAGTAGTAGGTAGTCCCCCTTTTCAAAACACTCCCCATGTCCCTCCCACATTTGCTACTAAATATTAGGCCTTGGTGGAATAATCAATTCCACCGACAGAAGCAGACGAATTGTAATCCAGTGTTAGTCTTGTAACGCGGAATTACTTTCAAGTTCAATCAGCTGTGATTTCTAAACATAGAGGGACTGCTCCCTCTTCCCATCCTGTTTAAAAAGCTCTGCAGTGCATACCCCCCGGCGCCCTTACATACTCTGCCGTGATTACTGCAGAGTATGTAAGGACACTGAGATGTATGCACTGCAGAATTATATGCAGTGGTTTCTAACGTTTGGAAACTACTGCATACCACTCAGCAGCGCCGCCCTTCTATACTCTGCGGTAATCACTGCAGAGTATGCAAGGGTGCCAAGTGATGTGCGCTTTTTTCTTAGTGCAAAATGCATCCTTGCATCTATTTTTGGACATGAGAGTGCATTTTGCACTAAGAAAATAGCACCAAATACCCACTCCGCCCTGCCATTGAATTCCACAGAATCTTGCAGAACTTTAATGTAATTCTGTGGAATTCCACAGAATCAAATTTCGCCAATTCCGTCCACCTCTACTAAATGGGCCTGATTCACAGAACTAACTTACGTCAAAAACGTAAAGTTAGTACCTTTGGTATTCACAGAATACACTTACTCATTTTGGTATTCACAGAATACACTTACTCATTTTGGTATTCACAGAATACACTTACTCATACTAACTTTATGTCCGCACTCGGGCCGGAGATTCCGGCCCGGTGGTGGAGATTCCGGCCGTTTGTGGAGATTCCGGCCCGGAGGTGGAGATTCCGGCCGTTTGTGGAGATTCCGGCCGGAGATTCCGGCCGTTGTGGAGATTCCGGCCATTTGTGGAGATTCCGGCCGGTTGTGGAGATTCCGGCCGGTGGCGGAATCTCCACAAACGGCCGGAATCTCCACAAACGGCCGGAATCTCCACCTCCGGGCCGGAATCTCCACAAACGGCCGGAATCTCCACCTCCGGGCCGGAATCTCCACAAACGGCCGGAATCTCCGGCCCGAAGTGCGGACATAAAGTTAGTATGAGTAAGTGTATTCTGTGAATACCAAAATGAGTAAGTGTATTCTGTGAATACCAAATGAGTAAGTGTATTCTGTGAATACCAAAAGGTACTAACTTTACGTTTTTGACGTAAGTTAGTTCTGTGAATCGGGCCCAATATGTATACTTAACATATGTGGAGACTCCGCACTCGGGGCTGAGAGCTCAGCACAGAAAAAGAAAGGAGAGGCAGAGGCAGAAACCCCACACATAGGTTTGTAAATAGCATTTTGTAGAATGGTTGTAGTTCTATTGTAGTACTACAAAACTTACTACAAAATGCAGGTTGTGAATAGGGCCTCTTAATATCTACTCTGTCGATATGTTTCATTGCCTCTATTACCCCAATCAAGTCTGCCACATTTTATCAGGACGTTTGGTCTGTTATACACCAACCTAGATTATCTGTTTTGTTGGGTGTTAGATTATGTGAGAATTTGAGTGTTCACTGAACTAATTTAGCCCCTATGTACTTAACTGGACCCCTACGGGTGAGATCACACCAGGACTGATGGGTTCGATTACCCTTTTCTGGGACCTTTGTGGAACCTTATTGTGGCCCCCAAATCAGGTCTCTGTGATGGGGTGTCAGACTGTATTCTATGAGTACATCACGTTGAATCAGGGCAGTGGTGGTCTGCCTATGTGCACTGCTCTGGCAGTGAAACTTAGATTTGAACACCTTATCTAATATAGGCATCATTTCTCATTTGAAAAAATGCTAAACATTCCAATCGCCAAAACAAAAATGGAATTCCTCCAAAAGGCATTTCAACTTCAGTAGTCTACACTGACACCTCTATGTGGATGAAGAAAAAAGAAAACACTGATGCGACAAAATTAGGGGTGTGCAAAATTTGCTTAATCTGCTTTTGCATAATATATTAATCTTTAAAAAAAAAAAAAAAAAAGCAAAATTACATTTAATTTCAAACAGGCAGAATATGTGCTTAAGCATATTTGAACTGTGGAATATCACGCAATGTCTATTGAAATAACTCGGAAGAATGAGTAACTGCGTATTACTTTATTAGCATGGGTTGTAAACAACCAACATCCATAACCCACAGAGGAAAATGACAGTTGGCACCGGAGTGCAGGTTAGAACCTTGTCAACATTCTAGGAACGTTCTAAGCAGGGTAAAGAGGGGTGGAAGAAGAAACCAAGGGGAAAACAGTAAAGAATATAACATCTATCTTCAAAGAGCCACAGGAAAAGTTTGGAACAGTGTCATTTTATGAGGTGGAGTCTCATTACAACTAAGATTGCCTTGGAAAAAAATACACCTCTTATAGTTTTTCAACAATGACAGCAGCATTTCTCCCTGTTTGGGACTTCTGGGAGTGAGACAGTTGATGTGTTTTGAGATTATTGATGTAAAAAAGAGTGAGTGATGCCAAAAACGGGAAGTACAGTCAGGAATTGCTTTCTTCACACAACTTCAGTGTGGATCTCAGGTATGTTGACAATGGTTTATATGTTACAGATGCCATTAGACAATCTTTCAATGTACCTATATTTTGATGTTGTTCAACACTGGTGCATCACTCTTGCAAGAGAGATGTGTATAGTGTTGGGTGTATTTGATCCACCCAATAAAATAAGTCAACATTTCCTTGAATCTTACAGTAGCTGCATGACAAGAATATAACACATCTCCTTCCTTAGGGAGATAAAATGAAACAGAGAAGAATTGTGAGGAGCGGAAAACACAAGTTAATGCATTACATAGTCTCTATGCCAGCATGGTGTGGGGTGTACATTTCTCAAAGACTCCCTAGTGTTGGGAGTGACAATATTGTTGTTTACATTGGCTCCTTGTTCACAGATGTTATCTGGTACACCTTCACTGTTATCTTTGACAATCCTATCAATACTCCAATATTGTCCATCATTAAGTTGTACTACATTTTTGAACACTTTGTGTACAACTTTTCTGTCTGAGAACTTCGAACAACCTGACAATACAGATCTAGGTAGTTTTATTCTTACCACATCTCCTTCTTCCCATAGTATAGCAGGTTTCTATACTTTTGAATTGTACCTGTCCACATATTTCTTTTGATGGACATGTATCTTTTCCATGATCTTTTCCCTATCAACCTCCTCCATCTTGTTTCCGACAAGCCACATGGGACTTAACTTGGTGCCGGGTTCCCTTCCTTTGAGGGACTTGAATGGAGACTCTCCGGTAACAGAATGAGGGGTGACAAGATAAGACCAGACCATTTCATCAAGTGCTTTTCTCACATTAATACCACTACATACATTAAGCTTATACAGTCCTTAATCATACGGTTGATGCGTTCAACCAAACCGTTGGCCCTTGGACAATATAATGCAGTTCGTAGATGATTGATAGAAAATTGGTGTAAAAACTCTTTCATTATTGTGGAAGTAAATTGAACACCATTATCTGTAACTAAGGTTTGGGGTACTCCTTCAGTACGAAAAACTTCTTGTAGGAAGAGAATCACAGTGTTGGTGGTGATATTATCTACAACCTTAGTAATTATCCATTTGGAGTGGTAATCCACAAGTGTGAGTATGAATCTTCCACCTAGTCCCTTTACATTTAGAGGTCCAATGATGTCCATAGCTAATTTGTCCCAAGGAACAGATGGAACCTCTACCGCTGATATTTGGCCCTTACTCACATGTTTACTCTTGTCACTCATAGCACATGGCACACACTGCCTCACCCTTCTCTCAACCATGGTGTCCATGGTTGGCCACCAGTAATGTAGTCGAATCTTGCTTTTAGTAATGCTGCATCCTAAATGGCCTTCATGCGCCAAACATACAATTTTGTCCCTCACACCCTCTGGCGGTACAAGTTTGCTCCCTCTGTAGAGGTTCTGCTCACGGAAATACAATTCATTTCTGACTTCCCAAAATACTTCTTCACCATTCTTGAGTTCTGAGCTTTTGGTAGGCCATCCATTCATTATAAGATGCTTCACTCTGTGGAATAAGGTATCACTGCGCAAAGCCTCCTCCCATTCCTGTTTGCTTATACCTTCAGTCACATTGGCCACTACTATTTCATCACCAAAATTACTCTCTGGTTCTCTATTTTCCATGGGTAATCTAGACAAGCAATCTGCTGCTTGATTGAGTTGTCCAGGTATGTGTATGATCTTAAAATTATACCCTTCAAGACCTAAGAACCATCTTGATATTCTGGGTGTCGTTCTTTCTATGTTCTTAGAAGAGAATGCACTTACCAAGGGCTTGTGATCTGTCCTTATGGTGAAAGGTATGCCCCAAACAAATACTCGGAAATGTGTCACTGCCCAAAAACACGCAAGTGCTTCTCTTTCAACAACTGAATAACGAGATTCTGCATCCGTCAAGGCTCTAGAGGCGAAAGCTACAACTCTCTCTTCCCCTTCTTTCACTTGGCTGAGAGTGGCTCCAATACCTTTCATGCTAGCATCAGTTGTAATTATGGTACGGTTGCTGGTATCAAAACAACCTAAAAATGGTGCATTAGCAATATGATGCTTCAATTTTCCAAACGCTTCAGAACAATGTTCATCCCACTCAAACTTGACTCCTTTCTTTAATAGACTCCTTAAGGGATAAGTAATGTCAGCAACATTTTTAATAAATTTGGAATAATATTCTGATAATCCAAGGAAGGACTTTACTTCTTCCTTAGTGGTAGGTTTGGGAGCTAATCTAATGGCATCTACCAAATCAACTTTGGGCTTGATTCCTTCTCTGGAGATAACATGCCCCAACTAAGTAACTGAACGGACTCCTACTTCACATTTTTCTTTTCTTAACGGGAGTCCTTCATCTCTTAACCTGGTCAATACACCTCGTAAGGTTCCATTGTGTTCATTTTTGTTCTTCCCATAGACTAGTAAATCATCTTGGAAGCACAGTACTTGTTCCATCCCTTCCAAAATGTTTTGCATAGCCCTCTGGAAAACCGCCGCAGCGGAGGCTAAGCCAAAAGGCATCCTACAGAATCTAAAAGCTCCAAACGGTGTGATAAAGGTGGTTAGAGCTTTGCTCAAAGGATGAAGCTTCACCTGATGGTATGCTGAAGATAAATCTATCACAGTGAAAAACTCTGCCTTACTAATCTGGTTCAACATCTTATTTATGTTGGGCAAAGGATGCCTGTCAATCCATATGTTATTGTTCAACTCTCTCAAGTCAATACATAACCTGATGTTTTTTGTATTCGCCTTGGAAGTAATAACAATGGGTGCGACCCATTCCGCACATTCTACAGGTTCTATGACTCCCTGAGTTAACAATTTGTCTAATTCCTGTTTTAAAGGTTCTTTCATCATAAGAGGAATGTTCCTACATTTGTGTGCCACGGGTTTAGCTCCGTCTTTCAACTTAATTCTATGCTGGTACTCCTTCAAACAACCCAGTTTATCTGTAAACACTTCAGGGAACTCTTCCAGAAGCTCCATCCCACAGACCGTTCTCTCTACAAGCATCACAGGGATTTCAGCTGTGGGGTTAAGTTTCATCCCTAAATCTCTTTGATGAGCCCATCCTAACAGGTTAGCACCATTCTTAGCAATGTAAACTTTTCCCACGGTACTCCTTTCTTTAAAAGTAATCCTCATAGTGGCCACACCCTCTAGGGGAATGGGATCTTTGTTGTATCCTACGGGGACTACCTCTGGTATTTCAAGAGATAACTCCTCCTCTTTGAAATTTGCATGAAGAGTTTCACTGTTAATAAAAGTGAATGGTGAACATGAGGCTGCATATACCTCTAGTTTATGTCCATCCAACCCAATTTCACATTTAGGCAGATCAATGTTATGTACATTACAATTCTCATTCACATCCACTTGTAACACGTATCTGCTTCTGGAATCTTCATTAGTCTCAATAACATGTACAGTTTTACTAGGCATATCCTTGCAAGCGCACGCAAAATGACCTCTTCGATTACAATTGCGACACGTAGCTGTTCTTGCTAGACAAATTACATTGTTGGCTAAGTGCCCCCCACTGCCACATCTGAAACATCTTAGCCTATTCTCCGAAAACACTTTATCCTTATTAAACTCTTTTGTTGACTCTTTCTTCCTAGCATCCTTTATAGCACACACATTCCTGAATTCCTCACTGACTTCATTTACACTGCTATCAGTAGGCGCATTTATCTCTTTCATACATTCTGCAGTGTGTTCTACACTTTTAGCAATGTCCATTGCAGTTTTTAGATCAGGATTTCCAATTAGTAATTTCCCTTGTATTTTTTGTTATTTGTGCAGCGTACTAATTGGTCACGGATCAATGACTCAGTAAGTTCATTAAATTCACATGTATTCGCTAATCCCCTCAAACTGGCTATGTAATTTCCCACCCTTTCCCTTTTACCTTGAACCCTCCCAAAAAACTTATGTCTCTCCAAGACGACATTAATTTTATCTGCAAATTGGATTTCCAGTTTTTTGATGCTATAATCATACACATCTCTATCTTCAATTCCTACTTCTTCTCCTTCTAATTCAGGAAGACTATCAAAAATTTTCCTCCCTTCTGCTCCCAGGTTATGTAAGAGGATAGGCTGTCTCCTTATCGCTGAGAAACCACTAGCACCAATGGCAATTAAGTAAGATTCGAACGTTTTCCTCCAATCTTTCCATGGTACTACTGGTTCCCCTTGCTCCGACAGAAACGATGGGGGTTGGTTCATGCTAGCCACTGCCATTATGTATGTTATAAATGGTGTGGGAGGGGATAGCTGTGTCCAAAAAAATATGACCTGAATAAAATATAACAAAACTCTAGTAGCAGTAGGCACTTAGTACTAATCCTACTACGTCTCAAAGGATGTTTTCAAAGACATATAATGAACTACGACGCAAAATAGTCAGCAGGATCTAAATTCTAACTGTACCCTTCACTTACTCTGTAGAAATTCAGTTTTTAACTTGCAGAAACTTCCTGAACAAAACAACAGCATGTCACACAATAAATGTTGTACTTCAACAAATACTATGAAAAACCTTCCATTTAACTAAAGTCTCACTGTGTCCAAAATTATATCTGTCCTTAACTTCGATGTTCTCAAAGTATTCACACTGGAACCACCGGGGGGCGCTGGTGTAGAAATATTCCTTGCCGAATCCTGAAGAAACTTCACTCACCGTCAAGTTCTGGAATAAGACTTAAACTCACAATGGAATACTATAATATAGTTCCAAATGTTCCTTGAATCGCATCAAAACTTACTGCCAATGCCGCTGCCAGTACTTCATAGCTGTGGTGAATATAGCTCATTCAGCTCCTGACAAGAATTTCCATTCTGATCGCTGTGCTTCAAATTCCAGTATTCTCCTCAGCTCACTAGCGTAGTGACGGCTCCACTCTTCTCCGACTCAGAGGAAAGAGCTGATTATTCCGTCATTCCAGCTCTCTACCGGAAGAACATGAGGGCCGGTATAATGAGTCTTCTTCCCAGGTCCCGTGCATGAGTAACTTTCTATGCGCTCCAGACCGGAACTAGTGGGCTGGTAAACGAAATCTCCTCACGAAATCCACAGAGAGCTGGGTCTCCGACGCCAGACAACAGTTGGACACAAGAAGCCAGCTTAAGTGGAAAGACCTTCCGTCACTGAACACTGCCTCCTCTAAAACGAGAAGAGAATAACGACATCCAACCACATAGACTTCAGGTAATTCACATCCACTTTTCCGCTAATCTTCTTAAACGTGTACAGGTTGTAAACTGCAGAAGCTACTCCGCTTACTTCTTGACTCAATCAATTCAAAAGCTTACTTCTTCTTTACCTTCACGTTGATCTAATCAATTACCACAAATACTTCTTCATATTTTCCTCTTTCACATCGGGTAACGTCCGGAGGGGATGTCAGTGCGTTGTCCTCTGCCCAACAGCTCGTCGCCAGTGAAATAACTCGGAAGAATGAGTAACTGCGTATTACTTTATTAGCATGGGTTGTAAACAACCAACATCCATAACCCACAGAGGAAAATGACAGTTGGCACAGGAGTGCAGGTTAGAACCTTGTCAACATTCTAGGAACGTTCTAAGCAGGGTAAAGAGGGGTGGGGGAAGAAACCAAGGGGAAAACAGTAAAGAATATAACATCTATCTTCAAAGAGCCACAGGAAAAGTTTGGAACAGTGTCATTTTATGAGGTGGAGTCTCATTACAACTAAGATTGCCTTGGAAAAAAATACCCCTCTTATAGTTTTTCAACAATGACAGCAGCATTTCTCCCTGTTTGGGACTTCTGGGAGTGAGACAGTTGATGTGTTTTGAGATTATTGATGTAAAAAAGAGTGAGTGATGCCAAAAACGGGAAGTACAGTCAGGAATTGCTTTCTTCACACAACTTCAGTGTGGATCTCAGGTATGTTGACAATGGCTTATATGTTACAGATGCCATTAGACAATCTTTCAATGTACCTATATTTTGATATTGTTCAACACTGGTGCATCACTCTTGCAAGAGAGATGTGTATAGTGTTGGGTGTATTTGATCCACCCAATAAAATAAGCCAACATTTCCTTGAATCTTACAGTAGCTGCATGACATTGGCAAAACAGAAGAATACAAAACATCCTCTATCATCAGCTTTCCAGCCGAACCTTTTCCTTCATTGAGCACACAGTGGCCCGGGTCTCTTAGGGGCCTATTTATGAGGCCATTTACATCACTGTTGCACCACGCAATGTGGTGCCAAAGTGATGCAAACCTTAAGACAGATTTTTGAACCCACCCAAAGCCACTTTGCGTGGCTCTGAGTGGCTACAAAAATCACGAGTAACGCAATGCAGGGCAAATCACTGTGTTGCATTACTCTGCCCTAAGAAGGGGCAGAATGGGCATTGCGTGGGAATTCCCATTCAACTCCCATATATTTTGATGAATCCGCAGATTTACAGGTACTTGTACAGCTGGGGATGCACCAAAATGTTACACCTTCCAAGGGCCCGCATAACAAGGAGAAATATCTCTATTTCCCTTTGTTTCTTTCTCTTTCTATGTGTGCTGCATTCTGCAACACACATAGAAAGAGGAATATGCCTCCCAGGATGTTTTTTGTGCAAGGGGTGTCCCTTCCTGCACAAAAACAATCCTGTGTGCAATGCAGGCACCCTTGCACCATGGTGCAAGGGTGCCTGGATTGGCACTAGGCTGCCAAAAGGGCGCCAGTGCAAGGGAAAGCCCAGTAATGCACTGTATTGCCTTAAATATGCCACATTTCTGCCCTTTCCCTGTCGTGCAGTGCCAGATTTGCCAACTTGAACAAAAATCTCACCATGTGAGGAGGGGGCGGGGCCTTGGGGGGGCCTCAAGCAAGAAGTACCTAAGAGGCACTTTTGCCCCCAAAATAAAGCTTGCTGAGGCTGGTGCCTATGCCCTTAATAGATGTCGGCAGTTCAAAGCATGAGAAAACGAACTGAAATCCACTATTTACAGTTGTTTTTAGCTCATTTTCCCTGCCACTGTGTGATATATGCTCCTCACTGGATGATCGTGTGATGGGAGCCAATATCATGTGTCACACTGTGGCGCTGTGTGAGTTGGCAGGGCTGCAGTGGAGCGCAGGAAGGTAACTTGCTGTGCTGCACTGCATGACTTTCCCATAAATTAGCCCCTTAGTGGATAACGCTAATTCAGTTGCCTGGTTGCCTTTCTCACAAGAAATGCGAGCATTTGCATCCAATGTGTCTAAGATCATGACAGCCTGCACATTTAACCACGAGTGCCACAGGACGTTCTGAGGAATTAGGTCTCCATGCATATTAATCACTCCCCTTGTTTTCTGTGTGTGTGCGTGTGTGTGTGTGTGTGTGTGTGTGTTAGTGCTGTTAGTGGTGGTGGTGGTGGGGGTTGATGAGCGATTGGTGTAACTGAACAGTGACTGCTTCAAGAGATCCTACTAAGATACCACAGACCTAAATATCAACCAAAAAGTACATGTCTTCAGAGGTAGTGGCATACTTACTCCCCCCTGAAGATATGTCCCCATGATGGTACTACAGAGTCCATCAACGCCTCGTCAATGTTAGTAAGCGCTATATAAATTCAATTACAATAAAATACCATAAAGCAGTCTCAAGAGCGGTACCTCGTTTGCTCTAAATGACCTTGATAAATTGTGCTGCCCATCACTGCAAATAGTTGTAAATTGCATCCATGCCCTGGTTTTCGTCTTGCCTTGATATTCGCACTAGTAGTGATTTTAGAGAAATGTTAGTCAAAGTGCTAATCGTTAGATCTTTGCATAAAAGCTTCCACTTACGTTGCTTTTGCTTTGTGTGAAGCAGCTCAGGCTGCAAATAGCTCGGAATACCATTCCCGTGTGGCATGCAGATGGCACATTCTCCTTCTGTTCCTGTGAACATCTGGCTGTTGCGCAGCAGGCGGTTTTATCGCTGATGGCAGTCAGCATGATGTACGCTAGATAAAAATCATCACTTTTTTAAAGCACTAAAAGTTGCTGGCAAAGGAAACATTAGTCTTCTGAGCTGGGTAAAGCACTTGTTCCAGTAGTTTTCGGGGGCTCAGTTTTATCGAGTCACAGTAATCTCAAGCGTACAGTTTGGACAACACAGTTAGTAGTGTTTCAACTCAAATTTCTTTGTAGAATGTCCCTTTATATATATTTAATGCTGTCAGCCAGACCAAGCTTTTTATATCTCTTTCCATGCATATATAACTTCAGCCCTACCGCTACACTGCCACGAATGAGCTGTGGCTCTGCTCCTGTTTAAAGCAAAACTCAGTATTTCAAATACAACCTAACTTGATTAGTGCAAGACAGCACAATCGTTTCAGGCATAGGTGTGGTCTGGGTTCAAAAATATTATACCTTGGCAGTTCCTTACAGGCTAAAATCAGAAGGCCTCTTTATAACAAAGGAAACAACTAACACTAATCCTCCCTTAAATGCCTCCTGCTCAGAGCCTTCTGCCACAGAACTCCTTCCTTTCCAATGCTATCAGTAACCCTAACAAACTGCTGACAAACTACAATTCCCACAAGTCTTCCCTTTCCTTGTCCCCCAATGACAGTAATCTATATTATTTTCTTAATAGAACATTACATCGCTGGGGCCCCACAGACTCATGTCCACACCATATCTATAACCTAGGAGGACCCAAGATCAGCAAATTCCTCACCCACATCATCAACTCCTCCATCGAGCCCACAATTTCCCCAGAGTATAGGAAGCAGGCTGCAGTCAAGCCCTCCTAAGAAAACATCAGCTGACCCCGATGACCTAAGCAACCTCTGATCCATCTATCTACTACTGTACCTACCCAGCAAAGGTGATAGACAAACCAATCAACCAGCAACTCACCAACATCTCCACAATTCTTCTAGACCACTCCCAATTCTTATTCCACAGCAATCATAGCACAGAGCCAGCACTTATCGCTGCCACAGATGATATCCAAACCCTTCTAGACAGAGGAGATACCGCCACCCTCATACTGCTGGACCTCTCAGAATCCTTAGACACCAGCCTCATCAAAAGATTACACAACACAGACATCCAAAGCCTAGCCCTCGAATCAATATGCTCCACTTTCACAAGGAGAACTCAGTGAATCAGACTCCCCCCTACACTCGTGATCTGCGAGTCCCTCAAGGATCATCACTCAGCCCCATCCTGTTCAACATTTACATGACTTCACTCGCGGATGTCATCAGATCCCACGGCATCTCCATCATCTCTTACGCCAATGATACCCAGCTCATCCTCTCTATGTCAGACAAATCCCCCACAACCAGATCAAACTATACTGAATGAATTATCAATGTAGCTGAATGGATGAGAACCAACTGATCAAAACTCCACACATACAATAATGTGGTGCTGAACCTATGGGAACAAAATCCATCCCTGGGACTCCACCTGGTGGGAATTAGAGCTCGGTCCTACTCTATCACCCACCAACCATGCATGCAACCTGGGGATCACATTAGATGACAAACTCAACATTGCCACACATGTGAACCCAGTTAGCTCCTCCTGCTTTCACATGCTTCCACCAGTAGAAATGAAGAGCAAGCAGTTCAACCAACTGCCCAGATATCTTCCTAACAGCAGCCTCAGGTCCCTTCTAACAAATACTGATTTCTCAAAATATTCCCCTTAAAATGCCCTCTGATCACACAAGGTGTTACGAGTTAAAATTGCTACATTAATAAGAAAAATGTACATTAAGAGATGCAATAACCTGAAAATGCCCTACAACTAGAAACAGAAGACCTCACTTCCACACAATGAACAACTGACACCCATCCACCCTTAATGGCATCCTGCATAGATGTTCCTGGTGTGAAACTGTCAAACAACCTGTCCTTAATATCGTGTTCTCCAAAATACGTCTGTGGCCTGTCCTTACCTCCCTAACTGTAGTAATCTAATTACTTTATGTACAGTGCATCTCACCTTAAATCCACATCCCAACCGCAAATCTGACTCCTCCATTTAGAGTCCAAACATACTCTTGTGTAACACTCAACATGCTACAAACTCTACTTCCAGTAAAAAAAACCTGCACTGTGTCATTTTCTTGCCCTGATGACGCCTTTGTCACTATTTTTCATTTTTGTTTGACTACACATTATTGCCTATTGCATATAATCTTTGCTTGTTCTAATTTCAGTGCAATTTTATATTTAGATTTATCATGATGAGTGATTTTCAAATAACAGATAACCATTGTTAAGAGGGCCAATATCGAGTGTTACTTTAATGGTTAGTTTTTATTTTTTCCTTCTCCGTGGGAATGATAAGAGTGGAAACTTTATTGAATGTCATGTTTTAATTGTGTATCACTGTTTTTAGTTTGTTAGACTTGCTCCTGTCCACCTTTGAAGGCGGACGGCTCTTGTCCAGTCTTGAGATTCCATGCTTCTCTTATTCCTGCTCATAAAGTTAATCTCTTGAGCAAACCCTTTTCCCTTTTCCTTGATTACAACCTTTGTTTGATTCTGCTTTAGAGGCTTTAGTTTGATGACACCTGCTGCTTAAACTTCCCTATTTCACTTCTGAAATTATAGTTTAGCATTAGGGAGTTTCCCTTCAAGGAAGCCAAATCATATTTAATTTACCAACAATCATCCTTAAATAACTTGGCTTTATATTTGCTGTTCTGACCTGCCCAGGTTATATTGATTTATACTGTACCCAAATGATTATTGAGTCAAGACTAATTTGACTGATTTGAAACTGTAATTTGCTAATCTGCTAAGAAACCTTAATGGTTTGCAAATCTACTACTCTCTGTCATTCTTGTGGGGCAACATGTGCTTCATTGTTATTGATATGACATTAAATTGCTGATGTTCAGTCTCAATCCGAGTCAAAGATCCATCCACTTGGGGACCCTTGATACTTGAGATTTGAACCAAGCTTTGCACGATGCCATCGCCATCCTTATCTACTAAATCAGATGCTAGCAAATGATAGTTCTCCTTAAGGCTTAGAGAGTTTTTTGCCCTAGAAGTAGTTAGAATCAGCCCCAACCCATTCTGCTTCCCTAAAATTCCATGATCTGGTTTGGAGAATTGACAGTGTTCCAGCATCCCTGAAGTGTTTGTAGTGTCCTAGGAGTGTGAGTACAGTAGGATAATGCGCCTTTGGTTTTGTATTGTCGAGTTTTGGGGTGTGTGAGAATTTTTATGAGTTAGTGTGTTTCGAGGTGTGGTCACCATTTGGAGTCGAGAAAGGCTCTGTGCTGTAGTGAAATTTGGGATGCTGATTTGTATAGTTTGCTTATGCTTATGAAGAGAAATGTGCTTGTTGTAAGAGTTGAACTTTTGAGTATTGAACTCATCATAGTCTAAGATCCTGGAATAAATGTTGGAATATATGAAGTTTAACCTGTCTGTTAAGGTTTGTGGAGTCAAACTATGAAGCGCTATCAGCCGCACGCAAGATGTGGACTTATTAACTTCAACTATGAGGGTGTACTAACTGAGAATGATGTTTGGTTAATCCTTTTGCAAAGAGGACCAGACTGCACTTGTCCTGGTGATATTCTGTGGGTCAAGATTTCACTTTGTGTGTGTGAGAGCACCAGGTGGGATATTCCCCAAATCCCTTAGAATGATTGTGGACTTTTATTTTTCCATTTAGTCGAACAGGTAAGAGTTATCCCTTTGTTTAAATAATTGTTAGTGCAAAGTTGCTTTTTGCTATGGGAGCCTGTGCACGCGTCCAGTATACAGGCTCCCATAGAGTTCAATGGGAGTCCGAGCGAACCGAGTCCGTAAGCATAAGAATGCATCATACTCGCTCGTTCGGACTCCAGTTGCACGAATCGCTCGTAAAGCCCTATGGATCAGAGTCGTACGGAGGGCTTTACTAGCAAGATCGGAATCGGGCCCTAAGGATCCACAGAAAGAGGTTGACTGTTTGAAAATATCCAGACCTACCCAAGTGTCTAAAGAGTCAGTGTAAGCCTATCATAAGTAGCTCATTCGGGTTTCTTGCCTGAATAATGGCACGGAAAACCCCAAACAAGTAAATATCAGTAATTTGGTGTCCCAGTTTGCATTTGGTTTGCGCACTGACATTAGCTTGCATATTCAGCAGAACGTGATTTGTTGGCAAATAAAGCCTGCAGAGAAAAAGTCTACGCTACCCAAAGTATTGCAGTGATGATTTGAAAGTGAGGCAGAAGAAAATCAATGAGAAATTCAAATTGGCTTAAATAAAGTTAGCCCAGAATGGAATTCAGAATGGTCCTTATATTGCAAAACCGGTTTTTGGTTCTGGTGTTGGTGATGGAATATAGAGAGTTCAATATCAAAGAGGTGAGATGATGCAGAATGGTGTCCCACAGGGTAGAGGACGAGCAATGCCTGTTGATCTGAATTCGCAAATGGATATAGCCATGTTTAAGAAGACAATGCTGTGTCATTACTGTAACAAGTTGGGCCACTGAAAGCAAGAATGAAGGTCCAATTCCAATCAAATGCAGCCTGATGGTCAAATGCCGAATGTGATTGTTATGCTAGCTGCAACCCTGCAAATGCCAAGATGGTGGCTAATTAACTTCTATTGTGAGGGTGTACTAGCTGAGATTGGTGTTTGGTTAATAATTTGGCACAGAGGACCAGACTGCACTAGTCCTGGTGATTTTCTGAGGGTCAAGAATTCACTTTGTGTGTGTGATAGCACCAGGAGGGTGTTATTCCCCAGATCCCTTAGAATGATTGTGGACTTTGAATTTTCCATTTAGTGGAACAAGCATGAGTTATCCTTTTGTTTAAATAATTGTTAATGCAAAGTTGATAGCCACTGAGTTAGAGCAAATGGAAGGTTGGTGTGTGTTGCATACTCGGATTGGTCATTACATCAGACCGTGCCACTCTGTGAGTTGCTAGTTCCATGATTTCATGCTGAAATTGCATGTTAGTATTGTTGCATAGTAACTTGTGATTTGCTGGGAACTGGCAGTTATTTCAATGGAAGTTATTGATTTGTGTTGCGCCGCATCTGAAGAAAAAATGAAATTGTTCAAGAAATTGAGAGTTTTGCTTGATGATGATATGAGAATACCTGTCCGTGAGGGGGAGGAGGCCCCAACTGAGGGCACGCCTCTGCATTACATGACAACTAATGTTGGTTTACACATGTGTATCTGACTCAGATAGTGGAATACGATCACTACGAATTAAGGGTCCCTGCAGTTACCCCCACATGGTACCTTTAAATTGAGAATAATTGAGAATTTGAGGAGAGAGTTGTGTGAGATGAAACCCAAGCCCAGACCAGCTCAGGGTGAAGCCTTGAATGCATGGGAGTATGGAGCACATGCGTAGGAGAAATATCAGACTACAGCGAAAAAGACAGTATTTCGTTGGATGGAAGTGAAGTGGGATGCAGAAAAACAGGCACGGTGGAACAATGTGATTGAGGGGGTCAGGTTGGACCCCATGCTACCCAGTGGAAGAAATGGAAGAAAAAAGCATGACAAAGGGATGATATTGAAACCAAGAATAATTAAACTAGTGACAATGACTCTAGTTATGACTTTTTAAATGACTTATAGGCCTCTCGACCTCCTCTGTATAAAGTAGTTCAGACGGTAGGAGGAAATCCAGCAACTGTAAGAAATCAGGAGTTCCGAGGAATGCCACCCATTGTTGACCTAGGTGCGAGTGTGCCAGCAATGCAAGGTCGGATTGCCTATTGTTCCAGGGTTGGCATCGGTGTACCAGCCCCATTGCTAGTAACTACAAGTACTACTGTAGTCACCCCGGTCCCAGTCGCTCCTCCAGTCATAACCATTCCCATTGCCTCAAGTACTAGTGACCCTGTAGATCCAGAAGCAAGACCCCAAGGGTAACAACTCCCACTGTGAATGTACCTGAAAGTCTGAATTAGATGCCCCAGAAGATGAGAACACACCAGTAAGGGAGTTAGGCATTGTGAAAAAAAGATAGAGTTTGAAAAGATCTTGAAGGAAACTCTGAACTTGGAATTTATAAATGGTTATAAAAATGAAGAACTCTTGTTCCAGTGTAGAGAGTCTGCTAGGCTGTTATGTGGGGGACAGAAAGCCTTTGAAAGAATAGCGGCAGAATATAGGGTTAATTTGTCCAAGAGTCAGTCTGTGCAGAAAAACTTTAGGATGTTCATGACTGAGGAAACTCTTAATAATGTGCAAATGTCTAGTCCAAAATTGTATTTGAAAGAATTTGTTGAGAGCATCAAAAAATGGAGTGACACTCAAAAGATCAAAGAGGGGTGTGCTGCTAAAGTGAGGAAGAAGGAAATGGACAGTGAAGCTGGCGAGCCAGAGAGTGAAACTAGCAAAAGCGATTCAGGGGTTAGGCCTTACCTGTTAAAAAAAAGTGCATGGGGTGGATACGTGCATGTGCCTTGGAGCAGTAGTGATCTTTTAACATTTACAACCCAATTTCCAAAACTGATAGAAAACCCTGACCTTTGGTACGCACAGGTTGACAGATTTGTGAAGATTTCAAGGCAACTTTCAGAGGATTTGAACACTTTCTTTGACATTGTAGTCCAAAATAATTTTCAGCAAAACCAGGGCTTGCTTTAGCACTTGTGGCGCCCTGTGTGACAATGTTTGTTGGAGCTCCCAAATGACCACCCCTGCCACGGATTTCCTCACTACCACCATTTAACAGTGCACCTCAAGTCTCCATAACCACTGTCTCTCAGATTCATTTAGTTTTATAGCACCAGTCATACCAGTGTAAGTTGTTAGAGTACTTTACATCACACACACTTTGCACAGAGCCAATCATATGTGTGCAAATCAGTGTAGAGGCAACATAAGACAGAGGGCTACAAGGTGTAGGAGTCACATGTCATCCATACTGGTAGGCAGTATAGTTTAAGAGTCCTTGGTCTGGAAAAGCACAAATTCAGAATTTAAAACGTAACACCATTGTTAAGGCTTCTCTTTAATAATAAGAATTGATTTCTACCCAATTGAACCCTTTTTGCAAGATTAGGATAATGAAAGACTGGGAAAAAAAACATATAGCTCTAATATATACCCTGCAGTTTGCATGCAGCTCACTGTTCTATATTAGGATTGTAACTTATAAACTGCAAGTAACAAAAGGATCTCTCTAACAAAACCAGTAACCTGCTGACCTATTTACATTATATGTACTTTGTGATCTGCATGGTACACGTCCTTTGCAGCAGGCATATTAACCCTCTGCGCTACCTTACCATGGGTCAAAACTTCCACCAGACAAAACTTCTGTCTCTCTCCAGGAAGAACATTAATCAACAGAGCTATCTTGTCATTTTTATTGATGCCTAAAAGTTGCTGGAGGCCAGGAATGCGGCAGCAGGTGCTTTTACATTGATAATATACTTGCAAATACAGTGCCCCCACTCCAAGTCAGCACCCGGTGTGGTGGCACCGATTGCACCACCCTAGAGCCGGCCCTGAGCAAAACCGCTGAGGGATGCTTAGATGATTAGCTTTTTGAGGACAAAAGTTCCCCAGAAAGAGTGTGACTGATGAGAAAGAGGCAGTGATGATTTGGAAGCGAGGTAGAATAAAATCAAGGAGAAATTCATGTTGGCTCAAACAAAGTTAGTGAAAGGGGGAGGGGGGACAAGGAGCTGGATAAAGGTCCAGTGGCTCTTGCTCCCGAATAGTAGATAAGTCACTAAGGAGATCAAGTCGGTCGAACAGCAACTTCAGCAATGGGAGCTGGAACAACAACCAGAGAGGCCAGGCACTCTTACCCACTCCACCGATATACAGGTATCATCAACCAGGATACCCAGGAGCACCACAATTATGGTACCCTGGTTTCTCTGGACCACAACCTCCTTTCCAACCCTACTTCCAACACCAGAACCACCCTCCTTTTTGGAACAGAGGCAGGGGCGGAGGCAGAGGAAGAAGGAGAAACGACCAGAAACAGGTCCAATGGATGGACCCCAGGAACTAACGCCAAACCAGGAGCCCGACGACAAACAAAAGCTAATCGTTAACATGTCCAGCAGACAACTGACCACGGATGAAATAGCAGTCCTCCGCAGAGTATTAGGCTTCATCCCAACCCCCAAAGAAGACCACTTCAAACTAACTGGAGAACTCCATATCTTCTTTAGAAAATTGAGACTACGCTCGTTTTTCAACAACCATGAGAGCGTCACCTCGTCAGACACTGGGCTGAGAAACCCATCCAGATTCACACCCAACGCAGCTACGTCTCCTAGTGAGATTCTTACTTTTGAGAAGGCCGTCCTCAAAGATGTCAACCTCCTTACACCCAAGGCTCCCTTCGACAATCTGCCAGCAAGGGAAAGAAGAGCCATCACGGATCTCAACAATGACTCCAATATAGCCATTAAACCAGCTGACAAGGGTGGTGCGACTGTCATCCTGAACTCAGACGACACTGAGAGCCAGAGACAATAGGCCAACAACCAATACTAAAAGAAATTGGATACAGATCCCATGAATCCCTGACCAAGAAGATAAAAATTCTGGTCAATGAAGCGATCTCCAACGGATGGATCACGGAGAATGAAGCGGATTTTTGGTAAAAACTACACCCACAATCCCATACATCTACATCCTTCCAAAAATCCATAAGAATGTGCAACCTCCTCCAGGACAACCTATAGTGTCCGGCATTGGCTCTCTTTTAGAACCTTTAAGCCAATTCTGTGACCATTATCTACAACCCTTAGTACAGGACACACCATCATTCCTAAAGGACACAAAGGAAACTCTTTGCCTTATTGACAACCTTCCCAATCAACATGAGATCACCTTCCTGGTTACCCTTGATGTGGAAGCTCTTTACACCAACATTCCCCAAGACGCTACAATCTGGGTCATCGACAATATCCTCAGAACAACAACGATCGCCTCACCAACACCATCATGGATAGTGCCAGTATAGCTCTCAATTTTTTTTTTCCAATATAAGAACCAACTGTCCCACCAGATACAAGGAACATCCATGGGCAGCACTTTTGCGCAGAGCCTGGCATGTCTCTACTTGGCCGACTTCGAATCCTCACATGTGTTCACTGACACAAACCCCTACCAGATGGACATCATCAAATGGAAACGCTACATCGATAACATTCTGATCCTCTGGGCAGGCACTGAGGAAAGGTGCAAAGAATTCCATCTCTGGATCAATACAAAAGACCCATATCTCAAATTCACCATCTCCAAATCTAATAAGGAGATCCCCTTCCTGGATCTTCTCATCTCCCTGAAACAGGGGACACTACAAACCAAAACATACAAAAAAAACACTGACTGCAACAGTCTCCTCCCCTTCAATAGCCACCACCCTAAAGCACTTCGCGAGGATTTACCATATGGACATTTCTTGAGGCTGAGGAGGAACTGCAGCAACACAAGTGACTATGATCTACAGGCGGACGCTCTCAGCCACAATCTACACAACAAGAGCTACCTCTTGGAAACCACCCTGAGAACAAAAGATGATACCATGAGTGACTTGCGTCACGACATAAACCCCCACATCCAACAAAGTAAAAAACATCATTCTTAAACACTGGAACATTGTCAACAAAGGAGAACTCCAGTTAGAGCGCCCCAGATTCGCCTTCAAGAGAACTCAAAACCTTAAAGACATGCTGGTCCACACTCGACCGCAGACAAAGAGGATGATACAACAAACCACACTGTGGGACCTTCCTACAGTTAAGGGTCACTACCCTTGTGGTAATTGCAGTGCCTGTGCCTCCACACGCCACACAAAGGACCTCCAGATAGGCTACATCAGTTGGACCCAACGACAACACACTAACTGTAAAACAAAAAACTGTGTCTACCTAATCACATGTCCTTGCAACCTACATTACGTAGGTTTGACCACCAGACCAGTGAAAATCAGAATTAGTGAACATAAGAGCAATATCCGTTGTGGTCGTTGCACAACCAAAATGTGCAACCATTATATTGAGAAACGCCACCCCATAGACCAACTAATATAGACTATTCTGGAGGCCATTGCATCTTGGAATACAACCACCCTATTCCGAAAAGAACAACATTGGGTGTTCCGGTTGCGCTCAAACATCAATGGTTTAAATGACAAGATACCTTGGATAGAACTGCAAAGTTGAACCAACACTCTCAGTTTACCCTGTAGGTACTCCTTGACTAACACACATCAATATCTCCTGTCACTCCATCATTTGGTGTAACTCTCTATGTTGTATATACTAGGGGTGGGCGGAATTCGCGTAGTCGTGCTACGCAAAGCTCCGCGAAACGGTAAAAAATCTCCCCGAGCACGCAAAAGTTCCGCGAAGCAGGCGGAATTGCTTGTTCCGCCCGTTCGCGATGCTTTTTTCCTGTTCGCGAACGCTGTTTCCGTGCTCGGGGAGAAATATCTCGCAAACGCGCATTTTGAAAGCGTGAACAAGCAAAAAATTCCGCGATGCCGCGGGTCGCGGAATTTTTGGTAATTCCGCGTTCTCTGCGGAACGCGAAATTACCCAAATTCCGCAAATACCGCGAGCGGAACGGAATTTACCGCCCAGGCCTAGTATATACACATTAGGGTCATACAATGATATTCATAACCACCAGGCCCAGTTTATTGATATCACTCCTATATGCACTCAATCAAGCTGGAATTTTAGAGAGACACACTGATCGGGCATATAACAAACAAAATGTCACCCTAGAGAGGCGCTTTTATTCCAACAATGAATGTTGCACCAATTGTTGGGTAATTATCATTCTGGCTACCTTCAGGCATTCTCGTCACGACATCATGACGACTCTTTCCTTATATGACACACCACAACAGTCGCTAACTTCATAGACGAACCATCAGACTCTTCTCTCGTACATGAGGGCTACACATCACTCTACTTCACTATGGCCTCTTGTAGCAATAGCCAATAGCACAGCTACATTTACGCTGATCAATGAGTACTTTCTCCTACCCACGATAATCCAAACCACTCTAAGGTGGTGCCTTCAGTTACCGCTGGTGCTACCTTACCAACGGCTACACCACACGTGACCACTCTGTCACACCCCGTGCGTCCGTAGCCAGCCCCCCTTCTCCGCTTTCCGACGGAACATGAAAAACCAGAGCGATCTCGCCAAACAACCCCCAGGCAGGCGAGAGGTCGGGTAGGTGCAAGAATCTGTGCCCTCCGATTAAACTGTGAGAACTATCACTACTCCTTGTTGCGCATGCATGTGCTATGAGTCCACTAGAATATGTGACAGTAATACTTACTTTTTCATGTAGATTGTGATGGCCAGCACTCCCTCGCTATGACTTATGAAGTAATCTACCTATATTAAATAGGTAAGGGGTCCTCAACTATCTCACCTTCCCCCCCACCCCCGTTACCCTTGATATCACGGTGTGGATCAAAAGGTTTTGCCATCAATGGTAACCGTATTTCTGACTACTACTACCAAAATAGCCTCTATGGCCGCGTCATGATCATTTTGTACCATATACTATCTACCATAGATTGCTCCTCAACAATAATAACATCTATGGGGCAGCCTACAGCAACATGTCCACCATGAGCACTCGTTATGATTTAATGGCTTATCTCTCATGTTGCTTGTTTGTTCGTTCTAGATATTCTTTTATTAATTAATGTTCCAATCCAAAAAACTAACATATCCACCACTCAAATTACTATCATATTTTCACTATACTAATTCACCACTAATCATTTATGGGTTCAGAAGTAGCGTGCTACTTGCCAAAAAAGCACTTGAACACCCCATCAAGGGTAGTAAGCGCTATATAAATGCAAACCTTTTTTTCCCTCTTCTATCCCTCTCAATCCAAATAACTGACTAACATATCGACCACTCAAAAGACTTTCATATTTTCACTATATTAATTCACCACTAATCCTTTATGGGTTCCGGAGTAGCGTGTTACTCGTTGAAAAAGCGCTTCGACGCCTCGTCAGGGGCGGTAAGCGCTATATAAATGCAATTACAATACAATACAATGTTACTAAGTGCCTTACCAATCCACATGTAGAAAATAGTGACTGTGGGCTTTGCTCATATTAAGACACTGCGGTCCACCAATGGGGACCTCTACTCTGTATTAATATAGTATTGCTTCACTGAATTTTTTAACTCTTTTTTTCTTCCTTCTAGGTTGTCGTTTTAGATAGGACCACTACGTGGGTCCTCCGAGTGGCACTACTTGACTCAATAAGGCCACCGCATAACCCTTTTTCCCATCACCTTAATCACTCCCCTATGGTCCTGAAGAAGCGCGAAGGATCTCCTCCTGAGACCACACTACAGCGTGAAACATGTCGAGCCCATTTTCTTTTTAAACAAACACCGCACTTGTCTAGCTAATGAGGGTCATAATTACCCTCAAGCAGCACACAAACTTTTGGTTTTTTTAAGCTATGACAGAGGGATCCCCCTCATTAAAATGAGTCTACCTTAGATACCCTCTAGTCATTTTTAATTGCCACCTCTCACATAACACTGCACACTGACCCGCACACACTGTATGGCTAGATCACAAAAAAGTTCTCCGACAAAGTGACCCTTCGGGGGACCCGTAGGGCATTGCAATGCCGGCCCAACGAGGAGAACCGCCCCATGATGAAGCATGACATCCCCCGGGGTGTGTGAGGGCATCAAGTAAAAGTCTCTCCGACTCTTTTCCATATCTCTAAAACGACTCCTTTTCCCAATTCTTATCTCAGGAACAGGAACTCTCCTTAGTGACTTATCAAACAAAGTTAGCACAGAAGGGATTTCAGAATGGTCTATATATTGCAAATCCAGTTTTGGTTCTGGAATGCAGGGAGTTTGATATCAAAGTGGAGGTGAGATGATGCAGAATGGTGTGCCACAGGGTAGAGGACAAGCAATTCCTGTTGACCTGAATTCGTGACTGGATATAGCCCTGTTTAAGAAGACAATGCTGTGTCATTATTGTAACAAGTTAGGCCATTGGAAGCAAGAATGAAGGTCCAATTCCATTCATATGCAGCCTGATGGTCAAATGCCAAATGTGAATGTTATGCTAGTTGTGAGCCTGAAAATGGCAACACCCGAAAATCCAAATATGCCCCAAGTCCTGTTAGTACAGCATAATCTGAGCAACCAGAGATTTAATGCGAATCGGCACCTCAGAAATCAACAGAACCCTTATCATAATTCTGTCAGTTTTCAACAGTTCCCGGTCTTCGACAGCTTCATAGATCCAGTGTCTAATCAATCACAATGAAGGTGCTTGAGAGGGGAGGAAGATTGCGTGCTTTGAGGTAGACCAGAGAGGCTCATGTGTGGACAGAAAGTTAATAGCCACCCTGTGTCGTTTCTGTCAAGGTTTCGGTCCACCGGGCGTGCCTGGCGTGTTATGTGTGGTGCACGTCCACTGCTTGTGTCCATTAGCCACTCTGCTGCGCCAGGAAGTTGGTATACTGGTTGGCGGTCTAGCTTCCCTTGCGCTTTTATTTCATTTACTTTGGCAGCACGTGCAGGAGCGCCTTTGTTTCTTTCCTGTCTGTGAGGACTCCTCCTTTCTACCTGTTATGGTGCCACACCTCAGGTGAATATACAGTTCCTAATACTATGTGTGAGTCTGTATGAGTGAGATCCAGTGGTGATAGTGTTTACCCATATCATTTCTCCCTACAGACGGTGTTTCCTAGAGGGATTCCATGATCACCAGTGGGTGTACCAATAAGGTCTTCAGAACGGATATCATTCCACACCTCTAGGATTTCTTTCCCCGGTTCCCATCTTGACCCTGGTCAGTATATACACCATTTCTAGGGCAAGGTGGGAGATGATGGAGGTTGTTCATGTCTTCCCTGCAAGATTACTTCACAAACAGAAGGTAAGACTTGGGGGGTCCTGACAGAATCCGAAGCCCAAGTCGTTTATCTCGCCCAGGCGACATGAGCAACCCCGACATCTCCTTGCAGGACATTGCAGCCATGCTAACCTGCATGCAGGCAGAAAACCTCATTTTAGGACAGGATATAATAGCCTTAAAAGGCCAGTTGGCCGTTGGCCAGACGGGGGCTTGGGGTCCGTCTCCTACACTTGGGGTTAGACAGGAAGGGTTGTTAAAGCCTCCTTTATTCAATCCCGGAGGGTCCTCATCATTCTCTCGAAACACAACCCCTCCCATACAGGTGATAATCCCACACTCCGTACAATTAGCCGCTCCCGAATGCTTTTATGGCGATAGTTCTAAATACAGTATCTTCCTCAACCAATGCCATCTGCACTTCATGGCTCGTGCATCTGCCTTCCCGGATGATGCTTCCAAGGTCGCTTTTATCCTTTCCTATCTGGGAGGTGACGCTGCCCAGTGGTCCATATCCTTGGTTGAGAATGACGATCCCATGTTGTACAGTCTTCTGGTTTTCAAGGAGACCATGCTTAGAATGTTCGCCCGTCACACGTTCGTACAAGCCGAGTCAAAAAAGGTTTCCGTATTCTAACGGGGTTTACGTGATAAATTGAAAGATCTTATCGCCCAGATGTCAGCACCCCCAGAAGAGATTGGACTGTTCATCGATCTGGTGGTCAAGCTGAATTATAGGATGCAAGAACGGACAACCATAAAAACCAAGGGCAGCAATTCCAAGTTCCTGGCATTCAGAGAAAAACCCAGAAGCGAGTCAGCGAAAACCCATGATGCCCCAGAACCCATGCAGATAGGTGGAATCCGTGGTCCACTATCCAGAGAGGAGAAAGAAAAAAGGCGAAGACAGAACCAATGCTTGTACTGCTGCAAAAGTGGACACTTTGTCAGGGAATGTCCAGTGAAACCAGTTAAACCAAGAGGGAATAAACCGTTTGCCCTCCCGATATCCTGAGGGGGCGGGTTGGGAAACGATTTAACCCAGTAGAAAACGGGGTCTGTCTACTTGGTTCTTCGTCCATCAAGACACCGACCCCTGCCTTCTATGGCAGCAACCAACACGTGGGTATAGCTGTGACATTGCAGTCACAGACAGGCCAGTTATGGCAGGTCACAGCTCTCATCGATTCAGGAGCTACCGGAAACTTTATAGACACCCAGTACATAGTGGGCTTGGGTATGACTACAGTGAAAAAAGAAAAACCAGAAACTGTAAAGGCAGTGGATGGCGCGGATTTAACTTCTGGACTAATCCGTTTTCAAACCAAGGTCATGAAGATGACGTTTAGGAACAAGCACACAGAGTCCATCACCTTTGATGTTATTGACGCACCACAGTTCAGACTAATTTTAGGCCTCCCGGGGCTTGTAACCCACAACCCTCACATCGATTGGGTATCCAGGATTATGATATTGAATTCCGCTCACTGCAACGACTCCTGTTATCCGCAGAAAGAACTCTCCGGTGGACGGGCAATACAAGCCCATGCGCTGCCCCTGATTGGGATGGGTACGGTCACACAGGGGGATGCACCTGAGCCATATATGGATCTGGCCACATTGTTCGATAAAAAAGGAGCCAACACGCTACCTCCTCATCGCTGTTTTGATTGCAGGCTAGACCTACTCCCGGGATCCACGCTTCCATGTAGCCGTGTCTACTCCCTTACGGAAAAAGAAAACAACCACCTCTGCACCTATCTGGATGAGTATCTGAAGAACGGATTAATCCGCCATTCCAAGTCACCTGTTTCATCTCCCTTCTTTTTCGTGACTAAGAAGGAGGGGGACCTGAGAACGTGTATCGACTACAGGGCCATGAAAGCCTTAACGATCAAAAAACGATACCCTTTGCCCCTGATATCCAACCATTTAGATCAGGTAAAAGACGCAGCCATCTACACCAAACTGGATTTACGCGGGCCTATCATCTCGTCAGGGTCCAGAAGGGAGATGAGTGGAAGACCACATTCCGAACAACATATGGTCTGTTCGAGTACCAGGTCATGCCTTTCGGACTTTGTACCGCCCCTGCTGCCTTCCAGTAATTTATAGATGAAGTACTGAGAGAATACATCGATCTATTCTGCATCGTCTACATAGACGATATACTAATTTTTTCTAAGGACATCCCAGAACACATTCAACATGTACGTACCATCCTTCAGCAACTCCAACAATAAGGTTTATAGGTCAAGCTAGAGAAAAGCATATTCCACACCAATACGGTTGAATTCCTGGGTCACATCCTAACCCCTGCAGGGATTGAAATGGACACAAGAAAGGTTGAAACCATATTGCGATGGCCGTCCCCTTGCTCTGTGAAACAAGTCCAGAGATTCCTGGGATTCGCTAACTACTATCGTCGCTTCATCGCAGGTTTCTCAAGGATTGTCACTCCCATTTCGAGTTTACTACGAAAGGGCGTAAAGTTCTTATGGGATCCCAAAGCAGAAAAAGCTTTTCAGGAACTGAAAACCAGGTTCACAAGTGCCCCCATCCTGATACACCCCAACCCCGAACAGCTCTATATAGTCGAGGCCGATGCCTCACAGAATGCCCTGGGGGGTGTCTTGTCACAACGGGACACCAAGACGGGCCTGTTACATCCCATGGCTTTCTATTCCCGGAAACTACAGCCAGCAGAAATCAACTACACGATATGAGATCGCGAACTCCTAGCCATTAAAGCAGCCTTTGAGGAATGGCGCCACTACCTAAAGGATGCAAAACATCCAGTGACCATCTACACAGACCATAGAAACCTGCAATTCCTCCGCTCAGCCAGGGCCCTCACATCCAGGTAATTATGATGGACCTTGTTTTTCAATGAATACAACTTCCTGATTACATATCGACCCAGAAGGGAGAACGCTAAGGCTGACGCCTTGTCCCTACTAGAAGAAACTGAAGAAGAAACAAGCACAGCAGAACGTGTGTCCATCATTCCCGAACATTGTTTTCAAGGGGTAATCCTTTCGTCTACCTTCTTATCCCAGCTACACAATGACATTAAACAAAAAGATCTGGTGGTTTGGATCGGTGAACTCAAAGGGATTACTGCACAAGATGGATTCCTGTACAAAGGAGACTGTTACTGCCTCCCTTTGGCAGACCACCAACAACAGGCGCTATATATGTGTCATGACCACCTCTTGTCCAATCATCCTGGATACCATAAAACCATGGACCTACTACAGAGACACTTCTGGTGGCCATCCATAGACACCGACGTTCACGCCTACATAGCTCATTGTGCCGACTGTGCACAAAGAAAGACCATGTCCCAACCTACAGTAGGGTTTTGAACCCTATCCCAGTGCCTCCGCATCCTTGGCACACCATATCAATGGATTTCGTCATCGAACTGACCAAGGCAGGTTACACAACCGTCCTCACCGTTGTGGACCACCTGGCCAAAATGGCACACTTCGTACCATTGAGGAAGCTACCGTCAGCGGCTGAACTGGCTGTGATCTTCATGTACTATGTGTTGCGGTTGCACAGAGTGCCTTCTGTGCTGATCACAGACAGGGGTTACCAGTTCATATCCAAGTTTTGGAACGAAGTGTGCAACGCTATGGAAATGGAAGTGCGTCTGTCCTCGGCATATCACCCCCAAACTGATGGGCATGCGGAAAGAACCAATCAAACCATGGAGCAGTACCTCCGTTGTTTGCTGCTGTCCGTGGAAAAAGAATGGTCAGAAGTGCTATGGATAGTGGAGTATGCCTACAACAACAATAAACATACTGCCATAGGAATGTCACCTTTCTACTGTCTCCAAGGTCGACATCCACGAACAGTACCCTGGGAAGAACCACAGACCAGTCACATGCCCACAGTACAGGAATACCATACCTTACTTCACGACCTCTGGCAACAAGCCCGATTCGAGCTAGCCAAAGCCAAGGAAACCTATAAACAAAATACTGACAAACACAGACAGGCAGAACCCGACTACAAAGTAGGAGATAAGGTGTGGGTGTCCATAAAAAACACTCAATATGCATGGTCCCATAAAACTGCTGCCACGTTACGTAGGCCCCTACACCATTGAGAAAGTGATCAACCCGTGTATCCATGAGGCTTTCTTTGCCACCTCAAATGAGGTTACATCCTGTGTTCCACATATCACTTCTACGGCCCACTCACCCCGAATGTCAGGCCACATCCCCTCCACCTCCTGTTCTCAGGGATGATCATGAAGAATATGAGGTCCAGGCTATTCTTGATTCCCGTAGGACATGGGGGGGGCTCTTTTACCTGGTAGACTGCAAAGGGTATGGTCCGGAGGAGCAGTCCTGGGAACCCTTGTCACATGTAAGCCACGCCCCCCAGTTGGTTCGTGCCTTCCATGTTAGGCATCCCCTGAAACCCAGTCCTGCCACCCATGTTTAGCAGGTGGGGAGGTTCTGTCTTGGGAGGGGGCACTGTCATGGTTCCGGTCCAGCGGGCGTGCCTGGCGAGTTATGTGTGGTGCGCGTCCACTGCTTGTCTCCATTAGCCACTCTGCTGTGCCAGGAAGTTGGTATACCAGTTGGCGGTCTAGCTTCCCTATGCCGAAAGTTATCACCAGAACAGCCGGTGTTGCACTGCCGGGGGAGACCGCATAGCAGCCCGCGGTGCTCGCCCCGACAGTGCTTCAGATTCAAGTTCTTGCCTTGCCAGTTCCTCGTCGGAATTCCATGCGTTCTTAGCACATCCAGCCCTTGTTCAGGTATTCTTGTACTTTGAAGCGCCGGAGCGCTTGCATTGTTTCTTTACCCTCGGCTCGCGCAGATGCGCGTAGCCACTACCTTGTGTTGTAGGAACAAGCGCATGAGCGCTTGCTTTGTTTAATTACTCTCGGCTCGCGCAGGAGCGCGTAGCCATTACTTTGTGTTAGTGGGACAAGCGCAGGAGCGCTTTGTGTTCTTAGGACAAGAGCAGGAATGCTTGCATTATTCATTTGCTCATGGCTCACACAGGAACGCGTAGCCATTTCTTGGTGTTCTTGGGACAAGCGCAGGAGCGCTTTGTGTTCTTGGGACAAGCGCAGGAGCGCTTACATTGTTCATTTACTTCCGGCTTGTGCAGGAGCGCGTAGCCACTACCTTGTGTTCTGGGGATAGCGCAGGAGCGCTTGTACTTGGTTTCCTTGAGGCTTGCGCAGGAGCGCATTGCCTTTTTCTTGTGTTCTGGGAATAGCGCAGGAGCGCTTTTATTTAATTTACTTTGGGGGCACGCGCAGGGGCGCCTTTGTTTCTTTCCTTTCTGTGAGGACTCCTCCTTTCTACCTGTTATGGTGTCACACCTCAAGTGAATATACAGTTCCTAATACTATGTGTGAGTCTGTATGAGTGAGATCCAGTGGTGATAGTGTTTACCCATATAATTTCTCTCTACAGACGATGTTTCCTAGAGGGATTCCATGATCACCAGTGGGTGTACCAATCAGGTCTTCAGAAAGGATATCATTCCACACCTCTAGGATTTCTTCCCCCAGTCCCCATCTTCACCCTGGTCAGTATATACTCCATTTCTAGGGCAAGGTGGGAGGTTGTTCATGTCTTCCCTGTGAGATTACTTCACAAGCAGAAGGTAAGACTTGTGGGGTCCTGACAGTTTCTTATTGACACAGGTGGTACCCTTTCTGCTGTAAGAACTGTAGAAGTCCCAGATACACTCATCTCAGGAAAACAAGTCCAAGTTGTAGGTACTTCAAATAGGTAGATTGTGAATCCTGTTTCAGTTAATCTCCCTGTGAAGATAGGTCCCCTTGAAGAGGACCATCAGTTTGTGATATGTGATTCCAGCCCAGTCAAAATTTCGTATAGGGACTTTCTGTGAAAGTTGAATTGTGTCATTTTCTGTACACCTGATTGTTTCGAGCTTCAGACTCACGATGAGGTTGTAGACTTTAAACTGAGCTCCGAAAGGCCAGCCATTGGGCTGGTCCTGTTTTTAGAAAAGAAGACTTGCCTTCTGACTTGAAAGATTCTGTAAAGGAGGAAATCTGGGATTATCCTTGCAAAGATAATGGACTGATTAAAGATGTTGAACCTGTGAGAAAAACAATAAAACTGAATGCCGTGTACATCCGAACACTCCAGTAGAACCTCTCACCAATGGACCCAGGCCATACAGAAAGGATCTACCCCAGCCAGAGCACCAGCCCTCAGTGCCTAACTCAATGGAGGGGGACAGTGGTATCCCCGGCCCCCCGGGACCACTGGGAATGATAGGATTGGAACCCCCCACTGATTCATTGGTAAGGAAAAATAATTCTTCTTCATTTCCATTTCTAAATACCGTGCTAGCTGGTACAGTAACGCAGGGGATATTACCAGGACCTTGGTTATAAAATCCAGTGGGCTTTCCAGATCCACGAGAACGTTTTTTTCCCCTTACAGATGACTCTGAACTTTCTACTACATGTTTGAGACTTACGGAGGAAGAATAGGGGTCAGAGGACTCTCTTGGTAGGGGGGACCACAACAAAATAACCACTCACAAATGTAAGACCAGATCTAAATCAATTGGTCAACGCCTAGATGCTGATGGGAAAACGGCCCGCAGGCTTAAATGGGATTACTCTGCCACCAGCCAGGTCTACAACGAGGAGATGGGTGACCAAATTACATCACAGAAAGATCCCATTGATCCAAAAGTCTCTCCCTCAATAGACCTTGTCTACACCACTCTAAAGCAGATGCAGGGGGAAACTCGGCAAGCAAACCATAGAGCACATCAGGCTACCAAAAAGCTTCAAGGGTCAATCCTGAAAGTGAGCAAAATCTGTTTGGAAATGAAAGAAAGGGTGACCCATGTCGAAGAAAGCACAGTAGCTTTAGAGGGAGAAGTTGAGAAATTACAGATACACAAGGAGTCGCAGGACAAGCAGGTGGCGGATGTAATGTGGAAGCTCGAAGACCTCCAGAACCGGCAACGCTGAAACAATCTCAGATTCCTGGGGCTAGCCGAGAACATCGAGGGCAACGACATGTGAGCGTTTATGGTAGGCCTCTTAAAGGGTGCTTTCCCCGATTTGTCACACTGGAACTGGGAAGTTGAGGTACAACGAGTGCACCGCTTCCCTCTGATGCAAAATAGAAACAACACAGCAGGACAATCTGAACGGCCTAGGGCAATCCTAGTCTTCTTTGGTAACTTTCTTCTTCGGCAGGCTATATCAGCTAAAGCAAGGCCCGATGTGAAACGTACCTTTGTTGTCCATACCTTTTTTGCACGACTGGATTTCTGCCATACCACTGTAGAAAGGAGGTTGAGACTACATCAGCTACTATCACCCTTCCAGGCTGTAGGATGTGAAGTGTATCTTCTGAACCCAGCTCGACTTAAGGTCATATGCAACGGAAGGGTGCGGACATTTCTTTAGGAAATTAAGGCTCAAGACTTTTTGAAGGAGCTCCAGGAAATGAAAGGAGGCGCTGGTCCATCATGATAGGAGCAAAGAGGCTTTTAACTGGCTAAACTAGCGGGACACTGTTTGCTACAAGATGGGGGAATGGGGTGATGGAGCTAGAAAAATGGGATTTGCTTTACCCCTAGGGGCCATGTTAATAGGTCCTAATCACTGAATTTTTTGGCAAACATTTTCTGGCGGGGTTTAATATTTTTTTTGTACTTTCGCTTACAGTTGTTTTTTTTTACTACTTTGGCTTTAGGGTTGGAGAACAGGGGCACTTCGAGGCGGGTGGAGCAGGCGGCATCACATAGGTCAATGGTGACCTATTTGCTCGTGTATGGGGTTAGGGGGAATGGGGTTGAGAGAGGAGGAGGGGAGGAGGGAGGAGGGGTAGGGTTGGGTAGGAGGGATTCCAAGGGCAGGAAAGGGAAGGGGGTAAACATGGTACATGAAGTGCGCCACGGAAACTGGAAGAGTAGAGGGAACATGGTTACTGCAACAGGAAACTGGGTTAATGTACAAACTGTGAAGGTCTATGTCTATACTAAGAACTCTTAAAAACTATAGATGATGAGCATTTGAATTGCAACAGTGAACATATGTGGCCTGAATGATCAAAGCAAAAGACAGAAAGTAGCAATAGATTTGAAAACGCTCTGAGCTGATATTGTATGTCTACAAGAGATGCATATTGAAGGCACAAGGGGGAAACTAATGGAACAGCTTGGGTATAATCTCATTATTAACGCCACACAGGGAGCCAGAACGAGACGAGTTGTTATTTTATCTCAGAGGAGAGACATAATATTCAAGAAATGTCAGTCTGACAAGCTGGGACTCTGAGTGTTAGCAGAATGATGCTATTACAAACACACCTTTACTATATGCTCAGTGTACGGGTCTGCAGGGGATGACCCTGAAGTTCTGGAATTTCTTAACAATGAGCTAGCATTATGGCTATCTCCAGTTATACTTTGTGGGGACCTGAATATTAACGGTCTGGGTGGGTTATGAGGGGTAAGCATTGGCAAATATGAAGGCCGAAAGAGCAAGGTTTGTAGAGCCCCCACATCTCTAACGCAAGATAATGGGCTAGTAGATATATGGCCATTGTTAAAACCTACCGATCCCGGAAGCACTTATTTCTCCGCCCCCTCACAAATCAGTATTACTGCTAGACTACTTTCTCATCTCGCGTCAATTGGTTCCAAGGTGTAGCATAGAAAAACACCCCTGAGTCATGTTGGACCATAATCCCCTGGTTTTGGTTGTCACTTTCATAGTGGTGGAAAGGATAGAGGCAACCTGGACTTTTGAGAGAGGCTTATTGAAGGATCTGAGATACATTTTACATATGAACAGGTGGATTAAGGAATTTATGGAAATTAATAGAAATAGTGCAAGTAGCGGGGTGGTCTGGGATGTGTTGCATTTGTCACCCCGAGTGGGACGGGTATGCCCAGACGTGGGTCCCATGCTCTCCATGCCACTGGAGTCAAGCTATCCTGGCTGATGAGGGGTGAAACCCCGAAACCGGTCCTAGGATGCTTGTTTTCAGTCCAGGGAGGACCTGGCTTGGCAGTTCGGGCTGGACTGTTCCCATTGGGCGCAGGGTCAAGACTGATTTGCATATGGCTGGGTTCAAACTGGAATGGCATGGTGAGCAAAAAAACAATGGATTTAGGCCCAGATCTCTGTACTGGGGTGAATGTATGACATTGTTCTGCATTCTGTCCATCAACTGTTCTTTTTGCATTTGTCACCCCGAGTGGGACGGGTATGCCCAGACTTGGGTCCCGTGCTCTCCATGCCACTGGAGTCAAGCTATCCTGGCTGATGAGGGGTGAAACCCCAAAACCGGTCCTAGGATGCTTGTTTTCAGTCCAGGGAGGACCTGGCTTGGCAGTTCGGGCTGGACTGTTCCCATTGGGCGCAGGGTCAAGACTGATTTGCATATGGCTGGGTCCAAACTGGAATGGCATGGTGAGCAAAAAAACGATGGATTTAGGCCCAGATCTCTGTACTGGGGTGAATGTATGACATTGTTCTGCATTCTGTCCATCAACTGTTCTTTTTGCAACTGGGATGTGTTCAAGGCAGAGGTCAGGGGGGAAACACTTAGCTTTAGCTTGCAGCACCAAAAGAACGAAATCCAGTACTTAAAAACATTATAGAAGGCATTGGCAGGTATCGAAGAAGAATTGATTAGTGCTATAGCTTCTGGGACACCCCTTGAGAACACACTACACAAACTCGCCCTAGCAAAAGCTGAAATTGGGGAAATCTCAGCATCCAAAGCAGCGGAGAAATTCCTGGCATGGAGACAGGGGTGCTACGAGTTTAATGAACGCGTAGGACATATGTTGGCCGTACGCTCAAGACACAAAAAGGGTGACGGGAGAGATACTTGAGATTCAAGACGAAGGGGGAATTCTGGTGACAGACTCCTTGGGTATACTGGAGGAATTTCACAAATACTATAGGAAATTATATCAAGAGGCACAGAATGTAGAATAGAACTTAATTCGAGAATATCTCAGAGGTGTTCAATTAGAACAACTTACCTCTGAAGACGCAGAATCTTTGGAGACCTGCTTCACAGAGGAAGCATTATATAGAGCACTTAATGACCTTCCTTCTGGTAAGGCAGTGGGACCTGATCAGGTCCCCCTTGAGTTCTATAAAACCTTTTTCACCATTCTAGGGCCCGATCTGATTAAAACACACAGACAGGCACAGACAGGGAATTCTGTTCCAGAGTCATGGGCCCAAGCTTCAATTATAATATTTTAAAAAAAAGGTAAGCCCCCTCGGGAAGCTGGTTCTTATAGACCCATTACCCTCATGAATAGCGATGTGAAAATATTCTCAAAGGCACTAGCATCACGATTAAGTTTAATCATTGGTAAAGTGATCCACCCTTGACAGCATGGGTTTATAACTGGCAGTGGCACCACAGAAACCATCCGAAGGGTGGTAACACTGTTCGATGTAGCGGCTGTCTTAGGAGACCGTATGGCACTGATCCTACTGGATGCCGAGAAGGCGTTTGATAGGGTCTCCTGGGATTATCTGTGGGGTGTCCTCGAACGGTTTGGTATAGGAAAGGGCTTCATTAGTGAAATTTGGGGCTTATATAGGACCCCAGTGGCCCTATTAAGAGTAAATGGAGGTCTCACAGATCCATTATGGATCACACGGGGGAATAGGCAGGGTTGCCCGTGTTCCCCCCTTCTTTTTGCATTATATATATCGACCTCCTGGTTCGGAAGATCAACACCAATAGGAGCATCAAACCAATGAGGTTTCAGGGGCGTGAAACTAAAATCCTGACGTACACCGACGATTTGGCAGTAGTCACACCTGATCCCCAAACAGCACTTGTGGCAATAGGGGAGGAAGCTCTGGCATTCGGAAAGATCTCAGGATATTTACTCAACAGCAGAAAACACAGATAGTTATAAACAATGCAACTGATCTGGAGGATCATCGGGTGACGCATGTAGCTACTTATTTAGGGATAAATATCACCTCAGAGTTTGGCCAAATGTTAGAGGTAAATATAGCTCCAGTCATTTGGAAAAAAAAGAAGGATTTTGATAGGCTGCATAATCTTCATCTTTCTATTGTCGGCCGGTGCAACATAAAGAAGATGATTTTTTTGCCCAAGATTCTATATCTCTTCAGGGCTATACCCTTGGATTTTGAAAAACGATTGTTTAAGGGGTTGGAGAATATGTTAAATAGATTTATCTGGGCACATGGGAAGACCAGGAGAGCATTGTAATTCTTGACACCTGCAAGAGAGATAGGAGGATGGGCAGTGCCAGATCTTATACTTTACCACTTGGCCGCAGCTCTACAATATATGCGGGTGTTAATGGGAGGAAACGCAGAGGATCGGTGGAGCAGAATTGGGTCTCCATACATTTACGAACTACTACTCGGAGAAGAGGCCCAGATCGGCTTCCTGAAATATAGTGAGCCCAGCTATTACAAAAACGTTAGATTTAAAACTTTTTCAGATATGGGCAGCCTTTAAAAGGAAAATAGGGCTTGGTAGAATGAATTTTTACACTCAACTTTTTAGAAACCCGATGCTTCCAGAAATTTTCCAAGATAACATTATGGCAAGGTGGGAGGGTTCGGGTATCCGGGTGGTAGGGGATCTTATGGACTTGAATGGATTCCAGTCATTTAGTGATATTCAAGCTAAATTTGGAATTGATAGGAGATATCTTTTTCAAATACCTACAAATATGCAGCTTTTTAACTGAGAAAAAAGGGGGGTCAAAGGGCTTCAGCAAAAACAGTATCATGGAGGTGGTTAGGGACAACACAGGCTCTACCATCAGGCATATCTATGCAAACCTGTCCTAGCTGAATCAGGACGATCTTGAGAAGCAAGGGGCAAAATGGGAGCAAAAGCTAGATAAAGGTCACAGTAGCTGCTTAGACTCCCTGGAACTTGGAAAGACCATTCTATGTTCGGCCAGATTACAAGCACAGCACTACAAAACAATATTTTCATTGTACTATATCCCGGCTAAAATAGCACAATGGGGGGGGGGGGAAACTGGGATCAGATGCCCCCGCTGTAGCAGTACTGAAGCCAACCAGGTACATATGTTCTCAACTTGCCCCGCTTAGAAATCCTGAAAAAGGAAATAGAAAAGTTCCTAGATGAGTCTCTGAAAAGAAAGATAACTTTAACTGCAGAACTAATGCTGCTAGGGGTTAGTAATAATGAAACACCTGATGTACACCAATACTTTTATTCCTGGCCATGGCAGTTGTCAGAATGTGAATATCTACGGCATGGCTGGATCCTCTGGCCCCTACATTTTAGCAATGGTTAGGGAGGTTACTAGCTATCTTCAACCTAGAAAAGGGGGTGTATGAAAAAAAGGGTAAAAGAGCAAAGAGATTAGGGAAATGTATTTGGGCCCCAATCTACAGATGAAAGAAAGAAAGATATGGTACTAGACAGCAGCTGATAATCTAACTGGGAATGCAGGTATAAAGGTTTTTTTAAAACCCAGTACGATAACATAAATGTTCCTTTTAAACCGCTGGTTTATCAAATTTCTTATAAATATTTTGCTATGTAATATTGTATGGTATTTATTGTGTCCATTCATAGAAAAACCTCATGAAATTTATGTATAATCAATGTTGGTGATGAAAAAAAAAAGAATTAAAAAAAAAGAACCTCTCACCAAAGGCATGTTAGAGCAAGGCATCTCAAAAGAAATCTTAGGGAGTCCCTGGTTGCCACACTTTATCTGCTACCTGTTACCACTGCCATTTTGCCCGACTGCTCCCTGGATTGCCACCATCGCTGGGGGGAGAGCCGTGTCACATTGCTGGGCGCCGCTGTGGGACTCCATATCCCAGCTCCCCCTGCGCTTCCAAATGCGCCTAAAAGCACGACGCCGGCCTGCGGCGGGGAACGTTGCCACACTTTAACTGCTACCTGTTACCACTGCCATTTTGCCAGACTAAACCCTGGATTGCCACCATCGCTGGGGGGAGAGCCGTGCAACGTTGCTGGGCGCCGCTGTAGGACTCCATATCCCAGCTCCCCCTGCGCTTCCAAATGCGTCTAAAAGCACGACGCCGGACTGCGGCTGGGGACGTTTGCACACTTTACCTGCTACCTGTTACCACTGCCATTTTGCCGGACTGCTCCCTGGATTGCTGCCATCGCTGGGGGGAAAGCTGTGCCATGTTGCTGGGCACCGCTGTGAGACTCCATATCCCAGCTCCCCCTATGCTTCCAAACGTGCTGAAAAGCGCAACGCCGGCCAGCGGCGGCCGTTGCCACACTTTACCTGCTACCTGTTACCACTGCCATTTTGCCAGACTAAACCCTGGATTGCTGCCATCGCTGGGGGGAAAGCCATGCCAATTTGCTGGGTGCCGCTGTGGGACTCCATATCCCAGCTCCCCCTGAGCTTCCAAATGCGCTAAAAAGTGCGACACTGGCCTGCGGCACGGGACGCGCACGGAGACGCATCTGGGCTGCGCTTGGGCAAAGCCTGGGCCAAGGGTGGGCCCATCCACGCACGGACTTACATCGGAGACTGGGCTGGGCCCCCCCTCTAACGGGGGCATTTCATCAAGTTGCTGCAGAATGGGCAAGAAAAAAGGGATCCACGTAGCTATGGAAGAGGTAATTTCAACTTCAATAGACATATTCTTGGCCAAAGCTACAACCACCTTGGAAAAAGAGATTGCCCTACGGTAAGAAAGTTGTCTATGGGGGCTGGGGTGAGTGTAATTAGGGTTCCATCGACCCCGGTTCAGGACGTTATATCTACTATAGCTGAAAAGACTACTGTCTGCAAGCCCCCCCAAGTTGTTTTACCCGCACCTTTATGTCTCACAGCAGGCCAGTCATCTTCCCAGGCAACAGCTCCTGTAGGCAAAAGAGGTCTGTCCAAACCTGTTCCAGCTAACATCGTTAAAAAACCTAGAAAGGGGAATATACCCCAAAGCACAGCTCCTAGTCATGCCCTTCAACAGGACAATGCTTTAATGACTCTGAACTGGCATGAATTTGAAGCGAACTTTATAAAATGATTAGAACCTATCTTTTCTCGACTGGATGCTATTGATCACTCTCTTGCTGAGCTAGCAACTAATAAATCATTGATACAGCCAGTGGGGGGCATCTGTGTAACTTCACCCAGCGTGATCTTCAATCCGGTAGCTATTATATATAATCTGAGTCAGAGTCATTCAAATATTCCTGCTGAACACCTCCCAAGATTAGGCGGGATCTCCTCAAAGAATCAGGGGTACCCAGCAGATCCAGTCAAGGTGAATACAGCCCCCTCCAGTGTTATTGCAAGCTACAGTTCGCAGCAGGTGGGTCACGCAGATAACATTGCTACAGTGTGCTCGGCTGCAAGTAACAGCTTATATACTGAGCAGCACTCCCATCCTACAAAAGGTAGAAAACCTCTGTCCCTGAATTTAGCCCTAGCGGCATGCCCCTTTGTATTAGTTATGGTAAATGTCCCACTACTTAGAGCAAACCAAAATGAAACAACCCCTCAACTAATGGCCAAGGACCGGCACTGGTTGTTGCATGCTGCAAATATAGGTCATCTCATGCAAAATCATCTGATTTTGGCCAGAAGAATCCCTTGGGTTGGGCTGGAGCCAAAATCAATCGAAAACCATTGTATTGTTCTTAACTTTGACAATCAATGGCTGGTAGAGGATCTGTTACGTCAACTACCAGTAGCACCCTCTTCAAAGTCTCAGATTTTTACCGTCCCATTTGGTTTTTTCTATAAGCCATCTTCTATGCTGTAAACTAATATACATAGTCTGAGACCTCCCACACTTAATCATTTAAGTAGTATATCTCAGTCGGTCAATGGAAACATACCTCTAACAAATCGATCTGCCTTTTAGGAAACTAAGGATAGTTGCGACTGACTTACCCAATCTTCCAACTCATTGCACTCATCTAGTATAGTGGTGAGCGGATTCCCCAAGGCACCAATTGTTGAAGGGGGCCATGGTGAGCTCTGCGAGCTGGCCTCTAGGACGTAAGGTACACATAGCCTGCTCAGCGTGTCAATTATTGGCCTCAGGGGCGAGCGTCCATCCCAACCAGCCCAAGGAGCGAACTCACTTCTTTCCTGGAATATCGCAGGATTTAGTAATAAAAAACGCAGCTCGGTAAGGCAAAGTGAGTTGCGGAACTCTGAATTTATTTGTCTAAAGGAAACTTGGGAGTCGAACCCGATTTTCTTAAATGGTTACCGTTCTTTCTTCACTACAGAAATTCCCTCAAAATCAGGTAGAGCAAAAGGGGGCCTATTAACACTTATTGATAATACTGTTCCATGTGATAAGGTTGTTTTTGTGAATAGCTCCCCTTACTTTCATATCTTAGTGTCGAAAGGACAGAAGAGGGTAGACCTATTGTTAATAAATTCCTATAACAACAACTTTGACAATCCAACAGAAGTGGTTGATGAGTTGGCGCGAACTATGGAGAAATTGCTTACTCACCATCATAGACTGTTACTTATTGTCTGGGCTGGCGATTGTAATACACACATTTGCATGCACACTGACCCACATATATGTGGGATAACTGACTTAAAGGGAATTGGATGGGCCATTTTAACCATCAAAACTGTGGTAATGCTTTCAATAGGTTATTATTGGCATAGGAACTAGAAATAGCAAATTCATTATGTACTACTACGGGTCCAATGGTTCCAACCTTTTATCGGCCAGGCTCTACCTCAACTATCGATTTTATAATTAATTCTGCTTCTTGTAGTAGTAGCCCAAATAATTTCGAGGAGATGTCGACTGAACTTACTGACCACGCTCTAATATACTTTTCTTTTTATTGGTGCACCTCTAAAAAAGCTGGAGTTAGATATGCTCCCAAACTGTCTTTAACCAGGAAAACGGCTACATTTTAAAATGGGAGAATAGTGGGCCTAATTCCTTACTGACTAAAACTGTGTCCTCCTGCTTTCAGGAGATCGGCTTGTGTTTAGATTTAACATCCAATGGTAATCATGTTGTGGGTGCTCTCAGAAATGTTTTAGCATCTATTAGAGACGTATTAACTTGTCCTGTTTCTCGAAACAATTCGCCACCCCTTGTGTGGTTTGAAAAAAAGTGCTCCCAAGCCTCAGCTAACCTACGTAAAGCTCTTAAAACGCAACCCAGAAATCAAGCCCTCATTAGAAATCTTAGGGCTATATACAAATCTGCAAGGCATGAGAGGAAAAGGACACTATGTGCGTAAGCCTGGGAGAACCTGAGACAAAATATAAACATAAGGTAGAAGGAGGGTCTAAGGGAAAAATTGTTTAAAGACCAGCGCGGATATATTCCCCAAATGTGAACTACAACACGACAAAATATCCACGGGTCTATCTCATCTACTCATGAACTACAAGCATGCCATGCAAATGAAGACGTCTAGTTTGACCTGAAGAAGTCCTTTTTGGTTGCAACCAAGAGGAGATCCCAGATGATGAAGCATGTCACTTCGGTGAGTGATGGGATTCCGTCCTTTTAAAAAGGACTTCTTCAGGTCAAACTAGAGATCTTCATTTGCATGGCATGCTTGTAGTTCATGAGTAGACCCGTGGATATTTTGTCGTGTTGTAGAACCTGAGACAAGCCTTGTTATCTAAATATTGTAAGGCTTTTTGGAAAATGGTCAATTTACCATTTTTACCGGGGGAAAGTGGGCCATCTTTGGACCTCCACATAGATGAGGTTACCTGGTTAAACCATTTTCAGAATATATTCCAAGATCAGTCAAATAACATGGTGGAGGCTCCGGTATTAAACTCCTGTGCTCGCCCAGCATTAGAGTTTTATATCGATGAAATAGATCTTGCTCTGTGCCAATCGCCTGTGCTGCAAGCTGCTGGCCCTGATGGGGTCCCACTGAACATCTTCCTTCCTAATAAACCTTTGTGGGCTCCAGTCTTGACCATAGCTTTCAATGCAATAGCTAAAGCTGGCCCCTTGCCATCTTGGAGGCAATCTCTGATAATCCCTATTTACAAGAAGGGAGATGGAGCAGATCCTGTTAATTACCGCCCAATCTCCCTACTCGATAATACGGCCAAATTAATGGGTAGATTGTTACTCAATAGGCTGGAGGACTGGGCGAGGGAGAACAATGTACTTGTGGAAGCCCAATATGGCTTCAGGAAGGGGAGGGGGACAATTGACCAATGTCTCAATCTTGTGTTAGTAACAGCAAAAGATGTCACCACAAAGAAAGGCCAGTTATATATGGCGTTTATGGATTTATCCGCGGCCTTTGATTGTGTGTCCCACAGTAAATTATGGGCCATCATGGACACCATGGGCGTGGATCCTTCCATAATTCTCTTTATTAGAGATCTTTATAGAGAAGCAGAGGCAGTCATCCGGTATGGTAGAGAGGGAGAATGCTTGAAAGCTTTTAGGATTGAAAAGGGGGTGAGACAGGGCTGCGTCCTTGCTCCTTTTCTTTTTTCACTATATACGAACAAATTATCGGAGGTGATGAGCGAAAAATATAAGGATGTCCCGGTGGCAGGCTCATTACTTTTGCCTGTCATGCTTTACGCAGATTATGCGGTTTTATTGGCCAGAACCCTAATGGCTTTACAGCTTTCCATTGAGGTATACTCAGCCTATATGGCAGTATTAGGCCTATATGTTAATAAATCTAAGACTTTTGTGATGGCCGTGGGCAGGGACAAGAAAACATTAATGCGCCTCCACATAGATGGCAGAAACCTCAAGAGAGTGGAGAATTTTATGTACCTGGGCATTCTTTTTGACGAAAAAGTAATTGGTCTGAGATGGTTAGAAACAGAGAGAATCAGATGGCCAAAAGTATAGCTGGCCTCAAGAAGTTTGCAACAAATCTAGGGAATAAACCTATTAAAGAAGTGTTAGAAATATACTCTGCAAAAACTCTCTCCATAGTGACCTATGGTGCAGCAATTTGGGGATAGCACATGTTGGCTCCCTACAAGTTATAGAGGACAAATTCTATAAAAGTTTATTGTCTATCCCTGGCTCGTGCCCAAATATTATAGCCGATAAGAATGTAGGCTTTCCATTTATATCTGACTCTATTAAAAGGCCCCACCTGTAGCATGGCTATCGATATGGAAAAGGGAGATGGTCCAACTAAATGAATGAATGATTGAATGAATGGAATTTATATATGGCACAGCTACTCCAGATGGAGTGTCCCGGCGCTGACAGTTCATAGATGGCTGTCCTGATGAGGTTTTAGTTCCTAAAAAGCCAAGTCTTCAACTGTTTTTTAAAGCGAGAAAGATCTGTTGATGCTCTCAGAGCTGCCGGAAATTTGTTCCAGGCGTGGGCTCCTAAGAAGCCGGATGACCTACCACCTCTACGCACCAGCCATATTTTAGAGATGCAGGCCAGACCAGCGGAGGAGGATCTAAATGCTCTTGCCGGTGTGTAGCGGCGTGCTCTTTTTCTGAGGTAGGCGGCTCCCATACCATGGAGGGCTTTGAAGAACATAACCAAAGCCTTGAACTTTATTCGTTCCCTCACTGGCAGCCAGTGTAAAGACTTAAGATGGGGGGTCATATGCGACCTGGGTTTTAATTTAAGAATCGCCTTTGCTGCTGTGTGTTGCACTACCTGCAGGCGTTGGAGAAGGTAGTCTGGGAGTCCCAGGTCAAGGACATTAGTGTAGTTTAATCTGGAGATTGTCAACGCCTGTACCACAATCTTCCTGGAATCCAGGGGGAGGAGCAACAAGAATTTCTTCAGAATTAGCATTAAGTCAAAGCAGGTTCCTACTAGGGTCTGAACCTGGGATCGCATCGAAAGTTCATTATCAATGTAGACACCCAGGTTTTTTACTGAAAATTGGACAGACTTGGGAGGGGGGAGCTCAATGGGCCACCACTTACTCCAGTTGTTCTCAGTGGGGTGACCGAAGAAGATGTTCTCCGTTTTGTCGGGGTTACACTTAAGCTGGTTCTCCTTCAGCCATCTAAAGACCTCAGTGAGGCATGACCTAATCGCTTCCCCATGGAAGTTTTCGTCTTTGTTGCATGTAAAAATCAGCTGTGTATCATCAGCATAGGAAATTATTTTGGCACCCTGTGCCTCTGCCAATGATGCTAGTGGTGCCATATACAGATTAAAGAAAGTTGGGCTTAAGGAAGAGCCCTGTGGGACTCCCACCTGCATGCTAGGCATAGTTGCTGAAAAAGGGGGGTCCAGATAATCTGTTCTCTATCCTCCAAGAAGGAAGTGATCCAGGCCAATGCTCTACCTTCAATGCCCATGTTCCTCAATCTGTCTAGGAGCCTCCCATGGGGCACCGTGTCAAAAGCCGCCGACAGATCAAGTAAGATAAGCACTGCTTTGCCCCCATGGTCCAGCACCTCTCTGAGCTGTTCCGTTACTTCCAGCAGGGCCGACTCAGTGCTGTAATTGGCCCTAAAGCCTGATTGCGTGGGGTGCAGAAAAGTGTACTTCTCTGCATACTCAATGAGTACTTTATTCACGTGTTTCTCCAGAACTTTGGAGAGAGCTGCAAGCTGAGAGATGGGTCTGTAATTAGCATGAATGTTAGGGTCCGCGTTTGGTTTTTTCAGGAGCGGCAGAATTGTAGCCTGCTTTCAGAGTGGCGGGACAATTCCTGTTTCCAACGAGGAATTGAGTACCTTATTGACCGGTACATCTAGAGTGGCTGCAAGAACCGATATCAGTTTGGCTGGGCACGCATCTGTAGGTGAGCCTGACTTGAGGCCGGAAAGATACATAAGTGAATCCTCAAGTTTAATGGCAGGGAACTGTAACAGTGGTGGGCCCAGTGAAAGTATGAGAGGGGGGTTTGAGTAATGCTTCCCACCTGAGTGTGAGGAGCAGAGGTATCTTCCCCCTTCTCTGTGGAGAATGACTTCTGGATTATCGTAATCTTTTCATAGAAGAAACGGGCAACTTGGTTCGTTCGATTAGCTGATAGCGTTACTTCCTTGTTTACTGTTTTAGGAGCTGTGAACAATTTAACAATATTGAAGATTTCCTTGCCCCTATTCTTAGTTATTGCAATCCTACTCTCTAAATAATTCATTCAAATCAAACTGTGTTAAAGGATTTATTATCTTTCGACCGAGCCTCCTCAATCCCCTGGTTGGTCTATGTGAAACGGTCTTTCAGTGAGTTGGATCTGGACATATTGTACGAGTCCCCGTCCCAGTGCACGTTTTTCTCTAAATCTAGACTAAAAGAACTCTTCATCGCTAAATGCACCCAAGAGAGATGGCTAAAAGCCATACCAAAATCTCAGTTACTAACTACTGGACATTGACATCTGTGGCTATTGGGCATTCATCCTATCTCTCTTTTGTTGCCAACACCATGCATCGCGTTGTATTGGTAAGATTTAGACTGAACTACATCCCTTTAATGATTGGTTACCCCGCACAAGCTTATTCATTAAATCAGTTGTCTCTATGTCCTTGTGATGGCTTTTTTAATCAATCTATCTCTCATATTTTATTTTTCTGCTAATTTTATAAGGCTGAAAGGAATAAATTTATCATTCCTTTATTAAGGAAACTCAGCTTATGGTTGCACAAACAGGCTCTTGAAGTACTACGACAATTGGAATCGCTATATATTTATTTCATGATTGCGTCCTTCTTATTAGCCATTATAAAAACTAGAAAAATGGATATTGATAGGCGCTCGTTTAAAAAGGTTTAATGTTTGTATTCCTTCTTTATAGTTGTCTGAGTGCACTACATGATGTAAAGAACATTGGGGGTCATTAGGATAGCGGGCGGATCGCCACCGCCCGTATGGCGGTGGCGATCCGCCCGCTATTTCCCACCGCCTGCCTCACATTTCCCCACCGCCATATTAGTATGGCGGTGGGGACCCAGGCGGACGGCAAGACCGTCCGCGGTTTTCCGCCGGTAGGCAATCCGCCCGATTGCCTACCTGGCGGAAAAGGCCAGCAATATGGTGGCGGTGCCTTGCAGGCACCGCCATCCATATTACGATGGGCGGCGGTGCAGGGCTTTCCATGGCGGTGACTCCGCCATGGAAAGCCAGATGGATTCCACTTTCGGGGGCCCGTTGTGGGCCCCCAAGATGTTGGGGGGGTGGGAGGTGCACATGGGGGGTACCTATGGTACCCCCCTACATTGTCATGGACAAGGTGGCAGGCACCGGGCGGTGCCTGCCACCCTGTGCATGACAATGCACACAGTGCATTCCCAGCATTGTGGCGGGCGGTGCTGTGAGCACCGCCCGCCACAATGCTGGGAATGGAGGATGCCACCGCCATGGTGGCGGTGGCATCCTAATCGCCGGTGCGAGACTGCCGCACCACTGGCGGCCGGTCCCAGCACCGCTAGGGTGGCGGGCGGACGAAAGTCCGCCCGTCATCCTAATAGGCCCCATTGTTTTTTATCTTCATTGTTTTGTCTCATTTAAAAGTTTTATCTCTTGGGTCAGTAAAACGCATGGCTGCTTTTAATGGATATTTAATTCAATGAGATATTGTATATAAATTGCTTGGAAATGATGGTTTTATTGGCTCTATACTAATTAATTATGTTTTATATACTTTTATGCATTTACTTAAATGCGAAATAAAGTTGATGACTTGACTTGAATTCCTGTAACTTCTCAATCATGGGCCTGCAGAAACCAAACAAATGTTAAGTCTTGCAGATCCTGCTAAAGGTTAATAATATTGTTGTCCCATGTTGTAGTGTGGTACTGAATCCTGCCGTGATATTGTTCAAATACCCTCTGTTGCTGAGTGGTTCATAGTCATCAACTTGTGCCAAGCATTCTTTTACATACCCTTGTATGAGGACAGTCACTTACTCTTTGTATTCTGGTTCCAAAATTAATTTATGGCATGGTGCTGAGTTCCTCAAGGGTTTACAGTTTTTGACCAGTATATTGATGACCTATGGGTGGAGTCAACAAACCCAAGAGATTTGCAGACAAGATACTATTGATATGTTGAATTATTTGGCTGAGAAGGGACATAAAGTATCCCTGACCAAATCGCAGTATTGTCAGAAAGACGTCCTGTACTTAGGACATCACTTCGAGAAAGGAGCAAGAAAGGTGTCTCAAGAGAGAATCTTTGCCATATTGCAAATGAACCCTCCCAAGGCAAAGTGAGTAATCAGTATGTTTTGGGAATGGTGGACTGCTGTTGCGAGTGGAGTCCCAACTTCTTCCTAGTGGCAAAGCCTCTACAGAGACTCACGCACAAAGATGTGCCTGATCCGCTACTATTGGACAAAGAATAGAGGAATGCCTTCTTCGATCTGAGAGAAAGTGTCTGCCACGCCCCGATTCTAGGAATGAGGGCCTTTCATTTTGTATTGTTCTGAGAGGGAACACACTAACACAGACTCATGACTCATGGCATTTCCAAACAACCTATTGCCTATTTCTCAGCCACTGTCGACCCAGTAACTGCAGCGTTGCCGGGGTGCCTAAAGGCGGTGGCCACAGTTGGTGTCAGCATTCAGCAATGTGAGGGAATCATTATGGGATACCCTCTTACAGATATGGTTCCTCATTCTGTTGAAATTCTACTCACCTACACCTGAACCCAACACATGACCCACAGCCAGCTGACCAGATATGAGCAGGGTATCCTCACTGTGAAGAGCATCACTCTCCAGAGGTTTTCCTGAATCAAACCAGCCACATTGTTACCTTTGCCTGTTATTGATGAAAACAATGATGATGAGATAGACCATGATTACCTTGATGTGACTGAATTCGAGATGTCCCTCTAGAATAGCCTGATTATATGCTGTTTGTGGGTGGCTCTTGCTTAAGAGATGAAAGAGGGATTTTGAAAGTAGCCTATGTTGTTTGTACCTTAGACGGTATAATGGAAGCCTCCTGTAAGTGCAATGTAACCTCTACACAGGTGGCTGAACTATTAATTTAAGAGTCACCATCTATCTATACTGATAGTCAACATGGGTTTGGTGTGATCCACAATTTTGGGTAGATGTGGTCCCAGATGGGTTTTATGACCTTGTCTCACTCTTCCATCTGAAATGGAAACTACATTCTTAATTTGTTTGCGGCTATTCCACTGTCTACTGAAGTGGCTGTGGTGAAGTGTGCAGCACACAAGAGCAGGAATGATTTTGTAGCCACTGGCAATCGGAACACCGATGAAATAGCCAGTTCCTGTGCCTTTAAGTCTTGCACCTTCAATGAAGACTATTGGAACCAATCAGAAACTGACACTTCCAGGAACTTTTTGATGACTGTTGCTGATATGTGGAAAGAGATTAGGAGCTTGCAAGAAGAGGCACCAGAGCATGAACAGGAGAGGTGGACTAGAGCAGGGAGTATGAAAAATGAAGACGAAGTTTGGGTTTCAGTAGATGGCAGACCTGTTTTGCCTGACTTTATGTTGCACTCATGGCTAGACATTTTCATAGTGCTACCCAAATAGGCTAAGGTGCCATGACCCATTTCTTTTAACACTTACTGGTTTAATCGCTGGTTCCATGTTATTGCAGCAGAACTATGTCACTGATGTGCCACATGTCAACAGTTGAATGCAGGGGTGAGAACTGTGGTTCTCACAAGCCACAGAGGGGGATCAGGTGGTCCTTTCAAACTCATGCAACTTGACTTAGTTGAGATGCCCATATGTAATGGGCTCCACTAGATTCTAGTGGTGCTTTGTCTCTTTTCCCGATGGGGTGAGTAACACACCACTAGGAGAAATGATAGTGTTACTGCGGCCAAGCTATTGCTGAGGGAATTGAGCCCTCATTTTTCACATTCTAGACTCTCTTGAATCAAACGGTGGTAGTCACTTCAAGAATGAGGTGATAAAACGTTTGTGTGTAACTTTGCAAGTAGACCAGAGGTTCCACTGCAGTTACAGACCTGAGGCTTAAGGCATAGTGGAATAGACAAACGGCACACTGAAATTTCATCTTGGTAAACTGTGTGCATCCATGTATTTGAAGTGGCCTGATGCCCTTCTGTTGGTGCAGATGAGTCTGAGAAGGATCCTGGATCAAGGGACAGGATTGTCCTCCTATAAAATCCTCATGGGCAGAGCCATGAGACTTCCCACTACCTGCTCTGCTTACAACTTTACTTGTAAATATTACGGATGATATGGTTCTTGACTACTGCAAAGGCCTGGCTGATGTGATGAGCTCTGTCTCTCACCTATTTTGTAAACTGCTGCCAGTTTTCAAAACGTCTGAATGTGGGAATGCGTGGTGAGTTCAAATCTTATCTTAGCTACCCAAAACAGGACGTTTGTTGCACAGTTGCATTCAGGATAATCATCTGTTGTGGTATTAGGCATGCTCTAAATAAAGCCTTGTTCCCCTGAACCTGACAATCTTTTGTCCTCCAAATCGATTTCACATCAGTAGTGCCTCTCCAAAAGTCAAACCCTTGTGTAGACAGCTGGGAAAGAAAAGAAGCAGAATATATCAGCTTGGTGGTTGTCAGAATAATTTTCTTTGCAGGTGATGATGCAAGTCTATGATAATAAGACACTGGGTCAAATGCATCACAGCCAGAAAAATAGGCAAACTTTTGTGCACTTTTTTAAAATTACCTTTTGGTGGTGCAGGGCGATGTTCCCATTGTGTGTAATTGATAACAGCACGTGGAGCACCTGCTTTATGCAGGAAATGATGACCGTAATGTTGAAAACAAAACATTTCATCATAATTAGATGTGCCTTTATACAATTCATCAGACGAAAAAACAGTAGATTGGCCTAGATTTTCTAGCATTTCATGTACTGTGTTTACATCCCAATCATCAGAGATAGTACTAGGGGTGACAATGTAATTTAACAATAGTTTAAACAAGTATGTTGTAAAAGCTTAGTGGGGCCATACACATCATACAATACACTATCCCAAACAATCCCATCAGGAACTGGAACCACTGAAATGTTCACCAGGGAAAGGTCTCTTCGTTCTTTGTGTGATGATGAGTGTGGTTTGAGAACCAAGTTCACCAGTTGTACAGCAGAGTGTTCAGGGAGATAGTGTCCATTGAGAAGCAGGAAGAAGATTGTCACAAAACCAATCCAAAGGACTAGGAAAAGTAACACAATTGTAATCCAAAAGTGAAATACCATGGAGGCACGAAATAAGTATTTTTCAGCTAAAGATAGTAAACACACAGTCTCAGCCAAAAATTAAAAGGTGGTGGTGCAGGTGGATCCGACGAGAATTCAATCAAAGTAAATTAAGTAGCAGGAGGCAGTCCAATCTATTATTGGCATCTCTGTGGGTTTTGTAGAACTGGAAGATAACTTGATCAATGGTACAAAGGCCTAAACAGGAGTTGTGTCCAATTTCCGAATTGAAATCTGTGTTTCTGTACTAGTTGAGTTTACAGTTGTTCTAGTAACTGGTAGAAGGGATACTTCAGTATTGGTTACCTTAATCTCTCGTCAGGGAGAGGATACTTCATCAGTTATCAAGGCTTCCATATGAACTCCCTGTACGGTTGCGAGAGGAGGCAGGTAACTACCCTGGAGTCCACGTGGCCTGCTGTTGAGAATCAGCCACATAGTGCAGTTTGATCAGATCGATGGAGATGAATCTCTTGTTTTTGTAACTGGCAAGGGGTGGTAGGAGTACAGTTCTGGTACCTTCAACTACCAAGACAGGTACAGGCACTCTGTAAGATGGCCCAAATTCATTTTTTCCATAAAGATTTCCCTGACCAGATCTCCAACCTTCGTGACCCAGCCAAGTCTCGCCGGTACTACCTTCACTTCTCCAGGGGCTGTGAAATTTACTTGGACGTTGATTTGTTCGTCCTGGAAGCTGTTCAGTTCCTGTAAAATAGCCAGACGTTCTTGTAAGTCAAATGGTGCTTCCGCTACCCCTGTGCTGGGATTGTTGAGGTCTGGGACCCACATCTTTACCCCATCAGGATTTCCTAGGGAGTCCGACCACCCAGGGTTTTGCTAGGCAGATTGTTGAGTGCCCTTTGGACCTCATATAGATGATAAATCTAACTGCTACCTGAGCCTTATACCTTATCTGATAAAGACTGCTTTAAGTCCTGTTTTTTTTCTCTCCATGACCAAATTTCCCTTGGGATGGTATGAGGAGGAATACCGCAGGGTCATCCCCAAACTTTCTATAGCCTCTTTGCAAGCTCTGGAGGCAAACGCCAGACCCTGGTTGGAATTTAGTGTGCCAACTGCGTATGTCCTGATAAAGACTCAAAGATCCTTTATAACAGTTCGGGCGTCAGTTATCTCTGTGGCCATACCCATAACAATTGAGAGCAGGAATCCACTGGCACCAAGATATACTTGTAAGCCCCATCTGATTAAAGAGGGCCGCAGGGGTCCGGATAGACACAGTCAAGTGGCTTGTTTGAGATCAACAGAGGTGTCTGTGGTGGTCGTGCCATGGCGGAGCCTTTCATCTGCTGGCAGATGTCACATTTAAGGACAAAGTCCTGGGTCTGTTTATAGAGACCTGGCCACCAGTAGCATTGCTGCAATATTGAAATTGTAGTAGCCACCCCCGCATGTGTGGATGCAAGACCCTTGTATGCAGCTAGGATTAATCCTAGCCTGCAGTCAGAATTTGGTATTACTCTATCCCCCACCAACCGTGGATGGCATGGCTTGTGGGTGGTGGGGTGGTCGCAGGGGGGGGGTTGCGGGAGGGGTCAGCGGGAGGGGAATAAAAAAGAAAATTACCTTGCGGTCAGGTCCCGCATTTCTGCCCCTGCTCTCCTGCCTCCGAATCCAGGAACAGGAAGCAGGCAGCCAGGCTCCCTCCCCAAAGCCAATCACAGTACTGCAATGCAGCGTTGTGATTGGTCTGAATGCCGTGAGACGGCACTCAGCCAGGGCCTGGAGGGGTGGGCATGTTCTCCATGCAGGCTGTAATGCAGTCTGCATGGAGAACGGGGAAAGTGAACATGACTAGTTTGGGCGGCCCGAGAGGGCCGACCAAACAGTCATTGCGCACTTAGGAGTGGGCAAACCACTCCTCTCTTGCTCCGAGAACAGAGCAGCCCCACCCACTCGCCTGCCCGCAAAGCAGCAGGATACGAAGCATAAAACAATAATAACTCTAAGTTATTATCATATTATGTTTGTACGTGCCACTGCTTAAAAGCTGTGGAGCAACGCACCTCCACCATAGTGGAGGATCCGCCACTGTCCCCCACTCCAGAAATATGAGCATATGGTATGTTTTGTGCATCTAGCTTGTAGAAGTAATTGAGTGGGAAACCTTTCGGCAGATGAGTGTCATTGCGTGCCGCATTGACTGGCGTCATAATGTCATTGTCTATTCTCATGCTGGAACGAGTTATTGCAGCGACTACAACAGGTCATACTGTTTCATTTGCGGCTTCATCAGCCAGTGAATTCCCTGCAACGTGTACGCTAACAAGCTGGTCACTCAATGTGTGGACTACATGAGTCTGTGGCAAGCAATCTTTCAGCTTTGCCACCTGTTCCCAAAGCATTTTGTGTTTTATTGTGCACCCTTTTGAATCTCTCAGGGGCATATTCACAAGAACGTGCGCTAAACATCTCCAAAAAATGTTAACGCAACTTCACACATCGCAGTCTATCGCGGGAAAATAACCCCGTGCTAACGTGGAATTCACAACACGGCGGTACCATGCGATAGCCTCCCGAAACCGTGGCCAATGTCCGCGATACAACCACCGCGACGGCGATAAAAACACAAACCCCAATGCGTAAAAAGACGCGGCGGGCCCAAACGCGATAAGAAAACAGTGATAACCAGCAAGAGGCCAGCAATACCCACGCGTAATGCGGGAAAAAGCACAAGAACAGCATACGGAAAATGCCACCAAAAAGGAAATGAACTGCGGAGTACCACGGATGCACCCTGACCGACTGCAGAGGACAACATGAGCCCCACAATCTCCACAGAGGAACACCCAGGAATCCAGGGCCCGTGGAAGGGCAATGAGAAGAGGAAGACGGGGTACAGTCTGCAGGAAAACACGATCATCGTCACGGATGAGATAAAACACAACCACCAACTGTACGTCACCTCCAACGTGTCATTGGCAACAAAGAGGCAAAGATGGCACACCATCTCGGACCATGTGAATGCCGTCGCAGCGCCGAGGAGGACAATGGAAGAGGACAAGAGGCACTGGATTGATGTGAATGGCAAAACCAAGCAGAAACGCGCTGCCAACACGAAAGCAGCAACGCACTTCGGAGGAAGGGGGCCAGCAGAACACCAGGATCTGAATGACATGGAGAAGATGGTGGCCACAGTCATCAGTCGGGAGTCGGTGACAGGAGTTGGGGATCCGGCCACTGCCCAACATGACCCGACACCACATCAACAGGGTGCCTACCGACCAGGGAGTGGGGGCAAGGGGGGAAATGGGCACAATGGCACAAATGCACAATTAAGCAGAGCACACTGCACACCCACAATGACTCAGGATCATGTCCCTGATCCCACGGGAACACTTCAGCACACACACAAACACCAAGTAGTCCCACGTACACCATGTGCCCAAAGGGGCACCCACCCAACACATCAACAATCACACAACCAACACATGCACACGTGCAAAAAACAGCAAACATGCATATACGTCAGCCACACTGACAATGCAAGAGACACCACATGACGAGTAGCATGGCTGCAGTCCAATCATCATGACAATGTACATGGCACAACACTGAGGTGGCTGAGTGCGGACCACAACTGGAAAGGAGCAGGTCACACTCGGACACAACCACCTGCACAAACAACCCCTGACGTCAACGACACATCTGCGGACAAGCCATGCCCAAGAGTCACAACTCGACAAAGAGCACAAGTCACCCAAGTCTGCAACATCTCAGCACTGTGGAAGCACAGAACTGAAAGGCACACCGCATGAAAGGGATAAGTGGCAGCCAAATCAGAGCCGCAGGAGCGACTCACCCACCGTGCAGCATACGCACATAAGAATAAGTGCACCTCGACATTGACAACATCGTGGTACAAACAGCAACACCTCCACAACAGAACACAGGACACAACTGGTGCCGCATATGTGCACAACATGGCCAATCACATCTGGCACAGCAGGAAACTGTGACATGACAATGTACAAGTACAACCTGTAACCTGCAAATATTTATTATTCACACATGCCGTGCTTGTGGACATTTAGTACTGACCCATGATTGCCAAGGACGGCCACAATGTGACGTGCTCATGAGAAGAAATTGGCAATGAGGGTGTTCCTACGGGCTATTCCTGCCGCAGCTGCAGTGGCATGTGGGCCACCTGCCCCATTGTCCTCATCATCGTCCGGTACCTCTGGAACTTGGATCCATGGGGCATTGGTGCGTACACAGATGTTGTGCAACACACAACATGCAACGATCATCTTGCACACGATGTCTGGGCTGGGCAGGAGCTTTCCACCTGTGCCATCCAGGCACCTGAAACGTGACTTCAACACGCCAAATGTGCGTTCCACGATGCCCCTGGTGCATATGTGGGCCGCATTGTACTGCCTCTGTGCGGGTGTGTTCGGGTCTCGGAGGGGTGTCATCATCCAAGGGCAGAGTGCATATCCTTGATCACCTGTGACAGTGCAGAGGGAAAAGAGTCAATACTTGGCTCGGCATGATGTGTTGGCAGGCCCACTAGTCCAGTGACGCCTGTGCTGGCTGTGTGTGGAGTGAGTGTAAGCCAGCCCTCAGGGAGTAGCTGGTGCTGGCAACAACTTCAACAGTCATCAGGCACTCAGGAATGCAATGTTCGAACAGCAAGGGAGCATGACTTGAGTTGCACAGAGTTAGTGGCCCCGGATGCACAGCGGCCGACACGGGCCTACCGCCACGGGACGCTGACTTGCGGGACACTGGGGTAGGGTCATGAGGGCAGAGCAGGGTCTCGTATGTATCAAAGGTGGTTTTCGCAGAGTGTCTCGGGGGAGAGTGGGAGGTGTACCCCCAGGGCATGATGCAGAGGGCACATACCAGCTGTGTGCGGCCACATGGCGGATATGAATGCCACAGACTCATGCCAAACACCAAGTCCGTACCTGCCCGTTGCTGATGACAACCCCCAGGCCACAGGCTCAGACACCAACAATGTTCGGCCGGAGGCTGACGGTCACTCACGGCGCACAGGGTTAGTGGCACCAGGTCAGTCCTTGATACTGGTTGACCTCCTCCGTAACGGTGATCCGTGTTTCCACCGGACTGAAACGCATCTTTCTCCCACTCCTCACCCTGCGTTCACTGGCATGGACTCTGCCATTGATTAATGAAGACTCAGTTCTAGATGTGGGACATACTGGAGTGCAGTGTAGGCCGGCTGCAGCGGTGGAGTATGTCAACGAATGAGGACTCCTGGGGGCCTGTGTCACGGAGGACAGCGATGGTCTGAGGAGGATGCCAAGGTCACGGGCATGGGTCTTGGAGCTAGCACCGGCACGTGGTGGGCCCTCTTTGACACACGACGGTGTCGGCAGGTGAGCAGTGCGGCCTTGGAGCGCTGGTGCGGGCAGGCCTGGTCTGGGTATCAGTGGCCTGGGGTGCAGCAGGCGCACAGGCTCGCAGGCCCCGCTGCTCACGGCGTCGGCCTCGTGGCGGGCTGAGAGGCGCCGCCCTGGCAGTGACGTTGGCCATTCCGGGAGTGCACCACGCTCAGCGCAACAGTGTTTTCATCCACACCCCTGCACAGGCCTGGCGTAAGCCGGGCCAACCCACTACACTCACGCACACAGGGGGGACGCAGCGAGCGACATTTCCGCGACCTAACCCACAGCCTGAGGTGACATGGTTGCGTCCACTGTTCACTACTCTCCAGACACCAGCAGTTAATGTCTGCATGGACACATCTGTGGTTTGCATACCCAGGCCTGTCCAGCACATTCACGCCACACTTGTCGTTGTGTACATTTCCATTCATGGGCCACTTGCGTCCTTCGCACATGCCTGCTTTCCGCCTCTCCACACGTTCAGCTGTTGTGTGGCTGTGGTGCCATGATATAGCTGGCTTGTGTACATGGGAAGCCCAGGATCCCAATGGAGTTGTGTTGTCGTGTCTGGTAGGTGGGCATGTTGATTGACATGTTGTACGTGGTTTGGTCACGTGTGCATTCCCACAGTTGTGCGTTGTGTGATGGTGGCTTTGAGGTGTGTGGTGTGTTGATTTGGTACTTACCAACGAGCAGTCCAGTTCCATAGATGCCATCCTGGAAGTGCTGGTTGATGATGGACTGTCGGAAGATGTAAGAATCGTGCACACTGCCTGGGTAGTTTGCGACGACATTGGTGAACATTCCCCAGTGGTCCACTATTGCCTGCACATTGATGGAATGCGTGTGCTTTCTGTTGCGGTAGATGTGTGCAGTGTCCGCAGGGGGCACAAGTGGGACATGTGTGCAGTCAATGACCCCCAACATGTGTGGGAAGCTAGCAATGGCATAGAAGCCTTGCTTGGTCTCCAGCTGTTCCTGCGCAGTGTGGGGGAAGTGAAGGTACTGGGGTATGAAGCTGATGATGGCATCCAGGACAGGTGTGAGGAACTTTAATAGGGCTGGCTGTGAGACTCCTCCGACTCTGGCCGTTGTTGGTTGGAAGGTACCAGAGGCCAACGTGTGCAGCACAGCCAGCAGCTTTGTCTGCGGAGGGCTGTTGGTTGTCCGCTGTGTTGGGACCGTCAGCCTGTGGCTGATGTGGGTCATGATGCGGAGGATGGTTGTCCTTTTGAGCCTGTAGTGGGCAATGACTTCCTCGGGCGTTAGGTCTGTGAGACTGGTGCGTTTTTGGTAGGTCCGCTGTCTTACTCTGCGCTGCCTCTGTGGTGGTCCGGGGGGGTGCCGGTCCCGGTCCTGTTGGTGGTGGCGGTCCTGGGGGTGGTGGCGGTGGGTGTTGTGGCCCTGTTGGGGCCCCAAGCTGCATGATGAGTAGCTCCATGGCGTCGGTTGTTCTTCGGCTGTGGCTGTGTGTGGGGCTCCGTTGCCTACTGCAGGTAGTCATCCTGCTTAACACCAGCAAGAGGCAGGTGTTAAATAGCTGCTGCTACCGCGGCTTATCGCGTGGTTTTGGTTCGCATCGCAGATCTGGCAGTTTGTTGTGAAAGTGGTGTAGTGGTGTTTTCAAGTGTTTTTGCACGGGAGCGCCTACTCTGCATCTCATTAGGGTTAGTTGGGGGTGTCACCCGTGGGGATGAAATTTGCGGCAGGTATCGCGGGAATACTGGCGATGTCTGCAGTTTGCACCCGCTTGTGAATGGGGCGTTAAATCTATCTCCACTTTTGATGCGTTGAGGTGGCGATAACTCGGCGATAAGTCCTTGTGAATATGCCCCTCTATCCATTCTGGCTCCAGTAGTGTAAATATTAATTATAAGACTGGACACAGTAATACAAATCACACACTATGAGTATGGGGAATCCAGGATCCCTATTTTCCAGTGCCAGTATCAGAGCCCTGAGTTCTGCCAACTGCGCTGTGCAGTCCCCAAGTGACTGCGTGTAGGTTTTCTCACAATGAAATTCTCCATCCTGCATGCACCCTTTTACAATAGCGCATGCCACTGAGTATTGATGCTTTGTCCCTACAGCTGGTTGTGTAGAACCATCAGTATATATGATGTAATCATGCTGTTCTGGAGGCAATATTTCATTAGGCAGAGTATATTCTAGTTCACATTGCAGAAAGGCTTGTGTTTGTAATGTAGAATCAAATCTGTAGTCTACACCTGTTGCGGTGAGTTAGTTAGCCCATTGGATCCAACGTGGGTGCAATGCTTTTGTGTTTGGAACGCTTGCTCATGTAACAGCCTCTAAGGTGGGTACCGGGGTCACAACTATAATTTGTTTGCCCTAAGCCAATGCGCTCTCTCTCTCACCACAGCAGTCTGTACCACTGTCAGTATTTTTTCAGTAGGTGCAAAACGCATTTCAGCATTAGTGTAAAAATGCAATTTAAATGCAGTCAGTACAGTGTCACCTTCATTGAATATCATGTAGGTGTACCCGGATGTCCTCGCAATTATGCGGATCACCAGGTTTGGAGTGTTCACACATGTGTATAAATGTTTGGAAGCTAACATGTCAGCTTGTACTGAATATAATATTTGTGTGTCTTCAGTGATCGAATGTGCACTTGAGAAGTCTGGACGAATCAGGTCATAGAATGGTTTAACCCATTCTGCGTAATCTGGAATGTAAATTCTGCCAAAATTTAGGAATCCTAATATGGATTGTAACCACTTCAATAATGTTGGAGGCTGTAGAAGTGCACACTTCTCTAATAATTGCGTCGCTAGGCTTTTGCCTTCACTTGACAACTCATATCCCAGAAATAGGGCATTGAGGTGGACAATTTTTGATTTTTTTAAAGTTAAATTTGTATACCATGTGAGCCAATCCCAGACATATGTGATCTACTCTTGCCAGGTGTACAGAAAGGTCATCGTAAGACAAATAAATGTCATCGACATAGGACAATGCTTGGTCGTCAAAATTCTCCAGCAGTCTGTAACACTGGCTGAAAACAGCCTGGGGCTGTTCTTATAACCTTGTGGCAAATTACGGAACTGTTTTTGAGAACCTAGTGCACTGAATGGGGTCAAATATCTGCTTCCAGATGCTATATTTTGGCAGAAAAGTCCATTTGAGATAATTAGTGCAGTTGTGTACTTTTTAGGCACTATATCGTTCATTAGCGCTGCACTATGTGTGTTTTGTACTGCAAAGGTTAAGTGTCTGAAATCTAAAACTAAACGATATGAGTGGTCTGGCTTCATCACAGGAAATAAGGGTCTATTCATAGGAGAGGTGCAACTTTCTATCACACCATGGTATTCTAGCTGTTCTAGAATCTCCCTAAACTGTTTTTTGGCCTTATTTTTAATGGGGTATTGTCTTTGAGGTTGTGGGGCAGACCTCACTGGGATTTCATGATAAGGAGAAACGTCACCCCACCCCACATGGTTGCAGTATAACGCAGGAGCAAGTGCTAACGCCCACTCCTTGGCATATGAATGTTTCACTGATTCTGGAACAAGATAGGTAAAATCAGGTAAAATTACCATTTCTCCGTTGGGGCAATCCATTATGAAATCAGGCGCCCAATTCTTTTTGGCCAAGAGGATATCGTAACCATATGTCAAATCGTCCCAAAAGAGAACATTAATATTTCTAGGTACGACACCCTCCAATTGGGGTTATACTACGTATAAACAATGTGGAACGCTTACCCTTATGTCCGGTGTCTCCACCTGGATATATTCACTCAGCGGACAATCCATCTGTTTCTGGTGAACTATGCTGTGCTGTCCAGCATGATCACTGCCCACTCCCCGCTCAGAAGCAGTGTGCTCAATATCGGCAGCATGCTTGCCTTTAAGTCCAGCTACCTTTTTCTTTTTGAATTGAGGTTTTCATGTTTTAGGTTTGTCTTCCTGTTTAATGATGCAGTTAGATGAGCGTTGTGACTCAGTCACCAATCTGATCATACAAACAGTCTAAAATACCTCTCAGGAGCTGACTGTGCCCTTTCTGTATTACAGGGCCACTCACTCCATGAAGACCAAACAGTAAGTCAGGCAAGGCAAGGCGTGACAGAACTTCCACACAGCCTATGCGTCGCACCAAGACAGGAGGCGGAGCCTCAAAGCAGAGGGCTGCACCTTTATTGGTGGTAGGCTGCTTAGGTGCCGTCTTGCTCTGCCTTAAAATCGCTGCTAAAAAAGCTGCTTTCTATCGCTGTTGACATTTTAAAATTTTTAATAATTTTACTTGTTTAACTGTGATTGTGTTCTACACTTGTATTTGCTGCTCTCGCTCCCTGCGCCCCCTTACCTCCGCATTTGCACTTCCGGGGATCGCTACGGTCTAGTGCTCGGAACAGGCAGCCGCTGCACAGCAGGGCTGAGTGGTGGGTGGGAGGAGTCCTCGGCCTTAAAATCAAAGCTGGAGCAAGCGCGCGGGACCAGAGGGCTGCACCTTTATTGGTAGTAGGCTGCTTAGGTGCTGTCTTGCTCTGCCTTAAAATCGCTGCTAAAAAAGCTGCTTTCTATCGCTGTTGACATTTTTAAAATTTTAATAATTTTACTTGTTTAACTGTGATTGTGTTCTACACTTGTATTTGCTGCTCTCGCTCCCTGCGCCCCCTTACCTCCGCATTTGCACTTCTGGGGATCGCCACGGTCTAGTGCTCGGAACAGGCAGCCGCTGCACAGCAGGGCTGAGTGGTGGGTGGGAGGAGTCCTCGGCCTTAAAATCAAAGCTGGAGCAAGCGCGCGGGACCAGAGGGCTGCACCTTTATTGGTGGTAGGCTGCTTAGGTGCCGCGTAGCTCTGCCTTAAAATCGCTGCTAAAAAAGCTGCTTTCTATCGCTGTTGACATTTTTAAAATTTTAATAATTTTACTTGTTTAACTGTGATTGTGTTCTAAACTTGTATTTGCTGCTCTCGCTCCCTGCGCCCCCTTACCTCCGCATTTGCACCTCCGGGGATTGCCACGGTCTAGTGCTCGGAACAGGCAGCCGCTGCACAGCAGGGCTGAGTGGTGGGTGGGAGGAGTCCTCGGCCTTAAAATCAAAGCTGGAGCAAGCGCGCGGGACCAGAGGGCTGCACCTTTATTGGTAGTAGGCTGCTTAGGTGCCGTCTTGCTCTGCCTTAAAATCGCTGCTAAAAAAGCTGCTTTCTATCGCTGTTGACATTTTTAAAATTTTAATAATTTTACTTGTTTAACTGTGATTGTGTTCTACACTTGTATTTGCTGCTCTCGCTCCCTGCGCCCCCTTACCTCCGCATTTTCACTTCCGGGGATCGCCACGGTCTAGTGCTCGGAACAGGCAGCCGCTGCACAGCAGGGCTGAGTGGTGGGTGGGAGGAGTCCTCGGCCTTAAAATCAAAGCTGGAGCAAGCGTGCGGGACCAGAGTGCTGCACCTTTATTGGTGGTAGGCTGCTTAGGTGCCGTCTTGCTCTGCCTTAAAATCGCTGCTAAAAAAGCTGCTTTCTATCGCTGTTGACATTTTTAAAATTTTAATAATTTTACTTGTTTAACGGTGATTGTGTTCTACACTTGTATTTGCTGCTCTCGCTCCCTGCGCCCCCTTACCTCCGCATTTGCACTTCCGGGGATCGCCACGGTCTAGTGCTCGGAACAGGCAGCCGCTGCACAGCAGGGCTGAGTGGTGGGTGGGAGGAGTCCTCGGCCTTAAAATCAAAGCTGGAGCAAGCGCGTGGCGCGCCTAAGGCAAGCCCGTCTGCGCCCGTCCGCGCCCAGCCGGGTCCAGGGGCCAAGACCCCTGGTCACCGCTTCATGTACTCATCTAAGGAGCTCAAGTCCCTAAATCAAGGTATGTGGCCTCTGCACAACAAAGTCACAGCCACTCTTAGGCGGGAAGGGCTGCTGATGCCACCTGCAAGTACGAGGAGGTTAAGCCATACCTTACCCCTCCCCAGGCCGTCTCTGCCCTCTAGCCCTTGTGGACTTAGTTTCGCCACTCTCAACACCCGTTCATTGCAGAAACACAGCCTGGAGGTCTTCTCGCTCCTCCAAGAGGATAATCTGGACATTCTGGGTGTCACTGAAACCTGGTTGGAAGAGTCCTCTACCCCGGATCTGGTTGCTACGCTTCCACCGAATTATGCGGCTCTCCATCATAACAGACCCGGCAGTTCCAGAGGGGGGGTGTTGCAATCCTCTAGAATTGTCTATTAAAGACAGAAACTCTCTGTACTGAAAGCATTGAGGGTGCTGATGTACTGGGGGTCAAGTTCTGTTCCCCCATGGACTGCCTGGTAATTCTGTAAGTATATCGCCCACCACGTATGCCGCCCAGGTTCATGGAACTCTTTCTGGAATTAGTCCACGATCTTCGCTCACGTTACCTAAGGCTGGTGGTGATGGGGGATTTTAACTTCCACTGGGAGCAAACTCCCAAAGATAGCCAGGCAAAACAGCTAGAAGAGGCATTGACCTCCTTAGAACTCTGCCAACTAGTGGATGGGCCCACGCATGAGAAGGGCCACACACTGGATCTGGTCTGGTCGTCTCACCCGCTGACCAGCCCTATAGTTATCTCTCCCTGCTCCTGGTCAGACCATTATTTAATCCATGGCCGAATCCCTTGTACCAACCTAAGAGCGAATCCTCCTCCAGAGTGGAAAATACTGCGAAGCTGGAACAAGATCAGAGCAGATGATCTGGTAGCCACCCTACGACTCTCTGCCCCACCAACGACTCTTCAAGGAGACCTCGATGGTATTAATTCCCCTCTATCGATAAGGCTTAGGAATGCCATTGATGTGGTAGCCACAGTGCATAGAGTAAGAACTAGGGAAAAAAAGGGGCCCCGTGGTTCAATGAAGTACTTAGGAAACTGAAACAAACACTCCACCAATGTGAGAGAGCCTGGCGAAAAGCGTATGAATCCAGCGCCCGGACAGAATATGTGTCAATGTTGGCCTCCTACAAGAAGGCTATTCTGTCAAGGAAGGCAGAATACTACGAAGCAAGGATTGTTGTAGCAACCAATCCTCAGAAGGAGACCTTCCGGATCCAGAATGAGTTAAGAAAGAATAAGGGACAGATGCCCTCCTTCTGCCAGGAAGACTGTCACAAATTCCAGTCCTTTTTTACTAAGGAAATAGAGGACCTCCTGATGGAAATTCATCGCATCCCGACCTTTCCCTGCTTTGCAGGACTCACCTGCCCGTCCCCTTCGTTCTCGGACCCTCTAATTTCTCTGCCACTACTCACGAAGGATTCACTGACACTCCTAATGGGCCGGGTGAAATCAGGCTCACCGGCAGACCCTTGCCCGCCAAAGATCTTTAAGATGGCCCTCCCCGGAATTGACAGCGAGGTGCTCTCGCTGCTCAATCGGTCCCTGGAAGCAGGGCTTGTCCCTGCTAGCTTTAAGGAGGCCCGGTTCATCCCGCTCCTAAAAAAACCTGGGGCAGACACCAAGAATCTAAAAACTTTTAGGCCAATTTCGCAGTTACCTTTCCTTGCTAAAGTACTAGAACAGCATGTACTTCATTCCTTTTCATGCCACCTTGAAAACAATCACCTTCTTGAATTTAACCAGGCAGGGTTTAGGGCTCACCACAGCACGGAATTGGTTATGCTATCCGTGCTGGATGAATTAAGACTAAGGGCAGATAAGAAAAAGCCTTGTGCCCTGGTTTTACTGGACCTATCCGCGGCATTTGACACAGTCAATCATGATCAATTACTGTCGCGGATCTCGGATCTGGGAATCCAGGGTACGGCCCTGGCCTGGCTTTCATCCTTTCTTAAGGATCGCTCACAGAGAGTTCAGCTAGCTGATCTAGTTTCCGACCTAGGCACACTTTCATGTGGGGTACCTCAGGGCTCGGCATTGTCGCCCCTCCTTTTTAATGCCTACCTTCAGCCCTTGATATCAGCAATAAACCAGATGGAGTGCAGGATCTTTAACTATGCCGACGACACCCAAATCATCATCCAGATCGACAGCTCGCCGACGGCCCATCTAAGGATGCAAAACATCTTAAAATTCACTGTTAATTGGATGTCGGCCAATTCCCTTAAAATTAATCCAGATAAGACTGAGGTACTGGCCGTCACCACAGCATCCAATCCATGGAACGATCTTTTTTGGCCACAAGAACTTGGCCCTTTTCCGGAACCGGCTGGTGCCGTGAAAAGTCTGGGCATCAAAATGGATGCTAAGTTATCCATGTTACAACAGGTATCGGCAGTAGTGGGAACCTGTGTTGGCTTACTAAAACAGTTGTGGAAACTGGCCCCACTCCTCACCTTTTCTACACTCAGACGGGCAGTCTCAGCAATGATACTGTCGCGTCTGGACTATGGTAACTCCCTGTATATTGGCCTGCCGCAACAACTGTTGGCCAGACTTCAGGTTGTTATGAACGACGCGGCTAGATTAATCTTCAGAAAGCCAAGACGAGTGCATGCCACTTCTCTGCTATATGAGCTACATTGGCTCCCGGTCAGGCAGCGAATAAAGTTTAAAGGTCTCTGTATTGCTCACAAAACCATGTACGGCCAAGCCCCAAGCTATATCAAAGACCGTTTAGCTAACTACGTCCCTAGTAGGATGCTTCGGTCAGCTGAGGCCTGCCTACTGGTCTGCCCCCGTTTCAACCTGTCTTCTGTTGGAGGAAGAGCCTTCTCAGCATCAATTCCTCGGCTTTGGAATAGTCTCCCGATAAATCTACGCAAGGAACTGAACCTCCTCCCCTTTAGGAAGAAGCTGAAGACAGTACTTTTCTTAGAAGCTTGGGGCATCATTTAACATCTGCTACTCCCCCACCAACATGGATAGGTGTCCCCTCTGGTAGCGCTTAGAGACCTGCTGGTGATAACGCGCTCGATAAATGTAAATTACAATTACAATTACAAGAAGCGGGCTGGTGGCATTGGACCCCATCAAGATCAGAGAAAAGAGCAGAAGTTGCCCAGGATCTTCAAGGAGACACGATGGGAGACAGTCTGTCACCCCAACCACTTCACCACTATGTCCTGAATCTTGGCCAACCGTGGTGAACTGAGACAGCAGGAGAGGAACTCGCCCCAAGTCCTGCATGTCGGCAGATCCTTTCTTCCGGCAATGCTCCCGAAGGAGTGTGACTTCGACAGGGCGCCGGTTGATGGGAGCTCCAAAGGACCTGAAAGAGAGGAAGAAGAACAAAGACTTCAGTTACAGAAATTGATTAGTTTTAAAATTTATGAAAATAAACCGTATAATCCAATTTAAGACATTGACCCGGATCTTCTATCTCGTGCCAAGCAACAAGTGGTGGAGGATGCAGGCATAACTGCCATTGATACAAAATGGAGGCCTTAATTCAACACTGGCACAAGGACAATATAAGCTAGAATGGGCCATGGAAAGTAAAATATCTTTGTCCAAGGCCGATAGAGAAATATTTTGGGACGCCTTGAAGACACAAACCGAATATCTTTAACCCCTTCCCTGCTCATGACAACCCCTTCTCGTCATGCTGCACGGGCGGGCTGTGCGCATGACGAGCTGAGCTCGTCACGACCACGCCCGTGATTGGAATGTCCAGCACCTGGCTGGAATTCCGCTCGCAGCGAAGGCGTTAAAAAACTGCTCAAGGACAGTTGCAAGTAACATCAGGCCTGGCTAACAACAGAGGACCTATAGCTGCAGGTCCTATAATAACACTACAAAAGTTGCTACCAGGAGAAGACTTAGATTTTTTTTGATAAATTTGGAAAGTACCGCCGGGGCTAGTTCCTGGCCCCTAGAACGCTGGCCTTTTTATCTAGCCTCTTTATTGAAGGTGAGTTCCATGCCGCCTACCAGACGGCAAACCCTCGAGGAGAGTCCACATATGAGGAGGTCAAAGAGGTAATCTTGGACAGAGCAGGGTGGATGAGGAAGCCTATCGCCTAAGGTTTCGGCGGGAGAGGGAAAAGCCTGGAGATACGCTGAACATCCTCTACTTCAAGCTGAAGGCAGCTGTTGAAAAATGGTTAAAACCACAAGAATATAGTAAAGAGGAAATTATGGATGAAACATGCCTGGAACAATTTTTGGAAGCTTTACCCAATCATACCCAGAAGTGGTTATGCCAACACCCAGGAGTTACTATCGAGCATGCGGTGGAAATGGCTACCACTTCCTCATGAGTTCAGCCTCATTTTCCCCCAATGGAAGTTGGAATTAGTGCAAAAACTTCAATTAAACAAGGGATCTATCACAGTGAAAGGAAACGCCCGAAACCCATTTTAATAAGACAAAAAGAACCTCCCCATCGAAATCTGAACCACAACCCACACCAGGACAACAATGTTTTGAGAGTGGGGCCATATTGCCAGCTTTTGTAAGAACAACAAGCCCACCGACGAACCAATGGAAATCAATTACACTCCCAGCTTCATTTACTACACTCAGAAAATGGGTCCTTGTTTTTTGTAAGTGTGCAAATTAGTCAGAAATGGACTATTGCCTTGTGGGATACGGGTTGCAAGCAGTTGGTAGTACAAGGGGATTTAGTATTTCCTTCTCAGGTAATTCCATGAAAATTTGTTAATATTAGATACGTACAAGGAGATGTAAAAACCTATCCTGTAACCCGACTAATGGTTACTACTACCTCTGGTAAGAATACAGAAGTAGCGGTAGGAGTGCTTTGAAACCTCCCTGAAGACGTTATTCTCAGGACTGATAACCCATACTTTCTAGACTTCTTATGAGACACCCTAATCAGTCAAACAACCCTAATCAGTCAAACAAACACATTAAAAAGTCAATCAGGAGGTAAAACTCCAAGCCCTCAAGACACTTTCTTTACTCCAGATCCCTGGATGATTGATTGTAACTTTTGATTTTCCCAGACAAATGATACAACCCTCCAACCCATCTGGGATACGGTAAAACAAAATAACACTGATATCTACCCTCAATTCCAGATAAAAAATGGACTTCTATATTGGGTAGCAGGACCACTGATCCTCCACAATTACTAGTTCCCACAGAGTTCTAGGATCAAATTATGTTTTATGCCCACTCCAACCTGTTAGCAGGACACCTGGTCCTGAGAAAATAACCCTTGAAATCCTTTAAAACTTCTATAGGTCTGGCATATATGCACATATAAAGAAATATTGTCAAGAATGCGAAATCTGTCAGAGGAAGAATCCCTACCGCCCTCCTCAAGTTCCTCTCCAACCTTTACCTATATTAGGTACTCCATTTGAAAGGATAGGAATGGACCTAATTGGTCCCCTCCCCATATCGTCCAAAGGTCATCAATATGCCCTTGTTTTGGTAGACTACGCCACCCGATATCCTTAGGCATTCTCTATACGTAGTCCAGACACAAAAACAAATGCACAACACTTGGTAGAGGTGTTTTCTCGGGTGGGATTTCTAAAAGAAATACTCATTAATAAGGGAGCTCCTTTTGCGCCATGATTAATGACACAGATATGCAAACTAATAGACATTTGATATATCAATGCCTCAGTATATCACCCTCAAATTGATAGTTTAGTGGAAAGTTGCATTGGTTCTCTCAAACTTTTTTTAAAGAAGATGCTGTCTGGGGAAGGGAAAAACTGGGACCAGATGCTTCCTCTGGTCCTTTTTGTGTTACAAAACCAAATCCATAGTAGGCTAGGTTGCACCTCTTTTGAGTTATAATAATAATAATAATAATAATAATCTTTATTCGGCATATAAGAAATATTACCATAAAAGATACATTATTTATGACAAATACCAGCATCACACAAACAATCTTTAAAAAGGGTTACCACATACTTAATTGACACCGGATATATATACTATCATTCTCCCACCTATATCACCTGATATCAGTGTCAGTAGAACACGTAGTGGTGCGGAATGACAAGAATACCTCTAGACTTCAAACACCCCTCGTGGCTCTTAACTTTAAAGCAGCACTTAAAAAATTGGAAACGCAGAAGAGTGTAAAAACATCTGATGACAATTTTAAAAACAACAAGGCTTCACGTGCCTGCCTAAATCTGGCTCTTCTTAAAAGGCCCTTTAGGAAAAAAAATTCTGGGATAGGCGTAATACGGGCAAAGTAGAACTAGATGTAGGGTATCCTGTGGAGACCTATTGTCGCAGCCACAGGGCCCTCTCTCTTCTGAATTCATAATAAAACCTGCAGGTACCACCAGTAGATGATGAATAAGATTTAATCTAAAACGGGTAATTAAAAATCTGTCATGTGCACTGATTATTAGTGTTAGGTATGGTTCTATACCCTGGGTTGATTTGACTAATATGTGTTCTCTCACCGTATGTTTAAAAAGTTATCTGGCTTCACGTTGCGCCATGGCGTACTTAAAGTACAGGTCTTTCATAACTGCCTTATCCTGGGTTCTCATTTTATCAGGTTTGGTGAACAGATCTACACGCCCTAGTTTAGAAAAAGAATCCCTGACGTATTTTAACCAGGGAATTTTGAGTGCGTGATCAAAGGAAAGACAATCCTGGATTACCAGCCTACTCAAACCCGACTCTGTATTTGACCACACCCTCACCCAACAGAGTAGGGGTTTAACTGCCACCAGGTCGGAGATGTATTTGAACCCCAGTTCTTCATGAACACTGAATGCCGAAGTACTATGAGGAACTTTCAATAAACGCCTGAGATATTTATTTTCCTCCCTTTGCAGATTATTAGCCTTAATAAATCCCCAAACCTCGCTTCCGTATAAAACCTTACAACAACAAATTGAATTGTATAACTTTAAATTCATTCCCGGAGTCCAACATCCTAATCTTTGTGCAAAATTAGCAATAGAACCTGTGGACCTTGTCAGGGCCAGGCACTTCTCCCCTAATAAATGTTTGAAATTCAAAAGTCCATTGAAAAAAATGCCCAAATAAGAAAAGGCTGGGACTTTCCCTAAGGTATGTGAACCTATAGTATAATTGTAGGATTTACTTGGCTTCTTCCCCATTTCCATAATATATGATTTTGTGAGATTGGGGGACATATCCAGGTTTTCCATAAAAGTCACAAAGCCATCAATTAGAAGCTGCAAACCCTTTGGAGTGCGGGCGAGCAGCACCGCATCGTCTGCATAAAGCAGAACCGGAACCGCTCTTGAGCCTATCCTCTGGGTATCTGCTTTGATAGCATTCAGGGTAGAATCTAGGCCATTAATATATAAGGTGAACAGGAACGGGGCTAATATGCATCCCTGTCTGACCCCACTTGAGCACGTAAAATAATCTGTTACCTTCCCTTCCTGTGTATATCTAACAGCCGCTGAAGTATTAAAATGTAACGATTTTAGAATATTAATTATTGCCGGGTCCACCCCAAGCTCGCCCATAATTAACCACAATTTACGGCGATTCACACGGTCAAAAGCCGCAGTGAGATCCATGAAAGCTAAATACAACACCCCTGACTTAGCTACTGTATATTTTGCGGTAATAAGGTACAAATTGAGGCATTGATCTATGGTGGATTTCCCTGGGCGGAACCCATATTGGACGTCCGTGATGATTTGTTTAGCCTCTGCCCATTCCAACAACCTGTTTAGAATCACCCGCCCCAAAACCTTCGCTGAAACATCAATAAGAGATATGGGGCGATAGCAGTGTGGACTATCCCTATCACCTTTCTTAAAGAGGGGCACAATAATGGCAGAGGACCAGGATGCTGGCATAACTGAATTTATTGCTGCATTTAATACCCTAGTTAAAAGCGGGGCCCAGACCTCTGTATTACAGCGGAAGAGGTCTGGTGGGATCCCATCCGGTCCCGGCGCCTTATTCCTCGTAAGACCCTCAATTCCTATTCTCACCTCGTCCAAAGAAAAGGTAAAGAAGTTGGGGTTTAGTACTGGATTTGGGGTCTGCGGCTCTTCCAATCTATGTGAGTGGTTATACAAACCCTGGAAATGCTGCTGCCATTGCTCTGGTAAAATATTATTGCTTAACCCAGGATTATTCATATCTTTAAAGCAAGGGTTATTAATTACTCTCCAAAAACGGGTATAGTCCTTCAACTCCACAGCCTCTGTGAGCTCCTCCCAGGCTTTCCGCTGTAATTGGCCCTTTCGTCCCCTAACGGCTTGCTTATAGCTTAAACGGCAAGCCGCCACCCGCTCCCTGTCCCTCGGGGCCTGCTTAAGTGCCCCTTTTAGCTCTCTTAGGGCCCGTAAGCATTGGCTATTGAACCATCTGGGGGCGCCCAGGCTGGACGCATGTGCGGAGGATTCAGTAAACTATCCTCTAACTTTGCGATGTTCCTGAAAGCATCTACTAGTTCAACCCCTTGCACTTCTAGATCTAAACATTTCAGAATATCCTGCTTGCCTCTGTTGAACTTGGAGATATTAAAAGCAACAGTATCAACCTGGGCCCAACGCAACCTCCTGCCTTGGTCCGTTACAGCAATCGTCGTTCCCCCTACAAATCTATTCAGTGCTGGGGGGTGGTGCGGGACAACAAGAGATAACATAAGTGGGTTGTGGTCACTAAACACACTATATTGAATGTTAAAAATTGAAATACACCTTTTCAATATAAAAGAAACAAAAATAAAATCAATATACGAATGACATCCTCTCCCTTTAAAAGTCGGATGGGCCAATATACCCTTATTTTTAACAATCAAATCCATTGTGTGGGTTAACACATAAGTATGTAATAGACCAGTCAGTTCCCATCCCTCCTGAGTGTGCTCCATGTGTGGTCCCTTTCTTAGTGAACAAGATGACCAGTCCCCCTGGGCCGCCCTCAAAGTTGGGCACAGATGGCAATTAAAATCACCAACTAAAATCAATTGTGATTGTGCCAGCCCTCTCTCACTTGTGTGCTCCAGCTGTGCATTTAATTCTTGGAGACTGTTCAGACCCTGCACATTTGACATTGCGTTATAAACATTTATTAAAACTAACCTATAAGTGTTATTCGAGAATTTGAGTCCTTGGGCAACATTCGAGTCCCATGCCAGGTTCTTCCGGCTGCCCTGCATTCTCAAACCTATAAACATAATCAGACCCCCCTTTGCTCGGCCGGAGACCGATCTTTCTGCTGGGCAAAAGAAGGTTTTATATCCTTCAATTAAAAAATTGTTCCCTTACTCCCACGTTTCCTGAAGGCATATTATATGGAACCGCCTCACATAGATTAGCCATTGCTCATCCGTAAATTTACTAGACAGGCCTGCTACATTCCATGAAATAATTTTTATATCTCCCCCGGTACTCCCTACGCTGGAATCAGGAAGCACGGTGCTACTAAGCATGGTGACAGCCCTGTCTGTGTTATCTGTCTCCGAATTACTAGAATACCTGCACTCAATTGGGATTTGTGATGTTGTCCCCGGGTGGAGCTCCTCTCTCCTCCCTACTGTGCCACTATTAACCAAAGGGATATCACTATCTCTGCCCACACCCTCCCAATGATGTAGTCAGTCAATATCGTTCAGATCCCTCAATGGGGCAAATGCATTACTTAGAGCCAAAGGCCTACCACCCCACGCAATTCCCTCCTCATGTCCTGCATAACGTTGTGGGAAATTGAAACTGGGCGGCGGCCTATAAAAAAAGCCCAACAGCAGTGGTTCAATGCCGGACTCAAATGCAAATAAACCAGCTGAGTGTGAAAGGATCCTATGCGCTATTTCAGGATATCTAAGCGTAACAATTACGCTATCACCGGGGAAAACTTTCCTCGACCTGCCAATCCATGAAACCCTCCTGGCCATCAGAATGTGCCGATGCTCTATGATGTTAAATCCAGCATGCTTGCACATCCAGTGCGCCACTTTATTGGTTAACTGTGCAGTGGATTCCTCATGTGTATTATTATGTCCTGGCACACCTGTCAGGACAATTTAAGGAAAGAGGGAGTCACCCCAGTGTCTAACAAAGGGACGGGGTACAACTACGGCAAAGACACAAGTGTCCCTATATTCTAAAAAGAGGACAAATTACCTCACCCTGGACCGAGTATCTATTAAGATGTATGCCTATATAGTATAAATGAAACTATTCACTAAAAAAGACAGATGTCTAGCTGAAAAACAGTATAATGCACAGAAATTTCTTTGTCTAAAACACAAAAGCTGGTTAAAAAGGTTTATTAAAAATAATTTGTCACATATTCATACAGTTAAGCAGTAAAACCATTACTATACCTCCCACTATAGGTTACAATCTCATTTCATTACACATATAGATAAAAACTCTAAAAACAGTTGACGCAGCGTTTCGGTGACACCTCAATATTTTCACCTTCTTCAGGACTACAAAAGTATTCATCAAATCTAAATAATAAAAATACAAATAATAAAAATACATTGTTTAGTGACCATAAGCTTATCATACTAAACATTCCTTTTTCCTAATGATGTTTTCAGCATATCACTAATGAAGCTTAAATATTTATTGTTACCTATTTGACAATTTTTATGCTATACATCAACTACTATTTCTTGACACTCGGTCCCTGCAGAATCATGCTAAAAATTGTAACATACTTTATGTACCACTTTTCTTTACTGTTGCGCCTTTCTGTTCATACATTCTTTACGTCAACAACCCTTCTAGTTCTTAAAATTAAAATTAAAATAAGAATGATATAAATACCACAGTATTTCTAAGGTACCCTTAGTGACGTAATAGTGCACTCACATATTCTTTGGAGTTCTTCCTTTGCTCTGTGGCCATGTTCAATATAGACAAGCATAGAGAATATCTTCCTAAATTTGGTCATACATGCTTGTTTTAATAGTATGTTGAGTGGGGGATAAAAACACTCACCAATATAAAAAATAAGAACCATTCATTATCTTTCTTTATCCTCCCATTAAATCACGATTACTAGCAACCTCTTGTAACACATATTACTTTTTCGGGGTATATATCTATTATTTATTATTATGCTTAAAGACTAATCGCATACCTTGTAATATCAATTGTCAATTCTTTCTAACTGTCCGTTTGAGCCACCATACTATTCAGGGTAAGGGAGTTGAAGATAAAAACTCGACACTGTCTCCGTCTGTGAATACGAGACATATTTATCACATATTGCTATACTTATTAAGCTTACTCTATTCCAATTTTTACATTTTGAAACGCGCTTACCTATTCAGATCAGACAATGTGCCATCCCGTGTAAGTCACTTTAATTTAGAAAAACAGGCATCGACGTTTAAACATTGACGATACCTTGTTATGTTATTGCGGTTCATTTGTTGACTTTAAGCACTTTAAGCAATCTATAGGGAAACAATGTACATGAAAATTCCTTTTAGGATGAATCAATACCATAAAATCGACGTCTGCATCTAAACACTGATTATTATGGGTTAATTTAATTGTAACAGCAGTGTGCGGCATACATTATGGGCTCACTGCAATCTTAATAAGAGCCTACTGACATTCTATTTAATCGTTAATTCAGAATGTCTTAGCGTTATCAGCTATGCAGGTTTATATGACGCTCCTCAATAGTGTCTATTAGTTATATTTATGTCCACTTGGTCCATGTGTTAATCACACCTCTACTCTGATTAGGATAGGTACACTATCTCACGTTCACAAAATAGACCAGATTAATCCCCAAAATTATAATGTTCCACACAACAGATGGGGACGGTCAGAGTTAAAAATACGATAAACCGCCACATCCATTGTCTAAGTTCTAGTGGGAACAGATCACATGTGGGAGTATATATTCTCACACTAATATTTAAAATAGAAGAAATATCTTCCTTAAAACGCTAGAATATGGTATATTCCAGACTAAAGTCACTCAAAATTATACCATAAACAAACTCCATCACCTCCTACTCACCGAAACGGGGAATAGCGGCCTCCTTGCTCTAACGGACTTCCGTAATCAGGATGTATACCGCTTCCGGGTTCCCGACCTATTTATGTTCCTCGTCGGTACCCACGTGACAAGCATCACGTTCAGTGTTTAAACTTACGAAATTAAAACTTAAAAACGGCCGCTTTTCTATGTTTACATGCATTATGATTATATCATAAATTGAGTGCTTTCACCCAATACAAGTGCTATTCAAAACTAACAAAGTGCCGAATCTATTAAAACCTTGCCCGCATTTCTAAAAGCTACCAATGGCGGCCATCTTGCAGTGTTGAACTGTCGTTACATCGAACAGAAATTTAATGCTATCATATAATAGAGGGTACTATAAAGTATACTCTAAAGAAATTACAAAAGATTATTGCTTCAAAACTAACTCGTATACCAAATATCTACCACTGTCTACCATATAAAAATGTTTTAATGTTATTCCGTATAACTCCACATCTCTAAACAGAGAAATTACGAAAGCATTTTAAACAACTGATTTTTAATTCATAATTTGAATAAACACACAGCATTTTAATTAGAATGATTTAAAAAACAAGAAAGAAAGAGTTATATATGGGAAACAATACCCCAAACACAACATTTATATTCCTACACAGATCACAACACAGGGGTCTACAGTAAGTGGCCAACTTGGGATGTTTGGTATTGTCACACAGAGATCGACATTTCTGGGATACAAGATATATTTCTACTATTGGTTTTGTTTGATACATTTCATAAAGAACACATTCAAAATCCTAAATTCTGTGTTCCACTTGATCCCTATAATGTGTGGCATGAGAATAATACATAAAATGCAGTATTCGTTTCCCAAAAAGCTAACCAGGAATATATTCTACTGTATTAGTCTTTCCCACTCCTCTTTGTTATTCAGGCCATTTTTGTAAGTGTTAAAATGTGACATATAGAATTGTTCACGTTTTTTCCTTTAACACATTTGATCTCCTCCTCGAGCGCTAATTTGAATTACTTCAATACAACTCCATTTCAATTCAGCAATTGTGTGATTTTTTCAATCCAATGTTCCACTAAAGGAGCCGTTCTTTTCTTTGTCCTGATTGCTGATTTATGTTCTGTGATCCTGACTCTTATTTCTCGGGATGTTTCTCCGATGTATCCCTTATTGCAAGGGCAAACAATTAGGTAAATCATGTTACTCGTCCTACAGTTAATAAAGTTCTTGACCTTATGTGTGATACCATTATGGGTAATCACACTACCTTTCATGATATTACCGCAATTCGTGCAAGAATTACAAGGAAAATTGCCAACAGGGAAAGGAGTATTACTAATGCTACGCTGTTTGCACTCCGTTTGTTCCCTATATGTATGTACCAGTCGACTACGAATGAGTACGGTTCCAGTCTAAAAGAGAACATAGGTTTAGGAAGTCTTACATTGTTTTTATCATTTAACAATTCCCAATTTCTATTTATAATATTCTTGACCTTGTTACTAATACTACTGAAATTTGTAACATTAATCAATGGAAGCTTCCGTGTAGTTGTTTCTAGATCTTTAGTGGTAAACAATGATTCTCTGTCATAATATTTTGCTCTTTTATACGCCTGTCTCGTAAGTCTTTTCGGGTAACCCCTATCCAGGAGTTTCCTGGTTAAGGCATCTGCATGTCGGTTAAAATCTTTAATGTCCGTGCAGTTACGTCTAATCCTTAAGTACTGTCCAAATGGAATATTATCCTTTTGGCAGGCCGGATGATTGCTTTGATAGTGAAGTATCAAAGCAATCATCCGGCCTGCCAAAAGGATAATATTCCATTTGGACAGTACTTGTTTATTCAAATTATGAATTAAAAATCAGTTGTTAAAAATGCTTTCGTAATTTCTCTGTTTAGAGATGTCGAGTTATACGGAATAACATTAAAACATTTTTATATGGTAGACAGTGGTAGATATTTGGTATACGAGTTAGTTTGAAGCAATAATCTTTTGTAATTTCTTTAGAGTATACTTTATAGTACCCTCTATTATATGATAGCATTAAATTTCTGTTCGATGTAACGACAGTTCAACACTGCAAGATGGCCGCCATTGGTAGCTTTTTAGAAATGCGGGCAAGGTTTTAATAGATTCGGCACTTTGTTAGTTTTGAATAGCACTTGTATTGGGTGAAAGCACTCAATTTATGATATAATCATAATGCATGTAAACATAGAAAAGCGGCCGTTTTAAGTTTTAATTTCGTAAGTTTAAACACTGAACGTGATGCTTGTCACGTGGGTACCGACGAGGAACATAAATAGGTCGGGAACCCGGAAGCGGTATACATCCTGATTACGGAAGTCCGTTAGAGCAAGGAGGCCGCTATTCCCCGTTTCGGTGAGTAGGAGGTGATGGAGTTTGTTTATGGTATAATTTTGAGTGACTTTAGTCTGGAATATACCATATTCTAGCGTTTTAAGGAAGATATTTCTTCTATTTTAAATATTAGTTTGAGAATATATACTCCCACATGTGATCTGTTCCCACTAGAACTTAGACAATGGATGTGGCGGTTTATCGTATTTTTAACTCTGACCGTCCCCATCTGTTGTGTGGAACATTATAATTTTGGGGATTAATCTGGTCTATTTTGTGAACGTGAGATAGTGTACCTATCCTAATCAGAGTAGAGGTGTGATTAACACATGGACCAAGTGGACATAAATATAACTAATAGACACTATTGAGGAGCGTTATATAAACCTGCATAGCTGATAACGCTAAGACATTCTGAATTAACGATTAAATAGAATGTCAGTAGGCTCTTATTGAGATTGCAGTGAGCCCATAATGTATGCCGCACACTGCTGTTACAATTAAATTAACCCATAATAATCAGTGTTTAGATGCAGACGTCGATTTTATGGTATTGATTCATCCTAAAAGGAATTTTCATGTACATTGTTTCCCCTATAGATTGCTTAAAGTGCTTAAAGTCAACAAATGAACCGCAATAACATAACAAGGTATCGTCAATGTTTAAACGTCGATGCCTGTTTTTCTAAATTAAACTGACTTACACGGGATGGCACATTGTCTGATCTGAATAGGTAAGCGCGTTTCAAAATGTAAAAATTGGAATAGAGTAAGCTTAATAAGTATAGCAATATGTGATAAATATGTCTCGTATTCACAGACGGAGACAGTGTCGAGTTTTTATCTTCAACTCCCTTACCCTGAATAGTATGGTGGCTCTAACGGACAGTTAGAAAGAATTGACAACTGATATTACAAGGTATGCGATTAGTCTTTAAGCATAATAATAAATAAAAAAATAATAGATATATACCCCGAAAAGTAATATGTGTTACAAGAGGTTGCTAGTAATCGTGATTTAATGGGAGGATAAAGAAAGATAATGAATGGTTCTTATTTTTATATTGGTGAGTGTTTTTATCCCCCTCTCAACATACTATTAAAACAAGCATGTATGACCAAATTTAGGAAGATATTCTCTATGCTTGTCTATAATGAACATGGCCACAGAGCAAAGGAAGAACTCCAAAGAATATGTGAGTGCACTATTACGTCACTAAGGGTACCTTAGAAATACTGTAGTATTTATATCATTCTTATTTTAATTTTAATTTTAAGAACTAGAAGGGTTGTTGACGTAAAGAATGTATGAACAGAAAGGCGCAACAGTAAAGAAAAGTGGTACATAAAGTATATTACAATTTTTAGCATGACCCTGGGGGACCGAGTGTCAAGAAATAGTAGTTGATGTATAGCATAAAAATTGTCAAATAGGTAACAATAAATATTTAAGTTTCATTAGTGATATGCTGAAAACATCATTAGGAAAAAGGAATGTTTAGTATGATAAGCTTATGGTGTATATATATATATATCACTAAACAATGTATTTTTATTATTTGTATTTTTATTATTTAGATTTGATGAATACTTTTGTAGTCCTGAAGAAGGTGAAAATATTGAGGTGTCACCGAAATGCTGCGTCAACTGTTTTAGAGTTTTTATCTATATGTGTAATGAAATGAGATTGTAACCTATAGTGGGAGGTATAGTAATGGTTTTACTGCTTAACTGTATGAATATGTGACAAATTATTTTTAATAAACCTTTTTTAACCAGCTTTTGTGTTTTAGACAAAGAAATTTCTGTGCATTATACTGTTTTTCAGCTAGACATCTGTCGTAATTTCTCTGTTTAGAGATGTCGAGTTATACGGAATAACATTAAAACATTTTTATATGGTAGACAGTGGTAGATATTTGGTATACGAGTTAGTTTGAAGCAATAATCTTTTGTAATTTCTTTAGAGTATACTTTATAGTACCCTCTATTATATGATAGCATTACATTTCTGTTCGATGTAACGACAGTTCAACACTGCAAGATGGCCGCCATTGGTAGCTTTTTAGAAATGCAGGCAAGGTTTTAATAGATTCGGCACTTTGTTAGTTTTGAATAGCACTTGTATTGGGTGAAAGCACTCAATTTATGATATAATCATAATGCATGTAAACATAGAAAAGCGGCCGTTTTTAAGTTTTAATTTCGTAAGTTTAAACACTGAACGTGATGCTTGTCACGTGGGTACCGACGAGGAACATAAATAGGTCGGGAACCCGGAAGCGGTATACATCCTGATTACGGAAGTCCGTTAGAGCAAGGAGGCCGCTATTCCCCGTTTCGGTGAGTAGGAGGTGATGGAGTTTGTTTATGGTATAATTTTGAGTGACTTTAGTCTGGAATATACCATATTCTAGCGTTTTAAGGAAGATATTTCTTCTATTTTAAATATTAGTTTGAGAATATATACTCCCACATGTGATCTGTTCCCACTAGAACTTAGACAATGGATGTGGCGGTTTATCGTATTTTTAACTCTGACCGTCCCCATCTGTTGTGTGGAACATTATAATTTTGGGGATTAATCTGGTCTATTTTGTGAACGTGAGATAGTGTACCTATCCTAATCAGAGTAGAGGTGTGATTAACACATGGACCAAGTGGACATAAATATAACTAATAGACACTATTGAGGAGCGTTATATAAACCTGCATAGCTGTTAACGCTAAGACATTCTGAATTAACGATTAAATAGAATGTCAGTAGGCTCTTATTGAGATTGCAGTGAGCCCATAATGTATGCACGTACACTGCTGTTACAATTAAATTAACCCATAATAATCAGTGTTTAGATGCAGACGTCGATTTTATGGTATTTGATTCATCCTAAAAGGAATTTTCATGTACATTGTTTCCCCTATAGATTGCTTAAAGTGCTTAAAGTCAACAAATGAACCGCAATAACATAACAAGGTATCGTCAATGTTTAAACGTCGATGCCTGTTTTTCTAAATTAAAGTGACTTACACGGGATGGCACATTGTCTGATCTGAATAGGTAAGCGCGTTTCAAAATGTAAAAATTGGAATAGAGTAAGCTTAATAAGTATAGCAATATGTGATAAATATGTCTCGTATTCACAGACGGAGACAGTGTCGAGTTTTATCTTCAACTCCCTTACCCTGAATAGTATGGTGGCTCTAACGGACAGTTAGAAAGAATTGACAACTGATATTACAAGGTATGCGATTAGTCTTTAAGCATAATAATAAATAAAAAAATAATAGATATATACCCGAAAAAGTAATATGTGTTACAAGAGGTTGCTAGTAATCGTGATTTAATGGGAGGATAAAGAAAGATAATGAATGGTTCTTATTTTTTATATTGGTGAGTGTTTTTATCCCCCTCTCAACATACTATTAAAACAAGCATGTATGACCAAATTTAGGAAGATATTCTCTATGCTTGTCTATAATGAACATGGCCACAGAGCAAAGGAAGAACTCCAAAGAATATGTGAGTGCACTATTACGTCACTAAGGGTACCTTAGAAATACTGTGGTATTTATATCATTCTTATTTTAATTTAAATTTTAAGAACTAGAAGGGTTGTTGACGTAAAGAATGTATGAACAGAAAGGCGCAACAGTAAAGAAAAGTGGTACATAAAGTATATTACAATTTTTAGCATGACCCTGGGGGACCGAGTGTCAAGAAATAGTAGTTGATGTATAGCATAAAAATTGTCAAATAGGTAACAATAAATATTTAAGTTTCATTAGTGATATGCTGAAAACATCATTAGGAAAAAGGAATGTTTAGTATGATAAGCTTATGGTGTATATATATATATATATATCACTAAACAATGTATTTTTATTATTTGTATTTTTATTATTTAGATTTGATGAATACTTTTGTAGTCCTGAAGAAGGTGAAAATATTGAGGTGTCACCGAAACGCTGCGTCAACTGTTTTTAGAGTTTTTATCTATATGTGTAATGAAATGAGATTGTAACCTATAGTGGGAGGTATAGTAATGGTTTTACTGCTTAACTGTATGAATATGTGACAAATTATTTTTAATAAACCTTTTTAACCAGCTTTTGTGTTTTAGACAAAGAAATTTCTGTGCATTATACTGTTTTTCAGCTAGACATCTGTCGTAATTTCTCTGTTTAGAGATGTCGAGTTATATGGAATAACATTAAAACATTTTTATATGGTAGACAGTGGTAGATATTTGGTATACGAGTTAGTTTGAAGCAATAATCTTTTGTAATTTCTTTAGAGTATACTTTATAGTACCCTCTATTATATGATAACATTAAATTTCTGTTCGATGTAACGACAGTTCAACACTGCAAGATGGCCGCCATTGGTAGCTTTTTAGAAATGCGGGCAAGGTTTTAATAGATTCGGCACTTTGTTAGTTTTGAATAGCACTTGTATTGGGTGAAAGCACTCAATTTATGATATAATCATAATGCATGTAAACATAGAAAAGCGGCCGTTTTTAAGTTTTAATTTCGTAAGTTTAAACACTGAACGTGATGCTTGTCACGTGGGTACCGACGAGGAACATAAATAGGTCGGGAACCCGGAAGCGGTATACATCCTGATTACGGAAGTCCGTTAGAGCAAGGAGGCCGCTATTCCCGTTTCGGTGAGTAGGAGGTGATGGAGTTTGTTTATGGTATAATTTTGAGTGACTTTAGTCTGGAATATACCATATTCTAGCATTTAAGGAAGATATTTCTTCTATTTTAAATATTAGTTTGAGAATATATACTCCCACATGTGATCTGTTCCCACTAGAACTTAGACAATGGATGTGGCGGTTTATCGTATTTTTAACTCTGACCGTCCCCATCTGTTGTGTGGAACATTATAATTTTGGGGATTAATCTGGTCTATTTTGTGAACGTGAGATAGTGTACCTATCCTAATCAGAGTAGACGTGTGATTAACACATGGACCAAGTGGACATAAATATAACTAATAGACACTATTGAGGAGCGTTATATAAACCTGCATAGCTGATAACGCTAAGACATTCTGAATTAACGATTAAATAGAATGTCAGTAGGCTCTTATTGAGATTGCAGTGAGCCCATAATGTATGCCGCACACTGCTGTTACAATTAAATTAACCCATAATAATCAGTGTTTAGATGCAGACGTCGATTTTATGGTATTGATTCATCCTAAAAGGAATTTTCATGTACATTGTTTCCCCTATAGATTGCTTAAAGTGCTTAAAGTCAACAAATGAACCGCAATAACATAACAAGGTATCGTCAATGTTTAAACGTCGATGCCTGTTTTTCTAAATTAAAGTGACTTACACGGGATGGCACATTGTCTGATCTGAATAGGTAAGCGCGTTTCAAAATGTAAAAATTGGAATAGAGTAAGCTTAATAAGTATAGCAATATGTGATAAATATGTCTCGTATTCACAGACGGAGACAGTGTCGAGTTTTTATCTTCAACTCCCTTACCCTGAATAGTATGGTGGCTCTAACGGACAGTTAGAAAGAATTGACAACTGATATTACAAGGTATGCGATTAGTCTTTAAGCATAATAATAAATAAAAAAATAATAGATATATACCCGAAAAAGTAATATGTGTTACAAGAGGTTGCTAGTAATCGTGATTTAATGGGAGGATAAAGAAAGATAATGAATGGTTCTTATTTTTTATATTGGTGAGTGTTTTTATCCCCCTCTCAACATACTATTAAAACAAGCATGTATGACCAAATTTAGGAAGATATTCTCTATGCTTGTCTATAATGAACATGGCCACAGAGCAAAGGAAGAACTCCAAAGAATATGTGAGTGCACTATTACGTCACTAAGGGTACCTTAGAAATACTGTGGTATTTATATCATTCTTATTTTAATTTTAATTTTAAGAACTAGAAGGGTTGTTGACGTAAAGAATGTATGAACAGAAAGGCGCAACAGTAAAGAAAAGTGGTACATAAAGTATATTACAATTTTTAGCATGACCCTGGGGGACCGAGTGTCAAGAAATAGTAGTTGATGTATAGCATAAAAATTGTCAAATAGGTAACAATAAAAATTTAAGTTTCATTAGTGATATGCTGAAAACATCATTAGGAAAAAGGAATGTTTAGTATGATAAGCTTATGGTGTATATATATATATATCACTAAACAATGTATTTTTATTATTTGTATTTTTATTATTTAGATTTGATGAATACTTTTGTAGTCCTGAAGAAGGTGAAAATATTGAGGTGTCACCGAAACGCTGCGTCAACTGTTTTTAGAGTTTTTATCTATATGTGTAATGAAATGAGATTGTAACCTATAGTGGGAGGTATAGTAATGGTTTTACTGCTTAACTGTATGAATATGTGACAAATTATTTTTAATAAACCTTTTTTAACCAGCTTTTGTGTTTTAGACAAAGAAATTTCTGTGCATTATACTGTTTTTCAGCTAGACATCTGTCTTTTTTAGTGAATAGTTTCATTTATACTATATAGGCATACATCTTAATAGATACTCGGTCCAGGGTGAGGTAATTTGTCCTCTTTTTAGAATATAGGGACACTTGTGTCTTTGCCACACCTGTCAGGACCACTGTGTAAGGGCAGCATGCTGGTGGGAGGTCTATTACTGGTAGATCACGACTATTGGGGGCCGCTAGGGTGGATTCCCCACTCATTTGTTGTTGATGGGCACTATGCTCCCTTGGGGCCCTTTGATAACCCTCCTGTTGCACCTTATCGGTCCCCCCCACCACTGTCCTAGCGTCCCTTACCCCCGGAATCCTAAACTGAGCCTCGGGGCGTGTTGCCACAGGGTTGAATTGGGGTGTACGGGTTACCGTACCAACACGACTATCTAATCGTGTACTAAAGCCCGTTAAAGATGATGATGTCCCTAACACGGGCCCTCTCACCTCCGGTGGATCGGGGGCCTTCGGGGCCACAGGTGATACTTGATCTAGACAGTTGCAAAGACATACCCCTGTGTTAGGTGGGTTTGTTGATGTACTATTTAACTGATCAATCAGCGACAATTTCTTCTCAATTAGCCGTAATTTACATAATAAAGGATTTAAGAGCACAGACACCAATGTCTCAAGCCTTTTCCACTGGTCAATGTTACAATCGGAAACCAGCGGGATATGGGTAGTACTATTCGGCATAGGATTCTGTATTGACCCTTGTGTGCCTTCTGGGGCCATAGGTTCATGATTAGATAATTTAGCTGGTTGCTGTTTTAATTTGGGCTTTTTCTAGGCACCTCCCCTGCTCCGTTTGGCAGGTGGTTCGTTGTTAACTGCTAATGTCGATCTTGCCAAGCTACCCCTTGGGCTACCCCTTAAGTGTTTTTTGGATCTGGTAGAAACCTCACTGGTACCAGGATCTGATGCTGTTAATATTATAGTGGGAGCCGGAGTTACAGTGGGCACGATGGACAAGCCCACTGAAGACGAAGACGCCACTTGCACTGGCGAAACATCACTCCCCGTTGGAGCAGGGACCATACAGATAGAATCTTCTGTGGAGACAGAAACGGAGTCTACTGGCATTGGTGTTGAATCTGCTGGCCCCCCGGGCCTACCCGTTCTTACAGGTTCATCGTGCAGGTACTCGACGAATGTTCGGGAGGCTACGGGGGATTTGGCCATACTTATGCATCCTATCGAAGATCGTTTTTGGGTGGCAAAAGTGTCCAAGGAGAGTCTTTTTTCTGTACGCTGTATTTCGTGTGTCAGCACCGACTCAGCCCTTGTTAGAAAAGCATCAAGGGTCCCCACGATTCCACCTACTGCAGGCATATGTATGTTCTTACGCTTCCCCATCCTTTTAGTCATTTAACAGCTGAAGGAACGGACATGGAAATAGATAACCAGTACCTTTAATGTTTGGATCCTGTGCCACAGCTCAGATGTCAGAGGGTGGGCCCAGCCCAGCCTCTTCTGGGCTCTGACGGGCACAGATGGGCCTGCCCTTGGCCCGGGCTTTGCCCGGACGTGGCCCGGGCACGCCAGCGCGCGTCCTCACGGCTACGGAGGCAAAGTTACGGGCGTCCTGCACTACTGGAGCCCGCAAGTGCTCTTAACGCGCCTCCGGGCGCGGGAATGCGGCATCAGTGGCGGCATCTTCTCAAGGGCAGCTAGGAGGAGTAGTTCCTTGTTGGCCGTTCCCCTCACGGCTACGGCGGCAAAGTTACGGGCGTCCCGCACTACGGGAGCCCGCAAGTGCTCTTAACGCGCCTCCGGGCGCGGGAATGCGGCGTCAGTGGTGGCGTCTTCTCAGGGGCAGCTGGGAGGAGTAGTTCCTTGTTGGCCGTTCCCCTCATGGCTACGGCGGCAAAGTTACAAAAGTCCCACGCTACGGGAGCCCGCAAGTGCTCTTAACGCGCCTCCGGGCGCGGGAATGCGGCATCAGTGGTGGCGTCTTCTCAAGGGCAGCTGGGAGGAGTAGTTCCTTGTTGGCCGTTCCCCTCACGCCTATAGCGGCAAAGTTACGGGCGTCCTCTTTTGAGTTATTATAGAGGAGAAAACCACGCACCCTCTTAAAAATAATTTGAGAGGCCTGGGAGAGAGATACTGGACAAGATGCAGGGAATCTCCTAGAATACACCCAACAACTAAAAGCGCGTATAGGGAAACTCCAGGAGTTAGCCCATAAGATTCTAGAAAAAAGCCAAAAAAACAGAAACAAGTTTATGATAAAGGAAAGAAATTGAGAATATATCAACCAGGGGACTGAGTTCTGGAATTATTACCCACCTCTACGCACAAAATGAAGTCCAAGTGTTGAGGCCCCTTTAAAATAAGTGAAAGTATTGGAAAGGTTTCATATAAACTATGAATGGGACCTCATAAAGAGCAAGCCTTCCATGTAAATCTCTTAATGAAATGGCTAGGCCCACCCCCAACTCTGTACACACTACCCATCCTGAAGGGGTTATCAATACAATGCTGAAAGAACTTCCTGTGAATGAGGAACTGTCCAAAGAACAAAAAGAGGAATTGGAGGAAACCTTCCAACCCTTCTCAGCCATATTTTCAAACCTACCAGGTAAAACCACCCTGACTGAACATGTCATACCCACACCATAGGGGAAGGTAGTAAAATTGAAACCTTATTGTGTTCCCGCTGCTAGGAGAAAAGCTATTCATACTGAGATAGAAGAAATTTTAAAAATTGGAGTTATAGAACCCCACCCCAGAGTAACTGGTCTTCTCCTATAGTCCTTATTCCCAAGCCTGATGGGAGCATAAGGTTCAGTATAGACTTCCGTGCTGTCAATACTATCTCTAAATGTGATGCCTACCCACTTCACAGGATCAACGAACTGATCAAGAAATTAGGGAATGCCAAATATATAACCACTTTAGACCTTACCAAAGGCTATTGGCAGGTCCCATTAAGGAGGGAAGATAGAGATAAAACAGCTTTCTCTACGGCGTTCAGGCTATTCTAGTTTATGGTACTCCCTTTTGCACTCCATGGGGCCCCCGCTACCTTTCAATGTCTTATGAACTTAGTGTTGAAAAACCATCAAGCGTACTCATACTCATATCTGGACGATATTATTATATACAGTCTCACCTGGAAGGAACATTTAACACATCTAACAAAAGTCCTGAATGGATTGGTGAACACGAATCTTCACATAAAAGCCAGGAAATCAAGAGCTGACTACAACAAGGTTAAATATATGGGATATTTCTTGGAAAACAAAGTCATCGAACCACAGTCGGAAAAAATCAGGGCCATCACTGAAGTTCCTTTCCCTAACAATAAAAAGGAAGTTAGGGCCTTTTTAGGGCTAGTAGGGTATTACCAGAGATTCATACCTCAATATTCTACCATTGCCACCCCTTTAACTAACCTCCTAAAAAAAGAAATTCCAAATTCAACATTTCAAAACCCCCCAATTGTTGCTGTAGAAACCTTCCAGACACTTAAAAAGGCTATTACATCTAGCCCAATTCTGATCCCTCCTAACTTTGAAAAAAGCTTCATACTCCAAACAGATGCCTCTGATTATGATATAGGAGTGTCCTGTCTCAGAGGAATGATGATGGAACAGAGATGCCCATCTTATTCATCAGTCGGAAACTATTCCCCCATGAAACTGTATATCCTACTATAGAAAAAGAATGTTAGCTATTAAATGGGTGGTTGATAAATTATGCTTTTATCTTGAAGGCAAACCTTTTCTGCTTTATACTGATCATGTACCTTTAACCTGGTTAAGCCGAAACAAAGGAAGCAATCCTAGGGTCCTCCGTTGGTTCCTTTCATTACAGCCCTTCCAATTTGAGGTCCATTACAGATGGGGAAAGGATCTTACTAACACAGAATTCCTGTCCCGTTTTCCTGTTTTCCCCGATTGGGAAAATTCAGGGATGGGGATATGTCACCAATCTGACCATACAAATTGTAGCAAATACCTCCCAGGAGCCAACTGTGCCCATTCTGTACTACAGTGTGTATCACTCCATGAGGACCAAACAGGATGTCAGGCAAGGCAAGGCGCGACTCAACTTTCACTCGACCTGCGTGTCGCACCAAGACGGGAGGCGGGGCCTCAAAGCCGGATGGAAGAGGATCAAGAAGAGGTTTGGTGGCGTTGGACCCCATCGAGAGCAGAAGGTGCCCGGGATCTTCAAGGAGCAGCAACAGGAGGCACGCTGTCACCCCAACCACTTCACCAGGATGCCCTGGATCTTGGCCGACCATGGGGAACCGAGATGGCAGGAGAGGAACTCGCCTTGAGTCCTGCCTGCCGGTTTATCCTTGCTTCACGCAACGCTCCTGAAGAGCGTGGCTTCGGCAGGGTGCCGGCGGATGGTCGCTCCAAAGGAACTGAAAGAGAGGAAGAAGAACAAGGACTTCAGTTATGGAAATTGATTCATTTATAAATTTAAGAAAATAAACCGTGCAATCCCATTTAAGACATTGAATCTGGTCTTCTATTGTCGCACCAAGTGGCAGACTCCTTCTTCAGTTTCACATGCTCCTGCGATCTGCACTCTGACTGCCCTTCTCTCTCCAAACATTTATCGGATGACTCCTGAAAGGAACAAGACAAACATTTATCAGTATCCTGGTACCTGTCAGGCGGTCTGATATAATCATGGTTACGCCAACACCGACGGCAGCAGGCAGTTCCCGGAGGCGTGCGATATATTTGGACCAGGGGGCTGCAGCGGAGGAAGTGATTGCCACAGAGCGGGGGCAGACTACAAGATCCCAAGCAGCTGTGAGCCGCCGATGCCACCAGGCAGCGCCTGGAGGTGCACAATATATTTGTCCGGGGTGCCTGCAGTGCAGGACGTGTGCGGGTCACACCTGGGCATCGCCCGGGCAAAGAACGGCCCACAAGCCGAACCGTCAAATCCCGTCAAAGCCCAGAACAGGCTGGGCTGGGCCATTCCTCTTACGTCTGTGGCACAAGGTATTTGGCCTATTTTACCTGTAAGACTCTTGGTTTGGCTCACTATTCTTGTACAAGGACACAAATGAGACTTTGGGACTTTTAGTATTAAATAGACCACCTAGTTAAAAGCACTTGCTTTTATTTTCTATTGGAGTGTGTAAGCTGTTTAGGTGGGTTTGATTTAATTGCCCTGTAACAATTTTAACCGGCTTACTGTTATTAAAAGGGGAGGTGGGCCCGTTATAAGATCATTAGTAGAGGCTTTTTTTTCTCCCTTCAGGGCCCAGCTGTTTCTCCCCTTGTTCTATGGTCTATTATTTATAAGTATGGGGAAAACGAGGAAGATGGGTACCACATGTGGGCAAAGTCCAAAGAATACCGCAATTGATCATATGATAGAGAAAGCTATAGGTGTGGTAAATGCAGAAATAAATTTAACTGAAAGAAGACTTTCTCTTGGCCTGGGTGTGGCCCCCATGGATGTTAATAAAGAGAAATCTAATCCAATTCCTCCAGACCAGGTTTTGGCAGAAGGACTGGCTAGTAATCACAATCAAAGGAAGTAGGGACTCCTGGGGAGTCGGACATGGAAATTACCCCCCCCCCCCCAAGTCTAAAAAAGCTAGGAGGCCTGATAAAACACAAGCTAAGGCTAACATTAAGGTATGCAGCTGTCTTACTTGGTGGGGGAGCAGGAAGTGAGGAACCATGCACTGTAGTATTAGGTTCATCAAATCCTAATAGTGAAGCCACGGACACTTGCCCCTCATTAGATTTGGTTATGAGTATATGGTTGTAGAAGTGTAAAGAGCTTTTTAGAGACCTAATTAAATGAGAAATTGCACCGCTTATGTTGAGATTGGATTTTATGTCTTCACAACTGTTAGCTATTAATAACTTAATAGACGAAAGACAGCGGAAGGAGGGAGGGAGGGAACTCGGTGCCACCTTCACTGGATCCCGGAATGGATGTGATAAACAACTTTCTGTTGGGGTGACAAGCTGCTAAGGGGCAACAAAACAAAAATATGATTAAAACACACATTCCTCATGTAATCTCAAATCTCCCCATGCCACCAGTGTGTGATAAAAATTGCAGTGGACTGGATTCTGGATATGAGTAGGAAAGACGATGTATATAAAAATGAATATCCCTAGATCCTCCCTGAATGTACCCCTTACACAATAATACTTAAGGGTGTGCCAAGGCTTTCAAAGGAGGGCAAGGAGGACTTTGAAACCCTGCGAAATAGGTCAGTTCGCTGGTTGCAACAACATTCTGGATGCGAAGGGGACTTGTCACGAGAGGTCTTGCATGTAAAAAGAGTCCCATAGTTAGGAATTCATCCTAAAGAAAATCCAAGAGATTGTATTATTCAGAATTTTTATGGACCACCTATTGTGGGAAATCTTCTGCAAAGGTTAATGCAGAGACCGCCCAGTCCAAATAGCATAGAAGCCCTTCCTCTGGGTTTTTTTTACAGACCAGTTTGTCAGGGTGGAGTGTATCCTCCTAATATAGATTTACGTGGTACTTTCATAGGGCTAAGTGCTCATTGAATCCCAATCCTGGTGGTCAACAGGGTTTAAGTGGTATTCCCCTTCCTGCAATTGCCATATCCAACAGATATATTCCCCATTATCACATTTGGAAGATCAAGATTGACATGATAATTTAAGGGAATCTGGTGGTGTGAATAGTAGTTTGGAGGAAGAAAAGGAAACAGGGCAAACTGTAAGTAGCAAGATAAATGGAGAAAAGAATCAAGATATAAGGGATTTAATAAAGATTATGAGCTAGAATATGGCCGGAGTTAGCCCGAAAATGAAAAACCCGGACTGACTCAGGTCCTTAAAACTTGCTAATATAATCTATCTTCAAGAAACCTGGCTGGATGGGAATCTATACATAGATGGTTATTTTTCCATCTAAACTCCTGCTAAACCATCAGTGCATGGGTGAGCAAAAGGCGGCTTAGCTGTGCTTATTTCAAACCATATACCCATTAAGAATCGGAAATTAATGATAAAATCCCCCTTTTATCAGATAGTTCATCTTATATTTAACCATAGTTTGGAGATTGTTTTGATAAATTATTATAATAATTTGTTTAATAATACCCGAGGTAGGGTTGCAATGGAATTAAGAAAAACCTGGAGAGTTTTTAAATCAGTTATCTCTAGATCCCATGTATATTTGGGTTGGAGATTTTAACAAAAATGTCAGACTAATGGTAATGTTGTAAGTGGTTATGTGGATTGCTCTGGGGATATCAATCACATTTTATACAAGATCCCTATGGGGATATTTTAAATGAAATAATATACCAGTTTAACATGGAGATTGTTGCCCAGAATCTGAATGAAAATGTAATTGATATGCCAACTTTTGTGGGTAATAGGTATTGTTCTATTATCGATCATATCCGTGTTACAGCTAAGGACTTAATGTTGATTAAAGATTATAGAACAATCAGTACAGTTCTTAGCGATCATGCTGCTTTAGTCTTGACCTTGAATATCCCTGGTAATAGAGGGGCATCTCACGGGGAGTCTCATGGGTGAGCACCTTTACTTAAGTGCATCGGAAGTAAAACTGTTACTGTCAAATGGTCTGGTATTAACGAACCTTTGTTATACAGCACTGTTGTCTCTGAACAATGGGAGTCTTTTGTGATTTGTACTGAATGGGGGAAGACCACAGCAAAATTGTGGAAGCATTTGGTAAAATCACTGTAGCTATTTGTGATAAATTACTTAGACCAGCTCGAAGTTACCCAGAAAAGAGAGACCTCCCTGCGGTAGTTTAATCCAATATGTACAAAAGCGAACCAAACTTTGAAAAAAGCCCAACAGGAAACCCCCAAGGGATCGGGAAAAAATTAAGATGTAAAGTGCTAATTACACGACTGAAATTGCTATTAGGAAAAAATCAACTTTGGGAACAGGCATGGGCAGATTTGGAGCAGGCAGCTGACACTGGTGATGATATATTGTTTTGAAGAATCATAAATTCACAATTTTTGAAAGATTGTGCTACATTAAGTCTGGAAAATCCAGTACCGCCAGATGCCTGTACTTCCCATTTTGGTGCTATATTTAACACAGAGAGCCCATCAGTGAATGTGTTTATTAACAACACAAACCATATCCCATTGGATTTCATCACCATGGAGGAAGTTAGCGCTGACAGCTCGTTGGGTAAAGCTCCAGGGCCCGAAGGCATTCCAGTGGATGATTTTAAGTTATATCGATCATTATGGGATCCGATTCTTACTCACATTTTTATGCTGCCGCTCATGGTTACTACCCCATTACCTGGTCGGAAAGTGTGATTGAGGCCATCGTTAAGAAAGGGGACAGAGTGGATGCCAGATGTTACCACCCCATATCACTCCTAGATTCTTCTTTGGAGGTGATGGGTAGGGCGATAATGGCAAGGTTGGAAACTTGGGCCCACGAACATAGGATAATGTCTAATATACAATTTGATTTTAGGAAAGAAATAGGAACGGTGGAGCAAGGGATTAACCTACACATTATAATCAGTAAATATACCCAGTCGACAGAGGGGCATATTTATTTATATTCTGCTGATTTATCGAGTGCGTTTGATCTTGTAAACCATGCCAAACTTAGGCAAGTTTTAATGGATATGGGTGTTCCCTGTGATATTGTCTGGTTCCTTTCCCGACTATATGCTACTTTAACAACTTCTGTGTGATTTTGTAGAAATGGAAAATGCACTAAGACATGGACAAAATCCAACAGAGGTTAAAACTTTAAATTATTTAGGTATTACAATTTCCCAAAAAAGTAATTGGTCATCACATATGAAGATAGCTAAATTAAACCTTATAAGGATTATATCAGCGTTTTTTGATATTCCAAGAAGATAGTAAACAAAGTTGTGAGAGATATGGTTAAGTTGCACAGGAGCAAATGTTTACAGGTAGCTCTGTATGGCTCTCCGCTGTGGAGTGGAGATACGTGTCATTTGTTAGAGGTGCAAGAAAACCTATATTTGTGAAGATTATTCGGTGTACCCAGCACAACTTCCACCTCAATTATACATAAAGAATTGGGTATGGAATATACTGAAGAGACCACTCAAACAAGTATCTTGAGAAAATAGTATGGCATCTGGTCAAAGGAGGGCATTAAGTTTACCAGGAAGGTAATTAAGGACTGTTTAGATTCGGATCACTCGGAGAAAATCCCCATGCTACAAAATGTGAGATCTTTGTTATCAGAACTAGGGGAAAAAATGAACCCCCTGGAACCTCATGGTATTTTGAAATACAGCAAAAACGAGATCAAGGTTATTTTCTTTGATAAAATGAACACCCGAAGAGCAATGTTCCCTCTAATTTTTTTTCTTTGTGTGCGGCAGTAAAAGGTCTCTGTGCGCTGCAGCCAAGGCTATGTGGGCCAAGAACCCAACCGCGTGTGTGGGTGCAGCGACAAATGTCAGTTGAACTATCACTCAAACATTTGCTTAATAAAGTGAAAAGACAGTGTATTTCTACACATACAGCACCACATTAAGGGTCTTAAGGCAGGTTTGCAACATACAACAAACATAAAAAGGATACAGTATTCAAAAGCATATTGTTACATTAAAAGACTTTTAATGGAGAATGTGTCCCTTACAATCACTTGTCAAATGCGAATGCTAAATCCCTGAGAGGTGTCTGTGTTATTCAAGATTGCACCACAATGGAATCTGAGAAAATGCATTGTTGTGTCCTGTCCTTAGCCAACCACAGAACATTCCTTCTATGAGTTTTATCTCCTGCTGCATTTCTTGCAAACCTTTTGCAGCCCTCCAAGGACCACGCATCAGGCTTAGACTAACGCATTTTAGTGTGGTGGTCATCATCACCGTACTGAAATGCAAAGTCACGCATTTATGAATCATCCTCCGATGTCAAGCCCAGAACTAGCTGGTAATTAGCACCACTTACAGAAAGCTGGCACAGCGCGGTCAGCCCTGATTGCGTAGACTTGGTGGTTGGCTCAGCTAGATTTGGGCTGGCTTTAGGGGCTACAGTGTAACAACTTCACCCATAGTGGGCTGGCGCAGCATTCAGCTTCACTGACCTCACGTGACAACGCGAGCGAATCAGTGTCTGCTTGATTTACCCTGTGCCCAATGTCCGATAGACTGAGACCGATTACGCACCTAGCTATAGGCGCCCTGCCGCCTGCTGTGCGAGCGTGTGGCACGACAGTCAGTTTACATTTGGCAGTTTATGTTAGGGCTCGGACTCAATGCAGCCCCTAGGACACACAGGCAGCAGCCCCTCTCTGCTGACACAGATTGTACGGTGCTCCGTTCTGGGTATTACATGCAGCCTTTGGTCTGAGGCCAGTCCTGAAAGGCAAGGCCAGGCCCGGCCTCTCTCCTGCAATAATCAGCAAAGCAACGCCAATGACCCCAAGCCCCATCTCAACCTGGCCCGAGTCTTGCTTGGCACAGGTGAGCTGAACACTGTGGATGTGAATGTGGTTAAGATGGACTGCGAAGGAGTAGGTTGGTTCTGGTGGATATGAATGGAGTTAGTTGGCTGTGTGGTGTTTGAATGCACTGGGTGGGGCAGGTTGGTTCATATTGGGAATGGGGTTCTAGTGTACTGGGTAGAGCAAGGCTGATTTTGCTCTCAAGAAAGTGTCACTCATAGTCATTGAAATGCACTCATAATTGCACTGAAATTTAGAAAATGTCACACATAGCAATCTGAAACTTTGGCAGCTATGTGTAGTCCCTTTTCTGTTCGTGTGAAATTTCCCGGTTTTTCGCTTTAAAATTCTGGTCACCCTATCTATCATCAAAAGGCAAGCAGCAAGCCTATCAGCACGACGTGTGCTTTCATAATCCCTAATACATATTGGGGATTGTGAAAGCACACGTTGTGCTGTTAAGCTTGTTGCCTACCTTTTGTTAATGAATCCACTGCAGATTGCATGCCTTTTTAAAGTTTTCATGTTAATTGCAGGGCCCGACATGCTTACACTCGGGGCTGCATTTAACATGAAAACTTTCAAAAGGCACACAAACTGCTGTGCTATGTTAAGAAAAAGCATGCAGCGAGCCCAACAGCACGACGTGTGCTTTCACAATCACTAATATATGTTAATGATTGTGAAAGCATACGTTGTGCTGTTAGGCTTGTTGCCTGCCTTTTGTTAATGGACAGCGGCAAATTGCATGCCTTTTTGAAAGTGTTCATGTTACTTGCAGGGCCCGACATGCTTACACTCGGGGCTGCATTTAAAATGGAAACTTTCAAAAAGCCACACAAACTGAAGCGCTATGTTAAGAAAAAGCACACAGCAAGCCCAACAGCACGACGTGTGCTTTCACAATCACTAATACATATTAGTGATTGTGAAAGCACACGTTGTGCTGTTAGGCTTGTTGCCTGCCTTTTATTAATGAACCACTGCAGATTGCATGCCTTTTTGAAAGTTTTCATGTTAATTGCAGGGCCCGACATGCTTACACTCGGGGCTGCATTTAACATGAAAACTTTCAAAAAGGCACACAAACTGCTGCGCTATGTTAAGAAAAAGCATGCAGCAAACCCAACAGCACAATGTGTGCTTTCACAATCACTAATATATGTTAATGATTGTGAAAGCACACATCGTGATTTTAGGCTTGCTGCATGACTTTTCTTAACAGAGCGCGGAGGGGGGCACATTGTCTGCTTTTCTTCAAGTATTCATGTTAATCGCAGCGCTGCGATTAACATGAATACTTGCCTCTCGTGGTGTGTGCGCGCTGCAAAGAAGACACTGTGAGCTCTGATTCAAATAGGTGCACGGGCGCGCACGCGCGCAGGTTACAGGGAACAGTGCCGAAGAGAGGCTATGGAGAAGTCTAAAACAACAGTTACCAGATATCTCCAAGGATATAGAGTACAAGGGATTCAAGACTATCTGCTTGGAGTAAAGAATGTATACAATAGATTTTTGTTCTTCAGATTGTGTTTGGAGTCACTTCATCTTCTAGTGGTTTTCCCAAAATCTGATTCATAGCCCTGTAATTTACCTAGATGCCTGTGTGATGGGAAGACTATACAATCAACCCTGCACTTTATGCTTTTTTGTAAATGTTACAGTGTCATTAGAAAGTCTTTATTTCACCCCCTTTTACTGTCTAATTGTATAATTTACTATGAGGTGGCTTTCACTTATCTTGAACAATTATCACATGTTCAAATGTGTCATTACATTGTTATTTTTATCAAAATGGCCTTGCGAAGAAGAAAATCGTTGACCTTTCTAGATGATCTTAGATACGAAGAAAATGAAGAGAATGCAGGATTATACTTTTTACAGTAGATACTATGTACTGTAACTGTGGTTAATTTAAATAATTTTAATGATTCCTCTACTAATTACACGTGGTCTATTTATTCCATGGAATGTAAGGTACTGTGCTTCTGTACAAATTTTGGAATGGTTTTTGATATATTTTATAATTATGTATTTTTTATGAATTTGTTTATAAATTTAGAATAAAGATTGACTTGACTTGACTTGAGTACTTGCTTAGAGTTATCCTTTTCAGAATTACTCTTTACTTGTGGTTTCCACGGTCTGGCTCTCAAATTATCTCTACCTATCTACTCATCGCTAATTTTAGGTGATTTGCGCTCCTGTTGTCCTGGAGCTAAATCCCATAAGTGCTAGCATATAGCCAACACTGCTGCCTCCCCCTTTATGTTGCTTTACATAATAGTGGATACTGCAGCAAAATTGCACACCAGTTTCATTCCCAAATCTAAGGCAGGTGCTGCCTGTAATCAATTTTGAAGGCACTTATGGCAAAACAGCTAATGAAGAAGTACCATGTGTTCTGGTACATAGTGCAGCAAAGATTGTACCCCATGTGGTGAAGTCTTCCACAGGAGGAGCCATCCCGATCGGCAAGCAAAGCGTTATTATTCTGTGCTTTTCCTGCGTACTCGTATGGGGAAACACTGCTTCAGCTGACTTGTTTTTTGTGCAATCAAAAACTGAATCTCCTCCCATTTGGTGGGAACCTTACTTTTACTTCATTCAATGTTTGTAGGCTGATGCCTGGGACATCCAATTGTGGTTGTGCATCTTGAACAGTCCACACAGGGTTAAGTGTCAAAGTTCGCAAAACGAACTGTGTCAAACATCTGTATATTGTGTTTATATAGTTTCCAAATTTGTAATGCTGACAAATTATCTGCATCAGGATGCGGTGTGTAGGCGGCTAAGACTGGCCATATTGGTCCCTCATTACTGAAGGGACCTAGTCTAACGTGTTCTGTTGTGTGTGGTAGGGCACCATCAAACCAATTTCTGTGTTCTTGGTATGTTAAAGGTATTTCTATTTCTTCATATGGTGTGTAGTTGTGTGGGACTTCATCTTGTTTGTACTTGTGAAATAGTCCTGTTATATTGTCTGCTGCTGGGAATGTAACCCATGAATAGAACACCTCTGTCCTATATGCCTCATGAACCTCAACCACGAATGTAACATCTCCTCCCTGAAGTGTGAGACTGTGTTGTAATACTTTCTGAGTAACCACATGTCTGCAGTTCTCAGCAATGTTAAGTGTGTCAGCGTTGTCTTCTCCTGACATAATGAATTACAGAGAAGTTAACACAATGGGAATTGAACCTTTGAAGTGTTTAAGCTTAAACAACCTGCTGCCAATACATAGGAGTTCCCTACTCAGCTGAGGAGGTTAGTCCCTACCACCACAGATGTCGCAGGTTAGGAGGTGTGTACGGGTCTCAAAGTATGCATGAGAGAACTACTCAGCCAATCCATTAAATAAGAACCCAATCTACAACATTGGCAGAGCTATGTCGCATGGTTTGCACTTTTCAGTAGGAACTGTTCATTTGTTGGACATAAATGTTGGGATGGTGCCAGACTGATTCCATGCACCCTCTTAAGATATTTTGGCCTATTGGCCTGCTCACCTAGCTCACAGTGCCTCCATAAGCAACTCTAAACCTAGTAAGGTAGCAAATGGTTTGGGCAACCTCAGTACATGACAACTCTGACCCCCAAGGAATCGTGATAACAGATCTAGCACCCTTTCACTCAGTCACTTGTGCTCTCTCAGAGATATACAAGAAATACACAAAGGGGCGTTTTCAATATTTATTGAACCATTGTGATTCTTGAATAAAATATATGCGCTGCAATGATTAATAGACAGAAGCAGACAAATGTGATTAGCAAATTGAGGACAGTAAAAAGAATGAAGGATTCCACAATCGTACTAATGCAGTGTATATATGCGGGAATCTAAATACTGGGTATAGTGTACTCCTACTTATGCATGCCCTAACCTAAATGTCTAGGGTGGGTGTTCTGCCAAGAATCCACTACTGGATGATTTAAATCCCCATTACCTGAAGGCAAGGTATGTAGGTCCCTGTCTTGGTCACAGGGTAGACATCACTCCTTGCAGATGGTGAACATGAAACAGCTGTGCTGAAGTGCCAACGCGCACAACAGCAAGGAACTCTTCAGCATCATCAAGGAGTTCGCCCAACCCACTAGCGAGTCTACCGACATCCCTCCCTCACAAGACCTCTGCGACAAACTCAGCACCTTTTTCCACCACAAAATCAAGAGCATCTACAACAACTTCGACGAAGACAACCAACACACTGAACCCTCACCAACCACCCCCGACACCCGGAAACCAGCGATTGACGACTGGACAGCCCTCACCACCGAAGACACACTGAAGACAATGAAGTCAATCCACTCAGGGGCCCCCACGGACCCCTGCCCCCACCACATCTTCAACAGAGCCGCCGACACCATTGCACCCATGCTCTGCCACACCATCAACCGCTCCCTGGCGACTGCCTCGTTCCCCGATGACTGGAAACACGCCGAGGTCAACCCCCTCCTAAAGAAACCCTCAGCGGACCCCACCGACCTCAAAAACTACAGACCCATCTCCCTGCTCCCGTTCCCAGCGAAAGTCATCGAGAAAGCCATCAACATCCAACTCGCCACATTCATTGAAGAACACAACATCCTCGACTCCTCCCAATCCGGCTTCAGAAAAACCACAGTACGGAAACCGCCCTCCTCGCCGCAACAGACGACATCCGCACCCTACTGGACAAAGGAGAAACAGTAGCCCTCATCCTCCTCGACCTATCAGCGGCGTTCGACACAGTCTCCCACCGCACCCTAATACGCAGACTCTACCACGCAGGAATCCAGGACAAGGCCCTCGACTGGATCCGCTCCTTCCTCTCCGGCAGGACGCAGCGGGTCAGACTCCCCCCTTTCCTCTCGGATCCCACACCTACCACCTGCGGAGTCCCCCAGGGCTCCTCCCTCAGCCCGATGCTCTTCAACGTCTACATGGCTCCACTCGCCCCCATCGTCAGAACCTGGCAACACCCATGGGGACTGTGTGGTGCCCTTTGTGCTGATTTTTCACATGGAAGGTGCTACTGGCATATAAAAGCAGCACGAACAGGCTGCCAAGCATTATTCCACCCATTTGAGGAGTTCTACAGAATCTCACAGAGTTTTTTTGGAACTCCATGGTATTCTGCAGAGCAAACCTCTGTGAGTTCACCCATGCCTACTCATAATCTATATTCCTGCCACATTACATCTACATCCATTCACCCACTTTCACGCTATGCTATTCTACTCCATACCACTCCACTGTGCGCTACTCCACTCTACACCACTCTAGTGCATGCTATTCCTTGTATGCCACTACACTGTACCTCATTCCAGTCTATGCTACTGTACTGTTTGGCACTCCACTGTACAGCACTCTACTCTATGCCACTCTGATCTACCACGCTCTACTCCACACCACACCACTCCACTCTAACCCTCTCCAGTGCAGGCGATTCCACTTTATGCCACTCTCTTCTACGCCACCCACCTCTACGCTTTTTCACTGCACGTTTCTACAGTGTACCTCAATCAACTCTATGCTGCTCCACTCTTCACCACTCCAGTCTATGGCACTCTAATCTATGCTATGCTACTCTACGTCAGTCCACTGTAAGCCACTGCACTCTACACAACTCCACTGTACGCTATTCTACTGTATGTCATTCCACTCAACACCACTCCACTTTACTTCACTCCACTGTATGCCACTACACCCTATGCTATTCCATTGTAATGCCACTACACTCAACAACACTAAACTCTATGGGGCATATGTATGAAGAAAGCGTTTTGCGAGTCCTAAATAGCGATTTCTTGCGAATCACTATTAAGGACTCGCAAAATGCAATGTATGTAGGAATCGCAATAATAATTGCGATTCCTACAAAGTCCTTAATTGCGACTCGCAAATTGTGAATCGCAATTAAGGAACACCTTCCCATTCATTACTATGGGCCTAGAGGCCCATAGGAATGAATGGGAAGACATTCGCAATTTGCTAGTACCCATTAGGTACTCGCAAATTGCAAATGCAATTTCAAGGGTGCAAGGGTGTCAAAAGGACACCCTGTTGCACCCCTGAAATATGTATGTGTGCACATGTGGCGCACATACATGCCCTAAGGGCATGTATGTGTGCCACATGGCACTTTAAAAATGCAAAAAGTTAATTTTTCAAACAAATCGCAAATTATCACCAACTTGAAGTTGGTGGTAATTTGTGATTTCTTAAGCCAAAATCGCACAACTTGGGTGCTTCCTGCTTTCCTTAAATGCATTCACAAAATAGGGAATCGCAAATTTTGCGATTCCCTATTTTGCGAGGGCCTTTTGGGATGATACATCCCAAAAGACTTTTTCCCGTTTGCAAACGGGCCTATTCTGAGAATCGGCCCGTTTGCGAACGGGAAATGGGCTTGATACATATGCCCCTAAGCCACTACACTCTACACCACTCCAATCTATGCTACTCCACTGTACGCTATTTTACTGTAAGCCATTCCACTTTACGCCATTCCACTGTATGCCACTAACCTAAATAACACACCATTCTACGCCACTTCACTCTACGCCACTCCAATCTTCGCTGCTCCAGTGTACGCTATTACACTTTACCCCTGTCAGGATTAGGGTGGTGCGCGGTCTAGGGCCCGCCCCACGCATTTCTGTGGTGCACATTGTTCATGTGCATTTCCCTCTCTGTGCCAAACCACGGTGTGGTAAAGCACACGAGGCAGCTTCAGCTGCCCAGTGGTGGACTTTGTGCTCTTATCATTATTAACTCAGCTGGTTGTGCCTTTGTGATAAATATACATGCTTGTAATACTGTTTCACTCCTGTGTTCACTGTTTGGGGGCTTATTGTGGGCTTTCTATTGTTTTACAGGAGCTAAAGCACTCTGGGACTACATGTCCCATCATGCCTGAGGGAGGCCATCTTGGGTGTGGCAACAGCCATAAAAACTGTCACACCCTACGTTCTGCGCTCACTATTCACTTGGCAGCTCTTCGGGAAGGAGCTCTTCCTTCCGGTCCTGTTCTGGTTTTCTGCGGGGCATTAGCTTGACTCTGTGCGAGCCTTGCTTGGTGCTTCTCTACTTTTTTCCTCATTTCTGAGCAGCCGACTCCCGCAGTTTACGTGAGTTCTCCTCACTAACGTGTTGCTCCGATCCGTCCCAGCCAGCTCCAGGAGAGATTTTCCGATCCCGCAGTCCCGGACTGAGTGCTCAGAGTTTCACCGACAGAGTTGGTTGTGCTCTGTACGGTAAGGTGTATGGGTGTAGCGTGCTTCTAACGAATGTATGGATAATAACACCAATTACCAACTTGGCATTTGCATATTTCACAGTACCGCACATTTGTGTACAGAAGTTGGGTCTTAGATTTACTTGATTGGGTTCTAGAATCATTATTGAGACGACTTGAAAAAAACAAACGAACATGTTTGTTTAACTTGATATTTACGAGCAAGAACAGTTTGTGTTTTCTGGTGCTTATAAGTTATTCATGATTATTCTGAACTCCGGCTATTCTGTTACATTTTTGGTTAGTAGAGAGAGATTTAACGCCATATACTGTTTTGCTATAGGGAATGCATTCAATTCCTGAAAGCCTGGATTGATAGAGGTATATGAGTTATTCCAAAGGGAGAGTTCATGCTTTGGAACAATATACAAGTAGACAGCTTGTTGAACAGAATCATTGCCACTGCCTATAGTATTGTTTCTTTATATTGTGTTGTCTGTTAAATCTTTTGCGTTACAGATCTCCTTCCCTGCTGTTCCCTTCCTAATTCCCTTTGCCCCGCTTTATCACTCCAATACTCTGTAATATAAGATTTCTCAGAGTTGGAGGTGTCGATAGGTGGGTCCATTGTATCTTCACGTCCAGATCCTGAGGAAGTACGTTTGCTCTTACAGAATAGTGAACCCACGGTTTTTATTCCTCCCGGTCTGTAAGAGAGGGTACAATGGCCACCTTAGATGACCACATGAAGTTCATCACTCAAATGCAGAGAGACTTGGCAGAAGCAAAACATGCCAGAGCGGCGCTCTCTGATAAATTAGACAGATTGCAGCAACAAGGTTCCGGAATTCCTCATCCCCAAAGCACAGTACCATCGCCTAGGTCTGACCAGCAACCTTCCACTGATATCGCTGTGAACATTCCTACGCATGTGCCTTTGGCTCCCCCTGAATGGTTTTCACGTTACCCTACCAAGGTGCAAATATGTTTGACACAAATTGAGTTACATTTTACATGTAGGCCTAGTGCATTTCAAGAGCCACAATCTAGAATAGCCTTCTTAATATCGTATCTTTCTGGAGACGCAGCCACATGGGCCGTTCCACTGGTTTGACAAGATAGACAATTGTTATATAACTGGCAAAATTTGTAGAAGAATTTGAAAAAGTCTTTGACCGTCGTGCCATTACTCTATCAGCAGACAGAGAATTATTGGAGCTCAAACATGGAAATAAAGATTTAATCACTTATTTATCTCATTTTAACCGTTTAATAGCTGAAACGTCATGGACTGAAGAAAAAAGGGCAGCTTTGTTTTATCAAGGCCTTAAAGATGAGCTCAAAGATGTTTTAGCTCAAATTGATCCTCAACCTACTTCTTGTCCGGAATTGATAAATTTGACCTTACGTTTGGATCACAGGTTACCTGAACGTAAAGGCGAAAAGAAACGACCAGAGAACTAAGTTGGCGTTTAGAACGGCCTAGGAATGCCGACAACCAGTTCGGAGCCGGCTGCTGAACCAATGGAAATTGGCACTATTCGACAACCTTTATCTAAAGATGAAAAACACACTCATAGAAAAAATGGATAGTGTTTATACTGTGGTCGCAAGGGTTATTCCGTTAAAGACTGTCCGATGAAACCGAAAGGAAAAAATGTAATTATGAAAAAACTTGCAGCATCTATGGATAATACGACGGAAAACTGATCTGTCCAAGATGTTTGGAAGGGGATCTCTTGGGTACTCTTGCCTTCCCTTCGATCAACTCATTTCCGCTTATCTGTGAGAATCATATTAGACACAAAAGATTATCATTTACAGGTGTTATTGGATTTGGGAGCAACTGGAAATTTTGTTGATCTAGAAACAGTTCAACGGTTGCAGATCCCATGCGTATAAAAGGAAACACCTGAAATAGTACAAGCTGTAGATGGGAAGATGAGGTCTGGAGGCCCAGTAACCATGCAAACCATACTATTCCACATGATTTGCAAGGCGCTACCAAACAAAAGCATTCTGAAAACATACAATTTGATGTCATCCAAGCTCCACAGCATTGTTTTATTCTTGGAATTAAATGGCTCTGTCTACATAATCCTTCCATTGATAGGCAAAAACAAGAAATTTGCTTTCAATCTTTACAGTGTCTAACTCAATGTCTTTCTACAACAGAACAACAAAAACATTTTTATATTGCCTTCACAGTATTCGGAGTTCACTGATATTTTTAGTGAAACCAAAGCTGCCATCTTACCACCACATCAGGCATATGATTGTCAAATAGATTTGATACCTGGCTCTTGTGTACCAAATTGTCGTATTTACGCTCTGTCTGAAGCCAAAAATCATCATCTAAGACAATATCTTGATCAATATTTAGAAAACAGTTTTATACGTCCCTCACGATCCCCAGCAGCTTCTCCACTTTTTTTCATCCCAAAAGCAAATGGTGATTTAAGAACGTGCATAGATTATAGGGCATTGAATAAAATTACAATAAAGAACAAGTATCCCATACCTCTCAATCCAGTCCTCTTGGATCAGGTAAAAACTGCAGTGATTTACACCAAGCTGGATCTTAGAGGCGTGTATCACTTAGTTCGCATTAGGGAAGGGGATGAATGGAAGACCGTTTTTAAAACATGATATGGTCTTTTTGAATATTTAGTAATGTCCTTTGGTCTTTGCAACGTCCCTGCAGCGTTTCACTTCTTTTTAAATGATGTCTTATGAGAATATCTGGACCTATTTGTCATCATATTTATTGATGACATCTTGATCTATTCAGAAAATGTGGATATTCATGAAGCCCATGTGAAGAAATTTTGAATACCTTACGTGAAAATCACCTTTATTGTAAATTAAGTAAATGTGACTTTCACGTTATGCAAGTTGAGTTTTTGGGAGTGATTTTGACCCCTTCAGGAATGAAAATGACCAAAAGAAAAATACAAGCAGTAGCAGAGTGGCCAATACCTAAATCAGTCAGAGACGTACAATGTTTTTTTAGCTTTTGCTAATTTTTATCGGCGCTTCATCGATCATTTCTCCTCATTAGTAGCTCCCATTACAAAATTGTTACGTAAGAAAGTTAAGTTTGAGTGGTCATCTGAAACTGACACCGCCTTTCAACAATTAAAAAACGCCTTCACAGCTGCCCCTATTTTGATGCACCCGGATCCAAATGAACCATTTATTATGGAAGCAGATGCTACTGATGTTGCAATTGGTGCCATCTTATCACAAAGACACCGCTCTACCGGACAATTACATCCAGTGGCATATATGTCAAGAAAACTGAACAGCGCGAAACAGAATTTTACAATTGCAGAAAAGGAGTTGCTTGCCATTCATGATGCTTTTAAAGAATGGCGACATTACCTTTTAGGATCACGGTGCACTGTCACAGTTTATACCGATCATAAAAATCTCCAATTCATGAGTTCAGCTGGGGTTTTAACACCCTGTCAATTGCGTTGGATGATGTTCTTTGCAGAATATGATTTCCTTGTGACCTATCAACCTGGACTTGAAAATAAAAAAGCCGATGCTCTCTCCAGAAAAGATTCTTTGTTACACAGATGTGACGTAGCACCACAGTCCATCATTACCCCTTCCAAAGTGTTATGTGTTTTATCGGCAGAACAATTTTTGGATAAAATTTGTGAACAATTTCCTCTTTCTTCTTTGCCAAATTCGATCAATAAAGATGTTAAACAAACGGTGAAGCAAGGACTACCATTTCATGAAACACAAGTGTTCTTACCCACTGTAGAACTTCAGGAAAAACTGCTTTCCACTGGTTGCATTCTCTTCCATTGGCCAGTCATCCAGGACCCAAGAAAACCATAGAAAAAATACAAAGACACTTCTGGTGGCCAACTATGAAAAAAGATATTACTAGTATGGTTCAAGATTGTGAAATATTTGCAAGAAACAAAGCTGATCATAGTAAACCAAAGGGACTGTTGCAAGTTCTACCCACTCCTTCAGCTCAGTGGGAATATGTGTCATTGGATTTCATGACAGAGTTACCTCAAATTCAACAATATTCAGTTATTCTAGTAATTGTAGACAGTTTTACGAAATACGCTCATTTTATTGCCTGTAAAAAGTTACCAACTTCCAGTCAAGTGGCACGTTTGTACTTGCAACAAGTAGTACGGTTGCACGGATTACCTAATGTACTTTTATCCGATCGAGGGTCTCAGTTTTCATCAAAGTTCTGGCAACAATGGTGTCAAACCTTACAAATTTCATCTACTATGTCAACAAGTTACCATCCTCAAACCGATGGTCAAACAGAGAGACTCAATCAGACTTTGAAACAATACTTACGTTGTTATGCTGCAGAAGGGACTCATTCTTGGGTTGATTTACTGTGGATGGCTGAATTAGCATATAATACATCTTATCATTCCTCCACAGGCACGCCCCCTTTTGTTGGATTATATGGTTATTATCCTCATATCTCACCAGTGACATTGTCTAAGACATTGTCTGATACGCCAGCAGTACAAGATACCATTCAACATATGCAGCAAGTACATCAGCAATTACAAAAGAATCTTAATGAAGCCAAACAAAAATATAAACATCAATATGATAAACGTCATAGACCAGGACCAATATATCATCCAGGAGACAAGGTTTGGTTGTCAACGAAAAACTTTACATTTAAAATCAAAACTAAGTTTCATCCAAAATATATTGGTCCATATGAAATTCTACTACAAGTAAACCCTGTCACTTACAAACTAAAACTGCCTAATTCCTTACATATTCATCCAGTGTTTCATACCTCCCTTTTAAAAGCAGATAGCAGCAAGTGTCCAGAATGGCCGGCACCTCTCTTGGTTCAAGGACATTGGGAATATGAAGTGCGAGACATTCTAGACTCTAAGTACAAAGGAGATTCTTTATGGTATTTGATATCCTGGAAAGGGTAAGGACCTGAAAATGACTCTTGGGAACCTGCGGGGAATGTTCACACTCCCCAATTGTTGAGGCGCTTCCACCTTCGAAATCCTCAAAAGCCGGGCCCTAGACCGCGCTTGGGAGGGGGAAGTACTGTCAGGATTAGGGCGGTGCGAGGTCTAGGGCCCGCCCACACGCATTTCTGTGGTGCACAGTGTTCATGTGCCTTTCCCTCTCTGTGCCAAACCAAGGTGTGGTAAAGCACACGAGGCAGCTTCAGCTGCCCAGTGGTGGACTTTGTGCTCTTATAATTATTAACTCAGCTGGTTGTGCCTTTGTGATATATATACATGCTTGTAATACTGTTTCACTGCTGTGTTCACTGTTTTGGGGCTTATTGTGGGCTTTCTATTGTTTTAGAGGAGCTCAAGCACTCTGGGACTACATGTCCCATCATGCCTGAGGGAGGCCATCTTGGGTGCAGCAACATCCGTAAAAACTGCCACACCCTACGTTCTGCGCTCACTATTCACTTGGCAGCTCTTCTGGAAGGAGCTCTTCCCTCCGGTTCTGTTCCGGTTTTCTGTGGGGCATTAGCTTGACTCCGTGCGAGCCTTGCTTGGTGCTTCTCTGCTTTGTTCCTCATTTCTGAGCAGCCGGCTCCCGCCGTTGACGTGAGTTCTCCTCACTTCCGTGTTGCTCCGATCCATTCCAGTCGGCTCCCGCAGAGATTTTCCGATCCCACAGTCACAGACTGAGTGCTCAGAGTTTCACCGACAGAGTAGGTCATGCTCTGTATGGTAAGCTGTATGGGTGTAACGTGCTTCTAACGAATGTATGGATAATAACACCAATTACCAACTTGGCATTTATATTTCACAGTACCGCGCATTTGTGTACAGAAATTGGGTCTTAGATTTACTTGATTGGGTTCTAGAATCATTATTGAGACGACTTGAAAAAACGAATGAACATGTTTGCTTAACTTGATAATTACGAGCTAGAACAGTTTGTGTTTTCTGGTGCTTATAAGTTATTCATGATTATTCCGAACTCCGGCTATTCTGTTACATTTTTGGTTGGTAGAGAGAGATTTACCGCCATATACTCTTTTGCTATAGGGAATGCATTCAATTCCTGAGAGCCTGGATTGATGGAGGTATATGAGTTATTCTAAAGGGAGAGTTTCATGCTTTGGAACAATATACAAGTAGACAGCTTGTTGAACAGAAGCATTGCCACTGCCTATAGTATTGTTTATTTATATTGTGTTGTTTGTTTAATCTTTTGCTTTACAGATCTCCTTCCCTGCTGTTCCCTTCCTAATTCCCTTCCCCCTGCTTGATCACTCTAATACTCTGTAATGTAAGATTTCTCAGAGTTGGAGGTGTCGAAAGGTGGGTCCATTGTATCTTCATGTCCAGATCCTGAGGAAGAACGTGCGCTCTTACAACCCCACTCCACTGTACTTCACTTAAGTATTTGCCACTCCACTGTTTGCTATTCCACTCTACGACACTCCACTGTATCACACTCCACTGTACGCTATTCCACTTTATGCCACTCTACTACACTCCAGTCTACACCACTGCATTCTAAACCACTCCTCTGTACGCTATTCTAGTGTACACCTTTCCACTCCACTCTATGCCACTTCACTCTATGCCACTCTACTATGCGCTATTCTACTCTACACAACTTCACTGTACGCCGCTCCAATCTACGCTACTCCACTGTGCGCTATTCCACTGTATGACATTACACTAGACACCACTCCACTGTATGCCACTAAACGAAATGCTCCACTCTACGCCACACCACTCTATGATACTCCAATCTACGCTACTCCACTGTACAGTATTACACTTTACCCCACTCCACTATATGTCACTTAACTCTTTGCCACCCCACTGTATGCAATTCTACTTTATGCCACTCCACTGTATGCCCCTCCACTGTCCTCTATTCCACTTCACTTCACTCCCCTCCACTCTACCACACTCCAATCTACTGCACTGCACTCAACACCACTCTACTGTATGCTATTCTACTGTACGTCATTCCACTCGAAGTCACTCCACTCTGTGCTGCTCCACTTTAAGCCACTGCATGGTACCCCACTCCACTGTACTCCACTACACTATGCGCTATTCTATTCTACTCTACACCACTGCCCTCTATGCCACTCCAATCTATGCTACTACACTGTATCCTATTCTATTGTACTCAATTGCACTCAATGCCACTCCACTCTATGCCAGTAACCTAAACAACACTCCACTCTATGCCACTCCACTATATGCCACTGCATGGTACCCTACTCCACTCTATGCCACTCCACTATGAGCTATTCTATTCTACACCACTCCACTCTACACCACTTCCACTCTACACTATTACACTTGGCACCACTCCACTCTACGCATCTCCACTTTATGTCACTCCACTCTACCCCACTCCAGTGTACGCTATTCCACTGTATTCCACTCTGCTCTACGCTATTTCACTGTATGCCATTACAGTCTACCTCATTCCACTCCATGCTACTCCATTCAACACCACTCCAGTCTACAGCACTCTAGTCTATGTCATTCTACTCTATGCCAACCCACTGCACACCACTCCACTTTATGCCCCTCCACTGTACGCTAATCCGCCTTAAACCACTCCGCCACACTCCACAATATGCCAATGCACACTACACCACTCCACTGTACACTATTCTACTGTACACCATTCCACTCGCTGCCACTCCACTCTATGCCACTCCACTGTATGCCACTCCACTCTACGCTATTCCACTGTATGCCACTATGCTCTACCTCACTTTACTGTACGCCACTACACTCTACGCCACTCCAATCTATGCTACTCCACTGTATCCTATCACACTCTACCCTTCTCCACTGTCCACCACACTCCACTCTTCGCACTCCACGGAATGCTATTCTATATATGCCCCACTGCATGGTACCCCATTCTCTCTACGCCATTCCACTGTACACTATTCTACTCGACACCACTCTACTCTACGCCACTCCAAACCAAAACTTAAACTATACCAACTTTAGAAATTCTAAAGTTATAGTTTTAACTTACATTCCTCCTTTACGTGCCTCCAATTTACTACAAGTTGTATACACCTCCATACGCAATCTTGTTGCCACAGTACATTGACTCTAACTATGACAACCCACCTCTACACCTGAGCCATGGGCAGCAGGGTTTTGGGTGCACGTTCTAAGTGTCATTCTAAGTAAGGCAGACCTACTGACTTTGTCGATAGATCAGAACACCAAATTGTAAAAAGAGGGCCTATTGGCTAAATGAAAGTGTCAGGATAGCAACATATATAAAGCACACGTGGAGCTCGCGGAGATCCGAAAAACTCCGCCCGCGTAGCGTAGCGGAGTTTTTTTCCTCGCTCGCGTTCGTCAACGTCAAGTTGGCGAGCGCGAGCGAGAAAAATCCACCTCCTGACGAGATTTTTCCTAGTTCGCGATCGTCAGCATCAAGTTGGCGAGCGCGAGCATGCAAAATAAACCTCCCGGCGAGATTTCTCAACATGGGGGGGTCAGGTTTCTCATTGCGAGTGGTCGCGTATGCTCGCGACCGCTCGCGTTGAGAAACTGCCCGTTTGCGTTGAGAAAGCTGCCACTCGAGTAAAAATCTGCTCGAGCGGCAGAAAGGAAAGCAGCGCCCGCTTGCGCTGTGCATGGTGCCGTTCGCAATGATTGCACAGTGCGGACAAGCATCAGGCACTGAAAATCACTGCGAACTGCATTTTTCTATCGCACTCCGCCGCTTGCGGAGCTTTGCGTAGCGCGGCAAAGTTTTTTTCCACTTCACGGAGTTTCGCGTAGCGCAACTCCGCGAACTCCGTGAACTCCGCCCAGGGTTAATCTATAGTCTTTTTTAAATGACTAATACTTATAATCAAAGGAATATTTCAAAAATTCACAGAGTGCAATGTTTAATAAAAGTGATTGTCACAAAAAATGTATTAAAGTTTAATTTAAAAAAAGCATCAATATGTTTTGGAGTCTTTTTTACATTTTTTTGCAGCTACAAAATGCAGTCATAGAACCCACCACAAATGGGCTGTGCAGTCCAGCTGACGAGCACATAGATCCAGCTAGGAGGGTTTTATAAAAATATGCTAAGATCTCCCGGGGTCATGGTTTTAATGACCCAGGGGACCTTTAAAAAAAGTATATCTTGATGGTGGGCTGCTGCACTCCCTGTAGCCCCCATAACATTAAAAAAATGGTTGGTGGTGCCCCTGTCTCTTCTAGAAACAACACATTCAAGAAACATATTACTATAAAAAAGCCCTAGGGCACTATGCAGTGCATCTTGCCGGATTTGTGAATACAAAATTAGTGACTCTGGCAGCTCATTTATTATTCACGCTTTCTTTTATGAATTTTGTTTATGGGTATCCCAGTGCCCACCGGGACACCCACATCTTTTCTTTTGGTCGGGGGCCATAGGTGGAGCCCCAGAACCCCAGTAGACCCAGCCAGCTCCCCGTCCAAAGCGGCAGAAGTGGCATTTTTTTTATTAAGAGGGTGCCCTGGTACCTGGGGCAACCACAGCTCCATTTTTGTTAGGGGCTGTGGGGGGATCCCCAGGGCCTAAGTAGCCCCAGCCGCCCCACTGGTGGGAGTCAGCAATTTTTAGGTCGAGCCTAGAGTAGCGCGCAAGCGCTGCTCTGGCGAAGACTTTATGTAGGGGCTTCAAAAAGCTGACCAGACGCTCGTGCGTCATGGCCTTTTCCGTGCGGTTACCCGCACGGCCGCCATCTGTTTGCAATTATCGTACCTAGACGCGGGCGCGATAATTGAAAACACATGGCCATTGTGCACGAGCGTGTGGTCAGCTCAGCAGGCTGCCGCGCTCGCTCGCCCCGCTCCTCTCTGACGCTGCAGACGTCTCTGCTGTCCAGCGCTTCACTCGTTAAATCTGCGCGTGCCGTTCAATGTGCACTTTTCTTATTACCCGTAATTTGCACTGACTATAACTTAATAATGAAAAATACGAATATTCCTGAATAAGCCCGTTTTCTTTACCGACAAATATATTTGGGTCTCTAGCAGTGGATTTTGTAACTGTTTGTTTAGTAGCGCCTCGACGTTGACAGAGGCACAAAACATGCTTTTTTCCAAAACAGTAACGATCATGTTTAACCGTAAATAACTCTTAACCGATCTGTATTGGATGTTAAAATGCCTGTAAAGGTGCGCCGAGGTACATTTAATAAAATTCGATTTATTAGACTACGACGATATCGCAAAACAGCAACATGGGGAACAGGCAGGATTTTGTAAAGTCCACCTTTGATTCGAATGCGCCTTGACGGGCAATGACTGATTTCGGCGCTACAGTCACAGTTAACAACAGCTATCTTTCACTCAGGCTGTATTCGAACCCAGGTCGGCACGTTCGTGGTGTATCGTGCTCGTCTTCTGGCCTGCAGATGCCTCACTACATGTTGATTGTTTTATTAATATATATAATATTTTACAGGTCGCCAGGGGACGTACCCCGACAAGCTTGCGTGAGTTTACAAACTACATGCAGTTTCAACACAGCCGAAATAATCTCAGATATAATAACAAACTGAATCCTAGGAAACTCTGACATCGTGCAGGCAACAAACATCAACCGGTTCACCCTCGAATGGGGGACAACTATTGTAACCCCCCACCCCCTACCCCCTTCAAGGACAGGTGTCTCGCGCACTCACACCCTTAGCAAATGACACTATCATGTTATAAAACTTCGCATCAGTGAAACGTTTTGGGGCAAATCCGTTTCTTCTATTTTTCTGACTCTGTACTTAAGATTTAACAAACACGTAACTTGAGCCTGTGTGACACAAAGTGTGCTCTTGCGCACATTATGTCAAATCTATTTGCGCCGTTTTTCTGCTTCTGTGCAGAATTCTCCTGTCAGATTTCGCTCCTCTCCCTACAACCCGCCATATTTAGCGTCAGGACAAACGCATGGGACCAGATTGTAAAACTGCATGAGTGACAGACATTTTAAAATGAAAAAACGACCCCTTGAATATCCCTTTAAAAGCGACAACGCTTTAAAAACAAGCATTGGCATAGCCAATAGGTCTCGCCTTTGGGACCTTATAAGTGTTTAGTTATCCAGCACAGTATCCTTGGTGCAACAACATCAAGTGTTGCATGGCTAAACACTTATAAGGTCCCAAAGGCGAGACCTATTGGCTATGCCAATGCTTGTTTTAATTGTAGGTGGGTGCTCTGATACCCACCGGGGCCCCCAAAGTGCAGGCCAGATGGATGCCACAAAGGGAGCACCAAGGCCCCCCCCGGCCCCAGCTGGCTCCCCAGCCAGTACCATACTGTGGGTGAGCAAGAGCCGGCACCATTCCTTTGCTCCTGCCTGGGTGGGAGCAGCATTTTATACTGCTTCGGCCAGGCGGGAGCAAACTTCTATTCCCTGCCTGGGAGAGGTTATTCCAGCACTCTCCTGAGCAGGGAACCACAGTGTTCCGGGGGTGGGCTCTCGGGACACTGCAAAGTATCTGGACCTAGGGGATGGGGGTCCCATGGGTCAAGGTTGGCTCAGGGAAGGACCTATGTGCCCCCTCTACTACATTAGAAAACGGCCATAGGCCATAAGGTCCCCGAAGCCTCATCAAGGTTCGCCGGGGTTGTGCACCCTCCGCTTTATTTATAAAAATAGTCCTGGCATGGAGTCAGCATGCCCCCTCTCCCTTAAATGCATATATGCCCAGGAGGATGGAGTCCCCGGGGCTTGAAGAAGGCTCAGAGAGGAAGGCCACATTCCCCCTTCCCCTTTTAAAGCCATTGTGCTGACTCTCTGGGCCACCTTGGGGGGTTATATTTTTATTGTGCTGGAGCCCGCACTTTTAAAAAAAAATTGCCACAGATTTGCGGATCCACTGCGTATTTGTGGCTAAAAAAAAAATTTCTTTTGCTTTTGGCCCTAGGGGGATCCCACCAGGCCTAGGAGACAGGGTATCATTACCCTGCCCCCTTATATCTTTTTTTAATGTTTTTTCTAGGCAAGGGACTGAGTCCCGAGTCCTAAAATGGCTGCAGCCACACCGTTGTTGATGTGGTGACAGCCTATCAGAGCTCGTTTCAAGATCTGCCAGCCCCTCAGATCCTCCGCGGCATGAAATATATAAATGGTTTGACCGTTAATTTCTCTAAAACTTCTGAACAGTTTTGGGCAAGGGTGTGAGTTATAGTTACCTTAGGGCACGGGTTATAGTTACTTGAGATAACTATAATTGGTGAATTTCAGTGTTTTTTTAGTTTAAAACATTACGTTGTCACTGAAATTTTCACTAAACTATAACATAACTTCAAAACTTTTATATTTTCAGTAGATAGATAGATAGATAGATAGATAGATAGATAGATAGATAGATAGATAGATTGTCCCATGCCCAGCCGCAGCCCGAGGAGTAAGAGCTGTGGGGCTGGCTGGGGGGGGGGGGATTTTGACGGACAATAACGAGGGAAAATTAATTATTTATTTAATTTTCCCTCATCATTGTCCGTCTAAATCCCCCCCAGCCGGCCCCACTGCCCCACCGCTCTTACCTGCACGGGCCGTGGCTTCCCATCCCTAATCGTCTTCTGTTGCTCCTATTCGAAGAGGCTGGATACAGCTCATTAATGAAGCCCAGGTATCCCACTCTATGTTTGAACCTATCACAGGCTTGAAGGGATAGCTACCCGACCTTTAATTGTCCCAACACATAGTGCCCAGGGAATGCCGAGTGTTGATAGCTGTATCCAAAGACTTCCTCCTTGGTGGAAAAATCTAGACTGTTGAGAGTGGCGGGAAAAAGCAGCCTTTGTTAACATCTGCATAATACATTTTAGGGCTCTTGTCACGATTCATATTATTGGTTGCCTAAAATTGCCCCCTCCCCGCCATTGTATTACCATCGCCACTAGTATTTTTGAAGTTTAAGCTGGTGTCAGTAGTTAATAAATAACAGCAGTACAACGGCCAGTATTTTGTTCCAGCCAGACCTTTAGTGTAATAATGATGAAGTCTCCTGCTTTTCTACTTCTACTGACTGATTTTTACAGATAACTACAGACAAAAGATATTGCTTCCTTATCTTTATTTATTGTGAAACATGGAAAAACACAAAATGATCTTCTTTTGAGCGACTCTTCATGGTGTCATCCACTACCAGGCCAATACCGGTGCCAGCTGGCCGCAGGAGTAGTTAAAACAAGCACTGGAAAAATAAGTAGGTCTGACATTACTAAAAATGCAGTACTGGCCTTCAGGCTTGGCCAATGGTTGTTTCTGCTTCTCGCCTCTTCCCTTCCTTGGTTTCTCTCCCTATTTCTATCCTCTTGGAACGTTTATTACTGTATTCTTATATGTTGAAGTTCTATTATAATGAAACTAAGCGGGTACTGGATGTTTAGGATTTTGTGGTGGATTAGAAATAATTGCTTCCTAAATTGGATGGTGGTAAATGCTCTTCAGAAATCCTTCCACTGAATAATCAAGCTTTGCATTGTAACCTTGTATTTGTGCATTTCAATAAAATGATATAATCCTAAACCTGTGAGTAGATCTTTTTTTAATCTACACTGGTACAGTAGTATCACTTTCCTTTCAGGAAGTGGGATACATTGGAAGAAATGTAAAATTCCCATTTCTGAGCAACAAAATTATATTTGGCGCTTGCAACAGCTATAGACCCATGAGTACATTTTTACCTTCATGTTATACCTCTTCTGCTAACTAGAGAGGGCTCTACTTTCTGTCATGCTAAACAGTGCCCGCTGGTGTTGAAATGTGTCATAAAATATCTTTGGTGCCCAGTATGTACAAGTTAGAAAGAAATGTATCAATGGATTGTGACTGTAATTATGGCTGCAAACCGTTGGTCAGTTACCATAATCAATCAATCAATCATGTGTTTGTTAAGCGCGACTACTCACCCATGAGGGTGTCAAGGCGCTGGGGGAGAGGGGTGCAGGTTCCAGTCCATCAAGGAGGGGGTCTGTCGAAGAGCCAAGTTTTGAGGTTTCTCGTGAAGATGGGGAGTGATGTTGTCTGTCTGAGGTGGAGCGGTAGGGCGTTCCAGGCTCTGGCCGTGAGGAAGGAGAAGGAGCGGCCTCCCGATCTGGTCTTTCTGGCGTGGGGGACCACGGCGTAGGAGAGCTGGGCTGATCGTAGGGTCCTTTGGGGTGCATGAAATTTGAGTCAGCTGGTCCGGTGTTGTGGAGGGCTTTGTGTGCGTGGGTGAGAATCTTGAAGGTGATTCTAGCCTCAATGGGGAGCCAGTGGAGTGTGCGCAGGTGCTGGGAGATATGGCAGTGTCTTGGCAGGTTGAGGACTAGTCTTGCAGCGGCGTTCTGGATGTATTGTAGCTTGCGGGTGAGGTTTTTGTTTATTCCGGCGTAGAGTGCGTTGCTGTAGTCGAGTCTGCTGGTGATGAGGGCGTGAGTGACGGTCTTTCTGTGTTCGAGGGGGATCCATTTGAAGGTCTTGAGTAGGAGGCAGAGGGTGTGGAAGCAGGAGGATGCGACGGAGTTGATCTGGCGGTCCATCTTGAGCTCGGAGTCCAGGATGATTCCAAGGTTGTGTGCGTGGTCCGTGGGGGTGGGTGGGCTTCCGAGGGCGGGGGACCACCAGGTGTCGTTCCAGGCGTCGGGGTGTGGGCCCATGATGAGTACTTCTGTTTTGTCAGTGTTGAGTTGTAGGCAGCTGCTTTTCATTCATTTGGCGATGGCTTCCATGCCTTCTTGAAAGTTGTGTTTTGCTGCGTTGGGTTCGTTGGAGAGGGAGAGGATGAGTTGGGTGTCGTCTGCGTATGAAACAATGTTGAGTCCGTGGGTTCTGACGATGGGGGCGAGCGGAGCCATATGGACGTTGAAGAGCGTGGGGCTGAGGGAGGACCCCTGGGGGACTCCGCAGGTGGTTGGTGTAGGGTCCGAGAGGAAAGGAGGGAGTCTGACCCGCTGCGTTCTGCCAGAGAGGAAAGAGTGGATCCAGTCGAGGGTCTTGTCCCGGATCCCTGCGTCATGGAGTCTGCATGTTAGGGTGTGGTGGGAGACTGTGTCGAAGGCCGCTGAGAGGTCAAGGAGGATGAGGGCTACTGTTTCTCCTCTGCCCAGGAGGGAGCGGATGTCGTCTGTTGCGGCGAGGAGGGCGGTTTCTGTGCTGTGTTTTTTTCTGAAGCCGGATTGGGAGGAGTCAAGGATGTTGTGCTCTTCGATGAAGGTGGCGAGTTGGTTGTTGATGGCTTTCTCGATGACTTTCGCTGGGAACGGGAGCAGGGAGATGGGTCTGTAGTTTTTGAGGTCGGTGGGGTCCGCCGAGGGCTTCTTCAGGAGGGGGTTGATCTCGGCGTGTTTCCAGTCGTCGGGGAAGGAGGAGTTCGCCAGGAAGCAGTTGATGGTTTGGCGAAGCATGGGTGCGATGGTGTCGGTGGCTCTGTTGAAGATGTGGTGGGGGCAGGGGTCCGTGGGGGCCCCGGAGTGGATTGACTTCATCGTCTTCAGTGGTGAGGGCTGTCCAGCTGTTAATCGTTGGCTTGAGGGTGTCGGGGGTGGCTGGTGAGGGTTCAGTGTGTTGATTGTCTTCGTCGAAGTTGTCGTAGATGTTCTTGATTTTGTGGTGAAGAAGGTGCAGAATTTGTTGCAGAGGTCTTGTGAGGGAGGAATGTCAGTAGACTCGCTGGTGGGTTGGGCGAACTCCTTGATGATGCTGAAGAGTTCTTTGCTGTTGTGTGCATGTGTGGAGATTCTGTCTTCGATCGCTGTTTTTCTCGTATTTCTGATGAGTTGGTGGTGGGAGTTGGTGGTGGGCGTTGGTGGCGGCTCTGAAGTTGTTGTGGGCTTCTGTGGATTTGGAGTTCCTCCAGGCCTTTTCGAGGCGGCGGCATGTGCGTCTGGACTCTCGAAATTCGGTGGTAAACCATCTGGCTTTCTTGGCGTGTGTGTTGTTGTTCTTCTTGAGGGTGGCTATGGTGTTGGCGCTGTCGGAGATCCATATGTGCAGAGTATGGGCTGCGGTGTTGGGGTCGTCATCTTCCGCGGGGGTTGGCGTGGAGTTGACGAGTGAGGAGGTGAGCTGGTCGTCAGTGATTTTGGTCCAGTTTCTTCGTGGGAGCAGGTGCTGGTGTCTGTGGATGGTGGGTGTTCTGAAGGTGAAGTGGATGCATCGATGGTCTGTCCACGGGAGTTCGGTGGTGTGGCTGAAAGTGATGGAGTTTCCTGTTGTGAAGAGGGGGTCGAGGGTGTGTCCTGCTGAGTGCGTGGGTTCAGTCACGATCTGGCGGAGTCCAATGTTGTGGAGGTTGTCCAGAAGGGATGTGGTGTTGGGGTCTAGTTGGTTGTCGAGGTGGAAGTTGAGGTCTCCCAGCAGGGTGTAGTTGGTGGATGCGATGGCTTGCGGGGAGATGATGTCCGTGATGGAGTTGGTAAAAGGTCCGTGGGGTCAGGGGGGTCGGTAGACGAGAGTTCCTCAGAGGGTGGTGGTAGGGCTGGCCTGTATCTTGAAGTGTAGGTGTTGCATCAGGTCTGTGGGCTCGTCGGGGAATGTGCTCAGCCGGAGGGTGGATTTGTGGACGATGGCGATTCCTCCTCCCGGGCGGGTGGGGCGGTCCTTCCGGGAGATCTTGTATCCTTGGGGATACAAGAGTTGGGGTGGTAACTGATTTGCAAAAGGGAAGTGATCCCTTTGGGACAGCTTCACTATTGTGAATCATGATGGCTGCTTAGGAGAGTGGACCACTGGCTGCCCTCTCCCATGTCTATCCAAACGGGAAAAAAAAATACTCGCAACACCTGCCCTTTTAATGGACAAGGCTGCTTTTAAAAAGAGATCTTTCCGGTTTGTGAATACAAATGAGGCGAGCGAGATCTACTCTCCCTTCCAGTCCTCCATCCATGCACCCGTTGCAATTAAAGGGTGGGGGGTCGTGACTGCCTACAACATATTCATTTTAGGGGTTGTTTTACAACCCCTTGCATATGGACCATTTGGGATACGATCTATTAACACAAGTGTACCAATTAAAATCGTGCACCCATTTGTAAACCAATCAGTGTGAAAACTGAACAAGTTGACTTGGAAAAACATTTATCAAGTCTAATTGAAGAATTACTTTACCACCAGATTTCTTCATAAAGTCATCCCACCTATTGCTTCACCGTTATGGCATTATCTCAGTTTAATTTACCTTTTCCTTTGTTACAAGACTTGGCTAGTGAGCAGTTAATAGGTTCTTCCTTATTTTAACAGGTTAAAAGGGTATCATTGGGCTTAGTGTGCAAATCAGGTCCTTCTATTTGACAGATCATTGCTTCTACAGTTTCTATCCCAGTATAAGGCCCATGTTGCTGAGAAGGGGTGGCAAATTTCTTTAAATATGCGACATGTTTTATTTACCTGTAGAATAGAATCAAGGGAGCAGGGAAGATAAAGGTAAACGAGTTAAAAAGAGCCTTAAACCAAACTGCAAGATAGTTGCAAATAGCAGCAAATGCGTTGTACAGGCAGCTGCTTTTCACAAACTTCCTTTCTGGAGAAGATACGTTCAAGCACTGTCGTGGGACAGGTAGTGTAATTAATTTAATACAATTGCCATTAAGCTAATTAAGCTAATTGCATTGTCTCGCCTCTGACAGTGCTGGACTGCACAAGAATTCCTCGTTCCTCGTAATACATTCTGCGGGGAGCCTGTATTTTCTTGTCTTTTCTTCGTCTGGGGCAGATACATAGCAAACTAGAAAAAATAGGCAGAATTGGCTGGGATTTCGCAGGATTAAGAAAATAAAAATCGCCCACCCCTACTCCTGAATAAGCATTTTGTTTTCCTGTTTTGGTAAAAGAACAAAACTTGGGCTCCTGGAATTAATGGTGAAGTGTATCTCCCTGATTAAGTACATTTCATGCCCTTTATTGGTTTTTGCAGTTTTTCTGCTATGGTCCCTCAAGATTCTTAAGGTTGCTTTAGATGGTTAATACATATTCCACTAAGGTTTGGTTTTCTGCTATTTGATCCTCCTATTGCTTCCAAGCTGTTTCTACTGTGTCTTGGGCTGTCTCCAAATAGCAGGCAACAGCACTAAATCCGGTAGAGGATTGTAGGTGTTGGAAAAAAATAGCATAAAAGGAAATACCTTGTCAAGATTTTCGACCTGGAATCCCACAACTTACTTTGCATTTGTTTTGTGGTTTTATTTAGGGGTGGGCGGAACTCGCAGAGTTTTGCTTCGGGGAATTCCATGGAGCTACATAAAAACTCCACAAGAATCTGCGGTGTTACGCCAACTGGTGGAAAATATGCATGTCGCGCTGCAATTTAGAGGCAGTAGCACTAGCAGCACTGAAAAAAAAAGTGCAAATGGCACCATGTGGTGAGCAAGAGCGTGCGGCCATTTGAGTTGATTTTGCTGCAATTCGAGTAGAAAACCTACTCAAGCAAAAGCAAATCTACTCGAGAAACAGCCCTTGTGAAAGCTCCCGACCACCTGCGTCCGCCCATGTTAAAAAATGGTGCTAGGGGATGCCAAATCTCACTTGTGGGGCATTTCTGGAGCCTCACAGGAGTACAAGAGTAGCACAGAGTTGCCAAATTCTGGCAATGAAACATTCCACCCACCCCCAGTTTTCTTATGCACTTCGGCCAGAGGCCGTATTACAGAAAGTACCCCGGGGGGGCACACCGGATGTGTGCACCTGCTTTGTGCGCCCCTGGGGCACTTTGGTATTATAGAAGGGGCCACAGACTGTGTGGGCCATTCTGTGATACAAATAGTGCTGGCACACGTGTAGCGCCAGAGCTATTATTAGAGGGCGTTCACTTGCTTGCATGGGGGCGTGGTCCCATGCCAATAAGGAAATTACTTTGCCTCTACACCTGCGCTGTATTATGGACGCAGGTGCAGAAGCAAACATGTCTTCAGGAGGCGCATTGAAAATGCACCACAAAAAGGTGGTGCACTCTCAGTGTGTCTCCTAAACGCAGCCCACTGGAGGGGGAGACAGGAGGCCCAATGGACACCCCAGACATCCCCTTGCAGGTGGGTGCAGTCACTCACTGCACCCACCTGCAAAGGGATCTCTCTCCCCTCAATAAAGTGCAGACGGTTTGCTGCATGCACTGTGAAACACTGAGAGGCTTTGAAGCAGCTGCTTCATATTTCAATTGAATGCGCTTGCAAGTGGCGCCTCCTCCACTATGGCGGAGGAGCGTCGCCCCACTGCTTTGAGCAGTGAAAAGGAAAGGAAATATAAAATGATAATAACTTAGTTATTATCATTTTATCTTTCCTTCCTTTGTGGGCAGGCTTGCGGGGCTGCTCTGCTCACGCAGAGCAGGGCAGGAGAGGAGTGGTTTGCCCACCCCTAAATGCGCAATGACTGTTTGGTCGGCCCTCTCGGGCCGCCCAAACTAGTCATGCGCACTTTCCCCATTCTCCATGCAGGCTGCATTACAGCCTGCATGGAGAATAAGCCCAGGCTCCCATTCCCTAGTTGAGCGTCCCACCAGTACGCTCAAAACCAATCACAATGCTGCATTGCAGCATTGTGATTGGTCAAGAGAGCCTTTCTGCCCCACAATTCTGCCCCACGATGAGAGCAGGAGCAAGGAGGAGAGACGCGGCGGCAGGACCGGCGGCAAGGTAAGTGTTGTAATATTTTTAAGATGTTTCTTTATTTTTCATTGCACTACCTCGCGCCCGCGGTCCTCCTCCCCCCCCCTGTGCCCGCCCCCGCCCCAACACCCGCAAGTCATGCTGGCCACCACTGGCGCTGCCCCTAGAGCAGCATGAGTTTGTGGCTGTCCTGGGGGCAGCGCATTCACTGTAATATGGCGCATTTTTACCTGTTTGTGCACGGCACACCTATTTAAAGGTGGGCCGTGTGCAAACAGGGAAAGTTTGCTGTATATGTGAAATGGCCCTAGATTGTCAGAGTAAGGGTGATACCCTGAGGGTTTCATGTATTTAATATATAATAAATGGCATTATTGCCACATCAATTACATACAAGGGTAGACTCTTAATTGGTATTCATATATTTCGCAAAGTCCTCTTGTGAAAAAAAGAGAGTAGAGCATAAATGGTAGTGCAGTACAAGGCAAAGGCTTCAGTATGTCTTTGAGTGTGTCTACAGTCACAAAGATATGCCAAATACCTTTTTCTTATAGCTCCTTTTGGCCAACCATGTCCATCCTAATCCACTCGAATGTGGTACTTAGGTTATGAGCATTTGATGCAAGGAAACATTGATGTAGATCCCTTTTTCTTGAGTTGGCAATTGGGACAAGACTGACCTAAAAGGGTGGTGCTCTTACAATCAACAGGTCAAAGAAAAACGTTTGCATTTATAGTATGTTCATTCTCCTAATGCTCTCTGCTAATAATACTGTGGGCAAATTGTTAGACATAGTTACATTATTGTTGCTGTACTACTGTTGTCGCATATTATTTTACAGGTTGCTTTTATTCTAGGTATCAAGTATATCAGTCCCTTACATGTTCAGTAGAAAAGAACTTGGGGGCCTATTTATCAGGAACTAACGCAGCGCGGTGCCGCACGTTAATTTGCTGCGCCACGCTGCTTTAGTTTCAAAGCACAGAGATGCAACAAATTTACAGCAACATGTCGCATCTCTGTGCCTTTCCCTGCACTGGCACACAAACTGCTGCCATGCGCTGGTGCAGGCACCCCTGCACCATGGTGCAAGGATGCCTGCGTTGTGGGGGGATTGCGTTTGTGCAGGAAGGGGCACCTTCCTGTACAAAAACAATCACTTGAGGTGATTTCCTCTTCCAATGCGTGCTGTAGAATGCAGCACGCATTGAAAGAGAAACAAATGAGGAGAAATGAAAACATTTCTCCATATTGTGCCTCGCTACGCTACCCCTGTGAGTGGTGTAGCAGTCAGACGCATTTCCAGGTTTACAATTGCTCGTAAATCTTGAAATGCATCAGTAGGCATGGGTGTTGCGTGGTAACACCCACAGCAACACTCATGTCACGCCCCTAACACACAACGTGCGGCGTGAAATGGGGCAATATTTACGAGCACACGTAAAGCACGCAGGGTGGCTTTATGTGTGCTTGTAAATTTCACGCAGCAGGTTGCTCCGACGCACCGATGGCTCAAGGGGCTTATAAATAAGCCCCCTAGTTCTTAGAGATCACTTTTAGGGACAGTTATAGTTAGTTGGACATTTCACTCGTACAAAACCATAGAAATTCCCCCATTATAGTTAGTTCAGCTAACTATAACTCGCGCCCCCGCAATGCACTGCTGATGACGTCACATATTACATCACTCATACTGTAGGCTTTCAACATTTGTTGGGCAAAACGGCAACGCTGGTCTTCCAAAAGATTCCAATTGATGTTTTGTCTCTTTTCCTAATTCCACTAGCCATCCACCCTCAGGGCTTATTTTTGAGAAACTAACGCAGCGCGGTGCCGCAAGTTAATTTGCTGCGCCATGAGGCATTAGTTTCGAGGCACAGAGATGCAACAAATTTACAGCAACATGTCGCATCTCCGTGCCTTTCCCTGCGCTGGCGCACAAACTGCTGCCATGCGCCGGCGCAGGCACCCTTGCACCAAGGTGCAAGGATGCCTGCGTTGTGGGGAGATTGTTTTTGTGCAGGAAGGGACACCGTCCTGTACAAAAACAATCACTTGAGGTGATTTCCTCTTCCAATGCGTGCTGTAGAATGCAGCAAGCATTGAAACTACAGCACGCATTGAAAGAGGAAAAAACGAGGAGAAATGAAAACATTTCTCTTTGTTGCGCCTCGTTACACCACCCCTGGCGGTGGCGTAGCATTTTGTTGCATTTCCAGGTTTACGATTGCTCGTAAATGTGGAAATGCATCAGTGGACATGGGTGTTGCATGGGAACACCCACAGCAACACCCATGTCACGCCCCTAACACGCGACGTGTTGCGTGAAATGGGGCGATATTTACGAGCACACGTAAAGCCACGCAGGGTGGCTTTACATGTGCTTGTAAATTCCACGCAGCAGGTTGCGCCGCCGGTGTGTGACGCAATGTGACGCACCGATGGCGCAAGGTGCTCATAAACAATTCCCCTAGTTCTTAGAGATCACTTCCTTACAGGCATACTGTAGGCTTTCAACATTTTGTTGGGCAAAACGGCAACTCTGGTCTTCCAAAAGGTTCCAATTGATGTTTTGTGTCTTTTCCTAATTCCACTATTCATTTACCCTCGTTTTGGCCCATTTCCTTTCTCTTTGTTTTCAGGCATACTGTGGGTTTTGGGTTCTCTTTAGAGAATAAAGTTCTTTTAGCCATTGATTCTTCACTGGTTGGGCTGGACATAATATTAGAAAGTCAACAATACAACAAGTTCCAATCCAGGAAATTATACTCTTATGGTGACCTATTGTGTTGGATAATCTTTAATGTTTCCTGAAGGCAGGTTATCTATACTCTTTTTAGGGTTGAGCCTGCGAATGCATGTGCTGGCACATGCGTCTCGCTTGTGAGACACTGTTGAGTGAATGAATGAGAGGATTTATAGAGCGCACAGCTACTACTCGTGTGTCCCGGCGCTAGGCATGTGGCAAATATAGAGGTCAGTGACAGTCTATTCTTTAAACATGTGGGTTTTCAGTTGCTTAAGGAACAGCTTTATACCTGGTAGACATCTGAGGGGAAAAGCAAGTTCATTCCAGAGTTTAGCCTCCAGCAGTGAACAGGCTGAACCACCCACTTTTTCTTTTTTGTGTGTGGGATGGACAGAAGATGAGCCTTCTGCAAGCGCAGTGATCTTTGTGGGCAGTAATTGGTCAGTCTACCTAGCAGAAAGGCGGGGCTCATTTTATAGAAGGCCGAGTGTGCCACTGTTAAGGTTTTAAAGATGATCCTATTCTTTACCGGTAGCCAGTGTAGCTGTGTACGGTAGTGAGTGATCGAGGTGTGCTTTGGGAGAAAAAATAATAATCGAATGGCCATGTTCTGGACTTTCTGTAATCTATGTATCAGGTAGTCTGGGAGTCCTATGTATAGCACATTTGCGTAGTCCCGTCTGGATAAGATCAGTGCCTGGACCACTGTTTTTCGAGCTTCCCAGGGTAACAATTTGACGAATTTCCTGAACATCCTAAGAATTAGGCACATACTTTTGACTACAGCTGTAATCTGGGATTTGAGGGATAGGTGATTGTCAACTATGACCCCTAAGTTTTTCGCCTTTTCAGTGGAGGTAGGAGCAGGACAGTGAGCCGGCCAAGCCCCTGACCAACCTTGGATGGGGTCCGTTGTATACGAGAAAGGGCTTGGAGCCCACCCACTGCATACTATTTATTGGCTTCCCTTCAGTCTTTTTTACAGCCTCCTTAATTGGCCACTGCAGACGTAATTAATTTCCGATCACTTCTGCGGAGCAGGGACCAAGCACAGATTAATTCAAGTTAATTCTGTGCCCGTCTGCTGCTTCCGACGTGATTGAGGTACTATTACTCACCTACTCTCACTCCCTGCTGCTCGTTTTGTTCTTGCATTATGTAGCCACGACCATGACTGGACTCTAAGACAATGAAGCGCTTTACATGAGCACCAGTTACATTACACAAGTTCAATTAATTTAATTATTTCTATTTTAAGGGGCATATTTACAAGAAAATGGCGCAGCGCAGTGCCACACACAATTTTGCTGAAACGAGCTGCATCATTTTCTTAAGTGCAGGAATGCGCCATATTTACAACAATATGGCGCATTCCTGTACTCACCCCTGCGCCGGCGGAAAAAAAGCAGCCTAGCACCATGGTGCAAGGGTGCCTGCGTTGCAGGGATGATTGTTGTTACGCAGGAAGGGATTCCATCCTGCACTAAAACGATCATCAGTGGTGTTTTGCTCCTTCTATGTGTGCTGTAGAATACAGCATACATAGAAAGAGCAAAAAAAGAGAAGAAATAAGGGGCATCTTTACATGAAAATGGTTCAGCACGGTGCAGCAAGCAATTATGCTGTGCCGAGCTGCGTCATTTTCTAAGTGCAGGAATGCGCCATATTTACAACAACATGGCACATTCCTGTACTCACCCATGAGTAGGCGGAAAAAAAGCATCCTAGCGCCAGTGCAGGCACCCTTGCACTATCGTGCAAGGGTGCATGTGTTGCAGGGAGGATTGTTGTTGTGCAGGAAGGGACACTTTCCTGCACAAAAACAATAATTATTGGTGTTGAGCTCCTTCTATGTGTACTGCAGAATGCAGCACCCATAGAAAGAGCAAAAAACAAGAAGAAACAAAGCAATTTCGCCTCCTTACTCCAAACATTTTTGGTGCTGCCTCAGATTTACAGATCCTTGTAAATCTGGAGCAGTGTCAAAAAGCAATGGGTGTTGCGTGGGAACGCCCACAGCAACACCCATTGCACGCCCCTTTGTCTCAGAAAACTGCATCGAGGAGGACCCTATTTACAAGGCAGCGTTAAGCTTAGCACTGCCTTGTTAATATGGAGCAGGGCACAGCGCCACCAGAGAGTCTCAAAAAGTGATGCTGATGGTGGATCGGTCCCAAGAATTCCCAGAGGAACTCTAAGTACTGCATACCTGCTCTGCTGAAACTCTGTGGTGGGCTGAGGCCTCCTGTGGTGCAGTGGTGGAGAGGCTGGAGGGGGCATCAGCACACATTAGAAGCCGCACCCCGCAAGGCGAGGGCATCCCGGGGCCAACCACATGAACAGAGGCCTATGCCTTCCCCTGCGGTGACACATAGCGGCAGGTGGCACTTGCCTGAGAGCACATGAATGGGACACATTTCAGTTGGCAACTGCTGAGACCCCACCTTGACCCACCGGATGGGGCTGGAAGCAACGGGCACCCTTACAATTTCAACAGGGCCTGACAATGTGGGCAATATTCAGTATGCTTGAGGAGGTCCTACAGGTCTGGAATCCATAGAGGCCCTGTGACACTAAGAATTTTGCCTGAGACGGTCCCTGGCGGCTGCCTGCGTTTGACTGACATGGAGGTGGGATACCGAAGTGCTATGTATCATGGTAGTCTTAGTCATAGATTTTCCACTGATTCTATTTTCTTTCAGTCCAGTTGGTGATTGAGCTGCACAAGTTCACTTCACCAGATTATTTGACATTGTCCTGCTGCAATCCCTCTGATGTCGCTCCTGTTAGCGCCATTCATCCGCTAACATTAGTCATTAAGAATGTCATTTGCAAAACCCTGTAATAATGTTTGGACCAGTTACAGAAGAGGTAGCAGACATTGCTTCATCTCCCCAGGTAAGAAAGGAAGCTGTCGGGTAGAAGAGATTGTTGTTTTTGCTGCATTTTAGCCGGCCCCCTTCGCGGTCACTAGTTACGTAAGATTGGGGCAGTAAGTAGTATACAAATATTACTGACACTGTGCGTGTGGGTGTTGCTCAGCCTCATCAAGGAATGGTGGGAGGGCTATGTATGGTAACTCATATTCTGTTTTACAACACTTGTTGCAGAGGGGGTTCTGGATTGGTTGAGGTAAGGTAAGTAGAGCACTTAATGACACATGGAAAGGGAGCTTGGGTAGAGAAATACTAAAAACTTGAAAGAAGAAGGTGGTAGACCGAGTTGTACAATTGCTTTGCGATGGGATAGGTGCAGACATGAACAGTCCCTGTCGTCACTGTGTTGATAGCACTTCTTCTTTAAATGTGTGTAATGCTATTCTAAACAGCAATGCAAAAACAGATATTCATGATGATAAACAAAAAGACACTGGTTTATTTTAATGAAAATGTATGACAGTCCCACCTTCTCCTACCACATCAGGACAACCCCTCACCCAAACCAAACATACCCCAAAAGCATCCTGTCTCCAACTGTCCTTCCCACCCTCACCTTACACAACAAGGGTCACCCCTCATAAAAATAGGCGCTAACAGCATCCACCCTGCACAAAAGTTCCTGCTGGCTGTGCTTTATCTCCTCAAGGTCCTGCACGATTTGCTGAAAGAGGTCAGAGTCTGTGGTGGTGGTGGTGGTTGAGATGGTGGATTGGGTAGATAGGGACCTCGGCTACCTGTGGTGGCGGCGATGTCATTGCTGGTGTCTATCTGACTGGTGGCTCCTCCTCGAGTAACTTCAGCTGGTGGTACTCCACCGCAATTGGCTCTATTTGTACGCGGCGCAGCTGACCAGCTGTGTCCTGCATGGAGTGGCCTCTGGGGCAGATCCTCCAGCAGGAGTAGCTAGTTGATCCAAAGAAAAAAAAAGAACATGAATTGTAGCAATCAACGTATTGTACAGTAGACATAACATTGCTGTTCCCCTAGGTCCATTGGATTTTTTAATGTGATTCTTGGTCAGAGGGCAAATGTTTCCGATATATACTTCCTAAAATGCAGTAGCAGTGTGTGGAATGAATAAATTCATGATCACCACCATAATCAAAAATACCAAAAGGGTTGAAAAGTTAAAATGATTTTTCTTGTGGTGACACCAGCAAAACAAGCCTAATGCATGTTGATTAATGGATGAGGTACCTAAGGCAAATATATATTGGCATTGATAAATATGGCACCTTTAATTAATGCTGCACAACTTACTTATCTATAACGTGCAACATTAAAGGAGACCTTCTGTAGGGACTGCGTGTTTTTTGTGTGTCAGCTAGTGGAGTGTCGTCATAAAATCCAATGGCCCTGCTGTTATTCTTCCTACTCCTCCTGAGTCCCACCCTGATTTTGACTCCAGACTAAGTTTCACACTACAAACTGCACCCAAAATATTTCTCTAGAAATACTTTTTTCCATGGCTTTGGGACAAGTAAGTGACAGTGTAGGGTAAGTTTAGGTGAGTGAAACAGCAGGCCTTTGGCTAGGTTTATGTTTGACTATGAACTGGTGGGTGTCATATACTAGTAAGCTTAGTCATATGGTTAACAGAAGATAGAAGATGGAACAGTAATGAAACTATAAAACTCGCCACTGAGGCAGAAACTGTGAGACAAATGTGGTACAAGCCAATATGAGATTGCTTTTTATGGGCTGAGTGGGACAGGAAAAATAGGGTAAATTAGAACCGGGTAACCACTGCACCTTTTCTTCCAACAATTGAATGCTAGGGAGGATGATATACAAACGCAGGAGGTTGGATAATTTATAAAAGAATTTTTAAGTTGGCTTGGAAGAAAGGGAGGAATACCTTAACAAATGCAGTAGTTGTCAATGAGAAAGGAAAGTGAGTTACCACTTGTCCCAGCAGCCTCTCCTCCCCTTCCACTGAATAGTGGTTTTTACCCTTCTTTGAGGGAGCATTTATTTATTTATTTTTATAAAGCGCCCGAATCACCCCATCAGGGGTATCTCCACGCTATGACTGCCATTACTAACCCAGGAGAGACGAATCAGAACAGTGTGGTTTTCAGCAGCTTTCTAAAAACCAGAAAGTTGGTGCATTAGCGTAGATGAATGGGGAGTTAGTTCCAATAGAGTGGAGCTAGGTGGGAAAAGGCTTTGCCGCCCATGCAAGCTTTTTTAAAACGTGGAATATGGAGGAGAGCTTTGGACCCTGACCGGAGGGGATTAGATGGCATATATCTGGCTAACTTATCTGTCAGATAGCTAGGACCTAGATTGTTTAAAGATTTGTAGACAATACAACAGATCTTAAATTTAATCCTCTTCCGCACCGGAAGCCAGTGCAATTTTTGGAGTAGAGGAAGAGAAGCTGTTCTGGGAGGGGCATTGGTCACCAAGCGGGCCGCCATGTTCTGGACTACCTGTAGTTTTTTTAAGGAGGTTTCCTTAGCTGAAATCAGCAAGGCATTGCAGTAGTCCAGGCGGGTTAAGACCAATGCCTGGATCAGGGTTTTCCGCGTAGAGTGGCAGGAGAGGAAAGACTCTTCGAAGGAGACTGAGGGGCCGATTCCGATTCGGGCCGGAAAAAATACCGACCGACTCGGTACGGGAATTTAGTCCGACCGACTCTGACCGGCGCCGTACGACCCGGGTAGTACGATGAAATGCATGTGAAATCCGACCGACTCGGACGGAATACAAAACGACCGAACGAGCCGGACGCAAACAAGCCATCCGGCCGGGAAATCACGCGAAACGAACCGACCGACACGCACCCGGATTGAACCCGAACGAAACGTACCCGCGAACTCCGACCCGCGTGCAAAACACGACCGAATCGCCCGGAGCACAAGCCGTACGACCGACACGTATACAAAACCCAGCCGAAGCAACCCAATACTCTGCGACCGACTCGTACGCCGCATATGAAACCTAGCTGACACACAGCGGGAACGAGTCGGACAAGATCGCACCAGACAACTGCAGCGTCCTAATCGGACACAAGAACGACTCCTACATGCACCAAAAACACCAAGGAATTTTTTTTTTTGAAAAAGGGCCAAACAAGCAACCACAAAGCCAATAAATACAGGGAGGGAAAAAAATGGAACAAGGACACACCTCCAACTCCACCTACATAAAGGCCACAAATCCCTACCATGATCCTTTGCAAATTCCCTTGACCTGCCAGCACAGAACACCATCACACAGCAACCACAGACACACTCACAGCTCATACATCACACAAGCCACACACCATTACCACACTTACAAATAGCAACCTCACACACACCCAGCTAAACCTACACCCACACCCCCCCACTTGCACACACACACACATCAATCACCACCACCACCCATCACCATGCCCCCAAAGAAGAACCATAAGTTCCTAGATAGTGAATTGGAAGTCCTGGTAGACGAGATCCTGAGGGTAGAGCCACAGTTGTTTGGTACATTGGTACAACAGACCCCCATGTCGCAGAAAACCAAGATGTGGGTGAGGATTGTCGACAGGGTGAACGCACAATCACCATGTTTGGGCACAAAGGAAGACATCCAGAACAGGTGGTATGATGTGCGCAGGAGGGTCCGGGACCTACTCAAAAAGGACTACCTCCTCAGCCAGCACACCGGCAGTGGCCCTCCTGCAAAACCAGTATACCTCAGGCCCTGGGAGGAGAAGGTGCGGGCCATCCTACCACCAGTGAGCGTATACGGACTAACAGATATCCCAGAGCCTGTTGAGTACACAACTAATATACACAATATGGTGTGACAACACACACACATCACTCTCAAGGGGATAGGCAAACCATGCACCCTTAGCAAATACACAGCAACCAAAAGATATTCATCCCAAGATGTGAATGCTAGTCAGACAAACACAATACCTGCCATCTCATAGTGATATGTAACTGTGTCATGACATGTACAAACCTAACAACAAATACAGCAAGGCAGTGGCACAAATAGAACCAACAAACACTCCCAGATATTTACCCACCACTAGAACACCACCTCACAGGAAGCTCACTGAAAGGAAGGAATTCTGTGTATGCTGGTGAAGTCAGTGTAGCCAATAGCATGATGGGAGTGGTAGTCACAGATATTGGTCACACCCACAATTGGCCCATCAACACCACTCTAAACCATGCTCACATCACAGGGAGTGGAAAACAACTGACAAGATGGCTGACACTGGGTACTGCTGGGGGGAGCACAAGGCCCTGCTGGGAACTGTGCAACAACCAACAGCAGGACACCACTGACTGACATCCTGAAAGACAACTTGCACTCCCTGCAATGGAAGCACGTTCCATGGTGGGATATCTGGCTGGGTGGGAAGGAGGACACACAGCACTGACCATAGTTACAAGCACCTCCCCTCACACACCCCCTCAACACTAACTCCACATAACCAACCTGGGAGAATGCAATGCCTCACATCCTAACTGAAGATCCCACAAAGAACCACCACCCTGGGTTATGCTGTGTGAAGCACAGGGACACTCTTGGGACTTGTAGCCAAACAACTGCCAGGACAACACTCCCAGCCATCCTGTCAGCACAGGCACCCCACCCCACAGGGAAGCAGAGTCAAAAGGAAGGAACGATGGGCATGCTGGGAAGGGGGGTGGAGGCAATAGCATGATGGGAGTTGTAGGCACAGATATTGGTCAGCCGCCCAATTGGCCCATCAACACCACTCTCAACCATGCTCACATCACAGGGAGTGGAAAACAACTGACAAGATGGCTGACAGTGGGTACTGTGGGGGGAGCACAAGGCCCTGATGGGAACTGGGCACCAACAAACAACAGGACCACACTGTCAGCCATCTTGCCATTGCTGTCACACTCACACACAGTGAAGTCCACTCAAAAGGAAGGAAGTATGGGCATGCTGGGAAGGTGGGTGTAGGCAATAGCATGATGGGAGTTGTAGGCACAGATATTGGTCAGCCTCACAATTGGCCCATCAACACCACCCTGAACCATGCTCACATCACAGGGAGTGGAAAAGGACTCACAATATGGCTGAAACTGGGTACTGCTGGGGGGAGCACAAGGCCCTGCTGGGAACTGTGCAACAACCAACAGCAGAACACCACTGACTGACATCCTGAAAGACAACTTGCACTCCCTGCAATGGAAGCACGCTTCATGGTGGGATAACTGGGCTGGGGGGAGAAGGAGGCCCGGATGGCAAGCAAATACCACCAATGCTGGTCATGCACACACCTCAACATTCACATTGACATGCCACAGGTTGGCAGGACAATGTGCTACACCAATATCACTCTCTGACTGTCACAATTTAGGAGAATGCAATGTCCAGGCCCACATCCAGAGGTACAGTCACAACTGTCAGGTGTTTGAACAATTGATGCCAGTAGAAACATAACATACAATCTGTGTCTCTCCCCAAAACAGGAGATGATGGGGACACAGCAGCAGACCAGGAGGACTCCCTGTCCCAGGCACCGGGGAACACTGAGCTCACTGGTGTGGATCAGCCTCTGCACTCCTCGGATGGCGAAGAACCAGCTGGACCCTCCGGTGTGAGTCATCATGCAGCACCAGCAGGACCAACATCTGCACCCCCTGCACCCACCCCTCCAACAACTGCCAACACACAGGCCACCCCTGCCAACACGGACAGACCAAGGACCACAGATGACAACAGCGCAGGGACCCAGACCCAAACTGGAGCTGGTGACAACGAGCCCAGGAACAACACCCAAGTGGGCCCACGGTCACCTGTGCGTGCCACCGCAGGTCCTGCACGTGTCGCCAGGGGTGGTAGACATAGGTCGCTCTTTGCAGAGGGGTCTGGACTGCATGATGACCCACAACTGGCACGCATTGCGGATGCGTACCAGACTAGCACCGGAGAGGTCAGCCAGGTAGTGGGGATCCTCAAGGACATACAACAGCAGCAGGCTGCCCATCATGCCCGCTTGGACTCCCACATGTCCCGTGTCGAGACACACATGTCACATGTCGAGACACACATGTCACATGTCGAGACACACATGTCTGGCATGGAGTCCAGGTGGGAAACATTGGAACAACTGACAGCGGTGCATAGGGACATACTGACATGCCTCCGCCAGATCAGCACCAACATAGCCTCACCTCCCTGTGTGCCCACAACATCTGCTGCTGAAACAACTGCAAATGCCACAGGGAGGGAGGAGGACTCTGGCAGAGAGTCCCCTGCACCGCCGCAGCCTGCACCTGAGGGTCCCCCCCCCAAGAAGAGGGGCCGTCCGAGGAGGCCAAACTGAGAGGCCGATGTCCATCTACATCCCCCAGGAAGCCAACACCTGTTCTGGAACTTTTCCTCTGTGTGCAAACTGCACGCCCTGTCGAAGCCAACCCAACTCTCCACATGACATGGGGAGCTATAGTTGGCCAAATTCATCAGATGACTGTGGACTTTGCTCTGGACATTTCAGCTACCAAGACTTCCGAATCACATGGGAACTTTGGATTCCAATTTCTATGTACAGCACCCACCATCCTGTGCACCATCCTCACACCTGTATGTAAATAAACTCACAAATACACCATATCTGCCTCTGTTGTGATTCCAACGTGCTCTCTGTCATGGAGATGGTGATCAGAAAAATGACACTGTGCATGCTAACTGCTACAGCAAGTCCAACACCGTCATGTCAGTCATGGCGACGTGACACATATGAGGGAGACACACCACTAGGGCCACACAACACATAGACACCAGGGCCATCAGACTCATCACCTATACTGATGTTGCAACTAAATACAGTGGAATGCACAGACACGCCACCTATTCACAGTCTGTGTCAACTAGACTACAGGTGCAGTAAGCAAATGTCAGTCAGATGTGTGACTACAGACAACGCACATCCCAAAGTGAAGCACAGGTTTATTACACATTTGCAACATGTTGTTTCCACTACAAATGCTAGCTAATCCAACCTGGCTGTGGCCACAAAGTCAAAAAGTGCAGAGGATAGAAAGTCCAGGGTTGTGTGGCACATCACCTGTAGTGAAACGACTGCTTCCACCTTGGAAGTTGAATCATGGATTCGTGGGATCCAAGTTGATCAAACAACTCCGGCAGCACCCTGTGAAGGACAGACATGACACACAGTCAAAACCACTGAAGAACAGCACAGAACGGCAATACTCATGTCTAATACATGTCACGAGATAACTACACAAAACCAAGTTAGCATGTCAACACTGTTGGGCAGTACAGACCACCTGCAAGGACACATCGCTGCACGCATCCAGTCAAGTAGCACATGGCCACACTCAAACAGCACCAGAGCACCACACACACATATCATGCAAACTCAAATAATTGACATTACAACCCTCTGGAGACTCACATTCAGCTGAAGAAGTTGGTGATGAGCTGTGTGCGGACATCACCATCATCATCATCATCTTCTTCACTGGCATCGTGACCCAGGCCAGGATCTTCCACAGGTGGCGGACGTTGGTTATCGTCATCCAGGTTGAGAGGCAACTCCTTCCGCACTGCCAGGTTGTGTAGCATGCAGCAGACGATGACAATCTTGCACACCTTTGCTGGGGCATATGGGAGGGCCCCTCCTGTCTTGTCCAGGCAGCGGAAGCGGCTCTTCAGGAGACCAAAGGTCCGCTCAATCACCCTCCTCGTCCGACCATGTGCCTCATTGTAGCGCATCTGGGCTGGTTTCACAGGGTTCCTGAGGGGTGTCAGCAACCACGGCATGTTGGGGTATCCCGAGTCACCTACAGACAGACAATTGCACATTAGCCGATTTGAACATGTGTGCGGAAAACAACATAGCAGAACACACACAATGGTACAAAGTCAGTACACACCAACAAGCCAGGCACGCTGGTTCGGCATCTGTGACATCATCCTCGGGATGCGACTACTCCTCATCACGTAGGCATCGTGTGCCAAACCGGGGAAACGGGCACACACATGTGTGATGGTCATATCTGCAAGACATACCACCAGAGCATTGATCGAATGGTAATGTTTACGGTTCCGGTATGCCTGCTCATGTGCCTGTGGTGGTATCAAAGCCACATGTGTCCCATCAATGGAGCCAATTACATGTGGCATCCTCCCCAGGGCATAGAAGTCACTCTTGATGTCAGTGAGTCGTTGACGTGTTGGGAAATAGATGTACTGGTTCAGGTATCTCAACATTGCCCCCAAAACATCGCGTAGCACACGGCTGAACATAGTCTGTGACATCCCACCGGCAGTCGCCACAGTGTGTTGAAAGGTACTGGTGGCAAAGAAGTGTAGGGCTGCCATCACCTTCACCTTGGGGGTCAGCGCTGTAGGATACGGACGGCCAGGCTGCAAATGTGGGTCCAACCGCACTGCCAATCCTCAATCAGCTGCCTGGTGAAGCGGTACCATCGGATGCTGTCACGTTCCACCATCGTTGCCAGGTCTGGGAATGGTCGATGGACAGCAGGAGCCCTGCAGTGCATAGGTGAAGAAAGCAAGATTATCAGTCACCCCACCTATGTGCCGTTCACCATACTCAATTTCACATGATACATCATTAACAAACACAAGTACTTGATGTGTGTGTCGTTCTGTTTGGACATATATGGCACCTACATGGACATCATCTAACATCTCTGTTCAACAAGTGTTGACAACAGGTTCCAGGGTGTGCTATAGGAAACCATTAGGCTGTGTCACAGTACCCATTTACTGCTCTCACGTACCACACACATACCACAGTGACATGTCTGGACAGATGCTCCACAGGCATCACAGCTCATTGACAGGTAGATTCCCAGGGACCCTGACTTGCCACATGGACACTGGCATGACATGGCGTATCATGTACACGTCAGAAAAACAAACATGACACCCACAGGTAGTGGCCCCTGTAGCCTCTGCAGGACAGACATGGACGTCTGTGACACACACACACAACATCAAAGTTCATGCACAAACCACGGGGATGTGGAGACTGTCTCCCATTGTGCACATGGAGTCAGAGACATGTGAAACACAACATGCACACAGACTGCGGAGGGACATCACTATTGTGGCAATGGGCCACCCTGTGACGTACATGCCTTCCCACATGTGAGCCTGGGGGTATGTGACATGTCATACACATACACAACCTGGAAATGTGACCATGACACATGCTCCAAAATGAACAGTTGCACACCACAGTGGTCAGGTGCACAACACACAAAGGACCCTGTCCCCATGAACACGTGCACAGCCTGGGTGTGTCTGCCCCCAAGTGCCACCCCAAAAACCACATGTTCACCCACATACACAGATAAGGTAATGCTGCCACACATGCCTTAGATACAGTGTGGACTGGGTGTGGTGTTGTAGGTGTGCCCCTGAGTCCCTGGAAAGTATATGTGGCTGGCATAGGTTCACCAGTGACCAGCATGGTGACATATGCGTGTGACCTGTCCAGGGACGCGTTGTAGAGCAATGGACCGATCGGTGTGACCGGCCGGCCCATTGCATAAGATGTGAGCGGGTACGCGTTGTATCCCGGGTACGTGTTGTACAGCAATGGACCGATCGGTGTGCCCGGCCGGCCCATTGCATATGATGTGAGCGGGTACGCGTTGTATCCCGGGTACGCGTTGAACAGCAATGGACCGATCGGTGTGCCCGGCCGGCCCATTGCATATGATGTGAGCGGATGCAGCGTTGTATCCCGAGTACAGCGTTGTACAGCAATGGCCCGATCGGTGTGCCCGGCCGGCCCATTGCATATGATGTGAGCGGGTACAGCGTTGTATCCCGGGTGCGCCTTGAACAGCAATGGACCGATCGGTGTGCCCGGCCGGCCCATTGCATATGATGTGAGCGGGTACGCGTTGTATCCCGGGTACACGTTGTACAGCAATGGACCGATCGGTGTGCCCGGCCGGCCCATTGCATATGATGTGAGCGGGTACGCGTTGTATCCCGGGTACGCGTTGAACAGCAATGGACCGATCGGTGTGCCCGGCCGGCCCATTGCATATGATGTGGCGAGTACGGCGTTGTATCCCGAGTACGCGTTGAACAGCAATGGACCGATCGGTGTGCCCGGCCGGCCCATTGCATATGATGTGGCGAGTACGCGTTGTATCCCGGGTATGCATTGTACAGCAATGGACCGATCGGTGTGCCCGGCCGGACCATTGCATATGATGTGAGCGAGTGCGCGTTGTATCCCGGGTACGCGTTGTACAGCAATGGACCGATCGGTGTGCCCGGCCGGCCCATTGCATATGATGTGTGCGGGTATGCGTTGTATCCCGAAATACGCGTTGTACAGCAGTGGACAGAACGGTGCGCACACATTGGCTGGGGCCTGGCATGGCAACGGACGCGTTTTCGAAGCTCCAACGAGTCTGATGCAGTGAATTCAGTTGGCCAGCCACAACAATGTTGCAAAATCATGGGTGTCATGAAGTTGAAGATTTGAAGGATGCTGTGGGCGTGTATTAGTGCTGCTATTCCATGGATTGCTCAGATTCAGAAGATGCAAACGACTTGGACCTATCACTTTGGACACATGGGACAGTATCTGCCTCTGCAGCACACATATAATGCTGGCTGTTCCCCTGAGAGCTCACTTGCCTGCACTACATGCTCCAGGACGACATCTGCCACCAACACTGCTGCTGTTCATGCATCCTCTGGCTCCTGCAATGGCACGTACTGTGGAGAGAGCCCCAGCCTTCAGCCTTGAGGAGAACCAGGCCCTGCTGGACAGCCTCCTTCCACAGTACAGCAAGCTGTATGGGAAACCAGGGAGCAGGTGAGTGTGCTGTCCACTGCCTCACTAATTGTGCATGTTGTCTGACTAGCAGGACTTTCAGTGTGCACAACACTGGCTAGCATGCCCACTGAGTAGTTGTCACACCCCAAAGTGTGTAGTTACATGCACTGAACTGGTACAGTGCAGTAACAGTGCATTCCAACTAGGTTTACTTCCCATGCAATGATACCATGTAGTGACTGCTGACAAACTGTTCATAGCCATTGTTGGACTGCCTGTGTACATCATATGCTCCTGTGATTGAGACATGTATATCCAACTGTGTGATGCACGTATATGTTGCATGTGTAGTAATGGCCTTTTCACTTTGTCATCCTCACAGGTTGATGCCCACCAGAAGCAGGAAATTTGGCTGACCATCGCCCGGAAAGTAAGATCCGTGGGGGTCTACAGGCGCAGGATCCGCAAATGCCAGAAGAGGTGGCAGGACCTTCGTGGCTGGACCCGGAGGATCGCAAGGGTCCAGCTGAAGCTGTCGCCTCCTCGCAGGAGGGGCGGACACCGGACCCTGACCCCCACATGCTCCGGATCCTGGCGGTGGTCTTCCCTGACCTGGATGGGCAGCTGAAGGACAGACAGCAGCAAGGAGGGGGTGAGTCCATGACTGCACTGTGCACTTTGTCTGACATGCTATGTGCCCTCCTCTGGCCTGGTTAAACTTCCACAGTACATCAGTCATGTGGTCCAGGACCCATGTCCCTCATTTGTGACATGCCCACTTCTCCTCTGATACGCATATGTGTGGCCCTTATAGTCGGGAAATTGTGTCATTTGGGGACTGTGTCATTGCATTTTGCTTTGCTCAAGGTGGGGGACAGCATTTGTTCCCGTGACTATGTTGTGCGATTAATGGGTGGCTCAATTGCTTACACAATGCCTAAGTTCTGACATGTAATCTGGGTGTAACTTTGATATGTGGTCCGCTTGCTGCTCTGACTCACCACATGTCCCTGGGGAATTTGGCACACACCCATGCTGCTGGTGGGAACAATGTTTGGGCCTCACGAGTATGTGTATCCAGTGTGTCACACATGCTTAGCCACCTGCCTACTGTCCAGGACTCATCCCTCTTACAGGTGGAGCTGGACAGTCATGCCTACTCCAGGGCATGCAATACACTCTGTACTCCCACTCCCGTGTATCATCTGGCATGTTGTGATCAGTGAAATGTACCCTCAGGTGTCTGCCTCTGTCTCATTGTGCTGTGTCTTCGTGGTCAGGACTACTGGTATGTTTATCGGTTAGGGCTCAGCATGCCATCTGAGATGTGACCATGATAGACGATACTTCTGTGACTTATAGGTGTCTGATCACTTGACTGTGCACACAGGTGTTTGCAACTGTGACTTTCAGGCAGCTGTATTGTCATTCACAGCACACTGTGAGGTGCTCATGTTCAGAGAGTTGTGTTTCATGTCCCCCATATGTCCAGTTGGTATGACGTGGACAAATAGTAGTACAGATGATGTGGTATTTGGGGGATGGACATGTGCACTTGTCAGTCACATAACTTGCATTCCTCATGCCCTCGGATTGTGACACAGTGCAGACTGTTGTTGGCTGGCTGCCATGGCCATGTGACTTGAGACAGTAATGTATGACTTTGCACACATTCCTGTGTCATGGCATTAAACTTCCTGAGACTGATCCTGCAGGGGAGTGACATGTGCAACATGCACCCCATTGTGGCATTGACTATCCGGACATGGGTGCATCATGGTGTCTGGTGCTGGTATGCATCACATGCATTTCTATTTAGACTCTGGCCATCCCTTTATCCGGACACCTGCACTGACTCAGTGGCAAGAGATGTGATGTGTGCATGTTCACATACTTCACCGTGTTCCCTGCAATGTCCAACAACTGTGTAGGTGGTGCATGTGTCCGCACTGGGGTCTTACCATCAGACAGGCACCAGACAGATGGGTGCAAGGGCAGGAGGGGTGTGAGTCCCATGGTTGACCATCAGACTGACAATTGGCTTCCCCGAATCTGTGTGGGGACTTTAGGCAATGTTCAACTAAGGATGCCAGGGCTTGCTCTGTAATGTGCTGTACTTACTGTGGTGTGTGCGGTCAGTGCAGGTGACTGATGTTTGTCTGTTTCCCTAATTGTTTGCAGATACATCCACGGCCACAGGAGGGGACAGCTCCACGGACCAGGAGGAGCAGCGGAGCCAGACTGGGTCAGCATCGGACGAGTGGTCAGAGGGACCCAGTGGCACGGAGGGCGAGGGGAGTCACACCGAGGAGTCCTCAGCACCATCCACCTCAGCTGAGGACCACAGCAGCTCGGAGGATGACTCCCTTGTGGAGGTGGGTCTCAGCAGCCACCAAAGGCCAGCTAGTCTGTCTGGCCCCGCCACCACCACCACCACCGCCCTCCCATTGGCTCCCATTCCTGAGGTCCGTGGAGACTCCCGTACTCGGGAGCGTGTCTCCTTCGTGCCAGGCACCGCACCCCCTGCCCCTGTGTCCCCTGCTGCCCTGAGTGAGGAGTCTGTGTACCTCCTTCGGCAGCTCCATGTAGGGCAGACAGCAATGCTGAGTGTCCTCCATGCACACACCACTCTGTTTACACAGCTGGTGTCGTTCATGGAGGGCATCTCGACGGGTATGTCTGCCCTACAGAGGAGCAATAAGTCCATGACTCCTCCCTGACGGCAGCAGTGTCCCTCCTCCAACAGTCCCTCACCCCTCCCACCTCTGCCCCATCCACACTTCCTGCCCCTCTACCTGTCCAAAGCACATGCACACCTGCACAGTCACCCAAACACACAGACACGAGCAGCACAGACACACCCAAGAGAAAGGCAAGACGTGCACACAAGCATCCTCAGGGGACTGATACCACAGACACAGGGGATGGGGAACACACACACACACAGACAACCACAGTCACTCTGCAATCCTCAAGATCCTCTCCCTCCAAGACCCCTTCCCTTGCCTCACCTGCAACCCCACCTGATCAGCAGCTCTTCCTCAGTGACCTCGACCTCTTCCCCTCCAATCCCGCTGATCCAGCATACCGGGGGAAGAGGAAGTCCACCCACACAGAGGGGAGTGCCCCTCGCCCCTGGACACCCTCCCCCAGGCACAGGCAGAGTGAGCCCCCCACCCGCAAGTCCCCCCGGTCCCAGAAGAGCAAGACCCCACCACCGCCCTGCAAGTCAACCACCCAGTCTCTCACCTCCATCCCCCAGGCCACCACTCCACAGGTTCCACCGCCACACCCTGCCCCAGGTTCCCCCACACACTGATACCACATCCCCAAACTGCTTAGGCCCTCCCCCTGCCACTTGCTCTTCCACCCCCAAACCAGACGCTCTGCCTGTTTGTGCCACTGGTGTGGAGACCGTGTCCCCCCTCTGTCCTGCCCAGCTCTTCTGCCCCCCTTCCACTACCTTGGAGTCATGCACTGCGGTGGAGTCCACAACCACCCCGTCTGACTCGGGCACTGCATTGGGGACCCAGTCCACTCCATCTGACCAGCCCACTGCAGTGGTTGCAGCACCAACACCATCTGACTTGAGCCCTGCGGTGGTGCCAGCCTCCCCTGAGTCAAACACCTCCACTGCAGTTGCCGGTGACACTCCTGCACCCACCTCCCCTTCACTGCCTCCTTCTGGCATCCCCTGATCCTGTCCCTGTGGTGCCTGGCCTGCCCCTCGTATGCCCCTCCAAGGGGGATGTCCCCTGTCCGTACCTGTGCAGGCAAGCAATTGTTGACAAGTTGTCACACATCACCCTGTTGGGACTGTATATTTGGACTGGCCATTGGCCTTAGTTTATTTTGGACTTTTGATTTGAGTTGCACACTTGCTGAATAAAGCCTATTTTGGTTTACTTGTGGTTAATCTTTGGAGGTACATGATGTAGATGTGTAGAATCAGGCATTTGCTGTTGTAATAGTGTTCAGTTCAGGTAAATGAAGTTTTGCTGTGATGGGCTCCATGTGGTCCATGGGATATGTGTCCTAATCTAGTCTGGATCTATAGCATCCTTTGCTGCAGTCTGAGGGTGTAATGTTCAGCATTTGACACAGGGATGTACGTTTAGCATTTGTAGATTACCATCTTTGTCCTACACTGATGCACATCTGGTGGGCTTACCCCTGTCCAATGTTCCTAGTACCCTGACTGTGTGCCCGTCTCCAATGGACATGCAGTTTAGCACATCAAATTTGGAGGACTCATCTGTGTACACAGTGCAAGTTGCTTGACACGTGTCTTGGGTGTATGCAGATGACTGACGTGACACTCCCGTGCCCAGGCTGATATGAGCAGAGCCTTCAGTGTGTTCTAGTTGTTGACTCACTGACCGAGTGTTCTGCTGACATGTTTGAGTCGTGCACAGACAAGGTTTGGCACAGCTGACCTTCCACAGGAGTGGAGTGCCCTCATGGCAGTGCGTGATTCCGTGATATAGGCTGTACCCGTGTTGTGTGTTGTGTAGGCATGTCTGTGCGTGTTCCCTTCTCCTTTTCCTACACAGGCTGTGTCCCTACGGATGTTCCTGTTTGTGATGCTTGCTGAGTTGTTCTGTGTTCATCCAGCATCTTGGACCTGGTTTCTCCGGGATGTGGGTGCATGGCAAACTAATGTTCATGAGGTTGTCATCCCTAGTTGTCTTTGTTGTCAGGGCTGGGGATGTGGGCAAACGCAGATGGGACACAGTCAGGATTCCTCTTGGCACTTGTTGGTTACACGAGTAATGTGATTTTCTGTTTGTGTATGCTTTCAGTGATTGTGACATGTTGTGTGTGTGACTGCTGCCACTCCTCAGGGTCAGAGCTGCAATGTTGGGAGTTGTCTATGTGTGTCCTTTGTGGGTCAGCTTGGCTTCTTCATTGGTGTGTGACTATGGCCAGGATCCCATTGTTTGGGGTGGATTTCACGTCATGCCCATGTACGGCATACTGTGCAGTGTGTCAGACATTCACAAGTATTGTTGACTGGCCATGTGTGATGTGTTTCTGCACCTTATTTCCCCCACCACCCCTGGGATTGTCATGGGTGCATGTGCAATGTCAGCAGTCCATGTGAGCTTCACTGCTGCACATTGTTGGAGTTCAAGGTGTGTGGCATTGAGTGTGTGCAAATGTGAGTTGTTGCACGGCTGGGGCACTACCTCCATATTTTCCTTGGCTGGCAGGCCATGCTGAGTGCTTTGTGCTTGTATAGGTGTGATGGTAGTTTGTTGCTCAGGACACATGGCTGTGGTTCACAGTGTGGATGACATCTACCTTTGTCATCACAGTGTGATTTTCATGCAGGCTAGTGTCACCACAATGTGGGGTCCCTGGGGGAGTGCTGTGGTGGTTCTGTCTCTTGCTGTGTTTGTTGCTGTTCCTACAAGCTTGTGTGACATGTGTAATTTGGGCTCCCTCTCATCTCACAATGCCTGTTTGCCCACATAGGGGAATCCAATCCATGAGTTACTTTTGTATGTGACTGTGTTGACATCTGTGTATTAGTGAATCTGGCCTCCTCATGTATTGTGTGTTTGCCTGGGGACACTGGCACACTACCCCCCTCACCTGTTGTGTATGATATGCAGTGTGAGTCTGCCTTTTTGTGTTTGTGCATTTGCACCACTGCATTGGCATATCTTTAGTTTGCCATTGGCTGTATGTTGTTTGTTGGCTTTCCCCTGCTGGCCCTGGGACTGCTAGGTCATCAGTCAGCACATTGATCATGGTTACTATGTCCCATTGCTGCCATGGTATGGTATTTGTTCACCTGACATCTACAGTCTCCACAGGATATCTACATTTGTGTGTCCATTGGTGCAGATATGTGGGTCTGCATTATGATGCTCACTTCTGTCATTGTGTTATTTGTGAATGTATACAATGTGGGCCCCCATGGCTGATGTTTGTGTGCACATGGCCAGAACGATGTGTCATTGGCACTGCACTGCTTGCCTCACACAATCTATGTTGCTATGGGACACAAGCACTACAATGCCACTGTAGTGTTTGGTGTTGTGTGGCCAGGAATAATCCCTGCAGTTTTGTTTTTGCAACTTTTACCAGGACTACACTTACCTTTTGGGCACTGTGGTGATGGGGCTTTGGGCCCCATTGCCACACTGTTCAAAATGTGCTTCAGCTATGGAGCACACACTTACCTTTGGGCACTGTGGTGATGGGGCTTTGGGCCACATTGCCACACTGTTCAAAATGTGCTTCAGCTATGGAGCACACACTTACCTTTGGGCACTGTGGTGATGGGGCTTTGGGCCACATTGCCACAGTGGTCATGGTCTGCTTGCATTGTGTAGGCCACACACACAATTATGTGTGACACATGTGTTAGGGGGTAACATTGAATGTTCAATGTCATGTTCAGTGTTGTATGCATTTGACACAGACCACACACGCTTGTCATGGTGTTGGGGGTGGGATGTAATTTACAGACAGTCCTTATGTGGGAGTATGTTAGTTGTGTCATGCATTACCCGTCCTATGAGTAGGGGTGGTTGTGGTGACAGGCATCCAGCCCCCTATGGGTGGGGATGGCAGTAGTGACAGGCATCCAGCCCACCCTGAGTAGGGGTGGTGTTAGTGGTAGGCATCCATCCCCCCATGAGTGGGGATGGTAGTAGTGGTAGGCATCCAGCCCCCCATGATTGGGGATGGTAGTAGTGGTAGGCATCCAGCCCCCCATGAGTGGGGATGGTAGTAGTGGTAGGCATCCAGCCCCCCATGAGTGGGGATGGTAGTAGTGGTAGGCATCCAGCCCCCCATGAGTGGGGATGGCAGTAGTGACAGCCATCCAGCCCCCTAAGGGTGGGGATGGCAGTAGTGACAGGCATCCAGCCCCCCATGAGTGGGGATGGTAGTAGTGGTAGGCATCCAGCCCCCATGAGTGGGGATGGTAGTAGTGGTAGGCATCCAGCCCCCATGAGTGGGGATGGCAGTAGTGGCAGGCATCCATCCCCCTATGGGTGGGGATGGCAGTAGTGACAGCCATCCAGCCCCCTATGGGTGGGGATGGTAGTAGTGACAGCCATCCAGCCCCCTATGGGTGGGGATGGCAGTTGTGACAGGCATCCAGCCCCCAATGAGTGGGGATGGTAGTAGTGGTAGGCATCCAGCCCCCCATGAGTGGGGATGGTAGTAGTGGTAGGCATCCAGCCCCCTATGGGTGGGGATGGCAGTAGTGACAGGCATCCAGCCCACCCTGAGTGGGGATGCTAGTAGTGGTAGGCATCCAGCCCCCCATGAGTGGGGATGGCAGTAGTGACAGGCATCCAGCCCCCCATGAGTGGGGATGGTAGTAGTGGCAGGCATCCAGCCCCCCATGAGTGGGGATGGTAGTAGTGGTAGGCATCCAGCCCCCCATGAGTGGGGATGGTAGTAGTGGTAAGCATCCAGCCCCCCATGAGTGGGGATGGTAGTAGTGGTAGGCATCCAGCCCCCCATGAGTGGGGATGGCAGTAGTGGCAGGCATCCATCCCCCTATGGGTGGGGATGGCAGTAGTGACAGGCATCCAGCCCACCCTGAGTGGGGGTGGTGTTAGTGGTAGGCATCCAGCCCCCCATGAGTGGGGATGGCAGTAGTGGCAGGCATCCATCCCCCTATGGGTGGGGATGGCAGTAGTGACAGCCATCCAGCCCCCTATGGGTGGGGATGGTAGTAGTGACAGCCATCCAGCCCCCTATGGGTGGGGATGGCAGTAGTGACAGGCATCCAGCCCCCCATGAGTGGGGATGGTAGTAGTGGTAGGCATCCAGCCCCCCATGAGTGGGGATGGTAGTAGTGGTAGGCATACAGCCCCCCATGAGTGGGGATGGTAGTAGTGGTAGGCATCCAGCCCCCCATGAGTGGTGATGGTAGTAGTGGTAGACATCCAGCCCCCCATGAGTGGGGATGGCCATAGTGGCAGGCATCCATCCCCCTATGGGTGTGTATGGCATTGGTGATGGCCATCCCGCCCCTATGGTTCTGCTGTTGCTAGTGTACGTCATTTGTGCATCCCTATGTGTGTGTGACATATTCCCGGTACGTGCCGTTTGTTTGTGTTGTGGGTGTTTGACTTACCGTCTGTGCCGTACGCGTCCTTACCGGTCCCGGTAATAGATGTAGAGTATTGGTAGGACCTGCGCGATGGGTTTCATGGTTGGGTCGTCTCGTTCGGGTTTCTCGTGGCTTCGACTCGTACTCGTCGCTGGCTTGTTCGTCTCGTCGCCGTGGATCGTCTTGTGGCGCGAATCGGAGCTTATGCGCAGCTCTCCCGGATGCTCAAACGTGCCGGACGTAGCGACGAGTTCGGCGCGTACGGAAGACGCATCGTACTAGTCCGGCCGGAAGGTGGTGTGTATTTGGTTCCGTGCGACTCGATTCGGCGTTTACGGATCCGGCTCGGGCGGGGAACAGGAGCTGGAATGGGTAAGTACGGCTCGCTCGGAATCTGGGCTGTTATGCGCATCGTACTTGTTCGTTCGGTAGAGTGTTCGAGTCGGTCGGAAAACACGCGTTCGGCTTGTATTTTTTCCGGACGAATACTGTTAGGTGCGCTTCCGGCCGAGATCGGAATCGACCCCTGAGTGTGTGAAAGCATGCCCCAGCAGTAGTGGTGGCATGCTCTTCCAGTGTTAATTTGTGATCTATACGGACTCCTAGGTTTTTTTACCACCTATTTTGGAGTTGGGGCAGGGCCTAGTTCCTCTGGCCACCATCTAGGGGACCACCTCACCACTGCTTCTCCAAACAACATTATTTCTGATTTTTCTGCATTAAGCTGAAGAAAGTTATCTCTCATCCAGTCCGCGATGACTTTCATACCCTCCGAAAAGGTGGTCTGAATGTTGGAGTTGGCTTTGTCAAAGGAGAGTAGTAGTTGGATGTCATCGGCGTAGGAGATAGGAATGAATCCTAAATTCCTCAGTAATCCTGCCAAGGGAGTAACATAGATGTTAAATAAAGTAGGGCTCAAACAGGAGCCCTGAGGTACTCCCTTGGTTACTCTTGTGGTCTGCGAGCGAAAAGGGCCCAAGTTAATAGTCTGGGTTCTATAGGACAGGAAATTAGACATCCATTTCAAAGCATTCCATTGGAGGCCTATATCTCTAAGTCTCCTGAGTAGAGTCTGATGGGAGATGGTATCACTTCCAGTCCTAGACAAAAATGTAACGCACATATTTAGATACCTACAGCCACCACATTATTTTGCTTAAGATACAAAAGCAAAACACATCGCTAATGTTGGGTTATCTTCTATCCAAAGTATTACTTTGAAAGGTTTAATGGACCAAGTAAGTAGTCAACCATTCAATGCTAAATAATATATTTGTTTTCATAATGTAGGGACATGGCTCCAAATGGATCAAAAAAACAATGAACCGGTGGAAGGGAATGATTAGATGTATGGTTGTATTCTGCCATGCTGCTCTGTCATGAAATTAAACCTTGTATAACATGGCATCCTGTTGTGGTCCATGATTATCATTTTTGTACCTGTACTATGGACTGTTTCCTCAATAAAATCTTCTGTCAACATACATGTTGTGAATACTTAGACCTGTGTTCCTTTATATGTTACCAACAATCTTCTGTTAAAACAAGACTAGGCACGTAATAGAGGGGCAAGAGAAAGGTTACTAAAAATAAGCATGGAAGAAAGCTACAGACTAGAGGAAGTTAGCTTCGGAAACTGGGGGAATATATTTAGGAAAACACAAGAAGGCAGGTATGTGTGGTTAAAATGGACAGTAAAATAAATAAAGGGAAATGTCTTACGAGCTGCACCAGAAGGAGTGGAGGCTGCTTCAGTCCTCTGGAGCAATTGGGGGTTGGCAGAGGTGGACTGTTCTGAAACGAGCAAAAATAAAGAGAAGACTGAATAGTACATATTAGTAGATGAAAAAGGGCATGTTAGAGGCAAACAAATCTAATGTCTAACTAAGAAATTCTTACTTACCTTCAGTTCATCCCTAAACAAATAGTTTAATTTCCCGGTCTTACACACATTTTCCTACAAATGAAATTCCTCCCTACTGCTTCATACAGTTTTGAAATTTTGACACTCTGAAATCTATGGGCAAAGTCAGTCTCCAAACGTTTACTGCACCGCACAGAGATGGAGCATAGATATGTACAAGAGAGGTGAGGCAAATGTTTCGGTCACAGTAACACAAACAGGTGGGGAAAAGAAGTCGGCTGCGGAAACATGGAATAAAACACACAAGGAAATGGGAGGATAATTGTATTGTATTGTATTGTAATTGCATTTATATAGCGCTTACTACCCCTGACGAGGCGTCGAAGCGCTTTTTCGGCGAGTAGCACGCTACTCCGGAACCCATAAAGGATTAGTGTTGAGTTAATATAGTGAAATATGAAAGTAATTTGAGTGGTGGATAGGTTAGTCAGTTATTTGGATTCAGAAGGAGAGCGGAGGGAAAGAAGAGGGAAAAAGGTTTGCATTTATATAGCGCTTGTCTTCGTTCTGATGGGGTGTTAAAGCGCTTTTTTCGGCAAGTAGCACGCTACTCCGGAACCCATAAAGGATTAGTGGTGAATTAGTATAGTGAAATATGAAAGTAGTTTGAGTGGTGGATATTAGTCAGTTATTTGGATTGAGAAGGATAGCGGAGGGATCAAAGAGGGAAAAAAGGTTAGCATTTATATAGCACTTGTTACCCCTAATGGGGTGTTGAAACACTTTCTTGGCGATCAGCACGCTACTCCGGAACCCATAGGGATTAGTGGTGAATTAGTATAGTGAAATATGAAAGTAATTTGAGTGGTGGATATTAGTCAGTTATTTGGATTGAGAAGGATAGCGGAGGGATAGGAGAGGGAAAAAGGTTTGCACTTATGTAGCGCTTGTTACCCCTAATGGGGTGTTGAAGCACTTTCTTGGCGAGTAGCACGCTACTCCGGAACCCATAAGGATTAGTGGTGAATTAGTATAGTGAAATATGAAAGTAATTTGAGTGGTGGATATTAATCAGTTATTTGGATTGAGAAGGATAATGGAGGAATAGAAGAGGGAAAAGGTTTGCATTTATATAGCGCTTGTTACCCCTGATGGGGTGTTGAAGCGCTTCTTTTTTTGGCGAGTAGCACGCTACTCCGGAACCCATTAAAGGATTAGTGTTGAATTAGTATAGTGAAATATGAAAGTAATTTGAGTGGTGGATGTTAGTCAGTTATTTGGATTGAGAAGGGTAGCAGAGGGATAGAAGAGGGACAAAGGTTTGCATATATATATATATAGCACTTGTTACCCCTAATGGGGTGTTGAAGCGCTTTTTCAGCGAGTAGAACGCAACTCTGGAACCCATAAAGGATTAGTGGCAAATTAGTATAGTGAAATATGAAATTTGAGAAGTGGACATATTAGTCTGTTATTTCGATTGAAAAGGATAGTGGAGGGATAGAAGAGTGGAGGTCATAGCAGTAGTGGGAGGGTTGGGATGACTAAAAAGGGATGTGGAGGGGAAGAGTCAGAGGGAAGAGTTTAGAAAGGCTTGTTTTGGGGATCAGTATAGTAAAAGAGGTGTCAGGTGGTGCAAGGAGGGGTAGAGTAGGGGAGAGTCTAAAAAGGGCTATTTTGGAGATCATAGTAGTGGTATGGGGTTTGGGATGAATGAGAGAATGGAGGTAGTGGATATATTGATAGAGGTATAGGGTGAGAAATAGGGTAGTGCATTGGAAAGAGTAATAGAAAGAGGTTTGAGATGAGTCAGAGAGTTGAGGTAGAAGATATATTGAGAGAGGTATAGGGTGAAAATAGGGTAGTGCATTGAATATGCTGAATTAGAAGAAAGTAATAAATATATAGATCCATAAGTACATGGAAAGTTTATAGATGCATAAAGGAAGTAATTATATGTAGATTAAAGATAATGATAGAGGTATAGGGTGAGAAATAGGGTAGTATTTTTTTTTTGGGGAGGAAAGTAATAAATATATAGATCCAAGTACATGGAAGGTATATAGATGTATAAAGGAAGTAAGTATAAGTAGATTAAAGATGCATTCGATAAACTCTGGTTTTGAAGTGTTGTACTTAAAAATGTATTTTTTTATTAGATATAATTATTCTACATGTTAATACAAAGCAATACACATGTATATGTATATATCTATAGTACAAATAAATGCGTATATACAGAGGGATATGCTGTATAGTTCTGTTTGCGTATGGTGCTTATGTGGGGAATAGCCAATTCTGTAGTAGTTTTCTGAGGGTCAGGTGGTTGTCGGTGGATCTTATGTTGGGGGGTAAAGAGTTCCATATTTTGGCTGCTTGAACAGAGAAGGATGTACCACCCATGGTTTTTTTCTTGTATCTTGAGATTTTGAGGCGAGGTGCCACTCTAGAGCGGAGGTTCCTATGATGAATGTGTTTGGTGATTTTATTCCTGATGAAGAGCGGTCCCATTCCATGTATGGCTTTGTGGGTGATACAAAGCAGCTTGAACGTGGATCTTCTGGCAACCGGTAACCAATGCAGGGCTTTCAAGGCAGGGGAGATGTGGTCTCGCGGTTTGATATGCAAGAGTAGTCTGGCAGCCAAGTTCTGAATCCGTTGTAGTCTTTTCATAGTCGTTAAAGGTGATCCGTGGTAGAGGCTATTGGTGTAATCGAGTTTGGACAGAACAAGGAAGATGGTAGCTTGGACCTTGTGTGGGAATCCCAAATGGGGGAAGATTCGTCGCAGAGTTGTTATAGTAACAAAGCTTGATCTTGCTAGTTTGTCCACTTGGGCTTTCATTGATAGCTTGGAGTCCATGGTCATTCCGAGGTTTCTTACTTCCTTCGATACTTTAGGCAGTGATGCCACTTCATCAGGCCAGGCGGCAAGCAGGTCATAATGTTTCCAATTGCCACACATGAGTATTTCCATTTCGGAAGCATTCAATTTGAGATGGCTCCAAGTCATCCATTGATCCACGGCTCTGAGACAACTGAAAATTGGCGCGTTTCCAATGTCTTTGGGGCATTCAGTTGAAGGAGTATTTGCGTGTCATCTGCATAGTTATAGCACGTGTGTTGAAATTGATTGATCAGTACCGGTAATGACTTCATGTAGATGTTGAAAAGCATGGGGGAGATGATAGAGCCTTGAGGGACCCCAGCTTTTGTGGAGTACGGTTTGGACGAGAAAGGTGGGGTATGGATGACATTAGTTCTGTTTTGAAGGTAGGACGTGATCCAGTCTAAAGCAGTCCCCTCTATGCCGGCTTCGCAGAGTCTTTGTATCAGGGTGTCATGGTCAACTGTGTCAAAGGAAGCCGAGAGGTCCAAGAGGAGTAGTGCAGCAACCCCGTTGCGGTCAACTGTGTTCTTCAGGTCATCCCAGATGGCAAGGAGGGCAGATTCTGTGCCTCTTCCCGGACGAAATCCTGTTTGGAAGTCTGAAAGTATGGCATTCTCTTCAATGAATTGTGACATCTGGGCGAACGCTGCTCTTTCTATCAGTTTGCCCAGGAAAGGTCCATTAGTAATGGGTCTGTAGTTGTCAGGGTTCAGCGGGTCCAAGTTTGTTTTCTTCAGTAAAGGGCGTATGTATGACTTTTTGAGTTCTTCTGGAAATATTCCGGTAGTTAAGGAATCGTTGATGATTTTTCTTACTGGAGTGGCAGCAGAGGTTGTTAGAAGAATACTCTTGAAGGCTTGTGGTGGACATGGGTCAGAAGGGCTGCCGGCAGGCCTGCTTGCTTTGACCAGGTCCATAAAGTTATCGTGTGAAATGTGTTGGAAGGAACGGAGAGGCTGAGTTAGAGTATTCTTGGATTGTTGTCTTGTAAAAGGGTTTGTGCTTGTGCTTTGTCTCTGTTTTAAGTACAAGTCCAACGTGTCTGCTTTGTCCCTGTAATGATTTGCCAGTTTGTCAGTGAAATCTTGAGTAACGGGATGAGTTCCTTCTAGGCAATTTGGTTTACGAAATTCATTGAGTATTTTATAGAATTCTTTATTTGCACATTTAGCATTTTGAATTCTGTCTGACTAGTACTTTTTCTTTGCTTTTTTGATATCTGACTTGTATAATCTGTTAATTTTCTGTAGGTGAAGTTTGTCTTGTTTGGTTTTTGTTTTGAGCCAGGCACGTTGCAGCTTTCTAATTTGTAGTTTTATGTCTTTTATCTCTGTATTTCTCCAATGTGCTTGTTTTCTTTTGTTCTGTTGTGTGGTTTTGAGTGGTATCAGGATATCAAAAGCTTCCTGTAGCCACTCATATAGTTTTTTAACAGAATTTATTGTTTCCAGATCTGTACTGGATGTTAGTTGTGTTTCTAAGGGCCCGATTCTGATGCGGGTTGGAAAAGCTTCCCGACCGAGGGCCTGATTCTGATGCGGTTAGGAAGGCCTCCTAACGGCATTTGCTCCTTCCAAATCGGATCGGGAACGTGTCTTCCCGACCGAGGGCCCAATTCTGATGCGGTTAGGAACAAATGTTCCCATTGAAGTCAATGGGAGTTCAACCAAATCGTATCTGGAAGCATCCGGATGCATCCTACTCCGCCGGTCGGACTTTCCCGATCTGAGTGGGTCAGACACCATTTCCCAACCGATTCGGTCGGGAAGCTTTTCCAACCCGCATCAGAATCGGCCCCTAAGTGTTCAAAATTGAGTTTGTTCCACGGTCGATGGGTGGATGCACATAAGGTGGTTTTAGGTGAGTCGCTTAGTGTTTTATGTTTGAAAGCAAGCAAATGGTGGTCTGACCATGTGACTGGATTTATAGTTTGAAAGGTAACTAGTTCGGTATTAGCAAAAATGACATCTAGGATTTGTCCAGAGATGTATGTGGGTTTGTGGACAATCTGATGCAGGTTCAGTGCGTCTAGGCCAGTGATTATTGTTTTTGGATGGGTCATATTGGGTTTATCAAACCAAATGTTGAGGTCACCCAGAATGCATAGGTTGGAGTGTATTGTTATCAGGTTTGAAACTGTGTCTAGAAGTGCGTCTGGGAATGTTGCCTTGCTAGGTAGAGGTCTGTAAAGGAGCAGGAAGTTACAGGAGGAAGACGATGTAGGATTGCATCTTGTTAGAATAGCCTCACAATTCTTTATGGAGATATCGTCAACTTTAGTGATATGTAATGTTTGCTTGAACACAACAGCTAGACCACCTCCTTTCTTGCCGTTACGATTTTGGGTGATTGTTTGATAGCCTAGAGGAATGGCTTCATGCAGGACTGGAGCCATATCATCACCCAACCATGATTCAGTTATGAATAGTATGTCTGGTTTTGTATTGGTGAGAAGGTTGTAGATGTGATGCTTGTTTTTAGAGAGCGATTGAGCATTTATCAGTAGACAGTTTAGAGAATTTGTTTTGCTGACAGTGAGACTTTGTTTTGTAGAAGAGTGGTCAGTATTGTGTGGGTTAGTAGCAGGTGTGTTTTTAATGCTGGAATTAGCTGTATGAGGATAGTTGTTCTGTAATGTGTTCCTTGTCCAGCAGATTAAGAAGGCATTTTGATGGGTCTGCGTGCGTAGGTGGGGGGGACGGTGTTTGAGAGTGAGTTGGTGTGCTGTTTTGTTTTTGTGGTGTAACCCTGTTGTGCTTTAGACATGGAGAAGCAAAGTTGTGATGTGTGGCACGTTGTTTACATTGTTTGCGTATGTTTAGGGTGGAAGGTGAACGAGTCAGTGGTGGTGGTTCAACATGTGGGTCTTGTAGTAAGGTTCTAAATTGTCCAATGGATGAGAGGCGGTTGGAAGAGAGTTGCTGTGTCATTGTATGTGTGTTAGGTGTGGTGGAAGAGAGAAAACTTAGCATTGGAGTTTGTTCATTTGTGTAGTTAGAAAGGTGGGTGTATTATTGTATTTTGTGACTGTAAGTATTATGAGGTGATGTGTTTGCGAGATTTTGTTGTGCTGATGTGCATGATATGTTTTGTTTTTGAGGAGTAGTGAAAAGAGGTGCTGATGTATTTGTTTTATCAGATGGATTTGTTTGTATAGTATTGTTTGTCAGTGGAAGTTGTAAGGTAAAGGGGGCGGTGATGTGTTTGTGAGTAGAGTGTATGTTTTGTGTAGGAGGGGATGAAGTAGATTTAAGACTGTTTGTTTTGGGCCTGTTTGCTGCAAGAGTTAAAATGTGTGGCGCTGTGGCATGTAAGTGTTGTGTTGTTGTGGTAGAAAGAAGAGGAGGGTGTTGGTTTGATGAATGATGGAAGGGTGAGTATGGGTTTGTTAATGATAAAAGGGGGTCTGTTAGGAGTAATTAGAGTGGGGAGTGTGTGTCTGGATGGGCTGTAGTTACGTATGGTATGGATTTTGGTTGTGTTAGTGATGAGTGTATTGGTTAGTGGTATAGGATAGAGTTGTGTACTGTTTGTAGGTGATGGTAGAAGTGTGTGGTAGCTGGGATAGAAGGGGATAAAGATGTTGGGTGTGTGGTTTCGAGTGTCTGCTGGTACATTGATTTGTGCATATGGTTTGTTTGTAGTAAGTGTGTGGTGTACATTTGGTGTGAGTGTGTTACTCTGTGGATGTGGATGGTGTGGGGTGGGTATTACTGAATGAGAAAATGGGCAGCATTTCTGGCCCTAGTCCCGAACAGGCTCAAACAGGCAACTGCCCTTGTCCTCTCCGCCCTTAGCCTCGACGCCCGGGCTGAGACGCCCTAAGCCTTGGCCGTTTATAGCCCTAGTAGTCAGGTGACCCCTTCAGCCAATGGGAACCCTAGCCCTTACGCTATCCAATCACAACACCAGCCCTAATATCTAGAACCAATAGGAGACCAGGACCTTACAGCCAATCTGAGCCCTAGTCCAAGCACTCAATCAGGTTCAAAAACCCTAATCTCTATGTCCAATAGAGGCCCTAGCCCTAGCAGTAGTCCCAACCCTAATACCAGCAACCAATGACACAGGAAACCCTAGTCCCTACTTCCAATAAAAAGGCCAACCCTAGTCTTAGTCTCACACCTAATCCAGCAACCAATCACATAAGAAGCCCTAATCGCTACTTCCAATAGAAATCCTAACCCTAGCCCTAGTCCCAACCCTACATTGATTGCGTCACAGACCCAGAAACCAATCAGAACCCTCAAATACCCAACCAATGAGAACACTAACCCTAATCCAATAGAAGCACCAGTTACAACCACCAACCAGTGCACACATGTACCAACCAATAGCAGACTATATAAGGTCCCAGCGACCTCAGACAAGGTTTGCTGGCCAGGGACTTGGAAGCTGCTCCTCTATTCAGAATCTCCTAGGAGACAGACAGGCTCAATCCACACTTTGAACTTCTGCAGGTAAGGGCCTAACAAACTTTGTCCTCTAACAATACTCTTTGTATCAAACTTTACTCACTCTCCTAGACAAAAAACGAGTGCTCAAGCCCTATAAAACACAGCTTAAACAGCACACAGCAGATTACTGCTGTCTCAGAGCACCCTCTGTTCACTCTCTGATGTAAAATATCCCTGTTGCTAGGGGAGGGACTCTGATTTCACTCCCTTGCTAACACAAAATGGGATCTCGGGGTGGATTGCTCAAAAACAGGTCTGAGCACAGAGCCAGGGAGAAATTAGGAGGGGAAACCGAGAGTCACGGGGAATGAGAGGGAACAAAAACAACAGATTTTGGACAGCAAATCCCACAATTCAACAGGTTAAATGATCACAGTCACAGGCAGGTAAAAACCACAAATTTAAACACAAAACAGGTGAAGAATTATGCAATCACGGGCAGGTTAAAACTACAATTTTTAAACTGTAACAACCACAAGCAGAACAGTTATAAAAATGATGCAATCACGGGTAGGGAAAATCGCTTTAAAAAAAAAAAAAAAAAAAATTAAAAAGATAGTACTAGTCTGCCTCCTTACCACCTCCTGGACTTTGGCCCACTGCAATTTGGGGCACAGGGAAACTCCAACTCACAAAATGGAGGTGAATGTTTTGGGGTACACCCAGCAAAGTCTTAAGGGGCCTGGGCAGGTGTGAGAGGAGGGCTAATGGTTGCCTGGGAACTGGGGAGCCAATCAGCAGGCATAGCCTTGCAGGGTCTGAGGGCCTGGGAAGCTGCTCCTCTATTCAGAATCTCCTAGGAGACAGACAGGCTCAATCCACACTTTGAACTTCTGCAGGTAAGGGCCTAACAAACATTGTCCTCTAACAATACTCGTTGTATCAAACTTTACTCACTCTCCTAGACAAAAAACGAGTGCTCAAGCCTTATAAAACACAGCTTAAACAGCTCACCGCAGATTACTACTGTCTCAGAGCACCCTCTGTTCACTCTCTGATAATGAACATTAAAGGAGACTAAGGAAAGTTTGGAAAATGAAAAAGAGAGAATGCCATAATATACACTAGGTGGGAATAGTTAAAGTACGAAATAAATAATCAACATTACTAACCAGCCCCAGCAGGAACGCCTTTTCTGGCTGGGGCATCTTCTCCAGTACCATCACTTGCTTTGACCCCAGCCCTGCTGCTGCACTATTGGTGGCCTTCCTTCTCTTGCTCGAATTGGTTCTCTTTGGTTCTCCTGAAAGGAGGAAAGATAAAGAGGACAATGATTAGCAGTAGTCACTAGAAAGGGGCATTCAAGCATTGTACTGTCCGACTAACAATCCTATCCTCCCTTTAAACTCCTTCCTAAAATCAGTTCTCTTTCCTACACATTGTTGTCTTCCTACAATGATATTGAGATTTCCCTCACTTCACAGAATGTTTATTTTGATGGGTAAAGTCAGTATCCCTTCTTGTTCTGCACCTCATGGAGATGGAAAATGTTTTAGTAACATAAAGTGACAGAGGATGCCAACACCCCTGACATCAGATTATCCTAGTAACTAGGTAACATCCCTTGAATAAGCCAAACCCTGCACCTGGCTCACCATGGAACACAATCTGGGTTGCATGATTCACTTGATGTTCACTCTACATCATTTCCAATCCTCCAATCCTACACCCTTCCTAACAGTGGCACCATGCCCCACTACTCTGTTAAACACAGCACAGTTAACACTCAAAATCATACAAAGAAACTGTAGTAATACACGCAGTCTTTATGATAATAATCTTTTTTTAAATATTTTTTCTAAAATTGATTAGATGTAAGATATATTTGACAAGATGGAATCGTGTGAGGGGGTTATTAAGATTGTATTTTTATGTTGCATATTGGCATTTTAATTTTTTTATAATTATAATGTGATCATCTCAGCGTACATGGATATTTTATGTAGTTTTAAATGTAATTTATATGAATTTAGTCTATGTATATAATAATTGAGACCTATAAAAATGTGAGATGTTACTAAGATTGTGTTTATTAGCTACTGTTATTTAATTTTAATTCTTAGTAAATTGAATGTGATTTGTATATTACTTTTATGGTTGTATAAGCCGAATAAAGAATTTTGACTAACTGAAACGCAGTCGTGTTGATTTTTCATCCAAGCTTTATTTCCCTTACAATCACATGTGTGAGGCTCCCTCATGTGCTTACGCCCTACTGACATTCATAGCCCTCTGGAATCTCCACACCTAGATTCCATGAAGCACTATGACAACCCCATAAACATGACGTCTCCCTCGCTAAACAATTGCAAAATATCTGTTACTTTACACACAAATAACAACAAGTATAACTGTAATATAACATACTGTGGTAGACTATTATTTACTCAATGGGTTGCCATTACATTGCCCTAAGGGTTAACCTACACATTACTAATGTTAAGGGAAATGGGGAAGGGAAAGATTAAGCTGAATGTTTGTTCCTAAGACTTACTGAAGATAACCTGCTTCATCTTATGGATGAATCTACAATAATTTCATTGCATAATCATTGAACTTGACTGGCATGCGATGCTGTCTGCACCATTGTTCTCTACACCTCCATTGACACCTTCATCCTCTTTTCTTCCATTCTTTTCTCTAGCAGCAGATTTTCCTATTCCTTCACCTCCCTTCCTTCTCTCATCACCATCTATCAACATGAATCCATTGCTGCTTTGCTCTCTATCGTCAACCACACCTCATTTTCTGCAGCACTGATGACCCTTCTTGCAATACAGTGCCTCTCTTCTTTTGTTCCGCCTTTGCACATTCCACAAAACAACATGCCAATCATGAACCTCATGTATTTCAATTGGTTTGGAAAACCTATTCACCTCATCTCCTCTCCTTCCTAACTTGATTTTCACAAAGTCGCCCGCTTCAATCTGCCCTTCACTAAATAATTCTCTTTGTTCTCAAGCCACCCCACTCTCCTTCAACCATTGCAGGGAGAACTTTGTTTTCGCATCTCTTTCTCTCATCCTCTTGAATGGTGCTTTGCCAGTAACCCCATTCTCCGTGGTATTGTATGCCCACACCATATTCTCTACCGCTCTGCTCACATCATTTCCACCACTCACCACCATTTGTATTGTTCCTTTTACAATGTGATTCACCCTCTTAACCATTCAATTCCCTTGGGGATTATATAATGAAGTGCGTATATGTTTTATTCCTTGTTTTTTCCAAAAACTTTGCATACTGGTAGACATTAGTTGTGTTCCATTTTCTGTTACCAGTACACCTGGACACCCCTCTCTCATGAACAATCGTTCCAATAATCTTATGGCACTCTCTGTTATTCATTAATTCAACCATCACCCACCTTAAAAAAACATCCACAACCACCATAGCAAACCTTCTATCCTCATCCATATAGTCCATGTGACCTATGGAATCCAAGCATATCTTTGCCCACGCACCACTTGCCTCACTCATGGAACCCATTCCTTCACCTTCCTCCTTTAAGCGTTTCTCACTCTCTACATAATACGCATTCCTCCACCCAATTCTTTGCATCACCATCTATTCCAGGCCACCAACGTTTTTTTCCTTCAATTGTTTTTTTGTCAATGACTGTCCCAGATGACTATCATGGGCTAACCTGATTAACGTCTTCCTTACTACCTCTGGAGGCACATACTTCTCACCTCTCAATACCAATGCATCAGTATTCCCTTCATTAAGTTCTTCCTGAACCTTTACATGACAATGTGGTGTAGAATCCACGCTGCACTCGAGGTATGTCTTGCGACTAGCGTTGTCCTTGTCAATCCTCACTGTGCTGGCTACTCAGCATGCGCTTATTCCGCCACTGTTCACGGGCTGGGACCTTGAGGAAACTGCAGTGGTTTAACTGCATGCAGGCTGATGAAAGCACTATGCCCCTTTACATTCAATTAAATTGGCCAGGTAAACATTGTGCACAGTTATTAATGTACTCACGCCGCTAGTTGTGGAAAATAACACACACCAGGCGTACCAAACAACAGGGCAAGGTTGACGGTGGCACTCGACCGATGAACGATGTACGCCCTCACTGACTTGAATACTTGATGGAGGCACTTCCACGCTGAATTCAACCCCACTGTGACTGCGGGAGCTGAAAAAGTGGTAATCGCCAAAAATGTAGTAATACACGCAGTCGTACTGATTCTTCTTCCAAGCTTTATTTCACTTACAATCACATGCGTGAGGCTCCCTCGCCTGCTCACGCCCAACTGACATTCATAGCCCTCTGAATCTCCACACCAAGATTCCATGAAGCGCTATGACAACTCCATAAACATGACATTTCCCTCACTAAGAAATTACAACAGAAACTTGCTTGATCCTTTGAAATAAAGACAGTGGACGCAGGAATGCTCGAAGGGTGAAAAGTGCATTTTTTATGCAAGTGGCACACATTAGCATTACATCTGACCTATCAGAGAATTAGACAGCAGTTCATTGGAACGCATCACAGTACTCTGGGATTTTTGGAGCTTCTTACAAACAAGCTCCTGTGGGAATCCTTGGTGGGACATCGAACTACATGACAATCCACAGTGCCATCTTTGTACAGCTCGCTGAACAACTCTGCTCCCGTTTAGAAGTTGTCCGCATAACGGTTATCTATATGATTCCTTCTGTGGAACTTACAGGATTTAGAGCAGAGTCCTTTTCTGCATCCACTTTTAGCCAGTATACATAACAGGTAGAGCCTTAACACAGCATGCAAATATTGATGCCATAATGAGCTCTTTTGCTCGTTATGTACTGCCTGTACAGAAGGGGCCCTTTTACAGGATCAAGGACTCATCAATGGCTATATTCTTTCCAGGAGTATAAATGTGTGGAAACCTGGCAGACAAATGTTTCATGACAGGCTGAATTTTGAACAACCTGTCGTGGTCTAGATGATCCCTGGATAATGATGCAAAGTAATGACTGAAATGCAGCACATGCTGCAATAGCAAAAAACAAGCTCTGCTCATGACCAGTGTGAAGCTGGGTGTTACCCAAAATGTCCGAGTAGACCAGTAGGACTGTACGCTTGGTTTGTGCACTATCTCCACTTTGAATGAAAGGCCCAGAAATTTCTCCAACTCCCCAAGTGAAGTGGGAATCCACCTGTTCCTCCATGCGCCTTCAGAAACTAATTGGCACTGAAATTTGTTTGGTGCACAACTTCCTCAAGCAAGTCAACAACCAGAAAAACATGGACATAGTCAATAGACAAAAAAATTGCTGTATTAACTTTACTTCCAGCATCTGCAGTGAACGAAGGTTCGAGGCTGCACTCCTTTGGGGTTGCTAGAAAGAACTCCCAGTCTATGCTGCTGCTGCACTGCCTGCTATCTGAGTTGGTCTACCCTGCTACTGTGTCTGAGCTTGTGCTTGCAATGGGGACATAACGACTGCTGTGACCATGTCCCTCAGACTCCCTGGAGAATGAGTCAATGGATGGAACTACTTCGATTGAAAAATCGCTTCCAGATTCTGCTCCATTTTCCTCTTCCTTGGCTCCTGTCTCAGTATCTGAAACTGCCTCACAGCTGTCCTTTATTACTCGAGTTAGGGCCTAGGCAGCAGTCATCCACTGAGACACGACCTCTGTTGACTGTATAAAACCCGTCTAAAACCTTCCTTCTGAAACACTCTATCCCACGTAGAAGGCACAATTATCCTACGAAATCAGTGGATGGGTCTATGCGTCTGGGAGATATGGGTGGCATACAAAGTATAAAAGCGAAAAAACCAAAACTTTGTTTATCAATGCTGCAATCCATTGAACTCCTCTAAAGAACTTCTCCAAAGACACTAAAAAAATACAAAAAAAAACCTATATTTCAAATTGTCACATATGCAAAACCACGAACTGCTGCAGTTCTGGTCTCTCCCTGCGCTGGTGCAGTGTGTGCTGGTTTGCACCAATGCAGGCTCCTTTGAGCCATAGTTCAAGGGTCTCTGAGTTATGGTCAGGATAGCTTTTGTGCAGTAAAGGGCCCTTTCCTGCTTAAATACTACCCTTTGAGGTTTTTTTCTCTGCGTATGTCTGCTGCAGAATGCAGAACACATGCAAACAGGAAGTAACATGGCGAAATAAAGAAATTTCTCAGGCAGGCGTGGGATTTTGGCACATGTCCATGTCTACAAGTCTTTGTAGATATGGATTTGCATCAAAAACCAACAGTGGATGTATGTGAACGCCCATATATCATCAATGGAATGCCTCTCTGACACAAAGTAGCACAAGGCAGTACAATGTGCTGCTTTACGTTGCTTTTTATTACAAAGCAATACACATAGCCATTTTCGTAGCTTTGTAAAATCCCAACAAGGCTTTTGAGTTGGGTATGCATAAAAAAAGGCATGCAAGCCCAACGGAAAATCTTTTTAAGTGTGGCACTTATTTATTTTAGTGAAATCAAAGGCTACACCTAATAAGTAGCCCACATTTCAACAGTGGGGCAGTTTTCATTTGGAAAAGACAAGCAGTATAGGTGTTTGGACAGTATAGAAGACTGCATGCATTTGTGCTTGCTGCAGACAATATTTGTGGTAATATCAGGGAAATAAACACCAACATTACATAGGCCTACACACTTCCTGGTGCTTTAGTGGGTTAGGATCATTTTTGCCAAGGGGAGGCTATCGCCAGGGGAAAACAAACATTCTCCTAAAAAAATTATACCGGGGGGGCGACACCCCCAACATGTGACCATTATTTTGTTTTCCCCTGGTGGCCTAGTTGTTGTGGCACGATAGCATCCACTGGGAGAAAACACACATTTTCTTTAAAAAATGATGCCCCCAAGGGGGTAGTCCCGTGTCTCAGGAGGGCTGACATTCTTATGCGTGTCCGCCATTTTGTTTTCCCCTGTGATAGTGCTCTCCATGGGAAAACATATATTCTAATGAAATTATATGCCACAGGCATAGCAGCTCATATGTCAGGGGGGCTGACCCCCTCAAAAACACAGAAATCCATGGCGTCTAGTGGCTTCCTGCTCGTGAATCACTGCGTGTCAGTGATCAAGTATCAGGAAGTTATTTGAGGGGGCAGTGCTGGACAGGGGAGACTCCCCTCTTTCCAATGATGCCTCTCAAGCTTGAGCATGCACCCTGCACCCACAAAACTGCACCGGACGCTGGAGCAGAGCACTCGTCTGCTCATTTCTTTGCTACAGTGGGGATTTGTGACTTCTTGCGGTGCACTGATGTCACAGATTTTAGGAAGGAGGGATGGGGCCTGAAGAGGAAAGGATTCCGCTTTGCCCGCACCTTTGGGTTTCAAAAAATGAAACTTCTGGTTCATTTAGTGTCTGCTGTGGCAGTGGCGGCTGGCACTGATCGGGGGTGGTAGGACGGGGAGACAAGGTGGGGGAGGGAAGGGGGTAAATAAAAAATGGAAAACTTACCACCTGTCCGTGTCCCGAATTGTCCTCATCACGTCTCTCCACTCTTTCCTCCGGCCGGAACAGGAAGGACACCGGAAACACCCAGGCTCCCCTGAGCCAATCACAGCACTGTAATGCAGCGTTGTGATTGGTCTAAGTGCCGTGGTTCGGCGCTCAGACGGGGAATGGGGGCCTGGGCATGTTCTCTACCCAGGCTGGAATGCAACCTGGGTGGAGAGCATGTTATGGGCGCATGATTGTTTGGCTGGCCAAACATTCATGCGCATGTAGGTAGTGAAAACCACTCCTCCCCTCCCCTGCTCCTTATTTATTTAAGTATTTATATAGCGCACTGCTACCCGAGGGCGTCTAGGCGCTTGAAGAATCGGCACACAGTGTACACTAGATGTCATATTTCCAGTCCTTACGCAGGGTTACAGAGTAAAGAGCCATGTCTTTAGCCCCTTCCTAAAAGACAGCAACTCAGAAGCATTCCTCAAATAAAATGGTAGCTTATTCCACCATCTTATAGTAATGCTGAAGAAACTTTTACCACCCCATCTCTGAAGACGGAACGTAGGCTCTGTTACTAACTTCAGTGAAGTCGACCGAAGTGTACATCCAGGGATATGCCATTTAAAGCGCTTTATCAGGTAACTAGGACCTGAATTTTGTAGTGCTTTAAAGGCAATGCATAAGGCTTTAAACCTTATGCGCTTCTCCATAGGTAGCCAGTGCAGAGTGTTGAGGGCATGTTTAGCTGATGTGTATTTGGCTAATCCAAAGAGCAGTCTTGCGGCAGAGTTCTGAAGTACCTGTAGCTTTGCTACAACCGATTTGTTTACTCCAACCAAAAGCCCATTACAGTAATCAAGTTTTGATAACACTAAGGCTGACACCACAGTTTTCTGTAAGTTTGTTGGAATAAAAGGGAGTACTTTCCTCAGGATTTTCAAGGTGTAATAAATAGATGCAGTAAGCATTTTTACATGCTGGGAGAAGGAAAGGGTGGAGTCCATAATGACTCCAAGATTTTTAGCCTTAGTGACTGGGACGGGGACAGTTCCCAATTCCAATGGCCACCAGTCTGAGGACCAAAATGTTGTATCCTTGCCGAAAAGTAAAACCTCTGTTTTATTCGAGTTTAACTTAAGGCAGTTTTTGGCCATCCATTCGCTAACACTTCTCATGCACTCCTGAACTTCAATGCGGTATCCTGTTTTTTGCTTGAGATTGATATAATAATCTGCGTGTCGTCTGCGTATGATACCAATTCAAAACCATGAGTTTTGATCATACGAGCCAGGGGAGCAACATAAATGTTGAAAAGGGTAGGGCTCAAGGATGAGCCCTGGGACACCCCACATGGGAGCCTAAAACATTTTGATTTAAAACCTCCTATTTCAACAAATTGTTCCCTACCATGCAGAAATGACTTAAGGAGTGCGAGGGCCGAACCACCAATGCCTGCCTCACGAAGCCGATCTATTAGAATGCCGTGGTCTACCGTGTCAAAGGCAGCTGACAGATCTAGCAGTATCAAAACTGCTGATCCTCCTTTGTCAACTGCGAGTCTGATTTCCTCGGTAGCAGTAAGCAAGGCCAGTTCAGTACTATGTTGGCTTCTAAAACCATACTGGGTAGGATCTAGGACCTGATTTTTCTCAATAAAGGCACCTAGTTCCTGATTCATGTGTTTTTCAAGAATCTTAGCCGGTAGAGGTAGGCGGGAGATGGGACGATAGTTTCCTACATCAGTTTTATCTAAATTGGGCTTTTTTAATAAAGGTAAAATAGATGTCTTTTTCCACAACAAGGGGAAAATTGTAGTTTCAATGGCGGTGTTTAGAGCCTCCATGAGAGGGCAGGCGAGTGTCTCAACTAACATATGGCTTATTCTCGGAGGACAAGGGTCCAACGGGGATCCTGACTTAGTTGCTACCAGAATCTTTGCGGTTTGTTCATGAGACATTGGTGTAAAATTTAAAAAACCAAGTGGAGTACGTTCATGGGCCGAGATGGACAAGCCTAGAAGTGGATTTTTAATATCAGTTAGTGGAGCCTGAACAGTTAGTGTGTTCCTTCCGCAGAGAAGCCCTGTCTACTTCCCAAAGCTGCCTCACCCGCAACAAGAAAAAATAAAATGATAATAACATTGAGTTATTATCATTTTATTTTTTCTTACACTGGTGAATAGCAGTGGGGTGACACTCCTCCGCCTTAGAGGAGGAGCCGCCACTGTGCTGCAGGCTGAAAGTTACATTATGGAGGGAGGGCAGGCATAGGGCTGCAGCTGATGCTCGCACGCAAGGGGTTGTATAGGTGCCTGTTGACTTGAAAGAATCCTTTTAGTGGTGGCTTCATCCCAAGCATTTTGCTCGAATTGTTCCTCTCTCATTCCCATATCCTAGAAAATAGGAGGAAAGAATCTCCTTCAGAGTTTTTTCATTACCAACTAGTACAGGGAACTGTTAGGAGTGTGGCACGGCCTGAGGGTTTTTCCTCTGGAAAAGTAAGATCAAGTGGTACGGACAATATGGTAGCCATAGCTTACTTGAAGAATGACAGTTAGGGTCCAGGTCCTTGGATGTGATTTCTTCCTGCCAGGAATATATGCAGAGACCCTTCTGAGGTCCTTGCTGGCATGGCTCTTCTAAGCAGGGTCTTTCTTTGGGGGAGTTCCAGTTTGCACCCACGTTGGGCCCGATTTACAGAACTAACTTAAGACAAAATCCTAAACTTACTACCATTTTGGTATTCACAGAAGGCACTTACTCATTTTGGTATTCACAGAAGGCACTTACTCATTTTGGTATTCACAGAAGGCACTTACTCATCAATGAGTAAGTGCCTTCTGTGAATACCAAAATGAGTAAGTGCCTTCTGTGAATACCAAAATGGTAGTAAGTTTAGGATTTTGTCTTAAGTTAGTTCTGTGAATCGGGCCCATTGTTTTCTCACACAGCCAGTTGATTTGGATACTCTAATTAATCGAATTGTCCAGGGATTTCAGAGTACCTTCTAATATTTTACGTTACATTATACAATGCTACATAATGTTATAAATTCTTTAGGTTCAAAGTTTATCACCCATATGTCATCTTTGAGCTAGGGTAAAAACACAGAAACTCCTGAGAGGAAATTAGAATAGCTCTGGAGTCAACAAATTCCACACTAACCAAGGAGTCACATTTTCATTTTCCCCGTAAATACTCGATAATCTGCTAATGCATAGTGCTTTGCTGACTGTTATTTTGTAGTGTGAAACATCAAAAATTCAGCGATGGATCTCATGGAGCCTACAGGAGAATTGTGCTGGAATTGAGATAGAGCAACTAAGTTGCCTTTGAGACAAACATCTATAGGACAACCTGGCAAGGCAAGGACTGGTTTTAATGAAAACTATTTTTGCAGGTATGAAGCAGTACAGAATTAATAACTTCAGAGCAGGAACTCTTTCGCTCACCAACAAAGCAAAACAATTCTATTGCCCCAGAGATGACCAGACTTTATCACAAAGTGTCCACTTCCAGAAACATTTAATGGTTTTTTTGTGAATAGAAGAAGTTGATTTTGAGGGTGGGGTGAGCTGGTCAATACTTACTTTAGAGGGAATGTGTGCCTTTCTGAGTACAGACTGTTTTCAGTCATCTCCCCGGTGTCTGTTTTTAATTACCAACCTGATAAATTATTCACACAGTTTCTATCTTGCAATAAAATTCCCAAAATATAACATCCAGCCGCAAGTTATAATTTCTTCAGACCTCAGTACATTAAAAAGCAAAGCAATAAAAAAAATGATTATGGGAAACAATAACTCAGAGGCAGTTTTGGCAGACGCTGTCTGAAAGCACCAGCTTTCTTCTGTGCACGCCTGCTGGTAACGGTATTCCTGGTGAAAACAGCACAGCTGTTCCGTCATGACTGAATTGATATGCAAGAGAGCTTAGCATTCCAAAATGGCAACTTCCTCAAATTGTAGGACCAAGAAATAGTCCTTGGAGAGGAAGGGGTGAGTGAATCACTGAACACAAGGGCTTTCTTAATATGCTAGCCAAACTTTACCAATCAAATACGCCTGAAGGAGTAAATATTTCATTGGAAGATTATGCAATTGAGAGTATGGAAGGGGAGATATTCCTGAGACTCGAGAGTATGGAAGAGAGATATTCCTGAGCATGTAGAACAGGGTTCTGAGAGGTAGGAAATGCTAAATTTCATGAATTATGGACGGTCCACTGTTCTCTTCTGTTTACAGTGTGAAAACCTAAAGGAAATATTGTGTCTGATATGGTGAATAAGTGAAACTGTCAAATCACTGAGAGAACAGAGGGCCATATTATCAACAACCGGCGATAAATATCGCTAAGCGCACTTAGTGCTAGGATATTTATCGCCGGCTATCGATGAATTTTATCGCTGAGATAGCGTGCTATTAGCAACGCTTATCTCAGAATCGATAAAATTCTTGGCGCAAGTTGCTAAATGTCCGATTATCGCTGGAAATCCAACGATAATCGCACGACATTTGGCGATAGCATGTGGATAGGGCTGGGCATACTTAACCATGATATCTACCTTCCATTGGTTATCTTGGCTAAGTCAAACTAAAAGCATGCGTAAGGAAAGTAGCGTTAACCAAGGTTAGCGCTACTTTTCTCATCGCTATGCTTGTTAGCGATTCCCTTGATAATTGGAGAAATGTCGGTTAACGACATTTCTCCAGTTATTTTGAGACGGAACGCCCACTTTGCATCTCATTAGAGATGCAAAGGTGGGCGTTATGGAAAAGGGCGATAGGGCAAGGATTCACGCGATAGCGTGACCTTGCTAATACAGCGATAAAATTATCGCCGCTTTTCGTCTGAAAACAGACGCTAAAGCGGCGATAATTTTTTATCGCCGGCTTGATAATATGCTCCAGAGATTCTTGGGGTCGCTCATAATCACCCCTAACCAGCAACAGGTGTTATATATTATGAGTAAAGCCATATGGACAAAAGCTTTTCCCCTAGAGACTCGGCTGCACAAAGCAGCTGATATTTCTGGCCTAAAATCCAGACAGGAACTAGGAATGACCAAAAGGTGTAATTCTGATTCTTTTGGTTGTTCTTCATCCCTAAGTGGATTTTATAGGTCCAATTTATAATTGGGCCGTTTCTTGTCTCAAGGAAATCCCATTCCTACTGGTAATGTTATATGTCCCGCCCTTTTACTAAGCTGTTCATAAAGAGGACCTCATAGGTCGATGTATTCAAATTTCAGGTAAAAAATCTGCACCACCTTGTGAATCCAAATCGGAAGAGTGTGGCAGCAAAGAAAGGGAGCCATTATGTACCTCTCCTGTCTGCCCGCAAGTTAGGCTTACAAATTAAAAGTGCTCTTTTTTCGTGAGCCCTGAGAGAGCAGAACCCAACTGGTTTCTGGGCCCATTGTCCCATGCTGGTAGCTCCCCTCTGTTCACTTAAAAGAGCATTGGATTTGTAGAGTGTTAGGTTCACCTGCTGGGCTCCCATGAGAGCTAACAGAAGGTGACCCTAAGTAAAATGAAGCCCAGAGGTTCGGGTGACAGAGGCCTCTATATATGTTTTATTAAATATAATGTTTGCAAAGCATGGATCATTTCTAATAATAGATCACGAAGATCGCCACATGCCTTAGCTATGTTTATCCATACATGTTCTCAAATGTTTCTCATAATGTTGTTAATATTGAGGGGCCCTCCTGTCTGTATATCTTAGCATTCGCGAAACCATCTTGTAATCCGGACGCCATTTTGTATTGTAATCGAAACTGCTGCTTGGTTATTTTCGAAAAACGGTCTCTGGTAAGTTTTGTTTCCCAAGGTTGAGCTTTTCTTCTGTAATTGCAAGTGTCCTCGTTAGTGCATGCCTTTCTTGTTAGATGGAGCCTTTCTCCCACCTGTCTTGTAGGGAGGATAGGCCAGACGACCTTGGGCAGTAGATAGCCTGTGCCCGGCTGCAGAATCGAAACTTATGTTCTGTACCCCCATTGTATTACGACACCTGCTAGTGTTTTTCCATAGTAGGCGGGCCTTTGTGGACTTCGCAACGTACATAATGTAATTGTATGCTTACTGGGTTCAGTCCCTTGACAGCCATCCCAGGAGGCTGGTCAGACTGGGCTCCGCTGCAGTGTAATAATCAATAAACAATTTGGTTTATATTCTCTACTGTCAGACCGACTCTTCATTCGTAGGAAGGCAGAGAAGGTGGTCGTGAGTGACCCGGGTGGCCCTTTTCGGGTCACTTCCTTCAGTTGGCGCCCGAACAGGGACTCCATCGGGCTGACCCATCTCGCCCGGAACCCGGTGTAGCGGACGGGGCCGCGTCAGGTCGGATGGGCGGATCGGGGATCCCCACACGATAGAGCTTAGTTCTCGCAGCTGCTCCGCCTGTCTGATCGGGCGGTGCCTCACCCAGTGGTCATCCCAGCTGGGGTCCGGAAAGGCAAAACCCTTGGATCTGACCGTTTGGTCCGAAGAGTCGGCAGTGGAGAATAAATTAGTTTGACCTGTGTGCACCAGGTGAGCTTGTTTGGTTCTTTGTTGTCATGACGTTTGATTGGTGGGTACTTTGGTTGGTCTAAGAATTAGTTTTACACAAGCGCTTGCATTTGATTTTGAATATCTTTTGAAAAATGGTACCATTTTGTTAATTTGTGATTGATGTAATCCGCGGAAGCGATTTTTGGTAAAGGCACGAGTGCATTTTAGTGAAATTGTGTGGTGAATGTGTTTTTTTGTGTGAACAGAATGCAGTGTTGGAGTAAGTTGTGTTGTGTGAGGTGTTGTTATCGTTCTGCTGATGCTTGATTGGAGGAAAGACAGCCTGCACCTGCGGAGGGTACTCCAAATTATGACATGTATGTTAAATACGGTCTTGGCCCTATTATATTTAGTGCATTATAGCACAAATATACCAGGGACAATGCTGAATTGTAGTGGCCGTCAACGGGCACCTTTGATGAACAGAAATTGAATTATTTGGAGGAAAAATTGTTCGCTAAACGTAGCAGGCAGTCAATGTTTGATTATCTTCAGGTGTGGCGAAAGGAAGCTATACAGAGACGGCTGAGGGCGGAAAGGGAGGCACAGAGGGAGAGGGAGAGAATGCAGACACTCACTCAGAAAGCAGTGGCGCATGATAAGGAGATAGTGGAGAAGGGTATAGAATGTGCAGATAGGAGGTTTCGGTTGCAATGTGATTAGTCTTATGTTGCTAGAGAGGAGGCAGACACTTTTATGGAAGAATTATTGGAAGACAGACTGCCTCCCCCTTATGCCCCGCATAGAATATACCCTGTCGTCCCACAGCCCTTGTCATCTGCCTCTTCCCCCCTTGTTCCTCTTGTTTCTGGTATTGATCAAAGTGTTTTGGTTCCGGCATCACCAGCTTCTTCTTTGGCTCCGTCCCCCACAGTCGCTGTGACTGCTAGTCTTCCTGTCACTCCTGTTTTTACGGCGTCACTTTCTCCTTCACAGACACTTACTACCCAGCCGATGTTGACCTTGGTGCCCCCCTCTTCGATCACTGTGTTGTCCCCTTTTCTTACTTCTACCCCCTTGTTAGATGCTGAGACACCGGTGCGTGGCTAGGACGATGGAGCTGGGGCAGTTGCAAAGGAGCGATTAGGACGGGTGTTGATTCGGTCTGATGTGGGAGATATGGAGAAAAATATGGTGGCCAATCAGGCTGCCCAGTGGGCCCATAATCCTATTTATGGTGTTGAAGATGTATGGAGTGTATTAAAGGATTATGAGCCATTTGTCCAGCAGCATGCCCTTAAACATATGTCGGCTACTTTGAGTGGACTATGGGAACAGTTTTTAAAGGTGTTGCACCCCAGGCTATTTATGATATTAGGGACCAGGTGTATGCCACGGGCATGGCTCCCAATGAGGTTTTTGCTAGTGTTACCACACTGATTGGATATTGTGGTAGATTGCATCAGAAATCCCCGACGACGATATCTCAGTTCCCGATGAGGGAAGTTCACCCCATTTTTCACCCGGAGATACCGGAGCTACGTGATCAGCATGATCAGGTGACTAGGCAACGAGTAGAGGCCCGTTTTCAAGAACAATGGGTTTATACTCCATGGAAGAGGAGTGAAGTCCTCGCAATTAAGGCTCAGTTACCCGACCCCAGAAAATATCCTCCTGCTTACTATAAAGAATTGACAGAGGCTGCTGCATCAACGGTAATGACGTTGACAGATATTGAAATGTTTTTTGGCTTATTGGTACCAGTGGATATCTGGCGACAGGTGGATACTCAAAACCATGCCCTAGAATTGGGTGGTACTTGGGACGAGATTAGGACGTGAGATAAGGAGAGGAAGCCTGGTGAAAAGCCCAAGGCTGAGATCTTGGCTTTGCCAGACCGCATTATTACCTATATGCACTCTCTTATTCCACCTCGGAAGGTGGATTGGGATAAGCTGGCTGCATGTCGTCAGAAGAAAGCTGAAAGTGTGTCTGATTTTTTTACTCGGTTTGAAGGTGTGTTCTTGGATTTTAGTGGCCAGGATTTGTCTTTGGAAGGGGGTATCCGATTGTTTGTTAACAGGTTTGTCACGAATTTGCTCCCAGAGATTGCAACACGGTTGCAGGCTGCTGAGAGCATGTGGACTACTTCTACCCCTTCGTGATATTGAGTATGGCTCAATATTATGAGCATCGAGAGAACGAGGAAAAAGAGAAGGTGAAAAAGAAGACGAAGGAGCTGAAGACTGAGGTACTGATGCAACAGGCATCCAGGCGGCAGGGACGGGGTCGAGGCATTGGACCGGCCAGACAGCTTCCTTGTACGAGCCGCAATGCTGTACCTGTGGGCCCAAATCAATGTGCGTATTGCAAGGAAGAAGGGCACTGGCATAGCGAGTGCCCAGTTTTTCTGCAAAAGGTTGCAGCTCCTAGAGAACGGGGGGAGAGAGGGCGAGGACGGGGAGCATGCAGTCAGGGTGGAGATCAGGCTACGGGGACATCACTGGGCCGTTCGGATCAGAATTATTTTGATGACGTTCGGGGACGACAGTATTATCATGATTGTTATGATTTGGATGAGGTGACAGGGATGTCTTACAGCTAGGACAGCCAGGGACAGGGTAAGGGACCAGTTCCGATACTTATAGATCAGCATGGACCTTATATTTGTGTGGATTTGCAGGGCTCAGAAAATAAATTTTTGGTGGATACAGGAGCAATGAATAGCTCTGTTTCGAGGTCACTGGTCCCTGGGGCAGCCCTGTCTGGCCATAACAATGTTTCGGTTGGTTTTTCTGGTGTGCCGGTAGTAAGCCCCATTTCCAAACCCCTTGCTTTGACTATAGGCCCCTTCACTGTTGATTCGCCATTTTTATTAACATCCAATTGTGGAGAGAACCTGTTGGGATTAGATCTGTTGAAGAAGTTACACGCTACCATTTACTGTTCTCCAGATGGTGTCCATATGACAATGGGTCCGAGTGTGGTTAGTAATAAGCAATGTTTGTCTAAAGATGCACCCCTCCCAGTTGAGTTTAAGGGTGTTCCATCTACGTCGTGGGCTGCAAGTGACACAGATGTAGGACTTTTGCAAATATCTCCAATTTTGATTCAGGTTAAAGAAAATGCAATGTTGCCTCGTATCCCTCAGTATAAAATTTCGCACGCAGGTGAACAGGCGTTGTTGTGCATAATACAAGATTTGATTCAGTCAGGAGTTGTAGAGGAGACAGCGGCGAATGTGTGCAATAATCCCATCCTTCCTGTTCTCAAGAGGCCACCTCCGGGTTCTTCTGATGATGTTGCTGATGTTTATCGTTTTGTGATTGATCTGCGCAAAGTTAGTAAAATAGTGGTCCCCCAGTTCCCCGTGGTCCCTGACATTACTGCTCTTTTGACTATGATTCCTTCTTCTGCTAAATTGTTTTCTGTTATTGATTTGAAAAATGCTTTTTTTAGCATCCCTGTTCATCCAAATAGCAGGCACCTTTTCGGGTTCTCCCTGGCAGGTCGTAGTTTTAGATTTTGTTGAGTTCCTCAGGGCTATACTGAGAATCCTAACATATATAGCCAGGCTTTAAAGGGTCAATTAGACTCCCTCACCCTTCCCCCAGGTAATGTATTGTTGCAGTATGTGGACGATCTTTTGATTGCGTCCGATACTGAGGAAGGATGTAAAGCAGCTACAGTAAAATTGTTGCTGCATTTGGCTCACCATGGACACAAGGTGTCCCTTTTCAAATTTCAATATTGTCGACACAAGGTCACCTATTTAGGTCACCTACTGTCGACGGAGTGGCGGAAACTAACTCCTGAGCGTATTAATGCCATAATTAACATGCCTGTTCCAAAGACCCAAAGGGACGTACGAGCCTTCATTGTTATCACTTCCTATTGTCGTCATTGGATACCCAATTTTGCTTTATTGATGAAGCCGCTGCTATATCTAACAACTAAAGATGCGCATGAACCTTTGCCTTGGACGCCTGAATGCCAACAAGCCTTTGAGCAATTGAAGGTTGCGCTTTGCTCGGCTCCTGTGCTTGGCACACCCGATTACAACAAGCCGTTTGTATAATATGTATACGAGTCGGCCGGTTGTGCGCTTTCTGTCTTAATACAGGCCTTTGGAGGTAAGCAGAGGCCGTGTGCGTATTTTTCCGCTGTGCTTGACCCCGTCGCTAAAGCCCTCCCAGCTGTTTAAGAGTGACCGCGGCTGTGGCCGTCTCTATTCGACAATCGGCAGGGCTTGTCCTTGATACTGATCTCACAGTTATGGTACCTCATGCTGTGGATACACTTTTGAACAGAACAAAGACACAGCACCTTACCAGTGCACGTCTGACTGGCTATGAGCTAACCCTTTTTGCACCACATATTACGATTAAAAGATGTGCCACTCTGCACCCTGCCACGTTACTACCCCTCCCTTCGGAGAGTGAGGAAATAGACATACATGATTGTATGTTTCGGACGGAAGAGGAGACGAAGGGATGGGTAGACTTGACTGATGTTCCCTTATCTGACCCCCAAGGGGAACTATGTGTTGATGGTTCTTGTTTTAAATTACCAGATGGCACCACCACTGCTGCTAATGCGATCACAATACTGCACACAATAGTTGAGACATCACAAGTTCCTTATCACTCAGCTCAAGCTGCAGAGCTGGTAGCTCTAATTCGAGCCTGTGAGTTTAGTCAGGGATTGGTGGTTAACATTTACACTGATAGTCAGTATGCCTTCCGAGTCGCTCATAATTTTGGGCGGCTCTGGGCGGAGAGAGGATTTCTCACTTCCCATGGTTCGAAAATTCAGCATGGCCCTTTGATAAATAGACTTTTGTCGGCTTTGACCCTGCCCAAGAAACTGGCAATAGTGAAGTGTAGCACCCACAAAGCAATTACTGATGATGTGGGGAGGGGGAATGCGTTTGCAGATCAAACAGCTAAGGAGACGGCCTGATATAAGATGAAAAAGATGTTTGTAGAAGGTCCTGCTAGATGGGTGCCAGAAGTTACGATGTTTGAGGACACACTAGATAATGTGAAGGAAATACAGAGTGAGGTGACGGTTGAGGAATTAGCAATATGGCAGGAAAGTACAGCGCAATTGGATGATGATGGGTGTTGGATAGACAAGTCGGGGAAACAGAGATGGAGGCTGCCATATGCATATGTTCTTCCCGTAGTCACTATGGCTCATGGACCGGCTCACATTAGTGCTAGGGGTACCTGTAAGTTGCTAGACCCTGTACGGCAGAATGATAATATTCCAAAGACGGCTGCCCATTTAGTAATACATTGCATGGTGTGCATGATATACAATCCAGGAAAGGGCACTCCTACACCTCCCAGTAATTTTGCACCCCCTTCTTTCCCTTTTGAAGTCCTGCAAATGGACTTCATTGAGATGGAACGAGTGAATAATCTGAAGTATGTGTTAGTGGTGGTTTGTGCATTCAGTAAATGGGTTGAGGCTTATCCTACCAAGGAGAATACAGCTTTGGCGATGGTGAAGGCTCTTTTGAAGGAGTTTTTTCCTCGCTTTGGTTTGCCCCGTTTGATTTGGAGTGATAACGGCATCCATTTTAATTCGAAAGTCATCCAGTTGGTGTGTAATGGCTTGCATATTAAGCAAAAGTTTCTTGCTGCGAATCACCCCAGTCGGCAGGTTTAGTTGAGAAGTACAATGGTACTCTCAAACTAAAGATGGGGCAAAATTCAGGAGAGTACAGGATTGAAGTGGCCGGATGCTTTACCATTGGCTTTGCTGTCGACAAGAGTTACAGCCCACACTAGAATAGGGTTGTCCCCTATGAGGTTGTCTTTGGTAGGCCCGCTAATGTCTGGGGCATTCCGAGACCCCGCCACTTTTCCGAGATAGGCCACCCCTTGTTGATAGATTATTTATACGAGTTGACTAAACATTTGCATTCTATTCATCAGCAGATTCAAGAGGCCTTGCCAACCGCTAGAGAGGGACCCGGCCACGACCTTTGGCCCGGGGATTACGTCTTGGTTCGCCATTTTCAGCGCAAAAACAGCCTGGAGCCCCGGTGGAAGGGGCCTTTCCAGATCCTCCTTGCCACCCGTACAGCGGTGAGAGTGGATGGTCGGAAAAACTGGATCCACTCAACGCACTGCAAGAGGCTGCCACTCCCTCTGCCCTATGACCAGTGGAGGCTCGACGGCATTGGGGATTCTGAGACGGAGAAGGTTCCCCGTTTCATTCCTTTCTCCGATGCCAGAATAACGTGGGCACCTTCTGAGGAGGAGAGTGATGCAGTTCTGAATGAAGCAGTGCCTCCTGAGATTAAGGCCAGCCAAGAGCTCCAGTCAGCTGGCCCGTCTGTGTCTGAATCTCAATCAGTCAATCTCGCTGAAAGTGAGCCTTTGTTTCTAGATCCCTCTGTTCCTGGAGTTGTTAAGTACAATTTGCGTCCTTGATGAAGGGACAGTGCACCGAAGGAAAAGTCAGATTAGTAGGGATGGACTTCATGGATGAAGCATAGGGACAATAGAGCAGGGACAGGGAGATTGGTGCATTGTCCGAGACACTGGACAGGATAAGTTTGGGGTGTCTTCCTAGTAGGGAGGGTACCCTATCCTGAAAGAAGCGGATTTTCCTCCAGAGGGCTGCAATTGTGCAGTTCCAACGAGAAGTGCTCAATAGCACCACCGTGGATGAACAATAGGAGCCTGCCAGCGAGGCTCAAAGGAGAAGAAAAAAAGGACCCTGGAAAGAAGATTGTTTGTTTGGTTTCATTGAGGCTATATTAATAGTACCTTTTCATTCTGCTATCATGCATCCTTTTGGCAGGCCAATGATTGATGAAGAACAGCCATTGGGTCTTGTTGTTTTGCCTTGATCATCATGGGTAAAACAGCGGACAGTAATATTTCCTCTTTTTGCTATTCTGCTGATGATTTTCTTTTGTGGGGTTCTTTGGGCGTTAGAATATGCATGTAACTCGCCTACTCCTGATAATATCTTTTTCACACCAAGACGGAAGAGAATGCTTTCATAATGTTTTTCTAGATACTCATAAGAGATTTTTTGGTAATGGTGTTGCTTGGTATCCTACTGAATCTGTGACCAGCCTATGGACTGCTTATCCTTTGTCTTTGATAAATTACACGTATTCTAAGCCGACAAGTTTTGTTGCGGTAAAAGGGGAGTTTGGGTTTGGCTACCCAGGGCCATGCTTGTACCATCGTCAGCCCACAGGAACAGGTTATCCCGGTTGTGACAATAATTCGTATTGTGATAACTTCTATTTGGAGGAGCAAAATATTACGTTGGTGAATTGGCATTATAAAGAAGTGACGGTTCCTCGCAAAGCTGGCTATTACCCAGCCTGTTGCCCCATCATAAATAGTACTGGTACCATATTGTATATCAATTGCTCAGGGGTGATCATATCCAAAGAGACATTCCCTTTGAAAGATTCGAGAGGTTCGAGTACCATTACAGGTAATTCTCGCTATTCAGCAGTGAATTACGACAGACCGATATATGTGTATCCCGGGTTCTTCTTTTTGACTAATGGAACATACTCAAATGTCCATAATGGCACCAATGATGTAGCTCTTGGGATTGTGCTGTCCCTGGGGGTCCCTTGTAAATATGCTCATAGACAGGTAAAATGGGCGAAGAGAACACTTACAATGGAATTGTGCGAAGGAGTGACGGATATTGAGATAAACAGTTACAGTAATGGTATTACTTTTGGTTATATCCTGTCTGCTATTTTCACGTTGGGGGGAATGGGTATGAGTAGGACTGAAAAGGCTCGGGAATATTTGGGCTGTAAATTGCAGATATTGTCCAATACCACAGTAGCAGCATTATGTGACATCACCATTCAATTAGAAAGTATGAGCATCTATTCTGAACAAACTAGATATGCAGTTGATTTTATTTTAGCAAAAATGGTGGTGCATGCGCAGTTATTGGCGATCAGTGCGTAGTGGGAATAACCAACATGGAAAAGAATATTACTAAGCATATCTTGGACATTATTGAGAATGTCAAAGGCATGGAACCAGGTAATTGGAGTTGGTCCCTTTTTGGAACATGGGGTTGGCTAATAGAAAAAGCAATATATCTTGTTGCTATATTGATACTTTGCTGTGTCCTTGTTCAATGCCTTCCAATGTGCTGCACATATTGTATCTCTGTATTGACTCCAAAGAGGAAGATATCGATTCATGATAATAATGCTCCAATAATGTTACAGAAAGAAATAGATGAAATAATGGCTATAGACGAGGGTGTCTTCGAAACATCTTCTCTTCTCCTAGAGCACACTCCTACTATTGACGACATGACATGTATAAAAAAGCTATGTGTTTTATTATTCATATATGTTCTGCTTTGGTTTCTCATTATAGATGGTTAGCTCATGCTAACAGGAGGGTTTATTAATATTGAGGGGCCCTCCTGTCTGTATATCTTAGCATTCGCGAAACCATCTTGTAATCCGGACGCCATTTTGTATTATAATCGAAACTGCTGCTTGGTTATTTTCGAGAAAACTGGTAAGTTTCGTTTCCCAAGGTTGTGCTTCTCTTCTGTAATTGCAAGTGTCCTCGTTAGTGCATGCCTTTCTTGTTAGATGGAGCCTTTCTCCCACCTGTCTGGTAGGGAGGATAGGCCAGATGACCTTGAACAGTAGATAGCCTGTGCCCGGCTGCAGAATCGAAACTTATGTTCTGTACCCCCATTGTATTATGACACCTGCTAGTGTTTTTCCATAGTAGGCGGGCCTTTGTGGACTTCACAACGTACATAATGTAATTGTATGCTTACGGGGTTCAGTCCCTCGACAGCCATCCCAGGAGGCTGGTCAGACTGGGCTCCGCTGCAGTGTAATAATCAATAAACAATTTGGTTTATATTCTCTACTGTCTGACTGACTCTTCATTCGTAGGAAGGCAGAGAAGGTGGTCGTGAGTGACCCAGGTGGCCCTTTTTGGGTCACTTCCTTCAATGTACAAACAACATTTTTAGGAGGATGATGAATGGTGCTTGCAGATGTCTGCCTTATTTCCTACTTCTTTCTTTCTTTTCTTTCTTGTTTAAGTTGTCTGAAGGTAATCCCACCAGATGTGCCCCTGAAGGCTTCAACCTGAGCTCTGACACATAGGAAAAGTCTGCTGACATTCAAGATGGTTCGCATGAGGGCATGAGTTGGTACTGATTTGCATAAGGCAGGCCTTTGTCTAAAGTGGCATGGAGGGTGAAAAATGATGGACTGGAGGGCGGCCCTAAGCAATTGCCATTGGCTGAGATTAATTCAATGTCCATCTAAAAACTCCATTGGAAAGTAATAGTTCTGTACAAAGGAAATCCTAGATCTGCATAGCAAGGTACTGCTGCAGCAACATAGTATCATGATTGCCTAGCAAAGACTCTGTGAGCTATGTGTAAAGTTAAACCAATAATACAAGATGGCTGCTGCATTTCTAAAACTACATGGGAAGTGATGGCCTTCTGGGAAAAGTAGTTCATCGTTGGGGTGCTGCTACCTAGTGTGTTCTCCAAGCATGTAAAGCCTCTCACTAGAAACTGCCACCATAAATCAAGGCCTGCCAGCTTTTCCTTCCTTGAGATGGAATCAGCACGAGTGGATTTAGAGTATAACTCTGCAGTGGTTTCCTGTGCTTACCATTTTTTAAATGGTAAGTTATGTTTTCAGCCAACCAGGAGCGGCTCGTATCGGGGAAAATAGGCGGGGCAGAGGAGAGGAACGGGGGACGATGGAGACAAACAGAAAAAATAAATAAAACAAAACTTAGCTGCTGCCCTGCTGCCCTCCAGCATCGTGTTGCGCTCTTCTGCTCCTCTTCACTGCAGGCAGGCACAGGCTCCCAACGTGCCCTGCAGCCAATCCTGAAGCTGCTCTCATGGGAGAGCAGCTTCAGTATTGGCCTGAGCACCGATAATTTGCGCTCCAGGACAGACTGGGGGTCTGTGCCTGCTCTTTCTCCAACCCAGCAATGCAGCTGAGTTGGAGAGAACTTCACTGCGCATGTGGGTTTGGTCAGCCTGGGACAGCTGGCCAAACCTACATGTGCAGTGAAGGCATTGCAAAATATTCCCCCTCCAGCCTGTCACTACCCTGGCCCACCCCCAAGCCTCGGCACAAGCTAAATAAAATGGGAATAAAACGGGTTTTAAACCCGTTTTATTATTGTTTCATTTTTCTCATTTTTTAAAGTGCTGGAGGGGGGGGCGACGCTCCTCCGCCATAGCGGAAGAGCCGCCGCTGCAGCCAATCCTCTTTACACTAACGCCCTAAGTACGAGCTGCCAGAGCATGCAGATTTTGCTGCTGTATGCACCAAAATCCACATGCTATTCCCCCAAAACTCTTAACTGGGTGGTTTTGATCCCAGTCAATAAATTCACACTCAGCAGAGTCAGATTTTGTCTTGTGTGATAAATATCTCATCAATTACTGAGCCACTCAAAACGAGGTCCTAATTGTTAATGTTTTATCTTGTCAGTTCATATGTTTGTGTGTTAGTAAAATAGGAACCTTAAGTTTGGCTTGAAAGTTTCAAAATTCCATTAATGGAAAAGTATTGTTTCATGTACTTCATCATCAATGTTTGAAAAGTTTACGTGATCAAAATAGGAAAGTATTTTAAGATGAACTCTTGGTTGTTTTGTTTACAATCACTAATAAAGTTTGGTTTGGCGAGTGTCACCAAGCTGCCATCATGTTCTTCTACCATATATTTGTTTTCCCCTGGTGTTACATTTGGTTTGCATGAAAATTGTTCACAAATTCATACATACATATTATTTCCAAGTCAATTGAACATTTGGTATATTAGCAATCAATCTGATTACTTATAAGTCAACATTTGTGGCATTTTCTCATGCTAAAGTCTTGGGGCCTCATTTATGAAAAGTGTTGCATCGCTGTGTGAAAACAGCGATGCAACACTTTTCAGTGCACCCTTCTTGCGACACCATGGATGCGCCGTATTTACTGTACAGCGCTCCATGTCGCAAGGATTTACAGATACGTCAGTATTACTGATGTATCTGTAGGCACAAAAGTGGCGCATTGCTGGGGTGTGTCTGAAAACAGACGCAACTCCAGCAATGTGTCCTTTCACATGGGGCAGCCCCTATGTGAAAGGGCCTGCATCATTCCTTACACCTGCTGTGAAGCAGGCGAAAGGATTTAACACAGTGGCATCCTAGAAGTGGCATAGTGAAATCTCATAGATTTCACTGCGCCACTACTACTAGCCTTTTTTGCGGGGGAATGCCCACCCTGCATACATTATACCTGACGCAGGTATAATGTAGCACAGGGGTTTACAAAGTGACGCATCTGCCTAGATGCGTCACTTTGTAAATATGGTGGTGTGGCGCATATTTTATGCCGCCGCAGTGTCACAAAAAGTTACACAATGGCAGCGTAAAGGGCTCATAAATAAGGCCCTTCATTTCAACAAGAGGGTGAAATGCACATTTACATCTTGAGACTGTTCCCAAACTTATCCATAAAATGTTACTGATCTTTCAATATAAATTGCCCGATTCATGAACTGCATTTTGCAGTATGTAAAGAAGTTCTATAGTAGTCCTACTTACTACAAAATGCAATTCACAACCCTAGGAGTGTAAATCACCACCTCCACCTCTCCTCTCTTTTCTATGGGGAGGTCTCCGGACATGTAAGCTTACTAATTAGTAGTAAATGTGGGAGGGATCTGGAGTAGTGGAAAAATGGGAACATCTACTATGAAATGGAAGAAGCAACAAAGGATTTAGGAAGGGACATGCTAATACAAACACTCACCCACAAAAGAGTAAGCCCATTTTTTTCTTACCAATTTTTCATTGAGTTTTATACCAGAACAAAAACACGTACAGTACACTTTAGACGTGGAATACAACAGCAGGGTGGTATTTGGGAGAACAACAATAATCTTGTATAAAATCCTCATGTATACACGACAAAATCGTGGTCAGGGGACCCGGGAATTTGAGATTATTGTGGAGCAACACATTAATACCCACATCCAGAGGTAAATGGGAAGATCTCCCCCTAGAGGTTGACTTATCTGGTATTCCAGGCAGAAGTGGACAATACGAAGAGCAAGAAGAAGAAAAAATAAAGAAATTCCCAACAAAACCAACAGAAAAAAGAAACAAGCTAGAAAGATAGGGGAGGAGAGAAAAGGAGACGAGGAAAGGGGGAATATACTGTGCAATGTTGGCAAATCTGTCAGAGTCCTCTAGCCTGGCGGTAGCAACGTTTTCGGGTATCCAACATATGAGCCATGGATGCACTGCACATCCTACGCAACAAAGTAACACCTATGGTAGTTTGGATTTCTTTAAGTATATATTAAAAGAGTCCCATAAGTGTCTTGCACTGGATGCAGTGTTTAGTCTCATGGAGATTATATTGCCTGCACTTCTAATGGAGCATTGCATGTTCCACCACTTTTTGAAGGAGATCGTTGACATTGATTTCCACTCCATTAAGATAACCTTGCCATCCACCATAAGCAGTAGGTCTAGTAGTAGCAAGTCCTGCTCAGGGAGAGACAATGGGGATGGATTCACTGGGATTCCCAAGACAACTGTGAAGAAGTCGATCTTGAACTGTTTTTCAAAGATAGCTTGAATCAGAAATTGGATTCTGCCCCAAAGCGGTTGAATAATTTTACAGGCAAAGAACACGTCTTCCAGAGACTCCACACTCTCTTCGCACTTCCATCAAATGTCCATCTTGGGTAGACCTAATTTGTAAAGCCTTGTGGGAGTCCAATAGGTGTAAGTGTAGGCCAAAACCTGTAATGAGCTAAGGCCTGGGTAATTTTTGCCAAAAAGGAGATTGCCGTATTTTCCCCCATCTTGCATCTGTAAAGGAATTAGTATGTCTTAGATTGAATGTATGTGGACCATTTCTTTTTCAGGCCTCTGAGTAGGTAATTTTTGGTGGACTTGAGCAATTTGTAAATACTTGACGCTGAGTGTCCCATCCTTCCAAAATTACCAAGCAACCCAGGAAGGCCAGGAGTGTGGGGCTGTATCAGTTACCCAATTATACTCTTTAATTTCAGAAAATTATAGAATTCAATGTCAGGAGATCAAATTTTGTATTCAGATTAAAGAAAGTTATGAGATTGAGACATATACCTAGATCCCTTGTAGTGTTTATGTTCCTGTTTTCTCATTGCTCTCAGAATATCATGTTCCCGTCCATTTTAATCTTATGGTTGTGCCACAAGGAGGGTTGCACCGAGTCAGTCATTCTTTTACCCAATAGACTGTCAATGTTATGTTATGTTAAGATGTCTTGTAAAGCGCACAGCTGCCCCAGCAAAGGAGCGTCCCGGCGCTAAGAGCATTGATAGCAGCTGACAGCAAAGACCCAACATAACGAAAGAGAGAAAGAAGGCCAATGGGCCGTTAAGCGCCATAATGGCAGACAGATGGGCGTGGACTGCAGAAAACTTAATGGGAAGGGAACAGATGAGTCTTTAGTGCTTTTCGAAATGCTAGATGGTTATCCATAATCCGGATATGTACAGGGAGGCCATTCCATAGCTTCGCTGCCAATGTGCGAACAGAGCGCCCACCGGCGCGAGCCCTCCTCACTCGCGAGATAGATACCAGGTGTTGGCCTGCTGAGCGCAGATGACGGGTGGGTATATAGGCGGAGAGCAAGCCTGCTAGGATACCGGGGGTGGGGGGTTCAAGATCTTAAACACAAGGCAGAGAGACTTGAACTCCACCTGTCTCACCACCGGTAACCAGTGTAACTGACGAATGGCACTGGAGGTGGAGCAGCGTCTGGGCATAGCAAGAAGAGTTCTGGCGGCAACATTTTGGGCCCTCTGCAGTCTCGAAATCTCCGTCTTGTTGACCCCCAGATAGAGCGAGCTGGCATAGTCCAGTCTCGACAGCACAGATGCCTGGACAATCATCTGTCGGATGAAGGGGTAAAAAAAAAACAACAGAGGTTTGAGACTGGCAGAATACTAAAGCATGCCGCCGCCACCTTCTTAGTTTAAGTTTGAAAACTAAGCGCCGAGTCAACCCAGACACCAAGATTTTTCACCACCTGTTTGGGGGTGGGTGAAGGGCCCAGGGTGGTGGGCCACCACTGTTCACTCCAAAGCTCAGGATCTTTCCCTACCAGTAGGACCTCAGACTTACTGGCATTGAGCTGGAGACAGTTGGCAGTCATCCACCCTGCAACATCCGCTAGACCGCTCCGAAATTTAGCAGCATCATTCAGACAGTCATTGGAGAGGGCGACTACTAATTGTGTGTCATCAGCATATGACACAATAGTCAGCCCTCTCCTCTTGGCTATCGCGGCTAGGGGCTGGACATACAGGTTGAAAAGCGTTGGACTTAACGCAGAGCCCTGCGGTACTCCCTGTTTGATGGAATGCACTCTGGATGTGAAAGGGGGGGCCGACACCTGAAATCAATCAATCAATCAATCAATCACAGAATTTGTAGAGCGCACTACTTACCCGCGAGGGTCTTAAGGCGCTGGGGAGAAAAAAGGGGGGGGGGGTGCTGCTACTGGTCGAACAACCAGGTCTTGAGTAGCCTCCTGAAGGTCAGCAGGTCTTGGGTCTGTCGTAAGCTTAGTGGAAGGGTGTTCCAGGTCTTGGCGGCGAGGTGGGAGAAGGATCTGCCGCCGGTGGTAGTTCTTCGAATGCGAGGGACAGTGGCGAGGGAGAGGTCGGCGGAGCGGAGCTGGCGGTTGGGGACGTAGAAGAGGAGTCGTCTGTTGAGGTAGGCTGGGCCAGTCTTGTGGAGTGCCTTGTGTGCGTGGATGAGGAGTTTGAAGGAGATTCTCCTGTCGACGGGGAACCAGTGCAGGTTCCTCAGGTGGGGGTGATGTGGCTGTGGCGTGGTCCATCGAGGATCAGGCGTGCGGAGGCGTTTTGTATGCGTTGCAGTCGCTTGATGAGCTTGGCCGGGGCTCCCGCGTAGAGGGCGTTCCCATAGTCAAGTCTGCTACTGACGAGGGCCTGGGTGACTGTTCTTCTTGTATCTGTCGGGATCCACCTGTAGATCTTGCGAAGCATGCGGAGGGTGTTGAAGCAGGAGGAGGAGACTGCGTTGACTTGCTTGGCCATGGAGAGCGATGAGTCGAGGATGACTCCCAGGTTGCGTGCGTGGTCGGTGGGTGTCGGGGCTGCTCCTAGTGTCATTGGCCACCAGGAGTCGTCCCAGGCTGAGAGGTTGGAGCCGAGGATGAGGACCTCTGTCTTGTCCGTGTTCAGTTTTAGTCGGCTGATCTTCATCCAATCGGCGACGGCCTTCATTCCTTCATGGAGGTTGGATTTGGCGGCGAGGGGGTCCTTGGTGAGGGAGAGGATCAGTTGAGTGTCGTCGGCATAGGAGATTATGTTGAGGTTGTGCTGTCTGGCGATGCGTGCGAGCGGGGCCATGTAGATGTTGAACAGTGTTGGGCTGAGGGATGATCCCTGGAGTACGCCGCAGATGATCTCGGAGGCTTCGGATCGGAATGGTGGGAGGCGGACTCTCTGGGTTCTGCCGGCGAGGAAGGAGGTGGCCCATTCCAGGGCCTTGTCTCGGATCCCTGCGTCGTGGAGGCGTCCGCGTAGAGTGCGGTGGCAGACAGTGTCAAAGGCGGCGGAGAGGTCCAGCAGGATGTGGGCTGCGGTTTCACCGTTGTCCAGCAGGATCCTGATGTCGTCGGTGGCGGCGATGAGGGCAGTCTCAGTGCTGTGGTTGCTGCGGAACCCTGATTGGGGTGGGTCCAGGATGCTGTTTTCTTCGAGGTATCGGGTTAGCTGTTTGTTGACGATCTTCTCGATGACCTTGGCTGGGAACGGAAGCAGGGAGATGGGCCGGAAGTTCTTGAGGTCTCTCGGGTCCGCCTTGGGTTTTTTATGTAGGGCGTTGATCTCTGCGTGTTTACAGCTCTCTGGGAAGGTCGCGGTCTCGAAGGAGAGATTGATGACGTTGCACAGGTGGGGTGCGATGGAGCTGCTGGCTTTGTTGAAGATGTGGTGCGGGAAAGGGTCTGACGGGGAGCCGGAGTGTATTGTGCTCATGGTCTTGATGGTGTCATCGATGTTCACGCTGGCCCAGGCTGGCAGGGGGTCGTGGTCGATGGTGTGCGGCGGGTCTGGTGCATCGATCTTAGTTGGGGCTGTCTGGGTGTTGAAGCTGTCGTGGATGTCGGCGATCTTGCGGTGGAAGAAGGTGGCGAGGGAATCGCACAGGGCTTGCGACGGCAGGATGTCGTTGGTGTTGGAGCTGGGGTTGGAGAGTTCCTTCACGATGTTGAAGAGCTCCTTGCTGTTGTGTGCGTTGTTGTCGAGGCGGTCTTTGAAGGAGATTCTCTTGGCGGACTTGATGAGGTGGTGGTGGTTACGGATGGCGTCTTTGTGGGCTGCGTGGCTGTCCGGTGTCTTATCACTGTGTCATTTCTTCTCTAGTTTCCGGCAGGTACGCTTGGAAGCTAGGAGTTCCGAGGTGAACCAGCTGGCTCTTTTGGTGGTGTCACTGTGGGTGAGTTTTTTCAGCGGGGCGAGGGTGTTGGCACAGTCGTCCATCCATCGTCTGAGGTTGCAGGCAGCGTCGTCGGTGTTGGATGGGTCGGAGGGAGGGCTGAGAGCGAGGTTTGCCCGTAGTTGGTCTTCAGTGACTTTGCTCCAGCAGCGGCGTGGGATCTGTTGGGTGCGGTGGTGTGTGGTGGGGTTCTGGAAGGTGAAATGGATGCAGCGGTGGTCGGTCCAGAGGAGTTCCGTGGTGTGGCTGAAGGAGACGTGGGAGCTTGAGGAGAAGATGGGGTCAAGCGTGTGGCCGGCGGAATGGGTCGGTGTTGTGACGAGCTGGCTCAGACCGAGGTTGCTGTCGTTGTTGTTCTCCAGGTGAAAGTTCAGGTCTCCGAGGAGGATGTAGTCGGTAGAGGTCAGGGCGAGCGTGCTGATGAAGTCGGCGATGGAGTCGCTGAACTGGGGTCGGGGCCCAGGGGGTCTGTAGACAAGGGTGCCTCTAAGGGTGGTGTTGGGGTCCGTGTGGATCTGGAAGTGCATGTGTTCGGCGGTGCTGAGAGTGTCGTCGGTGCTGGTCGAGACCCTGATGATGTTCTTGTGTACGATGGCGATTCCTCCTCCTACTGCGTTGATGCGGTCTCTACGGGTGATCTTATAGCCGTCTGGGATGGCTATGGCGATGTCGGGGGCGGAGGAGTCGTTCATCCAGGTCTCTGTCAGGAAGGCGACGTCTGGTGATGATGTGTCGAGCAGGTCCCAGAGCTCGACGGCGTGTTTGCGTGCGGAGCGGGTGTTCAGTAGGATGCATCGGAGGTGGTTGAGGTACTTCTTGGCGGGCGCCTCGGTGGCTCTGAGGCTGGTGTAGCTGCAGTTCCAGCAGGTGAAGGGACCATGGGTGCGTTTCGGGGCGGCCTTGAAGCAGTTGTGCGTCCGTCCGGGGTTGAGAGCGTGGAGTGTGGTGGCATCGTATCGGCGTCGGTCCTCGAGGCTGGAGCGGGGGGCGCACGGCCCAGGGCCTATCCGAAAGGAAAGAAGTAAACCAATCCAGGGCGTGGCCCACGATGCCAGCCTCCTTCAATCTCCGTAACAAAGTCTGGTGAGAGACCGTATCAAATGCGGCACTGAGATCCAGTAGGATCAGTGCCGAGGTACGTCCCTCATCCAGTGCTGCTCTTAAATGTTCAGTCACAGCTAGGAGGGCGGACTCTGTGCTGAAACCCGGGCGAAAACCGCACTGGGAGGAGTCCAGTATATTATTCTCCTCCAGATAGCCTGACAAGATAGAATTAACATAGGCTTCGGAGATCTTGGAGGTCCAAGGCAGCAGGGAGATAGGGCGAAAGTTCTCCAGTTTCGCTGGATCTAGGGTAGGCTTCTTTAAAAGAGGCATTACCATGGCCTGCTTCCATGACCTAGGAACTGTAGCCATAGACAAAGACATGTTAATAACCTGGCCCAGAGGTGTAAGTAGCACAGGTAACAGTCTCATTAGATATTCAGGCTTCATGGGGTCAGTTGGGGAGCCAGATTTAACCTTCCTGCAGAGTATACAGAGTGCTTCTTCAGTGATTGGCGGGAAGGTGGCCAATGTATGGGCGGGGGGTGGGCCCCCAACATCAAAGCCCATGCCCACCTGAGTGAAGGTCTTATAGATGTTATCCACCTTATTTATAAAAAAGGTGGCAAGGTCCTCACATTGTTCATCTGACTTAACGGCGGCCGCCACCGGAGCCCCAGCATTTTTGAGATTTTTAATGATGGAGAAAATCTTCTTGGAGGGTTTATAGCGGTTTCTGATCTCGTCGGCAAAATGGGTAGCCCGTGCCTTCTGAACAGCCCTATGATATTGCTTGATGGCTGACTGATAGCGGCCCTTCAGGATATGATCAAAGTCTCGCCTCCACTTCCACTCCAACCGCTTGCATGTTTTACGCATAGTGGACAGGTTGTTATTATACCATGGGTTAGACTTAGTGCTCCGACACCTAGATTGTTTGGCCGTCTATCAGTAATAAGGTAGATATTGTATCTAAGATTATGGGTTTCGAGAGTTCCAGTGATAGTTTTGCAACATAACGGATAGAGAGGGTAGAGCTGAGTTTGTCTTTTACAAAGAGGATGACAGTGAGATTGGCAACCTCACTCTAAAGAAAGTTAACCAATGGGGCTATCATCATTTTGATCATCTCCGTCCAACCCCACCAAGTAGCATGTTTGGGAGACTATGTATTCAATACATCTTTAATTTTGGACAGCATTTTTTTTCATTAATGGCCAGGGAGGCCTTCAGATCTTTATCAAATCAGATGCCTAGGTACTTGAGGGCATCTGGTTGCCACTTCAGGCCCAAATTGCCAATCACTGATGCAGTGCAGTACACATTAAGGGGCATTGTGCCACCGTTGCGTCACTAATTTTGATGTGACTGCGGCACAGGCAGTAATTCATATCTACAAGTCGACACAGGTGGCCAAATTCATCAGTTTTTGTAGGCCTGCATCAAAAAATACCTGCGCCAAAACCGTCTGCAAAATGCACAGAGTCAAATATGCAAGGTAGGCATTCCCCCCTAAACTCTAACATAAAACTACCACAGTGATATTTATGGTTTTACCAATGTGTGACAGATCATCAGGAGGCGGTGCGTAGAGCCTGAAATGCGTCAACATTTCTTCCCATCAGCAACCCAGGCATAGGAAATTATGCAGTGGCTGTTGTAGATAAAGACAAGCCACACAAAACAATTTGGCAAGCTCAATTATGCCATGGAGGTGCTCATTCTGTAGCTGGGAGTTGTGAGGAGACCACCATCACCACGTACGCAGTGCAGGCGAAGGAAGCATGGGTTTTGCCAGCGGATTTCCATCATTGACTTCAGGGAGAATGAGGTCATCCGATAGTACAGACCCAGGAGGGACTCCATAATAGAACTGTTGAACAAGATAGCACCAAAGCTCCAGCCACCAACTGCCAGGCCCACCAACATCCATCCGCAAGTCAAGCTGATTGCAGTCCTCCACATGCTGGCACATGGTTCCTTCCAGATCACAACAGCCAGAGTGGCACGAATATCGCAGCCATCTTTTTCTGCCTTCCCACCCTCTGTCCTGGATGCCAACATCCGCCTCACACCCCAGTTCCTCCTCTTCCAAAACACCCAACAACAGCAGCTGGAGAACAAGCAAAGTTTCTATGCCATTGCAGGATTTCCACATGTGCTAGGTGCCATGAATTGCAGACCTGCAGAAACATCACACATGTACAGGAATTAGAACCATACCTCCTCCATCAACTTCCAGGCCATCTTAGACCATTTGGGGATGTTTACCAATGTACTAGCAAAATACCTGGGGAGCGTACATGATGAATACATCTTCAGGCATTGCATCATCAATGAGCTCTTCCAGAATGGGCGATATGTAAATAGCCTACTTGTTGGTAAGCAAATCTACATAACAGACCTACTAACATTTAGAAATGTATGACATAATATCCATTGGTGTGCCTGTCGACGGAGCTAGGGCCATATGTATGAGGGGTGTGCTTTATATTTGCACCATGCGTCATGTGTAATCATACCCCAAAGTCAGACATGTTAAGACACACAAAGACACTTTGTGTGCCTTTGAATGGCGTAAACAACCAGAGCAATGGGACACTGTGCAAATGCAGTGTTGCATCACTGTGTGAAAGGGAGGGGTTCCATGGGCGTTGTGTAGGTGTCTCCATGCAACTCCCATGGTTAATGAGGCATGTCATGTATACCACACCGGGTAAACTTGGAAACATGTCAAATCTATTGGTCTCCCCAGGTAATGTGTAACAAGGATAAATAACTTAAGTCATCCAAGTAACTCCTGCTTCCTATGTGTGCTGCATACTGTGACACACATACATAGACGATCAGTCCTCTAAAGGTTCATTATGAAAAGGAAGGTGCCCTCTCCTGCACAAGTCAATCCTGTATGCATTGCAGGCATCTTAGCACCATGGTGCAAGTGTTTGTGCTAGGCAGCCCATTGTGTGCAAGGCCAGGGTGAAAGGACAGGAATGTACTGTATAGACTAAATACTGTGCACTACTGCCCTTTCTCAGGGACTGAGCACAGATAGGTGACTTGCTCCACTGCACAGTGCCACTTACCCAAATATCTGGGCCCTTGTGTCATGTGCACATGGTGGGAAAAATGCACTGCAATATGTAGCAAATGATGTTCCACATTGGCATGCTGTCTAATCTGTCAATGGCAGTAGCTACAGAACATCAGTGAATAGTTATGTGCCATTTCACTCTGTGTGGATGGATGGAACCAGATCATCTGCACTAAGTAACAAATCACAAATAAAGCTATGTGATATGTCAGACAAGCCAATATGAGTACAAAGGCAACACAAGAGATAACTGTGAGATGAGTATCTTCTCAATGACGTACCTGCTCTCGGTATCAGTCAAAGGTCAAGAATTTCAGTGGTGTGAGAACAAGTACAGTGTAAATAAGTAAGTGTGTCACACATGGCAGTATACATGTATGTTGACCAAAGTTTCAGGAGCAACATAGGAAGTAGTATTTGGAAAGGCCATGTGTGGCATGCTATGTCAGTGTAGGCCCCAGACATGTGTAAATGTCAATACTGTCTCACACTGTGACACCAACAGTACAAAACACACATATGTCACAGCCATATTGACAGTCTACGTACACACATAGGTTCACAGCCGCATTGACAGATGTAATCAATGTGATGGCTCACCTGTCCTGTTGTGTAAGTTGCCCAAATGAAAAGCATATGAATCCAGCAATGTGAATTTCATAAAGTCTAACACAATACTGGTAAACATGTCATACATCAGTCATCAACATAGAATAAAATACATCCTGGACAAGGCACCACAGTGTACTCAGGAAACATTAACTTGCCACTGCAATGAGGAAAGAATCAAGGCATAGAAGTACACAATCCCCTACAAGTTACTGTCATACGCATACATGTGAAGACCAAAGTATTGTGTCCAGGTCTGTGGTAGACAGATACTTGTAATTTCAGAAAGGGATCTCAGGCAAGTAGTTATAAAATAAGATGGAGGGCACACTAAAAGACACATGGCGAAACAGTCTTATTGATACAAAAGTAGAAAAATCCTTTTAATCTTATGGATATGTCACTGTGTCTTTAAGAATGATTATTAACAGAGAAAATATACAATATATAAATAACATACATGATAGTCATCAGACAAACTAATACTCATACATACCCATGCATACATCCACTTCTCATCCCTCTCATTAGCAATATGTTGCAAAAGTACATTATGTTTGTACACTATATATTTATGTCACAAAATTAAACAATATTTTTAATTGACCAATACAGCAAAAATCTGTACATATTTGTAGTCAAAGAACGAAATTCCCATGGATTTACAGAATTTAGTTCTTTGGCCACAAATGGCCAGTTGGCTGTTCGAAGGGTCACGATAGGACACAAGTGGATTCCCTACCTCGACGAAAGTGTGACCACAGGAGAGACCCACCCCGAATAGACCATGCAGCAATTAGCGCAACCAAACTAGGTTGTTCCTAACTGAAATTTTCATAAGGGAGAAGTTGTTCCTAACTGAAAATTTCATAACTGAGAGGTAGGTCCTCTCCATACACATATTCTTTCTCTTTGGGTACTCTGCACTGACTGCTTGCAGTATACCGACTCACAGATACAGCCCTGATGAATGCCATAGGCGAATAGGCCAACGAAAGGCAGAAACATGTTGACATGAATATTTACTCATATGCAGAGACGCATATTGGTCATTACACCCATATATGCCTCCTGTAATCACGCCTTTAGTAACTTTTTAATAGACCTGGGATACCACCTGAATAAAGGACACTTTTGTGGTCTATCCTAAGGTATTTTTAACCAGTCAGCTGGATTACAGTATTATGCAGAAAAGATATATCTAAGAACTCCCTCAGGTAAGCCTCAGCCAGAAGTCGAGTCCGCCCTGGTAGAACCATCTTCCCAGGGTGGGACGAGGTGGCAAATTATGAAGCATGTCACATTATGTGAGCCAACCTCGTACAATTATTGGAATTGCCCAAAAAAACTGGGAGTGAAGTAGGTAGCGATAGCTGGGATGTCAACACATCTCTTTCTCACGTCTTGTTAAATTATCGCACTGAATTAAGCACCAGGGTGTCAGGCCATTTTTGTGTGTTGATTAGTGACTAAGGGCAGGGGTGAACCCACTAATGCCCAGTAGATCTCCCTTTATGTGATAGAATATATGTGTGCTGCATGTCATGATGTTTGTTTACTTACGACACGTATGGATGACAGTAGAGTTCCCCTAATGTCTTGTGATTACAAACAATGGGGCATAGTATGTGTATAGCCACACAGTGCAGCACAGATAGTCTCCCTCCAGTATGACTATGTGTGAAAGGACATTGCAAGTAATGGGCTGTACCTAACTGAATACGAAAGAATCATGCCTTTTCCCTGTGCCAATTCTGTTTTGGCTGCCTAGGGCCTACATAGGCCCACTTGCACCATGGAGCAGGGATGCAACTATTGCATAGAAGAATAACGAAATTATACTGTGAGCCAAATTCCACCATCTATGTGTGCTGCAAAAAAGTGCGGAGGAGATTTATATGTCGAAGTTCTTGTAATGCCACTCCTGGGAATGTATTACTCACTGGCACATTTCCCAGTTTACCTGGTTTGGTATGTTTGGGAATGCATATTTAACCATCGGGTGTACATGGGAACCCCCATGCAATGGTCAAGGAGCCTCTCTCTGGTGCAGAGAGAGCCAATGCAGTGATTTGCAATACATTGTGTCACTCATGATTAATGACACTTCTCACGGCTACACAAGCTGGCCTCGTTTGGCTCAAACAATATGTAAACAGATATCTGTAACACATCTACCATGATGCATTGTGCAAGCCCCACATATATTGAGTCAGACATATAGCCCTGAGTGGAGATGTGTCTTTACCACCACATCACATGGTGGACCTTACCTAGCTTTGTGTGCAAATAAGTGGCAGTCTGACTATCAAATGTGCCATATAGTAAATACAACATACAGTGGCGGATGGTGACATTTGAAAGTGGTGAGGCGTAAACGTTGGGCATGATTTTTATATAGCAAGCGATGTGAACAAGTTCAATGGACAAACCTGGGGTCCAGGGGGAGTCCCTCTCCTGAGAAAGAAATGAAAAAAAGATTGGCAAATGGTGCATTTTAAAGCAAATGAATGTAGCGATAAAGCAAGGCTTATAAAGCAGTGGGAACGTATAGTCTTGAAATATTAAACACATTGAAAACTGCCCCATATCTTCTTGCATTCATTTGTTCAACAGTTACTGTAGTAATGTGTAAATTGTTCTGCATGACAACTTTAGCCCTTTAAAATGTATGCTTGCCCGGTGTCTTGCACTGCATGCAGCATTAACTTTGGAAAAATATGCTCTAATCAGACTTTGAGAAGCACCCACAGATGCTAGCTGTAACAAGTCATATAGAAAGATGTACAGACAGGTCTTTAAGTGAGATGAAAAAAGTGGGTGCTCTCTATAAAGGAACTTCAAATACATTTCTGTGATTCCCATAGTGTGCCACCAGACCGGTATTTTGAGATGTAATTTTATCCAGATAAATGGCACAGCAACTGACATACCCCTAAAGCCTGTCAGTATGATTGCCTTTGTCACCGGGTGTTAGCTGTTTAAGATAAATGAGTAACAACAATGATTTCTTATAAATAATTAACATTGGAAATGTTTAAATTCTGAAATAGTGAGTCTGTGAATTAAATAGCATTGAGGCCCGTGGAAGGAGTTTTGGCCTTCAATTATGTGTGCTGTATGTTAGATATGTATCCTCTTTTTCTCTGCATATCTTGTCCAACTCCACATCTTCAACCCCCTCTCTTTCCTCTTCAGCATCCTCTTTTCACTCTTCCCCGAATGCCCTTCCTCGCATCTCTGTCACTTCACCGCCCCCAACATGCACTGCACTCCCTCAAATGTAAGCACTTTAATTCCTCTTACTTTTGCCTTGCAAATATTTTGACATCAGTGTACCCCCTTCACACACATATCAAAAGAATTTCAGTTGCAAATGGAATACATAAACATTGTTCTGTGTGCTCTGCAGAGAGGCCAACCCACTGACACGCACTTTGTTTGGCTTTAGCCTTAGCGCCTGAGCGCTCAATCAAAGCCCCTCATAAACACCTGCCCTGGCTCAAGCCTCAAAGTATGCACAGAATAAAATACAGATAAACAACAACATTATAAAATAGCTAACTTGTGGGGAATGCAAGATTAAGTAAAGCATGTAAAATAAGAGAGGAACTAAATCGCTGAAATGCATTCCCTTGACGTTTTTAACATTCATTGTTTGCAAGTCAATCCATGTTTTTAGTATCAGTGTTAACTTAGGGACATGTACACAGGGCCAGTTTTAATGCCATACATCAGAGAACTGGCCACTGTAAGCACGTTACACAGTAAGCACATATCTCTCGCTTTGGGCCTGACTTGGATATTTGGATCCATTTCGCAAGAAAACAAGAGGGAACCCTGCTCCTTATTTGGATCCATTTCACAAGGGAGCAAATGCCGCAGCTCCACTTCTAAAGGAGCGAGCAATATTTAGCGAGGCCCTGGGGTGTCACAGTGGGGGAGGTTAGCGTGATGAGGTGTCTTGGCACAATACAGAGAACACAGCATCAGCTTGCAAACACTTACCATTACCAAGAACAAGGCACCGGATCAAAAGTGCTCGCATCCACTCTCACTAATGAGGAAAGGGTGGGATCTATGCCTTTGAATGACGGACGTCTGAAATCACGCAGGGATGAAGTCTCCTACGCCCGAAACCGGGACGCTTATTGCGTCACTGACCTACAGTGTGCATACAACCAGAGACCCCAATGGCAATGAAGGGCTTTAAAACAGAAAGCCCTGCGTCGTGCGTCGCGTTAAGAACGTTGATTTACTGCCTGTCTTCCGTCTCCTGCTTCAGAGCGAAGCGGGGCAGGCAGCCTGAAACAGACAACCCAGATGAAATACATCAATTTATTTAGAGATACAATCATATCTCTAAATAAATAAATCTATTTTATATTTTTTAATGTAAATGTGCAGGAATTTTCAGAGGGGCGCAGCCCCACAGCCCTAATGGAGAAACCGCCCCTGAATTCTTTTTAAATATCCAGCAAATCAGCAAGCTGGGTGGCACTTACACTGTAGTATAGGTGAGTCAGCCTATCTCTGGGCTTCCCTAAGTGTGCGTTGCATCTGTAACACACCTCCTGGCAGGATTTCTGACAGATTGAATGAATAAAGATGTTGTACAGAATAGGGAATACAATAGCATGGCACATAGACCCAAGGAGCATTCTTCACATGTACATATGACTGTGGGGGACACTTAGGTGTGTATCCTGGTAAAGGCTCTGACAACTTAAGTGTGACCAGAATGCTCCTGATTCCAGCCATGCTGTGCTGCCATGTTGCCTGCTGTTCCATAGGCTGGGTGAAGAGGAATGCACATGCACTCCTTGTACCGAGACTCGCAACACAGGCCATGTGCTGGCCCAATGGCCATGAAGTGATAGGGACATGAACCAATTGCACCCAGCCATATTCACCACCTGGACACCGCTCTCTGTCACACAGACTTGTCAAGCAGGGCTAACCCAGTCCAAAGCTGTGCCAATTAGCATGCAACACTGGATGTAGTCACGCATACATGACTTAACTGCAGTATCAGCACAGCTACCTAAGTCCCATCAAGCCGACTTCAAACCACAATAGGAAGATAATTTAGTAAATGTCTCAATACAATACAATTATTGTGTTGTTCCCTTCACAATAAATTGTCACCCAAGATGTAACACTTAAGGAGGTATTATGTCAGACATAAGCACACTATGACCAATGAAATGTCAAACATAACTAAACGTATGACTTGCCTGCTATACCTGTAGGACCAATGGAAGTGTGTCCAAGCTGTGATTTTCTGATTTTCACAGTCCTCTACATTAGATCCCACACATTAGGCCAGTAGCATGGTTCAGAACCCACGCAAACTCCTGTTGCGTAGTGCATTGCACCAGTTGCCCCGGTCGTAAGCCTCACATCGAGGCCAATGAGTGTATAATACTGCATAAGGGCCAATGCACTGTGTGTTCATCACACACTGGCAATTTCAGTACTGATGTGTCATTAAAAAATGAAGCATTTGTTGAAAACAGGCGGAACACACCCAGGAAATGATGCATTGGGTGTGGCAGGCTGCATACTAGGAAGTGTGAAGTTACTTTCACTTTCTCTTACTCTCTGTTATTCTGTTCTGGGTGCTGGAGATGTTTGGAGGGTGGCTGTGTGATTGTTGATGTTTTTGGTCTTGTCAGTGTGTGCTCTGTGTCTATACTGCGTCTTTGTCTTACCCTTTTTGTCCTGTTGTACAGTTTTGTCAAGTTATTGTCACTGTATTTAACCCCGGGCGGAGAATTCCGCTCCGCCCGCGGAGTGTGCGGAGATTTGCCTTCTCCGCGTTCCGCGGAGAACGCAGAGAAGGCAAATCTCTGCACACTCTGCAGCGGAGCGGAGTTGGCCAGCTCCCGCCTCCACCCCCCTATTATGACAAGTAATTAAACATTAATAAAAAATAAATTTAAAACCACTTACCTGTACTGCGGCATCTCCGGGCTGCCCTCATCCTCTTCCTCACCGTCTCGCTAATCCTTGTGAAAACTGCACCTTGGAGTTTGACCGGACATGCGGATTTGCGGTCCACAACATGCAGGCCTTATTTTGCCTGTGAGAATTCCAACAGTCTTCAGCGCAATATACTGGAGAATACTGCCATTGGGCTACTACACTATAGGAAATCATCTGATGATTTTATAAGCCCTGATGAAGTTCCCCGTGAGGGAATGAAACACGTTGGCTGAGCGTTGCTTACTATTGAACTTTCATATAAAATTTAAATTTGAAATAAAGGATTTTTTTGATATTAGATTAAGCCTACTGGACTTCATTGCCTGGCGCACCCCCACTTGTAGTATTTTATCTGGAGCACAGAGGCGTCACGCAACGGCTGGCGCTGGGGAGTATTGCGCAGGACCAGGATTTGTTGGAACTAGCGTGAGGTGCAGAGCTAGGAGTCCGCCGTTGAAATTGTGGATAAATTTGTGTGAGGCATCGAGGAGTAAAGACAGCAAGGCCTTTTGGAGGGTGGTAAACGCTCCTTTTCTGCAAGATCAGGGGGGCGCCTCTCTTGATACTCATACAGATAAATCCACCGCTCTCTCATTTTCAGAGTATCTTTAATATAGCGAAGGATAGCGCTACAAAAAAACTGGGCGACTTAATGATTGCCCAACGGGGGTTGGAATTCTCGTTAGAGGAAATTTTAGCTTGCACTCTCTCAATCATCTATCTTAAAGGCAGCAGGGCCGGATGGAGTTCCTTTAGATATTTTCTTGGGATGTAAGAACTTATGGTCTCCGCACCTGTAGCAAGTTTTTAATGCTATCTCTAAAGTGGGTCCTCCAGTATCATGGAAACAATCGGTGTTTATTCCCATATATAAGAAAGGGGACCCCATGAATCCAGCAAATTACCGCCCAATCTCTCTGCTGGATAGCACGGCGAAATTAATGGGGAGATTGCTCCTAAATAGACTGGAGGAGTGGGCAGCGGTCAACAATGTTTTAGCAGAGACTCAATATGGGTTTAGAAAAGGGAGGGGAACGATAGACCAAGGACTTAATCTGGTCTTACTTGCAGCAAAGTATGTTTGAGCAAAAAAGGGACAGTTTTATATGGGTTTTGTGGATTTGTCCGCGGCCTTCGACTGTGTAGACCACACAAAACTGTGGGCTCTTTTGGAGGTGATGGGCGTGGACAATTCCATTATTCTTTTTATTAGGGCGCTCTATAGAGAGGCGGGGGCTGTAGTTAGGTGTGGCAAGCAAGGGGAATATACAGAAACCTTCGAAATTGAAAAGGGGGTGTGCCAGGGGTGCGTTCTCGCCCCCTTTTTATTCTCCCTGTACACCAATAAATTTAATAATGTCCTGACCGCACAGTGCATAGATGTTCCATCAGCGGGCGGCTTACCAATGCCCGCGCTCTTCTATGCAGATGATGCAGTTTTGATGGCCAGGACACCTCTGGCCTTACAGCGCCTGATTGGCTCCTACTCAACTTTTATGGCCGAACTGGGTTTGCTAGTTAATAGATCGAAAACCTATATTATGATAGCGGGAATGGAAAGAAAAAGTCTATTTAATTTTATTTAGACGGGGGATCGCTGGAACGAGTAGAGTCCTTCATGTATTTAGGCCTCTTCTTTGATTCCAAACTTAACTGGGCGCCCATGGTTGCAAACAGAATTAATTTGCTGCAAAGAAGCATTGCCGCCCTGTGGAAATGTGCCTCTAAATTGGGTAAAAAATCAATTAGCGAGATGTTAGAAATATATTCGGCAAAATCAGTAGCCATAGCCACCTATGGCGGGGAAAGATGGGGCACAGCTGATGTGGACACCCTGCAGAAAGTGGAGGACAAGTTTGCTAAAAAATTACTTTCAGTCAAACCGGCGTGTTTGGATATGATCGCTCATAAAGAACTTGCCCTCCCTTTTATTACTGACGCAATTAAACTGGCCCCACTCCTTTTATGGTTGCGCATTTGGAAAAGGGACACGGTTGGGTTAAATCAAACTATAATAATAGCTAATAGTATCCCCTGGCTAGTATATGTCAGAAAGTCTCTCACAGATCTGGGCTTAGCTGATTTGTATATAACACCACATAAATGTTTGGCTTTTCCCAAGACAAAGCTGAGAGAGGCCTTCTTTAATAAATGTGAGCTAGAAAGATGGTAACGCAACCAAAGCAAAATCACGGTTACTTATTACCATACTTTGCCCAGAGTGCCCACGGGCCATGACTCTTATCTCTCCTTTGTTACAAATAATATGCATCAATGCCTTTTAACAAGGATGAGGTTAAATCTTTTTTCCTTGATGGTAGGATACCCAGCACATGAACACTCATTAAATAATTTGCCGCTATGTCCCTGTGACGGATTGTCTACCCAAACTATGTCCCATATTTTATTCTTCTGTTATTTTTATAAATTGGAAAGGAAAAGGATATCCTCCCCTTGTTAACAAAAATTGAGCCTATATTCTCACTCTTCAGTTTTGCAGTTATCAACTCCCTGGAAACTCCATACATCTGTTTCATGGTTGCAAAATTTTCATACTCAGTTCTTCAGACTAGGAGAAGCACTACAGATAGGGAAGTTGTTTTATTTGACCATTTTTACTAACTGCCACTTTTTGAAAATTAATTGCTGTTTGGTTTTAAATATGCTAATTGGAATTGCTAAGGGGGTGGTGGCTTCTTAACTGTATGTTGTAACAAATTTGGCTTATAATGAATAGTTGCTAGTTCTAGTAATGAGGTTACTTGTAAATATTGTTATTTTAAATGGATAAAGCATAAAAATTAATTCATTATTTGATTTTAAACTCCTCTTTGATCAACTGGCACTAGGAAAATTTTATTCTGTACTTTTATGCATATATCAAATGCAAATAAAGTTATTTGATTGATTGATTGATTACTGTTCGCAATTGGCAGCAGAAGTAAGCCATAAACAAAAACAAGCGACAACTTCGCTAACAAAGAGGGAAAGAAAACGTTTGATGAAAGCAAGGAAAAGTAAATCAACCAGACAGGGGCCAAACACAACCACTGCATTAATTGAGCATGACAGGAAAAAAGACAAAGACAACATAAAACAAATCATCACGGACGTAGCACGCTCCGAGGATTGCGCCATCCCACCCACAAAAGAGGCCACTGCCGCAAGCAGCCAAAATCAACAAGAAAGTGAAAGATTTCCATTAAAGAAAATATACAGCATATTTAAGCCCTTGGATGGACGAGAGATAAATGACTCAACCACCCAGGTCATTCAAACAATGAATACTATACAAATACCAAGGGGCAAAACGACCGTAGTTAGCACACTCTGCCCACAGGATGCCGTCACCAACAGGCCAGCCGTCCGAGAAGAGAGGCGTAACATTAAAGAAATCAGGATATGCGCACATTGCTTGGGAGGCAAGGAGGACAACCCTGCCACGAATCTCCAAAGCACTCAACAAAACAGAACACGAGATTACTCGAACTCATTCTCAGACCATCCAGAGTTTATTGAGGCCATAACAGAGACCGAAAGCAGCTCAGCCAAAGAACAACAACTCTATTCTTCATGTAAAGGCCATAAGATAGACCTGGTCCCACATTATGTCTCGAGGGGAGCGCACAACATTTTAAACAGAAGTGCATTATTAAAACTATTTAAAGCTCTTCCTACCCTGAGCCATATCAAAACCAGTGATTTCGAAATTATAGAGTTTAAACCCAATCCTAATTTAATCGGTCAAGAAATTACAACAGCAACATGGTCCGAATGCTCCTTTGTTGAACAGATCTGGCGGCAGAAGGAGTCCATCTTCAAATGGGGTATTGAGCTAAAAAATGCTGAGTACCCCTGCTATCCAAGCCCGCTACAAAAACACAACCGGACAGAGGGCATTTTAAAAGGTGCTAAAGGCCCAGACGAACTCAGAACAACAAATGTCAAAGGCCAAACTTCAAGGAAAATTACCATCACTTTCGCCCATCTTGAAGCAGCCTCGTCCTCTGGCATCCAGCAGACGACCACCTTAACAACCAACTATGGAACTGCCTGATCCAAATCAAGCAAAGACTTAAAACTAATCCTGGGATGTAAGATCTGCTCATGGAATGTGAATGGCCTAAGCGCAAAACTCGAAGAAGCTGACTTTGTAGGATTTATTCTACAGTATGACATACTTCTATTACAAGAAACATGGCAGATGAATAACTCACCAATAGTAGGTTATAAAGAATATCTGAACCCAGCTAAGAGAGATACAAAGTATGGAAGGGCAAAAGGCGACCTTTCGATCTTTATCTCGACAGACATTTCATGGAAAGTCTCAGCCATAGATCTCGACTCCTCTTGGATGCTATGCGTCAAACTGGACGCTTCGCCCTTTACCAGTTTGTTAATTTTGAATATCTACATCCACCCTGCTGCCAAAAAAAAGGGGCCAAGAATTGAGCTACTGATTACCACACTAGAAACACTAAAACGTACCTACCCACAAGCCAACATAATATTGTCCGGGGACTTCAACATGCACCTACTACAGGGCAGGGAAAAAAACACACCAGGCCATATACAGGCTAGACAACGTAACACACGCAGACGGGACACATATGGCAAGAGATGTGCGGTTCGCCTGGACGATTTTTCGCTGTGCATGCTCAATGGACGAGGGCAGTCGGATAGCCCCGCAGTATTCACCAGACTGACAAACAAAACAAGCACAACTATCGATTACACACTTACGGACCCAGACCTCCTTTCTCTTATCCCGGATTTCCAAATAAAGGAAAGAGCAGAAAGTGACCATCATCCTCAAACCTTTACACTGAACACAACTCTAAAAAGGTCTGGACAAGCCAGGGTCATGTCATTATCAATCCAGTCTTATAACCTAAAACGCCTCATCTGGAAAAAGAACAACATAGATAACATTATGGGGACATGTTTCAGATTATTGGAGTTACCTGAAGCTGAACCTCTGCGCATAAAGGCCTGGGAGTCATTTATCAGTGACCTAAACAAAACATTTTCCAAACAGGGCAGCAGTCACAAAGCCCACAGACCAACTGGGGCAGCTTGGTACACTAATAATTTAAGGACAAAAAAAAACCAATTGAATAAACATCTAAGATTACTGCGAACCCAGGGCCCAGAATCTTCACAGCAGTTCCTCATGTCAATAGCAAGAATAAAAAAAGATCTAAAAAAAGACATCAAGGGGGCCAAGCAAGAGTACAAAGAACAATTTTGGACGAAACTTCTCCACGCCAGTAAGCAAAGAGATTCCAAACTGTTTTGGGAAACCATCAACCTCTTATCAAATGGCAAAAACCGACATTACAACTCGGACATAATGGAGGACACATGGAGAGTCCACATCGAAGCTACATACAACGCGATCCCACTCCCAGGTGAGCCAAACACTTTTAAACCTGGAAAACCGACGGGGATGGAGGATAATTGTCAACCAGAAGTCCGAGAGACAACCAGGTTAGAATCATCTGAATTTTTCCCGCAGATCACACAAGAGCAGGTATTGAAAACCATAAAAAAACTTGAGATCAGACGGAGCACCAGGGCCAAATGGCATGCCAAACGCATTATTTAGACAAGATCCATCCTTTTGGTCTGCCCATCTCACCCCTCTGCTCACACACATCCTAGAGACTAGTACGATTCCAGACTCCTGGCGTGGAAGCATCCTACACCCAAAATACAAATCGGATGCACGCTCCGATCCGTCCAATTATAGACTGATAGCACTCATTGATGTCGAGGCAAAAATCTATGCATCAAACTTGCTGGCAGACTTGGAGGATTGGGTCAGTCAAACAAACCTCATTCCAAATACACAAACAGGATTTCGGGCAGGGATGGGCACCCTAACGAATATATCTGCAGTTACTCTTTTAGCTAACCAAGCCTGTGGAAAATCAAGCACTCTGTATGCGTGCTTCGTAGACCTTAAAGCAGCATTCAACAAAGTCCCGAGAACCAAGCTATGGGCAAAAATGAAAACATGGGGAGCTCCAACCAAACTCTTAGAGGCAATCATCAACCTTTATTCACAAACATGGGTTCAAATAAGGAAAGGAGACGGGCGAAGTTTAACAAACAAAAATCCAACTAACAACGGACTAAAACAGGGGTGCGTGTTGGCCCCCTGTTTATTTAACATCTACACAGCCGACTTAGAGAAAAATCGTTGCTCAATACAAGCTGATCCCCAAACTGGGGAAAACATCAATAGCAAGTCTCCAATATGCGGACGATATTGTCCTCCTATCTCAAACACCCATAGGCTTGCAACAACTGATCTCCCAACTAGGCGCATATACCACCTCTGCTCAACTAGTAATTAACCATCAAAAAACAAAGATCATGTGCTTTTCCAAAAGCCACAAAAAACGCCCCAAATTCATCTGGACATTAAATGAGCAACATTTGTCCCAGGTGGATACATATAAATATCTGGGGTTCCAACTAGACCGCCACCTCAATTTTAAGCAACACCTGGACCAAGGAACAACAAAAGCCAAACAACTGCTATTCGCATTTAAAACCTTACAGAAAAAACTCAGCAGCTTTTCAACAAGTCACCTGCTTAATGTCATCGCGGCAACATTTTTGCCATCCATATCATATGGATCGGAAATGCTGAACGCAAAGGACTCGACAGTTCTAAATACAGCCCAATCTAGCCTCTTTAAGAAATTGTTCCTAACCCCACGACACATTTCACAAGCACAAATAAGACTAGAATACGGTCTAAAAATCAGATACCAACAAGACAAGGAGTCTTGGCCAAATACTATTGGAGGATGAGGGCAGCAGAAGATAACACCTTAGCCCATTATTGCTGGCAGGAGATTGAAAAACAATCTAGGCTAAGCAAATCCGTTTTCACAGTCTTAAAAGAATCGCTTTCTGCATTACAGCTAGATGAGGCTTGGCTTACAATAACTACCTACTCTGGATTTAAAAACGAAGCGAACAAAGCAACTAAGCGGATCTCACTGTTATTGGATAAAGCCGCCCTGGCCCACAAACATCACGCATGGGCCGTGATGCAATCTTACAAAACGTTGAAACCTCAATCGTACTTGTCTGAACATTTTTCACATAAAAAAAAACGAAACCTGACGCTAATGAGGCTGGGATCATTCCCTTCAAAAGAACTCACTCCAAAATGGAAACGGACGTGGACGACAAAGGAATGCCACCTCTGAGGACAAGGTGATGAGTCACTATTACATCTTCTATGTGTCTGTCCTTCACTACTAGACACTCGGAAAACCCTCCTTCGGGAAATGCTGAGGAGAGAACAAATAAGGACTTGTAGAGCGGCTGTCATAAAATGCCTCGGAGGCTCGACTGTTCAATTGTCCTGCAGAGCAATAAAACTTTGGAATATAGCGGCAAAAGAATTAGACAAAAAAGAGAATTGATCTGAATCTGTCAAAATAGAATTGCTTTGCTCACTTACTTTTTAATCTTCTTGCTCATATTTTTTTTTTTATTTATTCAGAAATTTGCTCTTCTACTATATGAATTCTGATGTGTTTTCATTGTTCGTTTTTAATCGATTGATTGCTTTGATGTCATGTACCTTGGTGGCTTGCTCCACCCTTTTATGATTTTAATGAAATCAAATAAAAGTATTATTATTATAGTGAACCCTTACGTTTCACAGTAGGTGCAAAGGGGCAGAGACATTTTAAGTGAATCCAATTCTTACAAGCAGAGTACTCATACCTTTATTTAGGGAAACTTTTAACAGGTAGTACAAAGAACAAACCTCATATTGAACATTGCATTTGTAAAGCTATGTCTCATGCCAATGGTTTGTGTATTTTTTACAGCGCTATGGGCAGAAGACATTTTTTACATCTACTGATGGTTTTTAAGGCAAAAATTCCTCCAACCCTGCTCTATGCGATTGAATCAATCCCTGTTAAGGATTGGAGTTTTTAGATAGGATTGAAGGTCAGATACTACGCAAAATATGTAATTTTAACACGTTAGTTCCAACGGCAGCAATTAGACTGGAATTTGGCTTGATAAGCTCCTATATCCAAGGTTTATCCAGGGTTTTACGCTGGGGATATCAACAAAAAATAGCGAGCCAGATTCATTAAGAGGTCTCATGTGTTATGAAATCTTCAATGTTAAGGCAGGTAATTACTCCTTTTATCGTGATTTCTCATTAGCACTAAAAATCTTTGGCATACATGAAGAATCAGTGGTCACACTTCCACCATTAGGATTCAAATCTCTCTTAAAGACCTTAAGTGGCAAAATCAGCTTTGATAGAGATATTAAATTTTGCAATTCTAAAGAGAGATTAAAACTAATAGCCAAGACAAACTCACCGAGAATTGCACAAAAATACTTATTTTGGAATTTGGAACACGGAACTCGACGTTTGCTCACTTTATGTCGTATGAATCTTTTACCTCTAAACGATTTAACAGCAAACTGGTCCCAGAATTTGAAAAATGGAAAAACTTGTAATTTGTGTAAGCTGAGCATTCAGACCTTGGACCATGTCTTGTTTGTCTGTCCAGCACTGGCTTCGAGCCGTCATCGTTGGCTTCGACCGATGTTTTTACAAAATTGTGTAAAAAATGTAGCATCAGCCCGAGACTATCTCTTTTGTCCAAAAATGAAGCAGTGTGTGTAAAACTTTTTAATTATTTTAAGGAGTTTATGTTTATATTTTAAATCTTTTACATATTCTTTTAATTGGATGGTTAACCCCCTGTTTGTCATCTTCTTACGAAGTATTAGTATTTCGTTTTTAGTTAAATTGTATTTTGCACATTGATTGGCTGCTATTTACTGCTATGTTGCACAATAGGGATATGTTGCGTTCGTTTCCCACTATGTACTTGTTGTTAACTACAAAACCTAATTGAAGTGGGACTTTGGATCTATTTTGCACATGAACTGGCTGCTACTAAATTGCTTTTTTGCACAGGTTAGGATTTGTTTCGTTATTCCTTTTTCATGTTGCTAATTCCAAATTGAACTTTTTAGCCGAAATTGAACTCTGGCCTTCTTTTTGCATATGAATTGGCTGCTACTCACTGCCCTTTGCACATTTTAGGATATGCTCTGTTATTCCTTTTTTCTTGCTGCTAATTTTAAATTAATCTTTTAGCTGAAGCTGAATTTTGAATTTTGTTTTGTATATGAACTGGCAGCTACTAAACGTCCTTTGTACATTCTAGGATATGCTCTGCTACTTTAATCCTTATCCTGTTAATTCTAAATGCTATTTTCTGTCGAAATGGCTCTGTGCTTCTGCCCAAATCATTGAAAAATCTTCTCCAAGCACTGAGGTTTTGTATATTATTTTTTAACTTAAATATACCTGCTATTGACCAATACGGTTCTACAGCTCTGTTTCTGTCGTGTGCTAAGTAGTTTTATTGTTGAATTTCTTAAGTATTTTGCGTACTGAGACAACTGACAATATTGACTGATGTTATTTGAAGGAATTTTAGCCTTGCTAACGCAGGTCTCTGATAATTTTATTATGGCCCGTGGATTGAGTTCTGTTATGTTTTTATTACTTGTAATAATATGCATGTACTTTTATGTGGACCTCTTAGGAGTTCCAAATCTTTAATAAAAAAATATTGAATACAAGCAGAGTATTGCTATTCTGTGGTTTTTGAAGGTGGACAAGCATTTTCTTGGATAATCCAAGGAAAGGGAAATTACAGGATGTCTAAATTGCAGTAGTCTAAACTTGAATTAACCATAGAACCTCTCACATGATGGGCTAGATCAAGCAGGATAAAAGCAGATTTTTTCAATAACGTTTTTAGCGTTCAAATGTGTCAACAAAAGGTGGACTGGCTAGCTTTACCAATGCTTGTTTAATGCCATTGTTGCACTAAGGTGCTCTGAGAAAGAAAAAAGATTTTGGAAGACAATCGTCCCCTTAACACCATCTTGACAGTCTGGCTTGAATCATTGTCATTTTTGTAGGCCGACCTCTGCAGAGACCACCATGACTATGGAAAATTCTAAAGTGTGCATGTCTGTGCTTCAAGGACCCTACAAGAGTAATGCCACCAGGTGCAGGCAACGAGTAATGTATTTACTAATGCGCAATAGATTTTAAGTGTGCAGATATCAGCTTCTCCTCGAAGAGCCAAGAATATTTCATTTTCCTGTACAAAGGTCCACAGAATTTTTCTTTTCTTTTCTTTTCCTATCTTTCTTTCTTTTCTTTCTTTCTTTTCTTTTCTTTTCGTTCCCCAGATCAGAGGCGCCAGAGTGTTTTACAGTGAATAAATACAATATAAACCGTACATAATACTGTAAATAAAAGTGGGTATAAACTACAGTTGTAAACATAGCCACAAATATACAGACTATAATATACACAAAATGTAAAGGTTTCCTTAAATGAAAAATGTCGTTATTCAGAATTAATGTCAGTCTTAAATGCAAAGAAAATGCATAGAAATTAAGCAATGAGTGTACTGTCGATGAGCAACCAGTGGTATGCCTCCAACAGTGCTGTATTATTTATTTCCTTTGATATACACACAAAGGAATACAGATAAAAAAGCCGCCAGAACGGATAGAGTCTGCTTTATGGCTTGTTAAGGGCACCTGCAAGAGGAGTACACGTACAAGAACACTTATATTGTGATTGGAGTAGTCAATTATCACGGGGTTGCAAAAGGCTCTCGTTGCAGCCCAGCACTTAAAAAGGTCAAGCTGATCAAGCCTGAGTAAGAAAGAAATCAATGCAACATTTTAGCATTCACATTGAGCAAAGAGCATGGCTAGCTCTTTATTTCTACACACAGAGGTTTTCAAGGCAAGGGCGGGTGACCTGACTTGCAATCCTTCCCCTGCTGCAAGAGATGGAGACATTGGTATGATGTGAAATGATGCCCAACAGGAAAATTTGGTGAGGGTTGAGTTGAGGGTCCTTGGGGTGTGAGGATCACCTGCATCAAAGATACTGCAGCAGGAGCCTACATTACATTTACTGGCCGGGACAGCCTATGGAGAAGAGCACGGATTCCTACCAGCACTGCAAGGTTGCAAGGTGTGGGCTCTACCATTGATGAGCAATGGACTTGTCACCCTAAATCTGCGACTCGGCCAGAGGAGTGGCCTTAGATTTAGAGACACATTGTTGTTTTTTGTTTTTTGCCGCTCCCAGGCTAAATAGGAGCATTAGTATTATGAGATAACCTTTTGATATGCACATGCATATAACATAGGCTAAATATGTGGATTTGATGGACGCATATGCTTTATGTTCATGTATGTATTTGCATTTGTACGTTTGTTATGCTAAATAGTATATGTCAGGTGTCATTTTATCAGCAATGTTTTACTGGTGTTACCAAATATGTTACTAAAAGGACCAGTTTTACAATTTTTCGTGGTTACAGCCTTTAATAAGTACATCTTCACATTCTTATAGTGTTTCAGTAACAATAAGGAAGGCACACCAGGAACCGTAGGTTCAGGAACTATGGGGCCCGATTCACAGAACTAACTTACTACAAAATCCTAAACTTACTATCATTTTGGTATTCACAGAAGGCACTTACTCATTTTGGTATTCACAGAATGCACTTACTCATTTTGGTATTCACAGAATGAACGTACTCATTTTGGTATTCACAGAATGAACTTACTCATTTTGGTATTCACAGAATGCACTTACTCATCCTAACTTTACGTCCGCACTCGGGCCGGAGTTTACGGCCCGGTGGCGGAGATTCCGGCACAATGGCGGAATCTCCGCCTCCGGCCCGGAAACTCTGCTTCCGGGCCGGAATATCCGCATTTTGGCCGTTTGAGCATTACCTCAATGCTAAACACCTGTCCAAGTGCCTACCATCCCCCATGATGCATCAGCTTACACACTGCAGCCAATCCCAGCCCTGCAGCACATATGAAAGCAGAGCAGACACACAGAAACACTTTCAACATGTTGCTGAATGTATTTGTTGCTCTGCCCCTTGCCATGCGGCAAGAAGACTTGAGGAGGAGGAGGAGAAGAGAGAGGATCTTCAGACAGAGGATCAACATATTTGGGATGTTCACCCAAGATGTAAGGGCCAGATGCCGCTTCCTCCAGAAGTCATCTTGGAGATGGTATGTGATTGGGAGGAGGAACTTGACTCTGCTACCTGCTGCTCCCATGCCATTCCAGCCTATCTGAAGGTCCTTTCTGCTCTCCATTTTTTTGCGACGGGGTCATTCCAAAGGGTCACCAGTGATGTTGTGGGCATCTCCCAGGCTATCCAGTCACGGTGCTTTCATCAGGTACTGAGCTGCATCAATTCTAGAGCCCACCTTCACATAGGAATGCCCCATACACTGGCCAGCAGACAAAGGGCAGCTAGGGATTTTCTTCTCATCTCCCGCTTCCCACGTGTGCTGGGTGCAATTGACTGTACCCATGTGGCCCTTCAGCCACCCCGCCGCATTGCACACATATACTGCAACAGACACCGATGGTATTCCATCAATGTGCAGGCTGTCTGTGATGCCAGTGGGAGATTTATAGATGTGCATGCAGCGTTTCCAGGCAGTACCCATGACAGCTTTGTATTCCGCATGTCACCTCTTGCCCGGCGGATGGCTGCGGGAGAATTTGGCAACATGTGGTTACTGGGTAAGTACCAAGCACTAAAAAAGAGTGATGTGTGCTTATGAAAGGGCTAATTTACAAGCCCCTTGCGCTGCCGGTACGTCACTTTCTCACATATGAAAAGTGACGCACTGGTGGCGCAAGGGGCCTGTCAAGAAGCCCAGTAATGAATGAATGCCACCTTATATCAACAACCATTCTACAATAAGAATCACCAAGCCACATACACGGTCACAACAGACACTGCATGTACTAAGTAAAGATCATGTTCTGTTCAAATTTTAGATGGAAATGTAACCTATTGCCCTATCTTCCCTCCTCAGGCGATGCTGGGTATGCACTCTCCCCTCAACTCCTTACACCTTACAGACATCCAACCACTGTACCTCAGCGTAGGTACAATCGGGCACACATACGAATCTCGAGCCATCATAGAGCGCACTTTTGGTCTGTTGAAGTCGCGTTTCAGATGTCTCAGCCGTACAGGGGTGTGCTGACGTACTCCCCTGAAGTTGTGTGCAAGATCATTATGGCCTGTTGTGTCTTGCACAATATCGCTTAACGCATGGCTTACACATACCTCTTGAACCTCGGCTAGCTCTGAATCCGGGCAACCGGGCCATTGCACATAACCGAGGTCAGGGTATGCAAGTCCGTGATCAGCTGGTTGCCACGTTTTTCACGTGAGCAACCTGTTGTGTCATGGACAAAATGTGGTTTGCAGTCTGTTGTCAATGATGAAAAATGGATATTTACGACTCTGTCCAAAAAAAACTCCATCCTTAGACTACTTTGCAAACCACACTAACTGTATGTCAACCACAACTGTTGACATGAGTCAAAAGACTGACCGTGCATCAGGTCATGTGCCAATGTCAGCAATCAGTGTAGTGGATTGCCCAAGGATTCTATTGAATCTGAGGATGAGATGTACATGTTCTGAGAGACCCTCCCGTACCTTTTGACAATGGGTGTCTGTATCTAACAAGTGCATAACAATAGCATTTTTGATTTTTGGCCCCCAAATGATTTTCATACACCAATAATGTTGGGCCCACAACGTGAGTGATGATGTTGTGGCTGAATCTGCCACTATGTGTCTGGGATGCACAGCACTGCTACCCCCTAATACACTGTAAAACAACAGCCAACTCTTGTGTTGATCACTAAATATGGACTACATGTACCATAATGCAATGCAGTTGAAAAGTAAACTGGGGTGTGATGTTGTGCCAGCCCCCCCCCCTTGTCCCAGCCCAAATATCATAACATGGTCTGTTCTCCCTTCATGTCTATGAATTAATCTTACACTGTCATTTCAGGTTTCTCTGCTACAGAATAACAGGATGGCAGTGGATTTGTTCTGTGATTGTGGAGGAATCAGAATGAACACAAAATGGCTGACAACTACTTCCTGTGATGTATTTCCTGTCTCGCACTACCTGTCTGTCACTTCTTGTATGAAGTAATGGGTTCCTGGTCGATTTCGCACATTCCGGCACAGTAGCGTACTCTGCGCATGCGTAGCGTACTCTGCGCATGCGCAGAGTACTCTACGTATGCGGAAAGTACTCCGTGCATGTGCAGAGTACTCTCCGTATGCGGAAAGTACGTTTTCGGGCCGTAAACTCCGAAAAGTAACTGGAACCCATAATTTCATACAGGAAATGACATACTGGAAGTGGGAGACAGGAAATACAACACAGGAAGTTGTTGACAGCCATTTTGTGTTCATTCTGAGTCATCCTCTCTCACAGAGCAGATCCTCTGCCATCCTGCTGCTCTCATCAACCTTATTTCCCCCAAAATGGCTGAGGGTTATGAAGAGAAAGCACCCCCTTTCAGTGAAAGGGAATTAGACATCCTAGCTGAGGGCGTGATACTGAAATATCCTCAGCTATATGGGGGGCCAGAGGAACAGCTGAGCAATGCAGCGCGGGCCAGATTATGGGCCAGAATTGGTGAGCGCTGCAGTACAGTGGGCGTTCACACCAGGAACGCGAGGGCATGCCGCAAGCCCTGGGAGGACCTGAAACGCTGGGCCCGAATCAAGGCTGAAGAGCTACTGGGCCAGTCTTCCCAGCACCATGTGCATCGTCTTCGCCTCTCGTCACTGTACAGGAGGGTCCTGCGTGCAGCTCTTCCGACCCTCCATGCTCAGCTGGAGGAGCAAGAGCAGCAGAGATCTGGTAAGTGCATTATAGGCAAAATGTGTCTTGAAGTATGATGCGAGTGCAGACAGAGCTGTACCATTCTGTGTCCCATGCCTCCAGTCACATATTCTGTGTCTATGCAGCAGTCATCATGAAGCAAAAAGCTCACTGTAGCGCATTATCTGTACAGGGCAGAGTGCATTCTGGGAGTTGTATTGTCATCATGAAAACTGGGGATTTGAGACACACAGTTGCATTACTAATGAAATTTGCACTGCCAGCACCACTAACAGTGAACCAAGGGAATCATAACTGATGTGTGCATTGGATGAGGAATGGTACAGACACTGTCCAGTGCGTGTATGTGAGGCCAATGGGAATTGGATGCTGTGACTTAGATTGCTTTCGGTGAGTTTGGGTTCTGATTGAGACAGATCATCATGTGCCATGGAGTCAAGACAGACTTTGAGACCCTTGCCACACTCATAAGTGTTTCAAATGTTGCCAAGTGTGTCCACAGACACACGTCTTACCCCCAGTAGCTTGTATGCCATTTTCCATGTACAGGTAGCTGTAACAACGATCCACTACTGTTCACCAGTGCACAGCACTACCTGCTCAGCCTCCAAAGCCAATATGTGGCACTTGATTGTCAGCTTTTGTGAGAGGATATCAAAAGCTTAGACTCACAACTTAGCAAACCTAATTGGCCAGACCCTATATGGATGTGTTACCCCCAATCGGCCTTTGTGTTGTCCCATCCAATGCTACACAGCAGATAACATTTGTCCAGACGTGAAAGTGCAGACACTCCATATCACAGGCCCTTTCCAATTTCATCTGGACTCTCTCTGATCTCCTTTTGTGGACTGGGCTGTGGAACCTGCCCATGTAGAAGTGACAGGACACACAGGTCACAAGAATGACATAGCTGAGGGTTGGCAGTACAGACGTGCAAACCAACAATAATCTTGTGAGATGTCCATGTGAATCACTGACATAATATCAAAAGACACATTATCGAACTACAAATTTTTCGACACAAAAATATCGTTCACAAAAATATTGATGTTGTATACTTAATTAAAAATATACACAAATATCGATACCACAATATCGTCAGGTAACAATATCGACAACACAAATATCGCACACATAAATATCGCTATTCACAATATCGACGTTTTCTAAATAAATATAGAACATGTCAAAAATATCGACTACAAAAATATAGACATCAATATTATCGTTTTTAGAATATATCAACAACTCAATAAAACATTAAAACTTTAAATTTAAACACCATAAATACAGGTAAATACATAAACATACATATCAAATTAAACTAAACCAAAAACATAACTTTCGAAATTATTACAACATAAATAAATAATAACATAATAAACACACTTATAATAACAATTTAAAATATGTACTTGCAACATATAAAAACATTTTAATACATCTCATATATATTTGATTAAAATATAATTAGTTCAACGTCTCCTTCCTCACCCCAAAACAAAATGACTCTTAATTAGCGTTTTCCATATGAGGAAAACAATTAACAAACCAAGAAACACAATAAAAATTAACCAATAGAAATACAGAAGATCGAAATAAACCAATGAAATTAAACAAATAATAAAAAATACACTATATAAGCAAAGAAAAATGATTCTTATTTTACACCTTAAGCCAAAAGAATTAAGGAAGGCGAAACTCTGCCGGATTTTCACCACAAGCAAAGACTGCATCAAATTCAGGCCTACTACACTTTTCAAAAAGTAAGTAAATTACCATTTCTAAATAAACTGTTAAATTAAAATGTAACAGAGTTTTAAATTGCTAACTAAAATTACTAACTTATATATTTTATCTATTCATGTTTCCACTACAGATATTACTCCAAAGAATGAGAAAAAAGAATTTACCTCGCAAAAACATCTAACTAACAAAGTAAGTATACTTTAAAAAGCCTTTCTAAAATCTCACAAAAATGCAACAAAACCCCTAATCTATCCTAAACCCCAATACCACCCCATGTACAATTGTAAAATAACAAATAAAATATGCTTTATTTTCCTTTCACAGAAACAAACGACCAAACAGCATTTATTAAAAAAGAACATCTCCATTGAAAGACAACTAAATCACACTTTGTAAGTATATGAAAAGAATGTCTCTTTTTACCATATAAACATGTATATTATGCTTTTTCATATATATTCATATGCATTTTATTATAGAATTTTCCACATCACAATGACTGAAGGCGCCCAATTTATAACATCTCAGAAAGGGAAATTCTTACTGTGTTACATGGGGTACGTCTACACCCAAGAGAAGCAAACTGGCCTTAAAGTGAATTGGAAATGTTCAAAATATTATTCTAATAAATGTTATGGTCGTGCTACTACCAGGGAAACAACAGTTTTATATACTAGGGAACATAACCATCCGCCTAATGTTTCTGAAATAGAAGTTAGAGCAACCCTTGATAATATAAAAGAATTAAGTACTAACTCACAAACTCCTACAAGTGTTATACTTAAAGAAATTTTGCCTAAAGTACCCAAAGAAGCAACCGGTCAATTACCATCCATTGCTTCAATGAAAAGAACCATAGCACTAAAAAGCAACAACAACCACAATACCTACTCCTAAAAGTTTTGAAGACGTAATAATTCCCCAGAGCTAGCTATAACACACAGTGACGAACCCTTTATTTTCTATGATAATAAAAACAAAAGAAAAAGAATTATTATGTTTGCTACAGCAAACAATATAACTAAACTTCAACAATGCCAAACATGGATGATGGATGGTACCTTAACAATATGTCCCAAACCATTCTACCAACTTCACAGTATCCATGGCCAATATCATAACAGTTGCATCCCCTTTATTTATGCCGTGTTACCAAATAAACAGAATGCAACATATACTGAAATATTAGGTAAAATAAAGCAAGAAACAAACGATTTTTTTCTCAAAGAATAATCATAGACTTTGAGCAAGCTATGATAAATTCTATCCTTAAATTGTATCCCCACACATCAATACAAGGATGTTACTTCCATTTTAATCAATGTTTATGGAGACATCTACAAAAATCTTCACTTAGGGGCCTATTACGATGGCGGTTGGCAACTGCCGGACCGGCGACGGACATCCGCCCGCGATCGCAAGCCAGAAACCACCGGTCAGATTAGGATGGCGGTGGTGATCGCGGCGGTGGGAAAATCTGACCGCCGCTTTTCCGCCGGTTGCCATCCGCACTCCTGCCTGGCGGACGGAGAAGGACCGGGATAATGGTGGCGGTGCAGAGCAGGTTCCGCCGGCAGGATTATGATGCCGGCAGTAGCCAGCCTTTCCTCAGCGGTCAGACCGCCATGGAAAGGCATGCGGTGATTGTATTCCGGGGGCCCGTTGCGGGCCCCCAATATTTTGTGGGGGGGTGGGTGCACTGGGGGGGTACCCATGGTCCCCCCCTACATTTCCCTGTACCAGGTGGCAGGCACTGTGCAGTGCCTGCCACGCAGTGCAGGGAGATGCAGGACATGCTCCTTTTGATATCGCGGCGGTGCTGCGTGCATCAGCAACCGCCGCAATGTTAAAGCCCGCGATCCGACCGCAGTGGTCGGATTTCGAGCAAGGAACATCGTAATACGACTGGCGGATATGTCGCGGGCCTTGCGGGCGGTCTTTTCCCGTTACCATGGCGGTCGGGGAGGTTTTCCGGCCGCCATCGTAATAGGCCCCTTAGTGTACAATATACAACAAATATTACCTTTGCATACCAAATTAAAAATCTAATTGCCCTGGCCTATGTGCCAGTAACAGATGTGTCTGAGCATTATAACCTTTTAATTGAAAGTCCTTTTTACCAACAAAATGAACAGAAATTATCTCCCCTCCTAGACTATTTTGAGGATACCTGGGTGGGGAGATTACATAGATCAGGCCATAGGAGACAACCCAAATTTCAAATTCCTTGGTGGAACGTGTACCTAACTACACTTAACCAAGAAGCTAAAACCAATAACGCAGTTGAAGGTTGGCATAATGCCTTCCTATCTTCTACAGGACGAGGCACTCCTACCCTACATAAACTATTACTTGCCATACAAAAAGAACAAAGCTTCCAAGAACTCAGAATGCAACAATCTGTTACCCAACTAAAACCAAAGCTTTCAAGACAAACAAATCAAATATATCAGTATCTTCAACAGCAAGTTCAGCTATGCCCTTCCACAAGAGGCCTAGAATACTTAAATATGATAGCCAAAAGACCGACTCGTATCCGGAGCTTCCATCTACAAACGAGCAAGTACGATGCGTATTACAGGCAAATTTCCGACCGATTCGTCCGCTCCGATTCGTGCTCTATTTCACGACCGAACAGGCTCAGGAAACACGGAAATCGAGTCGTACGGAGGCTTTTCCCAACCAGTTTCCGGACACGCAAGTACGATGCGTCTTCACTACGCGTCGTACAGGGCGCTGCTTCCAGCACGTCACAGCATTTGGACGAGGCGTATTGAAGCTCCGATTCACGCCAGAACACGATCAACGGGGACGAGACGGAGCAGACATGTATCCAATCGCGCATGTCTTCCCTATACTGTATGCCTACCGTTACCGACACGCACGACGTAGAAGGTAAGTCAGACACCTACCACACACCAAAATGACACGAAAGGAAACACCACCATAGGGGGGCGGATGCCTATCACTCCCAGCATTGTCCACCCCATAGGGGTGTGGATGGGTATCCCAGCATAGTCCACCCCATAGGGGGGTGGATGCCTATCCCAGCATTGTCCACCCCATAGGGGGTGGATGCCTATCCCAGCATTGTCCACCCCATAGGGGGTGGATGCCTATCCCAGCATTGTCCACCCCATAGGGGGTGGATGCCTATCCCAGCATTGTCCACCCCATAGGGGGGTGGATGCCTATCACTCCCAGCAGAGTCCACCCCATAGGGGGGTGGATGCCCATCCCAGCAGAGTCCACCCCATAGGTGGGTGGATGCCTATCACTCCCAGCATTGTCCACCCCATAGGGGGTGGATGCCTATCCCAGCATTGTCCACCCCATAGGGGGGTGGATGCCTATCACTCCCAGCAGAGTCCACCCCATAGGGGGGTGGATGCCCATCCCAGCAGAGTCCACCCCATAGGTGGGTGGATGCCTATCACTCCCAGCAGAGTCCACCCCATAGGGGGTGGATGCCTATCCCAGCATTGTCCACCCCATAGGGGGGTGGATGCCTATCACTACCAGCAGAGTCCACCCCATAGGGGGGTGGATGCCTATCCCAGCATTGTCCACCCCATAGGGGGTGGATGCCTATCACACCCAGCAGAGTCCACCCCATAGGGGGTGGATGCCTATCCCAGCATTGTCCACCCCATAGGGGGTGGATGCCTATCACTCCCAGCAGAGTCCACCCCATTGGGGGTGGATGCCTATCCCAGCATTGTCCACCCCATAGGGGGTGGATGCCTATCACTACCAGCAGAGTCCACCCCATAGGAGTCTGGATGCCCATCACTATTACCATCCCCACTCATAGGGGGTAGAATGTCCATCACCACCAGTACCCCCTACTCATAGGGAGCTGTATGCCCATCACCACCAGTACCCCCCACCCATAGGAGGCTGGATGCCCATCACTATTACCATCCCCACTCATAGGGGTAGAATGCCCATCACCACCAGTACCCCCTACTCATAGGGGGCTGTATGCCCATCACCACCAGTACCCCCACCCATAGGAGGCTGGATGCCCATCACTATTACCATCCCCACTCATAGGGGGCTGGATGCCTAGCACTACCAGGATTCACACACATAGGATGAGTAAGCAAACCCCCTACCATCTTTGCAAGATTTAATGTATGTGTGTGTAAAATGCTCACAACACAGATCCTGACAGTGAACATACAATGTGACTCCCAACACATGTGTGCCCAAAAGGTGATAGTATGGATCAAAAATCCAGCATTACTGGAGCAATGTGGTAATGTGGTCTAAACCCCCCATCACCACAGTGACCAAAAGGTGTCAGTGGTGTTCAAAAATCCAGCATCTCTGGAGCAATGTGTTTTTGTGGTCTAAACCCCCCATCACCACAGTGACCAAAAGGTGTTAGTGGGGTTCAAAAATCCAGAATCTCAGGACCAATGTGGTAATGGGGTCTAAACCCCCCATTACTACAGTGACCATAAGGTGAGTGTGGACATGAAAATAGCAGCATCTCCAAACCAAAATGCATGATTCCTGGTCCCCACACCACAAGCAATGTTGTGGCAATGTAGTGGTTGTGTCACATACAAACATAGATTTGGTGAGGCAAAGATTGCTGTGTATCACAAGAACACCCTCTGCCATGTGCAGACAAGCTATGGCCATGATCCCTGACAATTACTCCAGTGTACAATTAGACAATGCGACAAGTGAGCACCATGATGCATACACACAAATCTATACAAACAGACACACAAACTAAGGAATCCTGTGGAGACTGTAGATGTCAGGTGACCAAGTCCCATACCATGGCAGCAATGGAACACACCAAACATGATGAATGTGCAGACTGATGAGCCAGGAGACGCAGGGACACTAGGGAAAAACCTCCAAACAACATAAGCCAATGGACTGCAATAGCCATACCAATGCAGAGGAGCAGATGCACAAACACAGACAGGCAGCCCCACACTGCATATCATACACAACATGTGTGTGTGTCTCAGTGTCCCCAGGCAAGTACACTACACATGCCAGTGGGCAGAACTCAAATGACACAGATGTGTACACAGTGCCATACAAAAGTAACTCATGAACTGGGCATCCCTTGGTGGGCAAGCAGGCATTGTCAGGTGAGTGGGATCCCAAATCATTCATGTGACACAAGCTGGGCGGCACAGCAAACAACACAGCAAGAGACAGCCCAACACAGCACTACCCTCAGGGACCCTACATTGGGGTGACAGTAGCCTGTACAATCCCACTGTGATGACAAAGGTAGATGTTGCCCATACTGTGGAGTACAGTCACCTGCGCGCACTGGGGCATGCGTCCTGACCAACAAACATCCATCACACCTACACAAACAAATCACTGGCCAGGGCCTGTCATCAATGAACACAAAGTAGGTAGGGGTCTAGCCATGAGACAACTCACATTTGGCCACCCTCAACACAACACACCTTGATCTGCAACAATATGCATCAGCTAAGCACACATGGACTGGTGAAATTGCTCATGCACCCATGGCAATCCCAGGGGTGGTGGGGAGATCTAAGGTTCCCAAAAATACACACACATGGCCAGTCAACAACCCTTGTGAATGTCCGCCACACTGCACAGTATGCGGTACCTGGGCATGACGTGAAATCTACCAGAATAATTGGGATCACTGCCACACTCCCACAACAATGATGAACCAAAGCAGAGCCACAAAGAACACATGTCGACACCTTCCAACATTGCAACTATGACCCTGATGAGTGGGAGTAGTCACACACACATACAAGTGACCCACTCACTGACAGATACCACATAGGGAAAACTACATCATGTTGGCAACACAGAAGTGCCAAGGGGAATCCTGAATGTGTCCCACGTGCATCTGACAACATCCCCGGGCTTTACAAATAAAACACCTAGGGATGACACCCTAATGACCAGTAGTGTGCCATGCACCTACATCCCAGGAAACCTAGGACAAAGATGTTGGATGAACACAGGACAACTCAGCAAGCGCCACGAGCAGGAACATCTGTAGGGAACACAGGCTGTGTAGAAAAAGTGAATGGAACACACACAGACATGCTCACACTACACACACCATGGGCTCAGGCAATGTCACAGTATGACACACTGCCATGAGGGGACTCCACTCCTGGGGAAGGTTAGCTGTACCAAACGTTGTCTGTGCAGGGCTCTGTCATGTCAGCATAACACTTGCTCAGTGAGCCAACAATTACAACACAACGAAAGCTCTGGTCACATCAGCCTGTGTACGGGAGTGTCCCTTCAGTCATCTGCACATACGCAATACACATGTAGAGCTAGTTGCACTGATGACACAGATGACTTGTGTACCATTGATGCACAAACCTGCCTGTCCAGTGGAGAGATGGGCCCAGTCAGGGAATCTTACAATGTGCCGAAATGTAAGCCCAACATATGTGCAACAGTGCATGGCAAAGATGTGAAGTAGCAAATAGAAGGAGTAATACCTGGTCCACAAATTCTGCAAACATAACACCCTGAAATAGCAGCAAATTATGTCATGAATACATACCAGGAAAGTACACATATCCCATGGACCACATGGAGTCCATCACATCAACAAATCAGTCTCTTATACCTTTAAAACACCATTACAACTGCAAGTTCATGTTACACATCAACATCATGTACATTAGATGCAACACCACTGGATAACAACAATTTGCTTTATTCAGCAATGATATCCATGTAACTGTGAACTCAACAATGTCAAAAGGCCAATGGCCAGTCCTTCCAGGAGTCCCAACAGGGTGACATGTGAAAACTTGACACCCATTGCTTGCCTGCACTGCTACGGCCAAGGGACATCTCCCCTTGGAGGGGCATACAAAGGGACAGGCCAGGCACCGCAGGGACAGGATCAGCGGACAGCAGAATGGGGCAGGGGTGTGATGGTGGGTGCAGGAGTGTTGCTGGCAACTGCAGTGGAGGTGTCTGACACAGTGGGCGCCGTCACCACTGCAGGGCTCAAGTCAGATGGGGTGGTTGCCGGCACCACTGCAGTGGTCAGGTCAGATGGTGTGGATGGGGTCTCCACTGTAGTGCCCAAGTCAGACGGGGTGGATGTGCTCTCTACTGCAGTGCCAATCTCCAAAGGAGTGTAATGGGGTTCAGATGAGGTGGGCAGGACAGAGGGGGGGACACGGTCTCCACACCAGTGGCAGGAACAGGCTGAGCGTGTGAGGTGGGGGTGGAAGTGCATGTGGTAGGGGGGGCCTAAGCATTTTGGGGATGCGGTATCGGTGTGTGGGGGAACCTGGGGCAGGGTGTGGCGGGGGACCTGTGGAATGGTGGCCTGGGGGCTGGAGGACGGAGACTGTGTGGTGGAAGTGCGTGATTGTGGTGGGGTCTTGCCCTTCCTGGTCCGGGGGGATTTGCGGATGGGGGCCTCAGTGTTCCTGCGCCTGAGGGAGGGTGTCCGTGTGGCAGGGGAACTCCCCTCTGTGCGTGGTGACTTCCTCTTCCCCTTGTCAGTTGGATCAGATAGATCAGTGGGGAAAAGGCCAAGGTCACAGAGGAAGAGCTGCTGGGAAGGGGGGGTTGCATGTGAGGCAAGGGAAGGGGTTTTGGAGGGAGAGGCATCTGAGGACTGTGGAGTGCTCGTGGATGGCTGTTTGTGTGTCTGTAACCCATCCCCTGTGTGCCATCAGTCCCCAGAGTGTGCGTGCTTGTGCGTCTGGATTTTGTCTTGCGTGGCTGTGTGCTGCTTGTGTCTGTTGTGCTGCGTGCCTGTGCCGCTGAGTGTGTGCCTTGGACAGGTAGGGTAGTGGGGATTGTGGATGGGGCAGAGGTAGGAGGGGTGAGGGACTGTTGGAGGAGGGACACTGTTGACGTCTGTGAGGAGGCCATGGACTGAATGGTCCGCTGTAGGGCAGACATGTTTGATGAAATGCCCTCCATGAAGGACACCAGTTGTGTCAACAGACTGGTTTGAGAATGGAGGACACTCAGCATCGCTGTCTGCCCTACATGGATCTGCTTAAGTAAGTCCACAGCCTCCACACTCAGGGCAGCAGGGGAGACAGAGGCAGACATGCTCCCTTACATGGGAGCCTCCACGGACATCTGGGATGGGAGCAGATGAGAGGGTGGAGATGGTGGTGGTGGCGGGGACAGACTCACTAGGTGTTGTCTGGGGTCTGCTGACACCCGCCTCTACAAGGGAGTCATCACTCGAGCTGCTGTGTTCCTCAGCCGAGGTGGTTGTAGCTGAGGTCTCCTCAGTGTGGCTCCCCTCACCCTCCGTGCCACTGGGTACCTCCGACTCCTCTGCAGCGGACCCAATCTGGCTCTGCGGCTCCTCTTGGTCCGTGGAGCTGTATCTGCAAACAAACAGGATAAACAGATCCACATCAGCCACCTGTATTGACCTGACACATCACAGTCAGTACAGCACATTACAGAGCACGCCTTGGCATCATTTGCAAAATATTGCAAAAAGAGCTGACACATATTTGAACAAGACACTTGTCAGTCTGCCAGTCAACCATGCCCCTCATATCCTTCCCGTCCATGGACCCATCTGTCTGGTGCATGTAGTATGCCACTACTCATATGTGCACACATGCACCACATAGACAGTTGTCTGAACTGCAGGATTTGTGATTGAAATGTGTCAGTACACACATATCCCATCTCCTGCCACTGACTCAGTACATGTGTCAGGATAAGGGATGGCCAAAGTCATTGTCAGCAATATGGATATGCTCCCTTCACCAGACACCATGGTGTGCTCATGTATTGATGGTCAATGCCACAATTGAGTGCATGCAGGACAACTGACATTAATGCAGGATACACATTTGCAAGTGGTATACTATGCTACAGGCCAGTCTGGCTAATCAGTCATTACTGGCTTCAGTCACAGGGGCAGTGCATCCAAAAACAAACAGTCTGCACTGTGTCACAATCATGTTTTTGTGGGGAATGTAAGCTCTGCAGCTGTCAAGTGCACATGTCCACCCACTGCTACCCACATCTTAAGGCATCTGATGATCCCATGTAATACAAATGCTACAGTTGAGTGACTGCAAGCACAAATCTGTAAACATGATCACATCACAGTCTGATGAGAACGAATTAAAGCTGCCTGCACTTTAATGTAGAATACACCATTAGGCACAGTCAAGTGATTACACACCTATGTTTCACCCCATTGTGCTGATCCAACAGCCACATCTCAGCTGGCTGCCCACCCCAAACTGTTTAACACCCCAGGAGTCTAAAAAGCTAGGCCACTCCACAATGACACAGAGGCAGACACCTGATTGCACATTTCACAATGCACAAAATGTAGGCTGGCACACAGGAGTAGGAGAACAGAGTGTACTTTCATGTCCGGAGTAGGCATACCTGTCCTGGTCCATGTGCAACATGGGATAACCCTGAACACTAGGCATGTGTCTATGCATGTGTGACACACATGATGCACATTCTTCTGAGGCCCCAACATTGTCTCACCTGCTGCATGGGTGTGTGGTAAATACCCCAGACACATATGGTGAGCCAGAGCAGCAATTAGTACACATATTAATGGCCCACACAGAGTACATGTCAGCTTTCTGGCAATGTGCAGACACATGTCAATCAATTGCCTCACTCATGAAGCCCAAAACAATGCACCGGTAGCAGATGCTGTTTTAAACCTTATCCTTGGACAACAGCAGGAACACACAACCCAAGTGACACAAGTCACAGACTGAAAGGGCCACACCTGTGTATCAGATGAGGATGGGCCATCACCTAATTTAGGCACATGACTCTTGTTCAAGCAGACAGACGAACTGTGGGAGTGTAACCAGGCTGAAGGAGTGCAAATAGCATGTGAGACATAGTTCACAGAAAAGGCATGCACTTATCCCCTCCTTGCTGCTGTCTGGCCTTTAACTGCCCATCCAGGTCAGGGAAGAACACCGTCAGAATCCGGAGCATGTGGGGGGTCAGGATCCGTCGTCCGCCCCTTCTGCGAGGAGGCGACAGCTTCAGCTGGACTCTTGCGATCCTCCGGGTCCAGCCACGAAGGTCCTGCCACCTGTTCTGGCAGTTGCAGATGCGGCGCTTGTAGACCCCCACAGATCGAACTGCCCGGACGATGGTCTTCCAGATCTCCTGTTTCTGATGGGCATCAACCTGTGAGGATGACAAAGTTAAAAGATCATTACTACACATGCAACATGTTTGTGCATCACACAGTTGGATATACATGTCGTTATCACAAGGGCATATGAAGTACACAGGTAGTGGAACTATGGTAATGGACAGTTGTCCTGCATTAACAACATGGAAACATTGCCTGGGTCTTGTGACCATGTAAAAATGCACTTTTTCAGCACAGTACCTGTTCCCTACAGGTACCTACACACTTTGGGGGTTACAACTACTCAGTGAGCATGCTAGCCACTGGTGTACACAATGCCATTAGTGCTAGACAGACAACATGCACAATGAGAAAGGACGTGGACTGCACACTCACCTGCTCCCCTGGTTTCCCATACAGCTTGCTGTACTGTGGAAGGAGGCTGTCCAGCAGGGCCTGGTTCTCCTCCTCTGTGAAGGATGGGGCCCTCTCCACAGTACGTGCCATTCTTGAAGCCAGAGGATGCAGAGACAGCAGCAGTGGTAGCAGAGATGTCAATCTGGAGCATGTAGTGCAGGCAAGTGAGCTCTCAGGGGAACAGACAGCCTTATATCTGTGCTGCAGAGGCAGATTATGAACCATGCGTCCAAAGCGATAGGTCCGACACGTTTGCATCCTATGAATCTGGCCAATCCATCGCATTGCACGCCTCGTACACGCCTTCCGCATCGTTTAAAAGTTCAACTTCATGACACCAATGAGTTTGATACATTGTTGTAGGGAGCCAACGGATTTTTCAGCACACGAATCGTACAAGTATCAAATCCGCGTCAGTCTCCATGGCAGTCAATAGCCAATGCGTGCGCACACCTTGGTCCCTAGGTGTCCGACGCATCTTTTGAAAACCCACCCGCGTATGTCACCATTACAGTCAGGGTCCAAGGCGTGCGCACGCCTTGGTCCCTAGGTGTCCGACGCGTCTTTTGAAAACCCACCCGCGTATGTCACCATTACATTCAGGGTCCAAGGCGTGTGCACGCCTTGGTCCCTAGGTGTCCAACGCGTCTCTTGAAAACCCACCTGCGTATGTCACCATTACATTCAGGGTCCAAGGCGTGCGCACGCCTTGGTCCGTAGGTGTACGACGCGTCTTTTGAAAACCCACCCGCGTATGTCACCATTACATTCAGGGTCCAAGGCGTGCGCACGCCTTGGTCCCTAGGTGTCCGACGCGTCTCTTGAAAACCCACCCGCGTATGTCACCATTACATTCAGGGTCCAAGGCGTGCGCACGCCTTGGTCCCTAGGTGTCCGACGCGTATTTTGAAAACTCACCCGCGTCGAACAGCATTGTCTTAAGCATGCAATCTGTCAGTCCGAATTGGCCAGGAGTTGGCTCACGCGTCCATGCAATGCTCACCCGCGTCGAACAGCATTGTCTTAAGCATGCAATCTGTCAGTCCGGCTCGGCCAGGAGTTGGCTCACGCGTCCATGCAATGCTCACTCATCATGTCAGACAGTATATGTAAGATTCATGTCATGCTGTATGCCCTGTGTGGATGGAGTGAAGCACATGTCAAATGAGACACAGACATATACAAGACTACTCCCATGATGTTCCTAGCTTACAGTGCAAAAATTGCATTGTTTGTGAGGAACAGGACAAGTGTGAGTGACCACTTCACAGATCATCCTCCTGTGCTACATATCATCAATTTTTTGTGTATGCGATAGGACATGTAGGTCTGACATCACATCATGACAATGTCCACACCATGACAGTGGTGTGCATGGTGACAAGCTGTCTGTATCTAGTGTTGTTGCTAGGTTGCAATACATGATTCATGTCTCTGTACCTTTAGAACATGTGCTAGTTGACCTTGACATCTATGTTTGATACTTAATTAGGTGTGTGTTGTGTATGTTACGATTGATCACATGGAGAGTGACAGACAACAGTGAATAGTCACAGTACAACACTGTATCACTTGAATATCCATGACAAAATTGAGTGTATGGTCAGGATCACATAGCTGTCAGTTGTGTATTAGCTCAACCTCACACCTCTGACTTCACTGTGTCTTAATTGAAAGTGTAATGCGATATGTTGAATCTAGATTACATGATTTTTATTAGTACTAGTAATATGTGTGCATACTTTGTCATATGTTACGCAGGGGACCAAATGTCCACAGACCCTTCCCTGACCTTGCGACCATGGTGGAACGTGAGTGCATGAGGAAATACAGGTTCACGAGGCAATTAGTTTCTGAATTGACAGACCAGTTGTCACCACACTTGCAACCTGGACCCACATATCCCTTTGCCCTGACCCCCAAGGTGAAGGTGATGGCGGCACTACATTATTTTGCGACAGGATCGTTCCAGTTTACTGTGGCTGATGCTGGTGGGATGTTGCAGACGATGTTTAGTTGAGTGCTCCGAGATGTGTGTGAGGCCATGTTGAGGTTCCTCAACCTGTACATACAGTTTCCTACACCGCCACAGTTCCGTGCCATTAAAGATGACTTTTATGCCCTGGGACACATGCCACATGTGATTGGATCGATTGATGGGACACATGTGGGTTTGGTCGCACCACGAGCCCATGAACAGGTTTACAGAAATCGTAAACACTTCCATTCGATCAATGCCCTTGTGGTATGTCTGACGGACCATCTCCCATGTAATGTGTGCGTTTCCCGGGATCTGCCCACGACGCATACATAATGAGGATGAGTCGGATACCCCAGCTGATGTCCCAGCTCAGGAATGAGCGTGCCTGGCTTGTTGGTGAGTCATGGTGTCAGTATCAGTTGTGTGTTCATTGTCTGTCATGTTGTACCCTGTTTTTGCTCAAATGATCTTTTATATTTGATAAATGTAGGAGACTCTGGATACCCCAACATGCCCTGGTTGCTGACACCACTCAGGAACCCGGTCACCCCAGCTGATGTCCGTTACAATGAAGCACATGGGCGGACCAGGCGAGTGATAGAGCGCACATTTGGGCTGCTGAAAACCAGATTTCGCTGCCTGGACCGGACAGGAGGAGCCCTTCAATATTCCCCGGCTAAGGTGTGCAAGATCATAATCGTGTGCTGCATGCTTCACAACTTGGATGTGAGGAATGAGCTCCCGCTCATCCAGGATGACAGGGACCAACGGCCTCCATCAAGGGAGGATCCAGGCCTCGGGCACGTTGCCAGTGACGACGAGGAGGAGGAGGAGGTGGATGTCAGGAGACAGCTCATTAACAACTTTTTTACATGAGTGTAAGTATGCAAAGATGTTTGATAATGCCTTTCCTAAGCGGGATGTGTTTATGTAGAACAATATGTTGTGATACGTGTGTGTGTATGCTAATTTACAGGGTCATTGTTGTTGTACAGTGTATGTTAAGTTATGATGGTCACCACTACATTGTTGAACTTACTCCTAGCTTGGGTTCAGAAATTACAATGGACAATAGTGAGTCAATTATTGGATATGTCATCATAGCAAGTTGTATTTAAGACTGTACTATGTCTCTCCTTCACAGGCTCCTTTGGCTGTTGTGTGGGTACACACAATGCTGTTCCATAATGGAATTTCAATTTGGAACAGTACTCTCTGACAGACAATGTTTTCGGTCAGATCTTTCATTTCTTTAGTTTATTTGAATACTTGGAACTGTAATCAGTTTGCTTTTGTGTTGAGCAGAGATTGTGCCTGTGTAATAAACCTGTTACACACATTGATGTTTGCCTTGTCTGTTTCCACACATGCTACAATCGTTTATATCCTGTATTTATGCCATGGTGTTCATTTCATTAGACAATGGTCATTGTTTGTGCGGTTCAATGGTCTAATTTGACAACAGTGTGTGCAATGTTTTAATGTTGCATGTGCTATGTGTGTTGTGGTGACCTTGCGTGTCTATCTCTGGTATGTGTCATGTGACATTTATTCACAAGACGGTAGATGATTTGTCAGCTGGTCCCTAGGATCATGCTGGATTATGCTAAGTTACCCTGATCCAAGCTTACATTTTAGCTTTGTGTCTTACATTTTTGCGCACATTCTTTCTCTGCTTGTTGTACAAGATGCCTTTGAGTCCACATGAGATCATTTTGGTACTGTTCAAGCGCTGCGCCACAAGGTTGAAATTCAAGACTCTTTTTAATGGACGATCTAGTCAGCACGTATTGTTTATCCATGAAATGGTACACTTTTTGACACAAATGAGAAATACTAGCATTAAATTGACGCACAGGGGATTCATCTACACAGATGGAAGATTACCTTCTATGAAGACGAGCTTTGCTGTGCATATGCTGTAACCAGTACTCATAGTTTCTAAGGTGAGCGGTTCACCCGATTTTGCACAGAGATCTTCATTAGTATGATAAATATGTCACCGTCACAGGGAGGGTGGTGATTTCCACACTGTTCATAGATACACATTTCACCTTTTGTCTTCTATGGAAATGTGGAGATGATTATTGTTTGATTATCATGTATTCTGCTGCGAGCTCGTATACTGCAGTGTAAGACAAAGGACAGAGATTGTTCTTTCTTAAACGTGACATTTTAGACTTTACTTAGACTATGCATTATATTTTTGTGGACAAGCATGGGTGAGTGAGCGAGAAGGTGTGCATTGCTTCCGCGACTCTGAGAGGTTGATAGTACTGTGTTCTGGGTGGTAGAATCATTGTGTATCTTCTGTATGTCTTGTTGAGCTAATGGGACACTAGAGGTAGTGGCTCTTTGGATTGTGGGTTCTGATGTGCAAGGAATGTCCAACCATCTTTCAATAACGGCCTATTTTATTGTGCGTGGTTCTGTATGTGCAGAATCCCTACCACAGAACTCATGCACATCATTTGGAGACAGTGCCAGGTTGTGCTGATCATAAATTCAATTGTGGGTACAGTGTATAATTCACAGATGACACAGGGATTGTGTGAATATGATATTATTAATGTGCATATGATGAATCTAACAGTTAAGGGTAATTGCATTCCAAAGTTTTAAATCCAAAGTTCATGGAGGAGTTGGAAGTGTTGTTAGATGAAAATCTTCCAAGCAAAGTCCACAGTAATTTTAGCAAGTAGTCCAACTTAAACACTCCATCCCATGTGAGAGAGTCCAGGGACTGTCAACAAAGTGAATTCTTTGCACACAATGGAGGATATCCTGAGCATTTCTTTACTTCCGGGGGGGGATGCATGGCCATCAGTCTCTCACTTGCCAGTCTTCCTTGGACGGCCGCTCCTCTTCGGAGGGGGGGGGGACCCTCAGTATCAGGCTGCTGCGGTGGAGGGGACTTTACGCCAGACTCCTCATCCGTCACTGTGGCAGTTGCAGATGTTGAGTCAACAGGTGTGGCGTGCACACGGGGAGGTGGGGTAATGTTGGTAGTTATCTGGCATAGGCATGTGAGTATGTCCCTATGCACCGCTGTGAGATCGTCTATTTTCGACCAGTTGGACTCCATACGGTCCATGTGTTGGTCCATACGGTCCATGTGTTGGTCCATACGGTCCATATGGAGGTCCATCCGGTCAAAATGTGCAGCCTGCTGATATTTGATGTCCCTGAGGTTCCCAACAACCTGGGCAAAGTCTCCGGTGCATTCGCGATATACATCATATATGCGTTGCAACTCGGGGTCAGCTTGATCTCCGACACCAGCTGTGGGACATGTCCTCCCACCACGCACCCTCACACCACTCCTAACCCTAACTGCATGGACATTGCCTGGTATTGCACGAACTGACAGCTCCTGTCCTCCTTCATTGTTGACAGGGCTGGTGTTTCCTGCCAACTCCAGAGTGGCCTGTGTTGCTGTGCTCCCAGTGTTTTGTTGTCTGGGTGTGTCCGTGGGGATCCTGGGCGTCTGGATGTTCACAGATGTTGCCGGAGTGGTCGCTGGGGCTGGGGATCGTACTGGTGCTGCATGCTGACCCACACCGGAGGTGCCAGGTTGGTCCACATCGCCCGAGGAGGTGTGAGAGTCATCCCCACTGGAGGTCTCAGTGTCCGACGTAGTGCTGGAGGTGCTGGTGGACTCAGAATTGTGTCCAGATGCTGATCTCAGTTCAGGAGTGCCTGTGGGTAGAAGAGGGACACAATGTTAGTTGTGTATTTTCACATGTTATGGTGTCATACACAGACAAATGTGAAGATGTTGTGGATAATGTAGCGTTTCCTTCAAATTTATACTCATCAATCATCACAGACACTGGGATATTTGTTCATGGGACATTGGGATTTAGTAAAGATGTGCTTTACTGTGCATGTCCAGCTCTGTGCATCAATGTGCATGTCTTTTTATCCTTGACTGTACGAAGAAATTGATTGTCAAGTGACACACTGTGCATGGCCCAGGTGAGTTGTTATTTCACACATCAGTGTTTTCAATATGACTTACATACTGTAACAATTCTGATGTTTAGCAAGATTTGTGCATCTGTGCTTGCCTTTGTGCATGTTTGTAACTGTCACATTGCTGAGGTGATATACATACTCACTATCATGAATCTGTGTCAGCATTTACTAATTTAGCTTGGATGAATGTGTTGATGTGAACCATCAATGATATCACATGTGTGACATCGAATGCAATAGCAACGCGTTTGTTATGACAAATGCATTGTTACATGGCAGTCCATTGAAACACAAGTCATTACATTGACATGCAGTAGGGGATTCGCTAACATGAGTGGTTGTATAATCAGATATTTGTATGATCTGATATTCCCTACTGTTGCACACACTGGACTTGTAATGGTAAATTGTATCAGTTCTTAATCCTGCGCAGTACCTACAGCAAGTTTGTGTGATATTTTGCGTTGTGATGTTCTGCAATGCAACAACACGGTCGTTGTTATGCCTGTGTTGTTTTTGCAGGGTTTGTAAACGTATGCAATGTGGGAAGACATATTTGTGTTGATATTTCTCAACACTTTGCACAAATGTGAATATCTTTCTGTAGTACATTTTGTCGCAGCTTACTTTTGCGCATGATCACTTCATGTACAATCTACTTGTTCTCCATGGACAGAGGAGTTTCCCATGGATGATCAGTTGCCTTTTCATGGTCAGGGATGTGAGGTACAGTGTGTTTAGTGCTTGAGTTAGGCTGCGTTGACTTCTACCCCTCTTACCAATGGCAAACAGACCAGCTTACTCAGCATTGACAGAAGATCAATGACAGTGAGGGTAGTGTAGTTCAAGGATGCTGACACCGCTGACTGATGTTGAAGTACAATGCAAAACACAACAATGCCTTGTGCACATGACACAACCCAAGAGTGTCAGCCATCTTGCATTGCACCTCACATCTACTGTCAGATGGGCATTGTCCCTGATGTGTGTTTTTAGTGTGTGTGGTTTGTGTTATGTGGTGTGACTGCTAACTGGACTGTGGCCTGTCCTCCACGCACATTTGTGGCATGCACAGTGAGGGCACATGTGACTAATCTTTACCTGTCAGTGTGTGGAATGTACAGTTAAGGTTATGGTCTGTAGTTGTGTGAGTAGGCCAAGAACTGGCTGTCAGTTTTTCCTAATTCGTACATGATGCCCCTGTGTAGCCATCTTGACAGGGCATTTGCATTCACTCTCAGGGACAGATGTACCATGGTTCCATGACAGTGAGTACAAAGTTACATTCAAGATGTCTGACAGTGGTGCCTGCAGTCATGCTGGTCATGACTGCCAACAGGGCCTTGTGTTCCCCACACCAAAAGCCAGTGTCAGCCATCTTGACAGTGCATTTGCATTCACTCTCAGGGACAGCATAGTGGCAGGTGTGTTATTGTGGGAGTGGGGTGGGGGGTGTGACGAGTGGGTGCTGCTGGCAGTAGTCATGGCTTCCACTCCTCCTCCCACCCAGACCAAATGGGCCAGCATGTACCATGGTTCCATGAGAGTGAGTACAAAGTTACATTCAAGATGTCTGGCTGTGATGTCTGTGGCTGTGTATTTTGAGGTAATTTTAGACTATTTGGACATGTACTCACCAGGTTCCGGTAGTCCAGCTAATCCAGTTATGGCCTCCGGTGGGAGGAGGTCCCGCACCTTCACCTCCCAGGTGGTGAAACGCACCGGTTTATGGCGGCCACCACCAGTCTTGTTGCTCAGGGCATGTTCTCTGGCAATCAGCTTCTTAACCCTCCTGCGTACATCATAGTACCGGTTCCGGATATCCTCCTTTGTGCGCAAGGTAGATGAATGGGCATTCACCTTGTTGACAATTCTCTCCCACATCTTGGTTCTCTGGGACTGGGAGGTCTGTTGGGCCAAGGTGCCAAATAACTGTGGCTCAACTCGGATGATTTCATCTATCATGACTTCCAACTCAGCATCTAAGAACTTTGGATTCTTCTTTGGGGGCATGGTGATGGGTGGTGGTGGAAGTGTATGTGTGTGTGAAGGTGAGGGTGAGTGAGTGTGAGTGGAGGTGTGTTTCAGTGGTGCTAGTTGTGTGGAGGTTGTGTGGTAGATGAGTTGTGTGTGTTTGTAGTGGGTAGATGAGTTGTCTGTGTAGTAGTGTGGTCTGCTTGCATGTCTGTCGAAGTAGCAAATGGTGTTGGGAAGTTTTTGCTCCCTTTATATAGGTTGAGTTGTGGGTGTGTCTCAATATTTAAATTTAGTTTTTTTGTAGATGACAATGCATTTTTGGTAGTCTTTTTTCTGTTTCTATTGTATTATTTTTTCAGGATTATGTAAGTCGTTTTGACGGCACATGATGCTTGTTCTTGTGTTATTTGTTTTGTCCAAGTCTGTTCCATTCATACTAGGCTATGTGGCATCGTTTGCGTACGAGTCTGTTGCGTCGTGTATGTGCTTGGCTGTGTAGAATCGTTCGTGTACGTGACTATTGTGTTGTGTTGATGCTGGACTATGTGGCATCGTTCGCGTCCGAGTCTGTCGTGCCGTGTCAATGGAGTCGTTCGCGTATGTGTCTGTCGTGTCGTGTATGTGCTTGGCTGTGTAGAATCGTTCGCGTACGTGTCTATTGGGTTGTGTTGATGCTGGACTATGTGGCATCGTTCGCGTCCGAGTCTGTCGTGTCGTGTCAATGGAGTCGTTCGCGTACGTGTCTGTCGTGTCGTGTATGTGCTTTGCTGTGTAGAATCGTTCGCGTACATGTCTATTGGGTTGTGTTGATGCTGGACTATGTGGCATCGTTCGTGTCCGAGTCTATCATGTCGTGTTAATGCTTGGCTACATGGAGTCGTTTGCGTACGTGTCTGTTGCGTCGGGTTGACGCTTGGCTATCTCGAATCTTGCACGTACGAGTCTATCACGTCAGACTCCTTTCCTTCCGACTCGGCTGTAAAAAAAAATTCCGGCCGAGTCGGTTGTAAATTTCAAGCATCGCATCGTCCTCAGCCATTTGGAAGGCGTGTGTACGGTTCGGTCGGGAAATATGACGGCTCCGTGTCGGGAACAACGTTTTCCAGCCGAAATCGGAATTGACCCCTTAACTGTAAAAATTCTAACTAGGCCGCAAATACGGAACACAACGTTAATCATTAATACATAAATAAAACACTAAACACAACATAACTTGTTAAACATAACTTGACGCACACTAACTACAACCTTACTACCTTTAAAATACACTAAAAATAGTCTAATATGTAAGAAAATTACTCTTACCTTCTTCAACGTGAAGCAGCTCCCAACCGCGAGCTTCTTCCTTCCCAAATGACCCAAAACAACAGCGAGCGGTTACTAAATTAAAGCCCCAAACAAATATGGCAACTGTAAACTTATTAAATAAATGTCTTAATTTTTTTAATATTATAAAATAGTATTAAAATTACTGTTATATTCTAATAAAATACTAAAAAATGTATTTGATTTATTTATATGTATTATCTGTTTTTATATTATGTAAAATTATAATAATAAATATTATGAATTAATAATATTTAATATTATAATTAGGAAAATGTATATATGTCAAAGAACAATTACTGAAAAATTATAATAATTTTGTTTTTTCTTCAAAAAATATCTACTTTGTAAATAAATTGTACAACTCTTAATAAATGTAATAATTATTAATATTAATATTTTAATTTTAATATTAATAAATAAAATGTATTATGTTTGTATTTAAAAATTAAGGGGGTCATTACGATGGCGGGCGGAAGCACAACCGCCGTGCTGGCGGATGCAAAAACCACCAGTTACCGCCGGCACGCAGCAGTCCACACGCCCGCCCAATTACGATGCGAAAAGTAGGCCAAACACCGCCGGCAAGCCAGCAACACCGTCCGCCATCAAAGTGCGCCCGTACACGTAGCGGCGCAGCCTAACTGACACACACCGTCCGACGAAAACACGTCCCGCCCGGCGTATAAATTACGATGCTGCAAACAAACGGCTCCCACGGCCAAGAGATACCGTACGACAAACCGAGCGGTAACACAGACGCCGAGCACGGACAACGAAGAAGCGGCTCCCCGAGCATGAATCCAGCACTGCAGGCCCTCCCCATGCTCTTGCTGATGCACCACCAAGGACGCAACGTACCGCGGAGACGCAGGTAGGCACACACACAACAAGTGCACGCAAACAGCGCACACAGTGCAAGGGCGGAAAAAGCGGACAACCCCCCAGCGCGTGTACACTACACATCCACCATTGCATCCACATATGACACACAGGCCAAATCGTAACATCGCGTAACACATGTGTACACACCACCTGGGACTAGGAACCAACGACCCCGTCACGGCCCCAAAGCGGCGATGACGCCGCCACACATGCGCACAACGCAGAGGCCAACCGCAGCGCCATGCATGCGTCGCACACAGACACAGGGACACAACCAAGCAGCACACACATCAGCCCCACCCCGAATGCACATGACACGTGACAGGCCTGCCACAGACATGTCCCCAACGCCCAATTCACGGACAACACCCAACGCCACACAACCGACGCACACATGTCAGTGAACTCACGCAACAGCAGGACACACCCCAGTGTAACAAACATGGCAAAGCACACAGCGGCGGCAACACCAACTAGGAGAAGCAGGGCCCCTTCGGGAAGAGGAACGCCAGTACCACACTGAAACACCCATACCACCCTGCACATATGAACAAGACATATAAAACGGAACACCAAAGAGCCCGGGGACCGACAACAGGTGGCCCAAGAATAACATTCACACACAAGGCCCAACGCAGAGCGGAAAGGCAGCCTGCCGCCCACACAAGGGAGAGCAGACAGCACTGAATGACCTTCCATTCCAACTCCGAAACCACAGCCCTACGAAAGAAGCCGGTGAATACAGCCATTGTCCAAGAAAAGACCAACACAGGCATGCCGAGGAGACCGACCACAGGGCAGATAGCGCATATCACAGAAGCACACAACGGACGGGGAAGAAAGAAGAAAACACTCCCCCATGTCGGCCACATGCAAGTTAATTGGAAGGAGTCACACATCACTGACCTTGAACTGTCTGAGAAGCATGTGGGATGAGGGCCCGTGTCCTCCAAACAAGCCAACAGAACACAAGTCCTGTCTCCCTACGACTACACAGAGCTCACAGCAACCTCGGAGCGTGCACATTGCAGACTGCACACACAGCCGGAGCACGCCACCACAACGCACCGCTGCGAAATGGCAACCGCAACACACCTACCCAACTACGCCGGACAGCTCAAGCTGTACAAAACCAACCTGATACATATATTGGGATGCGATCTCCTGTCCCTGCTGAACGTAAGTTACCGACTGACTTACCGCATCACATTGTTCAGCTGCGTCATGCCCGTCTTCTACTGTCGGAGGTGTCCCTACCAGCATCCCGTGGAGATATGCCTCTCCAACCCGGCATGTCTAAAGGCGGACCTGCTACCACTACTCCTCCCTCTGGACGCACACGACAGGGCCTGCTCTGCCTATGGGGGCATGGCGTATGTGGCCAACATCGCACCCGCACTGAAATGGGACCACTGTGCCTCCACACGACGGATCATCGAGAACAGCTACATCGAATGTCACCCAGCATGCCCCATCATGGTCCTCCAAGGGACAACTTACGAACAACACCTTGACAGCCACCATCCGCTACATTGGCTGGCAAACATGTACACCACCAATGACATGGAAGCCCTGCTGGACGGCATCGCATACCTGATAACCTGTAAATTCGTCGGACCACAACGCAGGTTCCCGATTGACCTATGATGTCCAACCCCGCACCCATGCTTAGCTTCCGCACGGACTGGCCAGTCACCACCACAACAGCCATACCAAACGACCGGCAACTGTTACCACACCATCAACGACATCGCCATGACATCGGATATGACCGGGACATGCACACTGTTCCCCATCACATCCAGGAACACCGCATGCATCGTGGGAGGCAGTGGCATGGGGTCTGTGTATCGCACCCACATGGACGGAACTGCACGAACAACCAGGACACGACATGGATCCAGCACCCATGGACACACACACCGCTCAGTGGACATGAATAGGTCGCCTGGAGTCTGTGGGTGCTGCACCCTCCCACCCCCGCCCCGGGAATCCCATACCAGGACCTTTGCATGGACGACAAGTGCATACAACAACAACACGACCCCAGTGACTGTGACATGTCCAGTAACCACCACATTGCAACAACAAGTGGCACGCCGCTGCATGCACGCAAGCACATGCCCTGATGTCATCTCACATGCACGCGTGCATGAGGAACAACCGCAGCAAACCTGTCACATGGAACTGAGATGGACTGTGCCCATGATGCCAAGCGGTCTGGTAGGCTACATGTATACCGTCTGTGTCAAAGTCCGCAGCTCCGCAGCTATACGTAAATGTACATTAGCACAGCCTTGGCCAAGCAGATGTAACTCTGAAGCCCACATCCCACATGCAACAGCCAATCACATGTAACCCCACACCCTATCCCATTTGCAATCATGCTCAGTATATCCTCAACATGTATTCCGCTGCCAGTAGTGTCCACTATACTGCATCACAGAGGACAGAAGACTCAATATAATGTTTGAAACCAAAACTGTCTCCGCTGACTCATTTCACAAGTACGAATGAGAGAGGATGAGAGTATGTGAAGTACACGGCAGTCGTGACATGACCATGTAGTCCACTGGTATTGGATGTCAACGCAAATGAGTAGCACAACTGTGGAAGACACACATGTGTCGTGTGAAGTCGTATGGACGCAGTGCTCAGGTGGGTGGGTGTGACGGGTAGATGCGCACATGCCAAGTTGGAGCACGCCGTGTCGGGAGGGGTCATGAACAGTACACCACCGCTTCCCTGGGCATTGTGAGAGGACACCTGTCGGGGGGAGTGAACACGTGTGTGCACAGCAGCCGGGCACACGTACAAAGCGGTACCAGGCGCACCTCAGCCCACCCTCTGTGGACAAGCTGGATCCTGTTGTGCGCCCGCCATGCCCCTTGACAAGGCACACACAGCCCCAGTCGACCAGGTGTAACCCCAACATAGTCAATCCGCACAGGCGATACAGGGCACGGGATGGCAGTGGAGCATGGTGTGTGAGAGGTCTCCTCGCGCTCCTCCTGGTCATATCACGCAGGCAATAGTACCTCAACGTCTAGCATGGCACAAGTCAAATGGAAGTGTAGGGGGACGCACCACAGCACGAGCAGCACTGACGTCATGGGAGGTGGCTCGCACCATCCCATCCATTGCCCATTATACCAACCACGCCACATGCCATTGCGACTAAGTGCAAGCGCGTGCGCCACCACCCCCGAGCCCTCCCCAGAGAGGCCAAAGAGTGAATGTGTGGGCCATCAGTCACAGACGGACGCGGCATGGCCGCAAGGGCAGCCACAGCCACTGGGTGTCGCAGGTGGCGGATCCGGAAGGCGAAGACTGTGATGCATAGTCCATGCAGGCCGGGTCTCCATTTGGGGCACCACGCAGGTGGACGGCGTCCCGCAACACATCATACCCTGAGACAGCCCACTCGTGCAACTGGACCCACACATACACTCCTTGCCCTCTCTGGTGCGAGCTTGGGGCTGCCTGTGCAAGCGCTAGCCTCGCAGGTGCACATGCATATTGGGGGAGCGAGGGGAGGACATGAGGGCTGGGGCGAAGATGACTGTATCACTGTCAGTGAGTACAAGGGATGACCCAGATGTGGAAAGGATGAGACGTGTCCCGTGTGTACTGCAACTAGTCGCCAATCCAACTACCCCCATGTCCGGAATGTAAGCCCGCACCTAGGCCCGCCCATCCGCCACATCGAATATACCACCAGCACGACAACCTTCCCATTCGAAACACTGACTGGGGGTGGCGACCAGTGAACAATCATGTGTAGCCTACCCACGCGTACATGTGGGCCCTCCATGATCCATGTCACCTGCGGCAAAGTCATGACATGCGCAATGAGGGAAGTGAGGAGAGCTGTCTGCCCCACGCACAGAAGGTGCATCAGCTCCACAGACCCAGCAGCGAGTCCAGCAGGGGTCACATGTGCAGGGGCAGCTGTGCCTGGTGTGAAGGCACATGCATATAGACAGCACATCGACCAATGTGTAGTCTGCCCACATCTACAGTCCATCATCATGCGGACATAGGAATTGAACACAGGGCAACACATCTGAGTGGGTGCACCCACCGTGACCAACAATGCGCAATCATCGACGTACCCGCCCTGTGCATGGCCCCCCACCCAACGGAGGCACATCCAGTGCCACCATCCCACACACACAAGCCTTCCACGGAACATGCTGTGTCCAATGCTCAGTACAGAGTCAGCGCCCATCTGGTGGATCCTGAACAGGAGACACATGCACACACATGCCAGCTCCCACTATGTACGTCTGCCACCTGGCACGTGCAATGTAACCTCTCACCTGTGACGTGTGACTGCAAGCACACAGCCGTCTTGGCATGGGGCTGTCAATGTGGACACCTGTCAATGTTTCGGGAGGTGTGATCCGTACAGTGCTGTACATAGGGTGCAGTGCTGACACCTACTACTGTCTCATATCCCCTCGTGCCACAGGTCCCACTTGTTTTGGCCGCTCAGCCTGTGCCCACATCGTCGTCGTCGTGTGCCATACTCATCCAGCCTCGGAAGCAGTTCCATGCTCAGCAGACATTCATGTTGCCGTGGCGTTGCCGCTTGACGAATATGCAGTCAGTCCCCATCAGCACGCCCGCAAGTCATTGGGGCCTAGATCCCCATGTGCATGCACATGGCAGTGGTTTGTATCACTAGCCATTGCCATTGTTGGGAGACCTGTGTAAGTGTATTGTGGCCGTGCAGTCCCAGCTTGACAGCTGGGCTGTGGCTCATGTGCTTGCTCAGTCATGTCAGTGATGTGTATGCGAAATTGCTATGTGTTGTGTTGCTTTGACATGTGTCCACTGCCATTTTCCCTAGGCGGAGACCGAACATTGACCGCCCATACCAATTGCTGGCGGACATGGACGATACAGAGGTCATTAGGAAGTTTCGGCTGGACAGGCCAACCCTGCATCGACTGTGTGCCATGTTGGAACCCCATCTCCGTCCCCGCAGGGTGTATCCGACAGCTGTCACCCCCACGGCTAAGGTGATGGCCGCCATGCATTTCTTCGCCACTGGGTCATTCCAGCACACAGTGGGCAGTGGAGGAGGGATGTCCCAGCCCATGTTCAGCAAGGTGCTGAGGGATGTACTGGCAGCCATGATGCTGTACCGAAACAGGTACATCCGCTTCCCCAGGGCTCGTGAATTGGCGGCAGTGAAGGGTGCATTCTATGCCCTTGGCAGAATCCCACACGTCGTTGGAGCCATTGACTGCACACATGTTGGCCTTGTTCCACCACAGGCCACTGAGCACCTGTACCGCAACAGGAAGCACACGCACTCCCTGAATGTGCAAGTGGTGTGCCTTGCGGACATGGTGATCACCCACGTGTGTGCAAAGTTCCCAGGCTCGGCCCATGACGCACACATAATGCGCAACAGCATCTTGCCACGACTGATGTCCAATCTGCAACAGGATCGTGGCTGTATTGTCGGTGAGTATGTGGAGTGGTGTAGCGTGCTGGTTGTGCGATGCTGTCCCCTGTCCAGTTGGAATAGCAACGGTTCTCTGTGTCCCTCACACCCAGGTGACTCTGCGTACCCGAATGGGGCATGGCTGCTCAGTCCATTGAGGAATCCTCGCACCCCAGCAGACGATCGCTACAATGAGGCACATGGGAGGACCAGACGTGTGGTCGAGCGTACCTTTGGCCTCCTCAAGTCCAGGTTCAGGTGCCTGGACCGCACCGGGGTGCGCTGGCGTACTCCCCACAGAAGGTGTGCCAGATAGTGGTGGCGTGCTGCATGCTGCACAATCTGGCCATTCGGAAGCAGATCCCCTCATCGTGGATGACGGAGATCAACCAGGGCCCCAGCCCGCAGACCAGGACAGCTCGAGTGAGGAGGACAGCGGAGAGGAGGAAGCTGGTAATGTGCGGCAGCAGCTCATCGCCCACTACTTCACTTGACGGTGAGTGTCCATGTACGACGGCTGATGTGGCTGTATCTGTGCAGGTGTGTGTGTGCTGTGTCAGGGTGGCCGTTTGTTCACTGCGTGCTGTGTGTCAACGCTCCATGGCCAGGGTAGTATGCCACTGTTGGTGGCTGTGGCATTGTGCCCTATTGCTCTGTGCGATGTGTGTACATTGCTTGTAGTTGTTGACATGTACTGTGTGATGGGTGTGTGACACACTCATTGAATGTGCTCCTGTTCTGTCTCCCACCCCTAGGTCCCTACAGGCCCTCCGGTTCCATTGCCATGCCACGCATCAGGTGCCTTTCCGCCCAAGGTGGCCGTTGTATTCCGTACAAATAAAACACAGGGCACAAACAGCAGTTTGTGTAAGAGGTGCATTTATTTCAAACTGTGACATGTGATTGTGTGCGAGGTGATGACAAAAGTGGTGCGTGCAGTGACAATGAGCTGTCGGTCACGGCTGCGTGATGCTCAGGGTGTACCCACTTGTTCCATGTCCATGGTCCAACAGACACATGCCATCCAGATGGCTGTGTGGAGTGGGATCGTAGTCCAAGTCAATGCAGTGGGTGGTCAAGGAAGGCTGGCTGGCTGCCTCACTTGCGTCTGGAGCGTGCGTAGTCCTCCCGGGAGATCTGTTTGTACTTCGGACGGCCCCTTCCACGTTTGGGAGGGGGTGTGTGGTGGCGACCTGCTGGTGGGGGTGAGGTGTGCTCACTGGCTGTGGACGCAGGGGAACTGGACCCTGCTGCTCGACCCTGCGCCCCGGCAGGTGGTGGCGGAGGGGAGCTGCTGTCCCTGGCTGTGACCTCACCGCCACCACCAGCTGGCCCATGAGGTCCACGAGTTGGCCCATACGGGCGTCCATGGACCTCAGCACCCCCAGCACCTCCTGCGTGTCTGAAGCAGACCTGACCCATTGTTCTTGGGCCTCTTCATAGGCCCCAAGGACTCTGGCCATTTGAGGCAGGGCATGGCTCCCAGGGGAGACTTGCGTTTCCCTGACCCTGCTCCTCCTACCAGTACTGCTGCCACCGGCCTGCCCACTAGCCACATTGCTCACCACGGTCCTCGCTGTGGCTCCCAGGGTGGATCCAGTCGGCCGGGCCACCACCTGCGCTGGGGCTGGTGCCAGCGAAGACGTGGTGGTGGTGGCGGCGGTGGTGGTCGGTGCGGCGATGGTGGCGGTTGCGGCAATGGTAGTGGCCGCAATGACCGTGGGTGTGGCCGCAATGACCGTGGGTGTGGCCGCAATGACCGTGGGTGTGGCCGCAACGACAGTGGCAGCAGGGGGCTGGGAATGTTCAGCAGCCCTGGATGATGGGTTGGTGGGTAGGAGGGGTCCTGGGGAGCGGCTGGGCCCTGCCACACCAGATGGGCCTGCTTGGTGGTCCGTGTCCGAAGAGGAGGACAGATCCTCCACATCCGTGTGTCCTCGTTGGGGGCTTGTAGGCTGGCTGTGCTGGCTGCTGTCTCCATCCCCAGCATCAGCAGTTCGTCACCTGTGGAGAGAATGAGATTTGTTATTGTGTTGCACCTGGCGAAGTATGTATTTGTCGTCTGACATTAACAGTTCGTGCAATCTCGTACATGGGTTTCCCGGAGGCGTGTGTGTGGCTGTAGCATTTGTAGTTGCGTGTGCTTGACAATGGGACTGTGTGCTGTGCACATGTGGCATGGGACGGATTGGCCATGCCGATGGGTGTGTTGCTGTGCCCCTACTTATTGTGACTCTGGTGTATGCGGGCTCCTGGCCCATCCTGGGTCTGGTTTGTACTTTGCTTTTGGTGTTCAGATGGGACGCTTAGGAACGCATATGGCAACATGGGGGCCATGCCCCAGATTCGCATTTGGGATGGAATATGCTTTTGGGGTACATGCTGTGAGCCATGGGTGCCGAACGTGACATGTGTTGTGGCAGCATGACAGTGCATGGTTTGAGGTGTGTGCATGCTTGACATGGCCTGCATATTTGCTGTCTGTTGTGATTACTGGACATGGCATTGGACGCATCGTTATGAGTGAGTGATGGTTGTGTGCCAGCCAACGTATTGCAGTTGTCCCATCTCCTTGGTGTGCGTGCTGCCCTGTGCCATGTGCATCACTGCAGTGCTCGGGGGTGTGGCCCATGTTGTGTGTTGTTGCTCACAGTGTGTCGTGCGCTTCATTGACTTCTGGCACATGGTTGGTCATGGGCATGTATCTTAGCGTGACTGCTGTATGTGTGGCAGCTGTGCGGATGACATGCCTTTCATGAGACTGGGGCTGACGGATGCGATGGATGGTATGTTGTATGTGCATGGTGTGTCTGTGTGTTTGATGGGTTCAGTGGTGTTCGTGTGCATTTATGTTGTTCCGCTCTGTTGCGTCTAGTGTTGTTTGTCTTACATAGGCGTAGTTGTGGGGTGTGTGGTTGACAGGCAGTAGGGGCTACATGGACAGGACTTCAATGGTGTTTCGGTTGTGTGTGATGGGTTGCACAGTGGCTGCCGTGTGGTACTATATTCAGTGTGGCTTGTGCATGCAGACGTGGCTCCTTGGGTGTTGCTGTGTTTGTGATGGGTCATGTGGGGTGTGAGTCTGTGGTTCATGTCCGTGTGCACATTGTTCACTTGTTCGTGACGGTGGGCGGTGCTGCGTGTTCGTCTGCTACGTGACATGTCCCATGTGTTGGTCGTGTTACGGTCCTCATGCCTCCAGTAATCCAGCCCTGTCCAGTTTCCCACCTGCAGGTTGTTCGTGCGTGCACTGTGCTGGATGCCACATGGTTCTAAGCGGGGGTGCTCCATGTTGCAGGTCTGTGGGGGTGGGGGGTGTTGTGGGTCGTGGTGGTGGCTGGACACCCACTGACACCGATTGCTGTGGACCGTGATGTCTACCTTTCGGCTGTCGTTGTGCACTGCGGTGGCTGACACGTGGCTGTGGGGTGTGGGGGATGCTCCTCCTTGCTGTGCTGTGGGACTAGGGGCCTGGTGTGTTTTGTACTTGGGCTGTCCACCCTCCCACCCACTGCACTTTGTGTTCCTGCCACTTACCTGTTACTTGTCGGTTAGTGCAGCTATGGCGGACACATGGGTGTGGTGGGTGCTCGTTGTGGCGCTTCTGGCATATTTGGGGACCTGTTGGTGGTTACGTGGCTGGCTGAGTGTACACATGTCCCCACGCATCTTACAGTTGTTCGGTTTGGGCTGTGTGTGGTGGTGTCTGTTGCATGTGTGTGTGATGTGTTGTGTATTGTGTGCTGGACATGGGGGTGTTTGTCCCTGGGAGCTGTGGCATGGTGGTAGTGCATGTGAGTACATAGCGGTGTGCTGGTATACATTAGTTTGTACTTACCAGCCTCCACTCCCCTGCTAATCCGGCGAGGATCTCGGGATGTATGATGACTCGCACCTTCTCCTCCCACGCTTTGAAGGTCTTGAAGAGCGCGGGATTCCCTCCGCCAGTGACGGCAGCCAGCTCTCTGTTCTTGCTCTCCTTCTTCTTGACCAGGCTCTTGACGTCATTCCACCGTTTGTTTATTTCGACTCTGTTCCTGGGCAAGGTCCCGACTGCATTGACCTGGTCTACGATCCGGTTCCACATTCTCTTTCTGGTGGCTAGTGGTGTGTGCTGGACCAGGTTCCCATAGATTTGTGGGTGCACCTTGATGATCTCGTCGACCATGACTGTCCGCTCCATGGGCGTGAACTTGGGCATTCTTTGTGGTGCCATGGTGTTTGTGGTGCTGGTGCGGTGTGTGTTGTGTAATGTGCAGGGGGTTTGTGGTGCCGGTGTTTGGTGGTGGTGGTGGTGGTGGTGGTTGTGATGTGTGCGTTTCTGTGGTGTGCTGCTGTCCTTGCTGTGTCACTGTGTCCTCTCCTCTCCTCTCTAGTTTGCAATGTTGCAAGGGGTTGTGGTCTGTGGGAGTGCTGCTTTTGTACTTACCTATGTGGGTGTGTCCTCATGGTCTGTTGTTTTCAGGTGTGTTGTGTCTGGGGTTCTGGCCTTTGTAGTTTTTGTTTGTCCAGGGGGTGTTTTCGGGATGTGTACTGTGCTTGTGTATTTGTGCGTGCCTTGCTGTGTGGACTTGTTGGCCATGTTGTGTGCGATTGTTTTTGTCAGCGGATGGTTTCTGTGCAGGGACGTGGGCGCCATGGCTTCTGCCGTGTCGATTCTCATCGGCGTTGTTTGCGCTGGCGGGCGGTATATTTGTAGTTTTCCCGCGCTCATGGCGGTGCGATCGTAATCTCACGTGCGGTGTGTCGGCCGTGAGGGCGGGCGGTTTTGTGTTGTCGTGCGTGTTTCCGTCCGTGGCGGGCGGTTTGACTCCGACTCGGACGATGGCGGGCGGTATCTCAGTGTGGATTTTTCGCCGATGGCGGTTTTCGGTTTGTGTAATCGTAATGGCGTGGTCGGTGTTCAGACGGTGTGTGCGGGCGGATTTTTGCAGCTTCCATGCCTGGCGGATTTTTTTACGCCGGGTATCGTAATGGGCCCCTAAACTATGTTTTTTTTCTCAAATATATAGTACAAATATTTTCAATATAATGTTAGTAAATACTTACCAACATATGTAACAATTGTAAAAATGTTAAAAATATCAAACAATAATTAGCAATTGTTAAAAATATATATTAATATCTAAAATGTGCATGAAAAAATATGCAAAACCATCATATTATATTTCTAATATATAAACAAATGTGAAATACAATTATTTATATTTGTAAAAATATTTGTTTATTTTTTACATGTTAAAATATACATTTTGGTAAACTGTATTTTTTCTGTAATAAATGTACTCTCCATGTATATATATGTATTGTTGTTTTTTTCTCAATTGGTAATAAAAAATACACTTTGCATTTACCTGACATTTTATTTTTGAAATTAATAAAAATTACTAATAAAAATAAAAATTGTAATTTTTGGCCTACCTTTTCATTGCTATTACATTTAATTTTTGTTATTAAATATATTTTATTAAATTGTTTGTTATAAAATGCAAATATTTTAATTAAAAAGATATATAAGGTTGTTTTTTTTAATATAAATAATGTGTTTATACTATTTTTAACTGTAATAATAATATTTTCCTATATTTTAAAAACCACTCACCTAAATTATTCTTACTACTCCACTCAACATAAATATGACATACTTAATTAACATTAAAATTACTTATTTGACTATTCCCACTCCAGTGAGTATTTAATTGGGGTAGGTGCTGGACACTAAACTTAATTTAATTACTATTCCTACTCCAATGATTATTTAATTGGGATAGGTGCTGGACACTAAACTTAATTAATTTACTATTCCCACTCCAGTCAGTATTTAATCGGGTAGGTGCTGGACACTAAACTTAATTAATTTACTATTCCCACTCCAGTCAGTATTTAATTGGAGTAGGTGCTGGACACTAAACTGAATTAATTTACTATTCCCACTCCAGTCAGTATTTAATTGGGGTAGGTGCTGGACACTAAACTTAATTAATTTACTATTCCCACTCCAGTCAATATTTAATTAGGTAGGTGCTGGACACTAAACCTATTTAATTTACTATTCCCACTCCAGTCACTATTTAATTGGGATAGGTGCTGGACATTAAACTTAATTAATTTACTCTTCCCACTCCAGTCAGTATTTAATTAGGGTAGGTGCTGGACACTAAACCTATTTAATTTACTATTCCCACTCCAGTCACTATTTAATTGGGATAGATGCTGGACACTAAACTTAATTAATTTACTATTCCCACTCCAATCACTATTTAATAGGGGTAGGTGCTGGACACAAAACTTATTTAATGTACTATTCCCACTCCAGTCAGTATTTAATTAGAGTATGTGCTGGACACTAAACTTAATAAATTTACTATTCCCACTCCAATGATTATTTAATTGGGGTAGGTGCTGGACACTAAACTTAATTAATTTACTATTCCCACTCCAGTCAGTATTTAATTGGGGTAGGTGCTGGATACTAAACTTAATTAATTTACTATTCCCACTCCAGTTAGTATTTAATTAGGGTAGGTGCTGGACACTAAACCTATTTAATTTACTATTCCCACTCCAGTCACTATTTAATTGGGATAGGTGCTGGACATTAAACTTAATTAATTTACTATTCCTACTCCAGTCAGTATTTAATTGGGGTAGGTGCTGGTCACTAAACTTAATTAATTTACTATTCCCACTCCAGTCAGTATTTAATAGGGGTATGTGCTGGACAATAAACTTAATTTAATTACTATTCCTACTCCAGTCAGTATTTAATTGGGGTAGGTGCTGGACACTAAACTTAATTAATTTACTATTCCCACTCCAGTCAGCATTTAATTAGGGTAGGTGCTGGACACTAAACCTATTTAATTTACTATTCCCACTCCAGTCACTATTTAATTGGGATAGGTGATGGACATTAAACTTAATTAATTTACTATTCCCACTCCAGTCAGTATTTAATTAGGGTAGGTGCTGGACACTAAACCTATTTAATTTACTATTCCCACTCCAGTCACTATTTAATTGGGATAGGTGATGGACATTAAACTTAATTAATTTACTATTCCCACTCCAGTCACTATTTAATTGGGATAGATGCTGGACACTAAACTTAATTAATTTACTATTCCCACTCCAATCACTATTTAATAGGGGTAGGTGCTGGACACTAAACTTATTTAATTTACTATTCCCACTCCAGTCAGTATTTAATTAGAGTATGTGCTGGACACTAAACTTAATACATTTATTCCCACTCCAATGATTATTTAATTGGGGTAGGTGCTGGACACTAAACTTAATTAATTTACTATTCCCACTCCAGTCAGTATTTAATTGGGGTAGGTGCTGGATACTAAACTTAATTAATTTACTATTCCTACTCCAGTCAGTATTTAATTGGGATAGGTGCTGGACACTAAACTTAATTAATTTACTATTCCCACTCCATTCAGCATTTAATTGGAGTAGGTGCTGGACACTAAACTTAATTAATTTACTATTCCCACTCCAGTCAGTATTTAATTGGGGGTAGGTGCTGGATACTAAACTTAATTAATTTACTATTCCTACTCCAGTCAGTATTTAATTGGGGTAGGTGCTGGTCACTAAACTTAATTAATTTACTATTCCCACTCCAGTCAGTATTTAATAGGGGTAGGTGCTGGACACTAAACTTAATTAAATTACTATTCCCACTCCAGTCTGTATTTAATTAGGTAGGTGCTGGACACTAAACCTATTTAATTTACTATTCCCACTCCAGTCACTATTTAGGGGTCGATTCCGATCTCGGTCGGAAGGCCTCCGAATCGGATTCGGCTTTACCGGATCCGAGTCGGAGGCTTTGTTTCCGACCGAGTCGTACAGAGGTCCGGACGCCCAAGTACGATGCGCTTGAACGCGAAGTCGCCGACCAACTCGTTTCCGGGTGCGAACCGCTCCGTCCGACTCGTTCGCACTCGATTCGTACCACGCAATGGAGACGTTTTACGACCGAGCCAGTACGATGTTACAGCCGGATCGAGTCGGAGCCTCCGACACAAAAAAGCTCTCGGAAGCGGACTTCGGGGGTCCGTGCCGGACCCCCCTTCACCCGTAGCCGTACGGGTCGGACACAGGGGGACCCATGGGTCCCCCCTATACATGTGTGTACGGTGCGGATGGCACCAACGCGTACCCACTACAGGGGGCCCCCTTGTGCGCAACGTACCCATTGAGTCAATGGGAGCCCATGTACGCGTCGTACGACCGGCTCCCATTGACTTCAATGGGAGTCCGACCGAACCGAGTCCGGCAGCAAACAGCCGCTTCGTACTCGCTCGGTCGGACTGCAGGGGTCCGGCTCGGTCGGAAAACAATCCGGATCGGTCGGAGAGCTTTCCGACCCAGATCGGAATCGGCCCCTTAATTGGGATAGGTGCTGGACACTAAACGTAATTAATTTACTATTCCCACTCCAGTCAGTATTTAATTAGGGTAGGTGCTGGACATTAAACCTATTTAATTTACTATTCCCACTCCAGTCACTGTTTAATTGGATTAGATGCTGGACACTAAACTTAACTAATTTACTATTGCCACTCCAGTCACTATTTAATAGGGGTAGGTGCTGGCCACTAAACTTATTTAATTTACTATTCCCACTCCAGTCAGTATTTAATTAGAGTATGTGCTGGACACTAAACTTAATAAATTTACTATTCCTACTCCAATGATTATTTAATTGGGGTAGGTGCTGGACACTAAACTTAATTAATTTACTATTCCCACTCCAGTCAGTATTTAATTAGGGTAGGTGCTGGACACTAAACCTATTTAATTTACTATTCCCACTCCAGTCACTATTTAATTTAGGATAGGTGCAGGACACTAAACATAATTAATTTACTATTCCCACTCCAGTCACTATTTAATTGGGTTAGATGCTGGACACTAAACTTAATTAATTTACTATTCCCACTCCAGTCACTATTTAATATGGGTAGGTGCTGGACACTAAAATTATTTAATTTACTATTCCCACTCCAGTCAGTATTTAATTAGAGTATGTGCTGGACACTAAACTTAATACATTTACTATTCCTACTTCAATGATTATTTAATTGGGTTAGGTGCTGGACACTAAACTTAATTAATTTGCTATTCCCACTCCAGTCTGTATTTAGTTGGGGTAGGTGCTGGACACTAAACTTAATTAATTTACTATTCCTACTCCAGTCAGTATTTATTTGGGGTAGGTGCTGGTCACTAAACTTAATTAATTTACTATTCCCACTCCAGTCAGTATTTAATAGGGGTAGGTGCTGGACACTAAACTTAATTTAATTACTATTCCTACTCCAGTCAGTATTTAATTGGGGTAGGTGCTGTACACTAAACTTAATTAACTTACTATTCCCACTCCAGTCAGTATTTAATTAGGGTAGGTGCTGGACACTAAACCTATTTAATTTACTATTACCACTCCAATTACTATTTAATTAGGATATGTGCTGGACATTAAACTTAATTAATTTACTATTCCCACTCCAGTAAAAATTAATTTATAGTAGATACTGAAAATTGAACTTAATTATTACAGTATCCTCACTATAACATTATTATTTTTATAATATTTTTTTTGTTGATAGAAATAATTTATATATAAAATTAAAATACACTACCTAACACTATCACCTATAAACTTAACAACAAACTCTAAATTTAAATTTTACATTTTCTTAATATGATAATATGAATATTTATTATATTTATTGCATTTTATAAAAATGAATTTGAATATTTACAACAAATACACAACCTTATCCCCTATCAACACAAAATCACGTAAATAATTTATTACTTCAATTTTACACTTTTATTTTTAAATTATTATTAATTAAATTTTATTTTATAATATATATATATATATATTTAAATCCACACCATTAGCCCCTATAAAACCAACATCCCATTACTACATTTATTTTCAAACATTATAAAAAAATAAAAAAAATAATATTTTCTAATTTCTAATTTATTATAAATTTAACATTCATTTTTACCAAACTCACCACACTTGTCCCCTATAAACATCCCACTCCTAAAAATATATTTTAAATTTCGAAATTATATTTATAATTTACATATATAATTGTTTTAAATCTTTAAAATTTAAAAACTATTTTTTTTTTAAATCACCACCATTATCCCCTATAAACCCAACATCCCACTCCTAAATTTTTTTTTTTATTTGAATTTTTATTTTAAAATTTATATTTTACTTTTTAAAATTATTACAAATTAAAACAATATTTTTTAAAACACTCCCCACCCTTATCCCCTATAAACCCAACATCCCGCTCCTAAATTTTTATTTGAAATTTGAAATTAAATTTTAAATTAATATTTTAAATTTTTAAATTATTACAAATTAAAATAATATTTTTTAAAACACTCCCCACCCTTATCCCCTATAAACCCAACATCCCGCTCCTAAATGTTTATTTGAAATTCAAAATTAAGGGGCCCATTACGATGTCGGGCGGAAGCAGTACCGCCGTGCTGTCGGAGGCAAAAACCGCTAGTTACCGTCCGCCAGCAACGGCCCACACGTCTGCCAAATTAGGATGTGAAAAGTCAGGCAAACACCGCCCGTAAGCCTGCGACGCCACCCGCCATCAAAGTGCGCACGTCTACGTAGCGGCGCGAGCCAATGGAGACACACCGTCCGACGAAATGACGTACCGCCCGGCGTACAAATTACGATGCCATAACCAAACAGCCTCACCGGCAAAGAGACACCGCACGAGATACCAAGGCCGAAAACCGACTGTTCAGTACGGAGACCGAAAAGGCGGCCCACCCAGATATGAACCCTGCACTCCAGGCCATCCCCATGCTCTACCTGATGCACCACCTAGGAGTGAACGCGCCACGACGACGCAGGTAGGCAGACACACAACAAGGGCACGCAAACACTGCACACAATGCAAGGGCGGAAAAACTGTACATGGCCCCCCAGGCACCCCTGTGTGGACAGGACACATCCACCACTGTATCCACACATGTCCCACCTGTCAAAATAACACAACTCGCAACATCCTGGGCACCCACTACCCGGGCCCAGGAAGTGACGTCCCGTCACAGCACCACAGCGTAGCGGCGATGACGCAGGTACACATGCGCACAACACAGGGGCCAATGTCAGCGCCATGCATGGGCTGCACACAAACAACACAGGGTCACAACTACACACCCCACACACCAGCACCACCCTGAAGGCACATGTCACGTAGCCTTCCTGCATCAGTCATGTCCCCAACCGACAACTCACAGTTGTCAACTTGACGTCACACAAGTGTCCCGAACAGGGGAGTAATGTGATGGCAAAATAGGACACACCCTTGTGTGTAAAACATGGAGAAGCACACGGCGGCTGCTACATAACAGCGCAGAATATCGACAATGTCCGGAAAAGGCACGCCAGTCTCAACAAGAAATACCTATACCATCCTGCTCGCAATAACAACCCATGCAATCTACAAAATTGAAAAACCCTGCTGCCTGAGAACAGGTGTGCCCAATCACTACACCCACACAGAAGCCTCAATGTACAGCGGCAACGGAGTGTCCCGCCCACACACAGGAGAGCAGATAGCACTGAATGGCCTTCCATTCCTACTCCGAAATAACATTGCAACAAATTATGCATGAGAATTGAGCCATTGTACCAACAAGAAGCAAAACATAGCCATGCAGAGTAAAAAGTCCACTGGCAGATAGCGCACAACATGAAAGAAAGATAAAACCACAAAATACAATAATACCACTCCTCCATGTGGGCCAAATGCAAGTAATCTGGAAAGAGTCAGACACCACTGGCCTTGACTATTCATAGAAGCATGTGGGATGAGGGACTGTGTCCTCCGCCCAAGCTATACCCCAAGTCCTGCCGCTGTACATCCATTCCCGAATTCCCTGCATCGTTGGAGGCTGCACTCTGCTGACTGCCCAGGCAGCCGGAGCACGCCATCACATCACCCTGTAGCAATATGGCTGTTGCACCAGTGACCCTCAACTACGCCGGACAGATCAAGCTGTACAGTGACAGCTTGCTACACATAGGGGGCTGTTCAAATCTGGCAATGCTGAATGTAAGTTACCGAGTAACTTACCGCATTGCAATGTTCAGCTGCGTCATCCCCGTTTTCTACTGTCGGAGGTGTCCGTTCCACTGGCCTGTGGATTTATGTCTCTCCAACCCGGCATGTCCAAAGTCGGACTTGGTGCAGTTGTTTGCACCCCTGGACGACCACGACAGGATCTGTTCAGTGTATGGGGGCATGGCGTTTGTGGCTGCAATCGGGGACACACTGCAATGGGACCAGTGTGCCTCCACACAACGTCTTCTGGATCACAGTTTCATCGAATGTCATCCAACATGTACCATCAGGATTCTACAAGGGACAACTTACGACGAACACGTTGCTACCCACCATCCGCTTCATTGGATGACATCCATGTTTACCATCAATGGGATGGATGCCCTGCTGGAAGGTATCGCATACACGACAACTTGTCAATTCATGGGTCCCCGACTCAATACCCCCAATTGAACATTGATGTTCAACACCGTACCCATGCTTGGCTTTCGCACGGAGTGGGCAGTTAGCTGTACAAGAACTATACCATATAATCTGCAACTAACACCTTACCATCAACTCCACTGCCATGACATCTGACATTTTCGGGACATGCACTCTGTTCCTCACCATATCCCGTGTCTCTGCATGAACAGGGGGAGGCAGAGGTATGGGACTTGTGTACAGTAACCACATGGCCAATACAGCATGAACAACTAAGCCATAATATGTATTCTGCGCACCTGGACACATGCACCTGTCAGTGCACACCTATCTGTCTGCTGTAGTACGTGAGAACTGTCACCTCACCTTTGTCTGTACTTCCGTGCCAGGACTTTTGCATGGACAACAAATGCAACCCCCTACAACATTGCCCTAGTTATAGTGTCATGTTCAGTAGCCACCACATTGCAACAACTGGTGAGACGCTGCTGCATGCAGGTAGGCACATGCCCTGATGTCACCTCTGAAGCAGGTGTTTCAGAGTCACTATTGTACTAAACCAGTACCATGGAACTGAGATGAACTGTCCCTATGATGTCAAGCTGTCTGGTAGGCTAAATGAATACTGTCTGTGTCAAAGCCCAGAGCCCATCAGTAATTAGCAAATGTACTTTAGCATAGCAAGGGCAAGGCAGTTGTAACTCTGAAGCCTCCATTCCACAGTCAACAACTAATTACATCTACCTGTACCCCCTTTTGTATGTGTAATCATGCTAAGTATATTCTCCACATGCATTTTGCTGCCAGTAGTGTCCACTATACTGCATCACAGAGGAAGTAAGTCCAAATACATGCCTTGAAGCAAATATGTGACTCAGTAGAATTATTTTTCGAAGACAAAAAGGAATGAGAGAGGATGAGAGTGTGTGAAGTACACGAGAGTCGTGAGATGACCATGTAGTCCAGTGACATTGGATGTCAATGCATATGAGTTGCCGCCACAGTGGACCTATTGAAATACTACAGGTCGTGGGCCTTTGATCGTCAGACTCTGACGTGGCCCAACAGATCATCACATTAACACTGACGGCCTGGTCACTTCAAAGCACAGTCCTACATATGTGTATAATTACCTTCACAGTCGGACATCACACTCATCAAGCAAAAGTAGGAGCCACGCAAGAAGCATGCTACAGCAATGCATGACAAAACACACACAGGATATCAGTGGGGGTGGGCAGGTCCGCACAGTGAGTACGAACTGCAGAAACTCACATACATGCTTAATTAAACCAGGCACAATCTTGACAGTCACACACCCTGCAGACCCACAATGGCCAAAACATATTAAGTAGGAGCCATCCTGAACTGCAAGGACACACCCACACACTGCACACTGTGCAACATACAATACACACATGTGCTCACATTCACAGACCTGAACACGGATACAAACACCCACCATGACCCTGGGTAACACATGTGTGTAGTTGACATTGCCAGAGTGCACACACACACCAACACTACCCCAAAGTCACACACTTCACACCACACACACCTACACCTCCCAAATGCACACTTTGAAAGTAAGCCATGTGCCCAGGCTCAATGTTCATCACAAGATTAACATACACCTACACTGCTGGCCACCCAGAAAGTAAGCTCACACATACCCGCACACTCTGCACATGCTACCTGTCATCCTGTGGCCAGACTCACACCCCGTGCTTTGCTTGCACGCAAACATGACACGTACACATTTTCCCAGAAAGACCACCAAATACATGCAGACAATCCGTGTCACTAAAATACTTCTTCATCACACACACAAGTAGCAGAGTCTGAAAGAAGTGAAGTCCCAGCCACGTGTAAAACACATTGGAATGTGAGACCAGACATTGCAATTGTTGAGGTACCATACAAGGCATGTGCCTCACTTAACTATGCACACACAGTAACAACTGCAATCAGCAACTACACAGACACAACCGACTACAGGAACAACAGCATCCAGTCACAGATTACATAGACAGGCGGCAATATTGTTCAACACCAGGGACAGTGGCCAGTCCGATGTGCAGAGTAGTGACACGAAAAGCTGCGCATGCATTGTGTGTGAGTGTACCCTGCCATGGCCAGCAACACTGCCATGGCAGTCACAATAGCCATTACAGCCACCACTGTGTCACAGGTAGTTGTGTGAGGGTGCCTACCATTCAAACAGGATGCCAGTCCGACTCAGTGCTGTCTGTGTGCTACGGGACAGTTGGAGGTCCGCCCCTGAGAGAGGAGCACAACTGTGGAAGACACACATGTGGCATGTGAAGCGGGAGGGCTGCTTGGCCCAGGTGGGTGGGTGGCACGGGTAGGTGCACTCATGCAGTGTTGAAACAGACTGTGTGGGGAGGATCCCGGAGGGGTACATTTCCACTGTGTTGGGAATTTGGAAAGCCCACCTGTCTGGGGATGAATGTGAACTCGTGTGGGCACAACAGGCGGGCACACGATTAATGCTGCATCAGGTGTAGGCGTTAGCCCTCCCTCTGGGGACATGCTGGATACTGCTGTGCGTCTGCCCGGCCCTTGCCAAGGCACTCACATCCCCTATCCTCCAGGTGTATCCCCTACATTGTCCACCTGCACAGGCTACCCAGGGCACGGGATGGCAGTGGAGCTTGGTGGGTAGGAGGTCATGGCGCCCTTCTCCTGGTCACATCTCGCAGGCAACACATTCTCAGGGTGCAGCAGGGCACAAGTCTGAAATGAGAAGTGGGGGGACGCTGACGTCACGACAGGAAGTGACGTCACAAAATGTGGCTTGCGCCATCAGACTCATTTCCGTCCCTCGCTCACCCCTTAGATGCGATTGCATCAGAGACGCCAGCGCGTGAGCAGCAGCTCCAAACTCACCCCAGAGAGGCCAAAGAGTGAATGTGTGGCTCCACTTGCTCCAGTTATCGAGCTCACGGTAAAACAAGTGTGGGGACGCCGTCCACCCGCGTGGTCCCCCGACTCGAGCCCTGGACTGTGCAGGCAAAGTGTCCTATTGGACTTGCGATATGTGTGAGTTGCATGGCACTCGTTGGCGGGGATGGCTCGGAGGCCCGTCACCCTGAGGCCCATATCTCACTCTATGGGTCCCTTGTCAATGGCAGCGGATGTAATGACTATGCGCGCCGGGGTGGGTCTACCTTTCGTCTGGGATGGTGTTTGCGGCCTGTCCCGCTAGGGCAGCTACGGCTTCTGTGTGTTGCATGTGGTGTATCCGGACTCCGGAGACTGTCATGCATTGTCACTGTTGTCCAGGGCCCGAGTCGGGGTACCACGCGGGTGGACGGCGTCCCACCACTCATTTTACCGCGAGCCCGATAACTGGAGCAAATCGAGCCACACATTCACTCTTTGGCCTCTCTGAGGCAAGATCGGAGCTGCTGGTGCACGCGCTGGCTCCTCTGATGCAATCGCATATAAGGGGTGAGCGAGGGGAGGCAATGAGTCTGACGGTGCAAGCCACCATTCGTGATGTCACTTCCTGTTGTGACGTCAGCGTCCCAACACATCTTTATTTAGGACTCGTGCCCTGCTGTTGTCAGATGTGCCACTTTCCAGGGGGGTGGAGAAAGGGACAGGAATGTCAGCCTGAGAATGGCCCAGTTGAAGGCCCACCTTGACTGGGGAGGACAACCATTGGACAGTCTGGTGTAGCCCACCCACGCGTACATGTAGGCCCTCCATGAACTATGTCACCTGCGGCAAGGTGATGTCATGGGCAATGAAGTTATTGAGGAGAGCTGTCTGCCCCACGCAGAGATGCCGCACAAGCTCAACAGAACCAGCACTGAGGGCAGCAGGGGTCCCATGTGCAGGGGCAGCTGTGCCTGGTGTGAAGGACACTCTATCCTTCATCCTTGTGCCGACACGTGTTGCACCAGTGGAAGTAGATGGGAGGGCGGGCATTGGCCTCCGCGTGGCTGAAGAGGAGCCAGAGTCCACGTCCCCTGTGCTAGCAAACATGAATGCATCACCTCTGTCCTCAGATGACGCAGAAATTGCCGTCTCGGCCTGTGATTCATCCAGCACACGTCTGACCCCTCCGAGGCGCTGGTCACATCTGTCTCACTCAGCTCCTGTGCAGCTGCCTCATCCGATGCCTCACCACTGTTGACCGTACCATGTCCCTCAGCACCCACGTGAGATGCCACATGAGAGAGAGCGAGGTGGCCTCACTCATTTGGCATCAATTAAACAGACATGTGCAAGGGAAGCAGCACAGAACATTCCCAAATCCACATGTTGCACGATACCTGTGCAATTGTATACTGCCACCACAATAAACACGTAATGGCTGGCGTACAGGAAATGAAGCCGCTAATAAGTGGCACATGTGTTGTGCACATAGCACAACACCCGGCCTGTGTCACCCTGCGACCATAGCCACAAATCGCTGTGTGCACACCCACTGTCCTGATGGTGGCAAGGATGACCACTATGTAATTAGGCCAAGGACATACATGCATGGAGCAGAATGGGACACCACTCACACAGACTGCAACATGACAGTCCACAATGGTCATGAGCCCATGCCATCCACCTGTCGTTCGCACGAGCACAACTACTGTTGCACAGTGTGCCGGATGTGTAAGTACCAGGAATATGAGGTGAGACATCGCACACATATGTCCGAACGAAATCAGAGTAGGCACAGTGCCTCAAACATACATGTGAATTGCCAATCCAGCCTACTACAGGTTGTACCTGAGGGCTACGACTCTGAATGCATTGACAATGCAGAGTGCTCAAATTACATCTTGACCCTCAGGAATCGCATATGCATGTCAGATGCACCCAGCACAGAATACACTTACAACCCACTGCATCACACAACAAACATCACATTAGCCAGATTATGGGTAGGCTGTGGACACATGCTGCCTCTCACAGCAAAAGACACCATCCCACAATACTGTACACTTGCTTGCTGCTGATGCCCCTACAAACGTGCATCCGGCACAGGCTGTGTGACTGTCAAGATGCAGACCATTAGTGGTGAAATGCAGCGCCGTGCTAACCTGACAATACGAGGGGGCATCCCCCGATTCGTCTCCGCCACGTAGTCGCTCATCCGGCAGATGACGTCACACCCTGTGTGGAATTGGCTGCACTGTCGGTTACACATACACAGAGGCATCAACTTGGATGCAACGGATCATCACAAGGCCTCGGGCTGGAGGACTTCCAACTGTAGGGATGGTACACAAGAGGGTTGGAAATCACTCATACACTGATCATCATCACCCACATCCACCAATCACAGTGGCATGATGCTGACCCATCCAACATACTCAGAGATGTGTAACAGAGCCAAGAAGTAATCGGACATGGCATAACAGCATGTGTACACCACACGTGAATGCATGCTGGTGGGAGTGTGTACACAGTACCTGTCCATCCCATTCACATGCAGGATGCCAGCACATTGAGCAATGTGTAGTCTGCCCACATCTACTGTCCATTGTCAGGTAGACCAACACATAGATCACAAGGCAACACATCTTTGTGGCTGGACTAACTGTGTCCAACACTGCGCAGACCTCAACGTACTCGCACTGTGAATGGCTCACCCCGCAATGGAGGTCACATTCAGTGCCACTATCTCTCACACACATCCCTATCACAAGGCCTGGGGTGTTCAATCGACAGGGCTGATTTAGCGCATTTCCGGGGAGTTGTGAACAAAAGACACATGTAACCCACTGTACAGTCAGTGTTGTTTCCTTCTAGGATTGGGCGGTCAATGTGCAGCCCAGGTCTGCTGAGACTGAGAATGCCAGCAGGGACCCAGCCAGCCATTCACACAAGCAATAACTGCCCTGAGTCCTGCATTGCCATGTGGCTGCGTTACTGGATGTCTGACATGAAAATGCCATGTGCCACCACTTGGGAGGGACATGCATGGTAAAGCGCCAGAGAGCCTACATACCCCTTCCACCTGTAGTAAGCATGGTAAGCAGTGCATCTTGGAACCCCACAGGCTCTGACTCATAGTGCTGCGGATCAACGACATGTGTGTCCCCCACATGCACTCCCACACACACTGTAGTTGTCTTACACACACAACCTTTGCAATAAATAGCCTTGGGCAGTGTGCGTGGAGCTCGGAATCCAGGATCTCCAGCTCCTCGCTGGTGAGTGGACCTGGACATATCTTCAGAGTCGTCGACATGAAGGTGGACAGGTGGCAGCAGTAGCAGGTGTTGTTGAGGGATGCCATGCAGCAGTCCCTGGAAGCTGGGGTAATGCCGGTCTCCCTCCCACACTCATATAGCCCCCTCGGGCTGTTTCAGTGGGTCCAAGCTGCTGCAATTGGTGTACCATGTCTGCCTACTTCAAATGCACACAATGGCCTGCTCCGAGCTGTCCCGGTACGCTTACCTCTATAGTCGAACACGCAGGATGCAACCGCGAGGGCCATTAGTGTTGGCCTTAAGGGCCTGGTCCATGGCGGGTACAGTCCGCTGGTGCCATGTGGAATCCACAGTTTAATGTGCGCCATGCATTTGCATGTGTGGCCATGATTTGTGTGTGGGAGCATGTCCACACTAGACAGGGCCACTTCATGCTGTGTGCATTGGCATTGGCGGCCAGTGCTCAGCCTCCACATGTCTGTTGGCACATCATCATGTACACATTAGCATGGTAGCATGGGATGTGCATATGCACACACATGCCATATTTCTCAATGTACATCTCCCACTTGGCACGTGCAACGTTACGTGTCACTTGTGATGTGTGTTTGCATTCACACAGCTGTGTAGTCATGGAGTTGTCAATGTGTACACCTGTCAATGTGTGTTGGAGGTGTGATACGTACAGTGCTGTACATTGGGTGAACTAGGGACATCATTGACTGTCTCATATCCCGTTGTGCAACAGGACCCACTTGTTTGGGCCGCTCAGCCTGTGTACATTGTGTTGTTGGTGTGTGCCATACTCACCCATCCTCGGAAGCTGTGTCAGGCACAGCAGCTAGGTATATTGCCGTGGTGTTGCCGCTTCACACATATGCAGTCTGAAATCATCATCATGCCTTTCAAGCTATTATGGCCTAAATCCCCATGTGCATGCTCATAGCAATGGTTTGTGTCAGTGGTCATTGCTATTGGTAAGGGGATCTGTGTAAGAGTATTGTAGCTGTGCTGTCCCTACTTGTCAGCTGTTCTGTGATTCTATTGCTTTGTCAGTAATTTTAGTTTTGTGTATGTGAAAATGCCATGTGGTGTGTTGCATTGACATGTGTCCACTTCCATCTGTCCTAGGAGGAGACCAAACATACATCGCCCCTACCAATTGCTGGCAGACATGGAGGATGTGGAGGTTATATGGAAATTCCGTCTGGACAGACCCACCCTGCATCACCTATGTGCAATGTTGGAACCCCACCTTCGTCCTCGCAGGGTATATCCTACAGCATTCACCCCCACGGCTAAGGTGATGGCTGCACTGCATTTTTTCGCAACCGGATCTTTCCAACACACGGTGGGCAGTGGAGGTGGGATGTCCCAGCCCATGTTCAGCATGGTGCTACGGGATGTCCTGTCAGCTATGATGCTGTACAGGAACCGGTACATCCGATTCCCCAGGGCTCGTGATTTGGCGGCAGTGAAGGGTGCTTTCTATGCCCTTGGACGCATCCCCCACGTTGTTGGTGCAATTGATTGCACCCATGTTGGCCTTGTTGCACCACAGGCCATGGAGCACATCTATAGGAACCGGAAACATTTCCACTCCCTGAATGTGCAAGTGGTGTGCCTGGCGGACATGATTATCACACACGTGTGTGCGAAGTTTCCCGGATCCGCCCATGACTCGCACATCATGCGCCACAGCAGCCTCCCACGAATGATGACCAATCTTCAACCGGACCGTGCATGGATTGTTGGTGAGTATGCATACTCTTGTAGCGTGCTGGGTGTGACATGCTGTCTTGTATCCTGTTGGAATTGCAACGATTCTCTGTGTGTCTCACACCCAGGTGACTCTGCATATCCTAACGGGCCTTGGCTGCTGAGCCCACTACGTAATCCCAGGACACCAGCTGATGTCAGATACAATGAGGCACATGGGATGACCAGACGTGTGGTGGAGCGGACATTTGGACTCCTGAAGTCCAGATTCAGATGCCTGGACCGCACCGGGGGTGCACTGGCATACTCCCCACAGAAGGTATGCCAGATAGTTGTGGCATGCTGCATGCTGCACAATCTCGCGATTCTCAGGCAGATCCCCCTGATAGTGGAAGACGGTGATCAGCCAGGGCCCCCGCCTGCAGACCAAGCCGTGTCCAGTGACGAGGACAGTGGAGAGGAGGAAGCAGGGAATGAGCGTCAGCAGCTCATCGCATGCTACTTCACTTGACGGTGAGTGACCATGTATGACGGGTGATGTTGCTGTAGTTGTGTAGGTGTATGTGTGCATTGTCACGGCAGCCTGTTGTTCACTTAGTGCTGTGTGGCAATGGTCCATGTCCAGGGTAGTATGCCACTGACAGTGGCTGTAGCATTGTGCCCTGTTGCTCTGTGAGATGTGTGTACATTGCTTAAACTTGATGACAAGTACTGTGTGATGAGTGTGTGACACACACATTCAATGGACTCTTGTTCTGTTTTTCACCCCTAGGTCCCTACAGCCTCTCCTGGCCTATCGACATACCACACTACAGATGCATTTCTGATCATGGTGACGGTTGCACATCCTTGATTAAACACAGAGCAGATGAGACAAAATGTGATACAGGTGTATTTATTTAAAGCAGTGACGTGATTGTGGGCAAGGTGATCACACAAGTGGTGCATGTTGGAACAATGAGTTGACGGACATGTCCGCGTGATGGTCAAGGTGTCCCCATGTTGTTCTGGGTCCAAAGTCCGACAGACACATGCCATTCACATGGCGGTGTGGGGTAGGATAGTAGTCCAAGTGATTGCAGTAGATGGCCACCGTGGCTGGCTGACTCACTGGCGTTTGGAGCGTGCAAAGTCATCTCTGGACACCTGTTTCCTCTTCGGACGGCCCCTTCCACGTTTGGGAGTGGGGGGGTTGTATTTGTGGGCTGCTGGTGGTGGTTGAGGATTGCCCACTCGCTGTGGACGCAGGGGAACTGGATGTTGCACGACCCTGCCCCCCAGCAGGTGGTGGCGGAGGTGGTGTGGTTGGCCTTGATTGTGCCCTCACCGCCACCACTAGCTGGCCCATGAGGTCGACAAGTTTGCCCATACGGGTCACGAATTGGCCCATATGGGCATCCATGGACCTCAACACCCCAAGGACTTCCCGCGTATCGGCAGCTGACCGGGCCCATTGTCCCTGGGCCTCTTCATAGGCCCCAAGGACTCTGGCGATTTGCGGCAGGGCTTGGCTCCCAGGCTCTGATGGCGTTGGCCTGACCCTGCTCCTCCCACCTGTACTGCTGCCACCGACCTGCCTACTCGCCACAGTGGTCACCTGGGGCCTCGTTGTCGCTCCCAGGGTCGGTGTCGACGTGCGTACAACCCCTTGCGCAGGGTGAGTGTACAGGGAGGCCCTGGTGGTGGTGGTGGTTGCGGTGGTGGTGGTGGCCGCAATGACCGTGGCAGCAGGGACCTGGGACTGGTCACCAGCCCTGGGAGATGGGTTGGTGGGTGGGAGGGGTCCTGGGGAGCTGTTGCGCCCTGCCACACCAGATGTGCCTGGTCGGGAGTCCTCGTCCGAAGAGGTGTCCAGGTCTTCCACATCCATGAGTCCGGGTGGAGGGCTTGTGGACTGGCTGTGATGGCTGCTGTCTCCCTCTCCAGCATCATGCTGTTCATCACCTGTGGGGCGGAGACGAAAGGTTATTGTGTTGCACCTTGCAAGGTTTGTGTTCGATGTCTGACATTTTCTCTCACAGTTTGTGCACAGTTGTGCACTGATTTCCCAGATGCATGTGTATGGCTCTACAATGTTTGTGCGTGTTCATGGCAATGGAATAGTGTGATGGGTGCATATGGCATGGGACGGATTTGGAATGCCAATCGGTGTGTGTTGCAGTACCCCTACATTTTGTGGCTTTGGTGGAAACGGGGTACAGCCCCATGTAAGCTTTTGGGATGAAATATGGTTTTGTGGTACATACTGTGACATATGGGTGCGGAAGGGGACATGTGTTTTGGCCACACGACACTGCAGAGACAAAGGTGTTTGTATGTCTGACATACCCAGCATATCTGCTCACTGTTATCATTTGGGGACATTACACTGCAAGCATTGTGGTGAGTGAGTAATGGTTGTGTGCCACACAACGTATTGCAGATGGGACAATTCCTTGGTGTGCGTGCTACCCTCTGCCATGTGCGGCAATGCAGTGCTCTTGGGGTGTAGACTATTTTAGGTATGTTGTAAATCACAGTGTGACGTGCGCTTCAGACACTGCAGACACATGTTTGGTAATCGGCAGGGATCTTTGCAGGACTACTGTATATGGGACAACTGTTTAGATGGTATACCTTACATGACACTGGGGCTGACAGATGAGATGGATGAGATTTTGAATGTGCATTGTGTAGCTGTGTGGTTTCATGGGTCCAGTGGTGTATGTGACATTACTGGGGTCCCACTCTGTTACATTGAGACAAGATAGACTTACATGGGTGATGTTGTACAATGTCAACGGAACAAGCAGACACGTCTACATGGACAAGACTTCGATGGTGTTGCTGATGTGTGTGATGACTGGCACAGTGCACGCCATGTGGGTCAGTACTCCAGTGAGACTTGTGCATGCAGACGTGACTCCTTACGTGTTACTGTATTTGAGATGGCTCATGTGGGCTATGACTCTGTAATTCATGTCCGTGTGCACATTAGTCACATGGTTATGACAGGGAGCAGTGCTGCCTGTTCCTCTGCTACGTGACATGTCCCAAATGTTAGTCGTAGTACAGTCCTCATGCCTACAGACACCCGGCCCTGTACAGTAGTCTACCTACTTGTTGGTTTGGCGGGAGCAATGCAATGGCTACCACATGGTTATGAGAGGGAGGGGTGCTCCATCTTGCTGGTCTGTGGGAGTGGGGGCCGTGTTGTGAGTTGTGTTGATGGCTTACCACCCACAGACACCCCTCCATGTAGGGATACATATCTACCTGTCGGGTGAAGGTGTGCACTGCAATGGCTGACACATGGGTGTGGGGAGTGCTCCATCTTGCTGCGCTGTAGGACTAGGGGCCTGGCGGGGGGTGTACTTCTGCAGTCCTCCCTCCGATACACAGACTTTGTGGTAAGGCTACTTACCTGTTACTTGTTGGTTAGTGCAGCTATGGCTGACACATGTGTGTGGGTATGGGCAGTGCTCCTTCCGGCGCATTTGGGGTACAAGGGGACCTGGTGGGTGTTGTCGTGCTGGCTGACTGTACACATGCCCCCATGGTTTTGTTTGTTGGTACCTTTGGGCTGAGTGTGTGGGAGTGTCTGTTGCATGTGTGAGAGATGTCTTGTGTATTGTGTACTGGACATGGTGGTGTTTGGCCCTCGGAGCTATGGCATTCTGGTAGTGCATGACAGTACATAGCGGTGTGCTGGTATACATTTGTTTGTACTTACCAGCCTCCACTCCCCTGGTATTCCGGTGAGACTCTCCGGATGTAGAATGCCTCGCACCTTCTTCTCCCACGCCTTGAAGGTCTTGAATAGCGCTGGATTCCCGCCTCCAGTCCTGTCAGCCAGCTCACGGTTCTTGGCCTCCTTCTTCCTGGCCACGCTTTTCAGGTCGTGCCACCTCTTTGTGATTTCACCCCGATTGCGTGGCACGTTCCCTACTGCATTCACCTGGTCTACGATCCTGCTCCACATTCTGTTTCTGGTGGCTAGTGGTGTCTGTTGGACCTGGTTCCCATAGATTTGTGGGTGCACCTTGATGATCTCGTCGACCATGACCGTCAACTCAGTGGCAGTGTACTTCGGCATTCTTTGTGTTGCCATGGTGTGTGGTTTGGTATTTGTGGTGCTGGTGTGGTGGTTGTGTGGTGTGTGGTGTGTGATGTGCAGGGTGTTCGTGGTGCCGTTGTTTCAGTGGTGATGGTGGTGTTGGTGTTGGTGATGAGTGTGATGTGTGCGTGCGTGTGGTGTGCTGCTTTCCTTTGGGGCTGTCTGGGTTCTCTGATGGCGTCTTCGCTTTGTAGTGGTGCAAGGGATTGTGGTCTGTGAAGGGGCTGCATTTATACTTACCTATGTGGGTGTGTCATGATGGGCTGTCGTTTTCAGGTGTGTTGTGTCTGGTGTCCTGGGATTTGTAGTTTTTTTTTTTTGCCAGGGGGGAGGTATCTTTGGGATGTATTCTGTGTTTGTGTATTTTGGCGTTGTTTGCTGTGTGGACTTGTTGGCCATGTCATGTGTGTTTCTTTGTTCCGCCAATGATTTCCGTGCACGGACGTGGGCGCCAGGCCTTCCGCCGTGTCAGTTATTTATCACTGTTGTTGACGGTGGCGGGCGGGGAATCTGTGTATTTACCGCGCTCATGTCTGGGAGATCATAATTTCACGGTCGTTGTCTCGGTCGGCGGGGCGGGCGGATTTGGGTTTTCGGGCGGGATTGCGTCCGTGGCGGACGGATGATCTTCTACTCTGGTATGGACGGGCGGAATTTTGTGTGTTTTTTCCGCCGTGGGCGTACATTGCTTCGCGACATCATAATTGCTCGGTCGGTATTCCCATGGTGCAGGCGGGCGGTTTTTTCAGGCTATGGTGGATGGCGGATTTTATTCCTCCGGTTATCATAATGGACCCCTACATTTTAAATTAATATTTTAAAATTTAAAATTATTACAAATTAAAACAATATTTTTAAAAACACTCCCCACCCTTATCCCCTATAAACCCAACATCCCGCTCCTAAATTTTTATTTGAAATTCGAAATTAAATTTTAAATTAATATTTGAAATTTTAAAATTATTACAAATTAAAACAATATTTTTAAAATACTCCCCACCCTTATCCCCTATAAACCCAACATCCAGCTCCTAAATTTTTATTTTAAATTCGAAATTAAATTTTAAATTAATATTTTAAATTTTAAAATTATTACAAATTAAACAATATTTTTTAAAACGCTCCCCACCCTTATCCCTTATAAACGCAACATCCCGCTCCTAATTTTTTGGGGGAAATTCGAAATTAAATTTTAAATTAATATTTTAAATTTTAAAATTATGACAAATGTAAACAATATTTTTAATACACTACCCACCCATATCCCCTATAAAACCAACATCCCGCTCCTAAAACAATATAATAATATTCTTTTATTTTATAACATTTAAAATAATTTACAACTTAACATTAACTCTAAAGAAATTCAAATATCAGACAAAAACGATATTTTAACATGTCGATATTTTTTCAATCAATATTACTAACATCGATATTTAACAAAACACTTCAAAACGATATTTTCAACATTGATATACAGAACATCGATATTTAAGACTGTCGATATACTTAACTCGATATTTCTGTACATCGATATTAAAAAGTCGATATTTTGACTGTGCACCGTCCATCTCAGACTCAAATCAGGAGATGACAGTGAACATGCACGTAATGTAAGCTCATAAACACTGACAACTCTATAGTGTGAACAGAGGAGAACAAAGTCTGACCTTGGCTCATCTTGATATGTGTCTTGCCCTGACGTATACACCAACTACATAATGATTTGTCACACATTTCAGTGGACTCCACTGGCCAAGAGGACCGGGTTCAGAGCAGGACATCTGTGGTGCGCCGGCGGCTACGACCTCTTTCCAGTACTGAGGAAGAGGATGATGAGGCGGAACCCTCAACATCAGGAGGCATGGGGATTGCGCCCACCCGGACTGACCAGGATGACAACTCTGGTGCTACAGACCGGGTGGAGGCTGAGGACATTGAAGGGGGGTGATGAACTGGACACCTCTGGGCAGGGGGGTGGAGAGCCACTCTCCCACGGACCATTCACCTATGGGTATTGCTGAGGTGTCCCCGGGGCAGGCCACTACGCAACCTGGGCCTGCCATCAGCCCCTCCCTAACTCCAGAGGCCCCCATTCCATCGGGGCCTCCAGCTGCAACCCCTGCAATCTTCCCCCCTCATCGTAGCTGCCAGGTCGACAGCGACATTGGCACCACAACCCCCACGTGCGACCCAAAACCCTCCCTGTGTTGTTCCGTCTGTGGCTGTACCAGATGACTTGATGTGGGCATGTGAGGGTCAGCCAGACATGTCCTCTCGCATCTTGCTGCAATTGTGTCTAGAGGTGCGCATGATGCGAGAGGAAATTGCACGAGCTCTGGCCACCCTCACTGCCAGTTTCAATTCCCTGAGTGCAGCCATGTCGTCTGTTGTGTCCCAACATCCCTCCCACACCACCGTCAATGTCTCCCCCTGTCCGTTGCCCCACACTCTTTCCCCCCCTACTCCTCGTGTCCCGACCCCGTGTGGTGCCTGTTCATGCACCGGCCAGCCAGGAGCACGCATGGGACTCAGAGGATCTGGACATTGTGGTCCTAGAGGATGACCAGAAGGACACTTGAACAGTTGGACAGATTTTTCTTTGTGGACAATGATTTACTTTTCCCCTTGTAAATAGACTGGTTTCCCTGATGCTCCCTGACGTGTTATATTTATGTTGCCCCACCCCAATCCAAGTTCCCTTCTCCTTCTGCAGTAAGGACATCATTTGTTTTCCTTTCTCCCTTCCAGACGGACTGTTGTTGTTTTTCTAACCCCACATATTTTTTACATAAAAACTTATTTTGATTCATACGTTCTCTATCTTGTTTGGCTTCTTTGTGAATGTCTTGTACAAAATATGCCCATGTATTTTGGTAGTCATCTGCTCCGCACATGAGGGCTTGCTGCAATGACGGGGTTACACTTGTACATGTGTCACACACACACATACATCCTCTCATCTCTACGCCAACTAACTTGGTGATCATTAGCCTATCAGGACATGATATGCAACAGAGTTTTGACTTGGGAACAGATTTATTTTTATTGACACATATTCACACTGGTCAAAAAGTTCCTGGGATGTGATCAATGGGGATCGTGCTTGTGACTTCGCAATTTCGGGGGTGATGATCGCTGCGAGGGATTAAGTCTGGGTTGACGCCGAGGTGCAGGTTGGTCTCGTGCATGTGCCTGTACAGGGTGAAGTTCATGTGTAGGGGCGGATTGTGTCTGTACACTTGGTGTATGTGCATGGACAGGGGGTTGTTGTGCAGGTGGTGGTAGTGCCTGTTCAGGGGGTGGTGGTGGATCTGCAGGTGGGGGGAGTGCCTGGATGGGGGGCGGTGGTGGGTGTGTACCCTTGCTGTGGTCCTGTGCAGTTTGTGGTACAGGTGTGTGGGTGTGATGTGCTGCAGGCAGATGTGATGGCTCCCCTCCCTGTGTTGACCGTGAAGGGAGACTTTGGATCACTTTCATCATGCCGTCCAGCATCTTCATGGCCAAGGCATGGTGTCTTATACTCTCTTCCCTTTGGAAAGATATCATGTCTCTGATATTCTTGGACATGTCTTGCCAAGTTCTATCCAACCTATCCAAAACATGAGTCTGTCTGTCCACCACCTGAGGGAATTGGCGCAGGACCTCATACATGTCTGACAGGGTGGCCCCTATGGCACGAATGTCCTGCCTCACATCTGTCTGCTGTTTGAAGAAGTCCTGCTCCCACTGGCCACCACAGCCATGTGCAGGCCCTCTCGGCAGGGGTCAGCCATGGATGAGACCGCCAGGTCCAACAGCAGGGGGTGTTGGCATGTGGAGGCCTATGGACAGGAGAATGGTGCCCAGGGGATACCTGCACCACAACAGGGTTGGTACTTCCCTCAGATGGTAAAGATAATGCCTGGGATACACTGTATGGGGAGGAATGTGTAGGGGAACCACCATGTCTATCCCGGATGTGAGGGCTGTGAGGGAGTGAGGTCTGTGTTGGTGTGTGGGTGAGCTGTGGCTGGTTATCTCTATGCTGTGGACAGGCAATCTTTTTCATTGGAGGAGGCTGACACACTTTGCTGGGCGGAGGGTGTGAGGCCTTGCTAAATGTGGGCGATGTGGGAAAATTACTGTCCATGGCATCAGATTCTTCATCCTCTGAGGGGATGAACAGACAGTCACTATCGTCCGATACTTCATCCTCCTCAGGTACTTCCTCCTCCTCCTCCTCTTGTGCAGTACTTGCAGCTGACATCACTGCCTGGAGGAGCAGTGGATTTTCACCTCTGATTGCCCACCGCCCAACACTGGTGGAAGGTCCATCCTCCTCATCGTCATCATCACCTGGAACACAGAGGTTGCAACAGGATAAGTAATTGACCTAGTATGAGATGTGGTGCAACACAAGGGTTGGTTCTACTGTACTTTGCATCAACAGATGACGCACATGTGACCTGGTTTGGGTACCCCTACAAGTGACAGCTCACACAATAGCACTGAGGGGTGAAACGGAGATGTACACTGAAAAAGCAAACTTACCAGCTCCAGCCACAGCTTTGTGTCCTTCTGCAATCCCCCCTGATGTCAACTGCTGAACCATGCTCCTCATAGGTACTGTTGACGAAGCGTTCCCCGATCCAGCAGCTGTAGAGGGAAGTGACACCAATGTCAATCATCTGCATTACCAATTTACAAACAGGCACATGTGACACTTATGATATGGATGAAACATTGTCAACAACAACTGCAGGTTCTATGCAGAAGGGGATTTTGATGTTTGTCATGGTTTTGATAGGGAAACACTTCATACCACATTTACCTGATGTACATGTGCGAGAGGGTTTCACTTCTGCAGCCAGGATGTCATGCATTCCCCGGGATGGTGTTCTACGCTGCACTGGTGTCATCCTGTCAGCAGCTGTGATGAGACATACATATTTCAGTACACCAGATGGTAGCTATGAGCTAACATGTACATGTCATTCTCAATGACCATTGATAGGATATTCCTGGACAATGTGCAGCATGTTTACCTCATGGACTTTACATGTGGGCCCCTGCTCAAATGAAGCAATTGGCAGCTGTACCTCCACACAGCACTGACATCAATGAGATGGCACATCAACAGACAAACGTATATGAGAAGGTTACTGATATAGGAAGGAAGGGAGAAATGATCAGGACGCCACCGCATTACAATGCTTACACCTTCACCGTTAAGACTAATATGTCTCATGAGTATGATGTTGTCTGTTGACAAGTTGGAAGGAGTGTACATCCACAGGCTGACCAGTTTCACATTTGCACACCAGTTCAAACATTGCATTACAGAGTTCATATGTGAGATGTGCAATAGTCAGGTACCTTTTGTGTGTCATTTGTGCTTCCCTAACAATGGAGTCACAAAGCTCATTTTGGATTGAGAGATCACACATTTGTTATGTTCATCCTTGGAGTGTCCTCTGTTCCCATTATCCATTTCCTACATCATGGTAGAAGTAAGCTGACAACGGATGATGTCTTGTACAACAGACATCCTTACCTCATATATCATACACTCACTTATATAGGTGGATACAGTAGAAGAGGAGGCAAGCAGAGTGCAACATTTGACTAGGATACCACATTGTGGGTAAGTTGTGAATCTTTAATGGTTGACGCTTACACTGGATTTGGTTTGGGCCTTTCAGCCAAGAGATTTTGAAATGTGACTTCCTGAAGATTCACCTTGGCAGCCCATACATCCATCACAAACGTACAGGACTGGCATCAGTGCGAGCATCATCCACACCAATTGCAAATTGTTTTGTCCTTTGGAATTCTGCTAGGGAGTTTTCATATCATTGAATTACGATCCAGTTGTGTCTAGTACACTTAATGTGACACTATATACTATTTTTAGGTCCATTCTACACTCACTTGTCATATGTTTTGTGACATCCTTTCACTAGCTACCATGGTGTGATCTGGTATATGGTTCAATGCCATATGTAGGCATATTGTGATGCAGGACAACAGTTATGTGAAACACATACAACATACAGCGGAGATTAAAGGCATATTTCATGAGCATGAGCATTCAGGTTCATTGTTCCTGGGTTTACTTACCATGGCCCCGCACCTGCCCAGTGTGTGGTCCCCGACCAGATGTCACAGCCAACCTTGTAGCAGAAGTCAATGTGTGTCTTGGACTCTGGGAGGACATCATTGGACCTACAATGACAAGTGTGTTTGCAACTTTACATTTCGGCTGCCACATGTGATGCACTCAATTTGAGGCACAAAGGATGAGCACAAGCAGTGTGGGCCCTACCGTTGCAGAAGTGTCTACCAGAAATTATCATGAGTGATCCCACATTCAACTTATTATGGCCCCACTGCCTAGTAGCAACGTCTATCAAATTGACACAACAACACTTCCTGAAGTAAGGTCCACTATCATGTTTTGTTAATGGACCAAAAGACATACCATACAATTATGACATCTATGATCAGCTGGTTGGACTTGACAAATTCATGTATGGAAAAGAAACATTTTAAGTTGGACAGTGGACGCATTCTCAATCCTGATATTTGAATCTCACTTCTTGTTCATCATTGTCATATTTGTTCTCATTGTTTTTTTGATTTAGTCTACAAAAATAATTGCAATCTAGAGGTGGATACATTTAGACTTGCTCTGGCACTCGATTCCACGATCGAGTTCCCAGTCCTGGTACTGTTGGTGGAATACATGTAATGTTCTGAAAACACAATGATATGATGAGCCTAGATATGTTATATTTTGTCTTTCGCTATTCACAGATATAGTTTGCTAAAGGTAAATGTCCTTTGAGAATTCCAATAGTTGTAAGACTAGTTTTTCCTCTCCAGTTGCTTTGAGATGCAAACACTATGGGGCCGATTCCGATCTGGGTCGGAAAACTCTCCGACCAAGCCGGATCCGGAGAGATTTCCGACCGAGCCGGACTCCTACAGTACGACCGAGCGAGTACGATGCGGCCGCATGCTGCCGGACTCGATTCGGTCAGACTCCCATTGAAGTCAATGGGAGCCGGTCGATCGAGCAGCGTACATGGGCTCCCAGTGACTCAATGGGTACGTCGCAAACAAGTGCGCCCCCTACAGTGTGTACGCGTTGGTGCAACTCGCACCGTACATGCATGTTTAGGGGGACACTTGGGTCCCCCTGTGTTTGACTCGTACGGCTACGGGTGCAGGGGGTCCGGCACGGACCCCCAAGTCCGGCTCCGGGAGCTTTTCGAGCCGGACGCTCCGACTCGATCCGGCTGTCCGACGCGTCCATCGTACTCGCTCGGTCGGATAACGTCTCCATTGCGTGGTGCGATTCGTTTCCGTACGAGTCGGTCGGAGCGGTTCGGATCCGGAAACGGTTCGGTCGGAACACACGCGTACATTCGCATCGTACTCGCTCGGTCGGACAGCTGTACGAGTCGGTCGGAAAAAACGCGTTCGGCTCGTATTTTTTCCGGACGAATCGTATTCGGTGCACTTCCGGCCGAAATCGGAATCGGCCCCAAAGTATCTCCCTCTGTTGTCTGCTGCCTATGTATGCATTTTGACCATCTCCTGACAAGTTTGACTTACCAGTTAGTGAGGGTGCTCTGCGTTGCTCTGGATGATGTTTCCTCCCAGAAGATGCAGGGACCTCTGCTACTGTGGGTGTCTGTACTCTGGCTGAATGTGTCAATGGGTGAGAAGAGAGAAAATCAACACATGGAAAATATACATGTGGAACTTGTCAGACATTTCCTCATATCTTCTGCATGCTAACAGTATTGTGATGTACTGCCACGGCCGGTGCAGTTAGGAGCAGTGGGGTGTTGGTGATGTGATGGCGTGGCAGGGTGGGAATTAAACAATGGGATATGGGAATGAAATATTTTGAAATAAGGATTCTCTCACCTTCTGTTTTGTGATTTTGGCAGGCCCAAGGTCAGTTGTTTTTAGGATATTTTATAGTTATTTTCTCTATTCCGTTGTCTGTTGATTTGCCTCTGCACCGCACCGCCACCCCCTTACGTTCTTGACTGACCCAGCCGCGTCTGGATAAGTGGAAGGGCACTTTGACAATTGCTACTTAACAGTGTTAGGTATATACGGCATCAGTACTGGACCTTTGTATTTAATAGTGTGAAAGGTATTTGCCATTTCTAATACAAAGGATTCTGGGACTTGTGGTGCAACATACAGAAGGAAACACATGAGCCTCTGACTGACTATATTTGTATATGGACTTTGGACATCTTCCTTACTCACAATGGCAGTGCGACACAGACATACATTTTGTATACTTGTTCTTGTCATCCCATTTACCTGGTGCCACGTTGCGGACATCACTCACAGGCAGCCCATGGAGCATGTGGGGGTGGATTGTAGTGATGATATCCTCCTCTAGTGGTGTGAGACGGAGGCGGGGTCCAGATTGTGAGGCAAGGAAAACTCTGTTTAACTCGATCCTGGAGTACTTCTCCTTCGCACTCTTCTTTTCATCCTGCCACTTCCTCTTTATTTCACGGACTGTGCACACATCCTCCCCCAATGCTGTGACAGCAGTGGCTAACTGCTGCCAGAGAGCTGCCTTCTGTGTGCCACTGGTGCAGTAAGGTGGGAGACCATGTCGGCGTTTGTGGTGCCTCACAATGAACTCTACAATCATGGTGGTCTCCTCAGTTGTGAAGTTCTTCTTCCTCCTCAGTTTGTACATTTTGCAGTAGCGATGAACAGCAAAGCAAACAGGAACTCTCTGTGGCCAAACCTGGTCCTTGAATGTGTGCTGCTTTTATGTGGTGCTGGTTTTGCAGTTAGTCTTAATTTACTTCAGCTGGAGCATGGTGGGGGATGGTATGCACTTGAAATGCTCAGATGGCCAAAATGCGTTTTTTCGGCCCGAGTCGGAGTTTCCGGGCCGGAGGTGGAGATTCCGCCATTGTGCCGGAATCTCCGCCACCGGCCGTAAACTCCGGCCGAGTGCGGACGTAAGTTAGGATGAGTAAGTGCATTCTGTGAATACCAAAATGAGTAAGTTCATTCTGTGAATACCAAAATGAGTAAGTGCATTCTGTGAATACCAAAATGAGTAAGTGCATTCTGTGAATACCAAAATGAGTAAGTGACTTCTGTGAATACCAAAATGGTAGTAAGTTTAGGATTTTTAGTAAGTTAGTTCTGTGAATCGGGCCCCAAGGTGGCATCACACGAATACCTGCAAAATGCAATGGCTTAGTGGCAGTGTTCATGAAGACTGTGCCACTAGCTCATTCATGCAATATCTGGCCCAACAACAGAGCCACAGAGTGGGCAAATGACTCGGGTATTTACCGGTAGTCTTCATTACTCTGAGTCATAGTCTTCATTGTCACAGTCCTCACCCATGAACACTTCACGTTCAATGAACAGAATTCACCCAAATAAGCAATCCTAAAGCTTTTCTCCACCCAATATGGCCTCACAGCAAGTTCCTGTCATGTGACACATAAAGGTGGGCAGTGGCGGCTCGCCGAGGGAGTGCTGCAAGGCAGCGGGGTGGGGGAGGGGCAGGGTGGGGGGTAGTAAACTCCAGCATACGGAGGTACGGAGTTAAGTAAATAAATAAATAAAGAAAATAATTTATATGGCGCGCGCTGCATCGCCGACTTGGCGTTGCAGCGCGCACTGTAAATTGTTTTATTTATTTCTTTATTTTCTTAACTCCGTACCTCCGTATGCCGGAGTTTACTACCCCCCACCCTGCCCCTCCCCGCCCCGCAGCACTCCCTCGGCGAGCCGCCACTGAAGGTGGGTGGTGCCTGTAATGCGTCCTCTAATACCAAGTTAAATACGTGCAACACAGCTATTTTTCTCCAGTCCTCTCAAGGGTGGAAGGAAGGGATTTAGGATTGTGACAAGGAAGACTATGACTCAGAGTAATGAAGATTACCGGCAAGTAACCGAGTCAATACCTACCTTCTCCGTCTCCCTCTTCACAGTCCTCACCCATGAGCATATACCAAAGCTACTGAGAAAAATTTGCCAAAACAGATATGCATGCTGAACATTTATTTATGAAAACAGACTGAAAACAGAAACTAAGCAGTAATTAGTGTACCACCGACAAAACTGCTGACCCAAAATCTGGCAGAAAGACATCCTGCATTCATAATTTGTAATGGGTAAGAAAAGTATGCGAATAGGCTCAAGTCACTGCTGCACATACCTCCTTCAATGAAGCCTCTTTGAGGGCTGCCCAAGAGGATGCTACTCCTCTGGTAGATCTACTTGAATTGCAGAAGGAGCAAAACTCCTGATTTTTGATATGCCAAGCAAATAGCTGTTCGTGCCCAATGAGGTAAAGTGGAAGTGGATGGAAGATTACCTTTATTCGCCAACCCAAAGGTGACAAAAAGAAAATCAACCTTCCTAAAAGCAGCCATTCTCTCAAGATAAATAAAAATGGCTCTAGGTAAGTCAAGAGAATGTAAAAGAATTTCCTCTTCTGTGAAGGGGAAAGGAAAAAAAGCTGGGAGAACAATATCTTGAGAGAGACAGAAAGCGGAAGGTACCTTTGCCAAAAGAGGGTCCCGTCTAAAAACCACCTTGTCTTGAAAAAACCTCAGATACGGTGGATGGGAAAGCAAAGTCCCAATCTCACCGTATTTCCTATACAAGTTGATTGTAACTAGGAAAAAAATTCGAGGGTCAGGAACTCAAGAGACACTGAAGAAAGAGACTCAAAGAGATTCCTCTGGAAAACATGGAGAACCAGAGGAAGGTCTCATGAAGGAACTGGGGAGCGAAATATAGGCCTCCTGAAACAGAAACTTCCGAGCTAGCGGGAAGTTAAAGAATCAAATGACAGAAGGAGGAACTCCTAATTAAATTCACTGCTTCCCACTGACTACATAACGGGACACTGAAATCTCCAAGAGAAAACCAGGAATTACAGAACTTGACCCCCTTACAAGTGATGGAAGAAAACCCTCTGGAAGATCACCATGAAAAATAATTCTTCCAATGCATTTCATATATCTGAAGCCTGTTCACCTTCCTTGAATTCTGAACAGAATGAGCAACCTCTAAAAAACAATCAAACGCTACTAATTGTTGCCTTTTAAACTCCAAACCCCCAGAGCCAGCCGTTAGAGATTTCTGGGACAGGGATGGAAACCTAGGAGGAGGAGGGAACCAGTGAAACATCCAAGGAGGAGCTATGGCTAGGTTACAAAGCAAAGAAAACCATGATTGTCTGGGCTGACTCAGAATGGCTAAAGGAACCCTCTCCCTCCTGATTTTTGACAGGACCTTGCTGATCAGAGCAAAGGAGGAAACATGAAAAGATGACCCTGAGGCCAAGAAAAACTCATTGCGTCCACCCTCCAAGAGGGTTAGACATGGTAGAAGACAGCAAAATTGAGGCAGAAGAGCACTGAGAGGAGGTGAACAAACCGTACCACGATCTCCTGAAACACCTGTGGAGACAGACACATTGAGACCGATTAAGGGAGCTGGTGTCTCAAATGATCCACACAGCCATTCTAACTCCCCGGAAGATAGATCGCTGAAAGTGCCAACAGATTGTTTTTTCTGCCAAGGCCCTATCTGATCTGCCAGTCCTGCCAGGAGAGGAGAGCGGGTGCCCCCAAATGATTCAGGTAAGCCCTGGCCATCTGATTGTCCAATCTGAACTGCAGATATGTGTCCTTGAGAAGTGCAACAATGACCACTAGAGCTCTGTAGACCACTGCCAGTTCCTTTCAATTTTAGGTCATCGTGGACTCGTCACTGACCAGAAGCCCTGGAATGAGTGGTCTTCCAAGGTAATGCCCCAACCCTAAGTACATGCATCCGTAGTCAATGTCAATGGAGGAGGAGGTCACAAGAGGACCCCTTTGCTCAGATTAGAAGAGTGCAGCCATCATTGTAGCTTCTCGATGAGCGGAGCTGAAACTGGAACCAATTTCTGGTACTCTAAGAGGCAGGATCCCAGTGTAAAAGGAGGTGGTAGACTAGATGAAAGAGGTGTCTGTGAGCCCAGGGATTTAGTGCAAGAGCGGCCTCCATATCCCCCTGGACCCTCAACCAGTCCCTTGCCGGAGATGCCGGAGATTGATGCAGATGCTGCAGATGGGTCAAAAGCCGCTGTTGTCGCAGAAGGGAAAGATAAACCTTCCCCACACCTATGTTGACAAGTGCTCCTATGAATTGAAGCTCCTGAGTAGGATGAAGGTGAGACTTGCTGAGATTCAGGATGAAGCCATGATCCTCCAGACATCCTCAAACCATCCGAACAGCTTCCAGACCCTTGAGAAAAGATGAAGCACATATCAATCTATCATCTAGGTAGGACCTCTGAACCGCCAACACTACAACCTAGCAGCACTCTACGCACTCAACCCAGGTCGCAATAACAACTGCAAGCTAGCATCACCAGCCGACACCCACGGACCCTTCAGCTGTCACCGCTGCCGCCACTCCTGCAGCACCGCCAAGACCACGGATCCAGCACAACCCGCCCGCAACAACACGACCGCACCAAAGACCCTGCAATGCATCCTCCTCAATGTCCGATCCCTCCACAAACACGCCACCAAAATCTGGGACCTCCTCAACAGCACCACCCCGGATGTCGCATTCTTCACTGAAACCTGGACCAACACCACCTCGGGACCTGACATTGCCATCGCCATTCCCCAAGGATACAAGATCTCCCGGAAGGACCGCCCCACCCGTCCTGGGGGAATCGCCATCGTCCACAAATCCACCCTCCGACTGAGCACACTTTCCGATGAGCCCACAGACCTGATGGAACACCTACACTTCAAGATACAGGCCAGCCCTACCACCACCCTCCGGGGAACCCTCATCTACCAACCCAGCGGACCATTCACCAACTCCATCATGGACAGCATCACCCCGCAGGCCATCGCATCCACCAACTACACCTTGCTGGGAGACCTCAACGTCCACCTCGACAACCAACAAGACCCCAAAATCACATCCCTCCTGGACAACCTCCACAACATAGGACTCCACCAGATCGTGACTGAGCCTACACACTCAGCAGGACACACCCTCGACCCCATCTTCACCACAGGAACCTCCATCACTTTCAGCCACACCACCAAACTCCCGTGGACAGACCATCGCTGCATCCATTTCACCTTCAGAACACCCCCATCCACAGAACCCAGCACCTGCTCCCACGCAGAAATTGGACTAAAATCACCGACGACCAGCTCACCACCTCACTCGGCAACTCCACCCCAACCATCGCGGACATTGACGACCCCAACACCCCAGCCTGAACCTTGCACAGATGGATCTCCGACTGCGCCAACACCATAGCCCCCTCAAGAACAACAACAACACACACACACTAGGAAAGCCAGCTGGTTCACCACCGAACTCCGAGAGTCCAGATGCACATGCCGCCGCCTCGAAAAGGCCTGGAGGAACTCCAAATCTACAGAAGCCCACAACAACTTCAGAGCCGCCACCAACGCCCACCACCAACTCATCAGAAATACAAGAAAGAAAGCGATCAAAGACAGAATCTCCACGCAAGTGCACAACAGCAATGAACTCTTCAGCATCATCAAGGAGTTCGCCCAACTCATCAGCGAGTCTACAGACATCCCTCCCTCACAAGACCTCTGCGACAAACTCAGCACCTTCTTCCACCACAAAATCAAGAACATTTACAACAATTTCGATGAAGACAGCCAACACACAGAACCCTCACCAACCACCCGACACCTTGAAGCCAACGATTGACAGCAGGACAGCCCTCACCACCGAAGACACACTGAAGCCGATGAAGTCAATCCACTCCGGGGCCCCCACAAACCCCTGCCCCCACCACATCTTCAACAGAGCCGCCGACGCCATCGCCCCATGCTTCGCCACACCATCAACCGCTCCCTCGCGAACGCCTCCTTCCCCTACGACTGGAAGCACATTGAGATACATCCCCTCCTGAAGAAACCCTCGGCGGACCCCACCGACCTCAAGAACTACAGACCCATCTCCTTGCTCCCGTTCCCAGCGAAAGTCATTGAGAAAGCCATCAACAGCCAACTCGCCACCTTCATCGAAGAGCACAACATCCTCAACTCCTCCCAATCCGGCTTCAGAAAGAACCACAGCATGGAAACCGCCCTCCTTGCCGCAACAGACGACATCCGCTCCCTCCTGGACAGAGGAGAGACAGTAGCCCTCTTTCTCCCCGACCTTTCAGCGGCCTTCGACATAGTCTCTCACCGCACCTTAACACGCAGACTTCACAACGCAGGGATCCGGGACAAGGCCCTCTACTGGATCCGCTCATTCCTCTCCGGCAGAGCGCAGCGGGTCAGACTCACTCCCTTCCTCTCGGACCCCACACTTACTGCCTGCGGAGTACCCCAAGGATCCTCCCTCAGCCACACGTTGTTCAACATCTACATGGTTCCCCTCGCCCCCATCGTCAGAACCCACGGACTCAACATTGTTTCATACGCAGATGACACCCAACTCATCCTCTCCCTATCCAACGAACCCAACCCAGCCAAACACAACTTTCAAAAGGCATGGAAGCAGTCGCCAAATGGATGAAGAGTAGCTGTCTACAACTCAACACGGACAAAAGAAGTACTCATCATGGGCCCACACCCCGACGCCTGGAACGACACCTGGTGGCCCCCTGCCCTCGGAAGCCCGCCCACCCCCACGGACCACGCACGCAACCTCGGAATCATCCTGGACTCCGAACTCAAAATGGGCCGCCAGATCAATTCCGTTGCATCCTCCTGCTTCCACACCCTCTGCCTCCTACGCAAGACCTTCAAATGGATCCCCTCGAACACAGAAAGACCGTCACACCCGCCCTCGTCACCAGCAGACTTGACTACAGCAACGCACTCTACGCCGGAATCAACAAAAACCTCACCCGCAAGCTTCAAAACATCCAGAACGCCGCCGCCAGATTAATCCTCAACCTGCCACGACACTGCCACATCACCCAGTACCTGCGCACACTCCACTGGCTCCCCATCGAGGCAAGAATCACCTTCAAGATTCTCACCCACGCACACAAAGCCCTCCACAACACCGGACCAGCATACCTGAATAGCCGACTCACATTCCATGCTCCCCAAAGGACCCTACGATCAGCCCAGCTCTCCCACGCCGTGGTCCCTCGCACCAGGAAGTCCAGATCGGGAGGCCGCTCCTTCTCCTTCCTAGCGGCCAGAGCCTGGAACGCCCTCCCGCTCCACGACAGATGACATCACTCTCCAACTTCATGAGGGACCTCAAAACATGGCTCTTCGATAGACCTCCGCCTTGAGACCCTTAGGGGTGAGTAGTCACGCTCAACAAACCCAGGATTGATTGATTGAGGACACCAAAACCCACAAAGACTGCAGGGTTCCCACCAGAGTTTCCAGAGTCTTACTAAAAACCCTGGAAGCAGATGTCAAACCAAAAGGGAGAACACAGAACTGAAAGTGCTATCCCAATGCACAAAAGCTCAAAAATCTCTGCGAACATGGATAAGTAGGGAGGTGAAAATAAGCATCCAAACGGTCCATGGTAGGCAAAATGGAGCCTGAAGAAATCTTCTGCAAACACACCATCTTAAACTTGTGAAAAGGAACATATTGGTTGACTGATTTTAGATCCAGCACAGGTCAGAAACCCCCAGAGGTCATATGGACTAGGAACATCAGTGAGTAGCAGCCCTTTTCCTCATCCAGAACTGGAATGATGGCTCCTTTCTGAAGCAGGATGCCCTCTTGAAGAGCCTGGAGTTGAAGAGGATTCAGCAGAGTTGGAGTCGAAACAAAGACATCCGGAGGGAGGGAGTAAAATTCAATGCAATAGCTGTCTCGTACTAGATGAACAACCCAGGTGTCTTAGACATCCTTTATCCAGATGGATATATATATTCTCTGAGCCGTCTTCCCACTCTCAGATAGTCATGCTTTAGGGGTGGAAGCAGAGGCTGTTGAAATGGCAGGTTGTTGCTGGGACTTATTGCTGGAGGGAGTGCCACGGCGTCGCCCCACCTATGAAAGGGCTGCGACTTAGTTACTGCAGTGGGTTGACCAAAAACTCTCTTAAAGGGGAAATTGCTGCCTTTAGAAGGACGTATGATAGGCATCAGAAGCTTGCAATCCTCTGTCGACTTTTTGAGGAGATCCTGAAGCTGTGGACCAAAGAGTTTGGACCCGCTAAATGGCAGATGACTGAAGAGATATTTCTGTTAATTGTCTGCCTTCCAAGAATGCATCCAGATATTGCATCTTGCAGTCACAATAGAACCAGAAACTGCAGTTGCTGCAGAAAGGGAATCAAAAGTGATATCTGAGAGGAAACACACCTGTTGCTCCATGATTGAGAGTCAGCATTAATATTCTCTTCTTGCTGCAGTTCCACAGACAAAGTATGGAAATCATGGAGAAGAGATTGCACAATGTGCATGCCATGGGCACCTGGCTGAATGGCAAAGTTAGATGTTGAATATGCCCTTTTAATGTCACTATCCACCTTCTTATCTACTGGATCGCTAGGTGAAGCATCCTCTGAAATATATGACCCACTGGAAGCCAATCCAGCCATAATGGAATGTACTCCTGGAACCCCACGAGTGGATATTTCTTTGCAAGGAATCTTGGAAAACCAGATATTTCCCTGTCTGCACATTCACTGGATAGTAGACCACAGATCGCTTTATGAACAGGAAGGGCATCTGGCTCCTTTGTCTTGTTCTGAGAAGGAAAGTCCTCCTCCCCTGGTTGAGGAACATTATCTGCATAGTAGACCACAGATCGCTTTATGAACAGGAAGAGCATCTGGCACCTTTGTCTTGTTCTGAGAAAGAAAGTCCTCCTCCCCTGGTTGGGGAACAGGATCAGGAAAAGACAAATTGTCCCTGAGAGGAGTTCAAACTTCTCTCCGTTCTGCTCTGCTAATAAATTTCCCCTCCTCTCTTCATTGTCAGATACATCCAAGTCTGGGGGCAGAGAAAGCAGTGGATTCTTAGAAGCAGGTTGATCTTCGCTGGCCACAAAAACAGCTTACACTGCTCGATTAATCATGGCTTGGAGAACCTCCAAATCCACTCCAGCAGCCTTCTTTGATGTGCATGACACAATAGGATCATTGTCAGAACCAGAAACTGACATTGCCTTCCTTTTGGTTACTCACCTCTCCTCCATGACTTCAAAACACGAAGCCGACACAGAAGAAAGAGCTAGTCCTTTTGAAAAAGGGCGCTACTTTCCATGTTACTGGTTGCCTAGCAACCGAGCCTTGCAGCTGCAGCTGCAGCTGAACCAGGAACTGCTGCCACCATGTTTGTTAAAGCGTGCAGCATATGACAGATGGTTGCCTCTCAGTCACTGTGCGCAATAGGCAACCAGAATTCTCAGGATTCAATGTGGGCTAACGGCTGCTGCCTGTCGCTCAGCATGGAAAGCAGTGTGTGGATTAAACAATAGGAATCGCTGTAGCCATGCTTGTAAAGGCACACGGATGCATCCACAGCAGGAGAACGGCTGATTGCCTCTTGCTCAGCTCGGGAAGCGGCCTCCCTCAAATTCAAAAGCAGGAGCAAAAGCGCTACTTGATATTACAAATATTAAACACAGCCTCTATAGCAGGCCGAAATACACAAACATATCAATATAGATTAAAAAAGAAACTTACCTCGTATGCAGGGGTGGTTTCCTTTAAAGGGCGTGGGGGCTACGCCCCCCATAAGTTTTGCCTCTTTCTTTTTTTTTAATTACATGAATCCTACCTGCAGTAAGTGTTGATTGCTCAGCAATCAGCATTGCTTCTGACTGTCGCTCTGCGCGAGGGTCAGGGTCAGGGAGTCAAAGCACTGACAGACTCATGCATGTCGCAGGGTTTTCAGGGCTTTTCTGATTTAGGCCCTTGATTCTATGTCAGAACGGAGGCTTCGGATTATGCTTCTCTTTCTTTACTATCGTAAAAACAGCAGGCAATCAAAACCTTACAAATGAAAAACTACAATTCCCATGTGCCCCACTAGTCCAGTCTTCACCAATCACTGGGGGCATACATAGTATATATGCCCATGTAACGATAACACGTCCTCTTTTCTTTGCTGTTGCAGCAGCGGAAAATAAGTCATTTATTTCTTTCCAATATTCTGGATAAAATGTTTATACTGTGACTGCTTCTGATTTATTGAAGATTGGAACTCTCTATGCATGTGCATACTCGGGGCTACACCACCCATTGTTCCTGGTTGCCGTGGAGAGGGATGAGTGGTCTATGTGCTGGGAAGCCGTTCCTTTCTCGTTGCGCTGTTCCCGCATGCGCGTGAGACTGAAATTGGAGAAATTGCTGATTGGTTCTCTGTGCTGCTGCAAGAGAGACTCTTGGACCCTATTAAGTCCCGTGAGCCCCCAACGGGTGAAAAAGCAAGAGACAAAGGCTTTGCCTCAGGAGAGCCAGGTGCCGTCCTCCACATTCACTTTTGGAAACTTCTTGGGGCTGTTTGGCCCAGATACCTGGTTCCCTGAACTTGGTTTTGCACCTGATTAGGGCTATCTCTCCCCTGGGACATCCTCCTGACCCTCAGTAACGTTTTTGACAATGGCATACCATGAGGATGAGGGTGAGGACTATCTGGAATATGCAGAAGTCCATTTTGAGCAAGATATGGAGGAGCGTCTGGTAGAGGCACTTGATACTCAAGTGCAGAGCTTGGTGAACCGAGCCTTAATTAAAGCCTTGCAACCATTTGCCCAACCCCATCCATGTTATGGCCATCGTGAACTGATGGGTACAGCAGGGGGCATGGTGAAACGTGATCTGGCGTGGCAGAAGGTGGGCTTTGCTTCCAGTACTTCTTCCAGAGGATCCTCTGTGGAGGTCCTTTCACAGTTAGCGCAATCCGTCCTACAAGACCATGAATACGGAAGTATTGTTGATTTTGAACCATCTGGTTTCCCTAAGAGCTCCAACGTCACGGCGGATCCTCCACGTCCTCCTCAGATTCACATTCAGACCAGGAGAAGATCTGGGGTTTGTAATCAACAGGAAAAAGTCAGTCATGGTTCTATCACAGGTATTGGACTTTCTGGGCTTTCAAGTGGACTCGATCCGGGCCCAACTTCTACTACCATTACGGAAACGGCTATCCATCAAGAAGGAGTAGAAGAGAGCCCTTGTCTCTCCGACTACATCCTTGAGGACCCTTGATCGCCTAGTGGGACTACTGGCTTCGTCCATACAAGACATTTTTCCGGGTCCATCGCATTATTGGGCCCTCCAGCGACTGAAAATTCTCCATCTTCGCAGGGGTCTGTCTTACTCCGAACAGATTTCCTTGACAGAAGAGGTAAAGACAGAGATGTTCTGATGGCTGTAGCACATGGACGCCTGGAATGGCAGGGCCATCTTCGCTTCGATTTCAGAGGTAGTGATAGAATCGGATGCCAGCCACTGGGGCTGGGGAGTCAGATGCGGCTCGGTGAAAACCAGGGGCAGGTGGTCCTTGGAGGAGCTCAATTGCCTGGGATTACTGACAGGGTCCTTTGCAATTCGTACATTGTCACCATACAAGACGAGTTGTTGTATCCTATTGCGGATGGACAATGTGTCGGCGGTACATTACATCAACCGCTTAGGTGAGATGAGGTCTCGACTTTTGTCGGAGATTGCCAAAGACTTTTGGCATTATTGCCTTCAGAATCAAATTTCAGTGACAGCGGAATACATTCCGGACTCGTCCGATGTATGACCGGATTGGAATTCCCATTTCCTCCACAACTCCAGTGATTGGAGGTTGCATCCCCAAGTGTTTCAGTCCCTGAATTTGCACAGGGTCACTGCTTGGTGGATCTTTTTGCCTCCCGACTCAACAATCAGCTTCCACGGTTTTACAGTTGGAGACTGGATCCTCGAGCAGTGAGCTCGGATGCGTTTCTCCAGGATTGATCCGTGGAACTGTCGTACGCCTTCCCTCCCTTTTCAATCATCCAGAGGGTTCTGGTGCAAGTGAACAGACAGAAAGTGGAGTTGGTGTTGGTTACCCCTCTTTAGAAGACACAGTCTTGGTTTCCGGTGGCGATGGAGTTATCCTGCGCCCTTCCAGTTCCTATTCAATCCAGACCGGACCTCCTTCTGGATCCGGTAGGCCATCTTCCTCCCTTAATGATTCAGGGACTCTTGTGCCTCATGGTGTTGTGACTTTCAAGAGACGTTGGCAAATGCCAGGAGGTTTGTCGGATACATTATTCTTTTTGTCCAAATCTTGGGCTCCCTCTGCACACAAGCGATACGAGTCCACCTGGTGTCTCTGGGTTTCTAGGTGCGGTGAATGGGGTGTGGATCCCATGGGATCCGGAGTCCATATCATTGTGAATTTTTGCCGAATTTGCCCACTCAAAGCCTGGCCTATAGAACAGTAAATAATTTCTGTTCAGCTATTTCCGCGGGTCATCCTCATCTGGATGGTAGACCCGTGGGGTAAACCCTCTGGTGTGCAAAGTATTGAGAGGTATTGGGCATCCTCCGCAGCCAAAATATTCACCCTTATGGGACGTAGATGTGATTTTACATTTTCTCAGGGCTTGGCCGGCTAATGAGGATCTTACGCCTAAACAGTTATCAGCGAAGCTTACTTTATTGCTGTGCCCATTTCCTGCAGAAGGGTGTCAGATATTCAAGCCTTGCACATAGCAGGTAGAGTGTTTACTCCTTCGGGAGTGTCTTTTTCCATATCAAAGCGTACCAAGACTGATTCGAGATGCATTGTTTATCCTGCTTTTCCTCATCATCAAAAGTTATGTGTAGTGAAAGAACATACTCGTGAGGTAAGAACTGATCAGGCAGGCCAACAACTTATTTCTTTGCAGAAACCTTTCCACCTGGTCACTTCCGTAACACTGGCCCGATGGATTCTTGCAGAAGCGGGAATTGATTTGTCTAGTTTTGGGGCACACTCAATGAGGGGAGCCATGGCATCTAAGGCTTTTTCCACCGGTTCTTGTTTGGAGGACATCATGACTGCGGTGGACTGGTCTTCTGACTCAACTTTTAAAGTGCTTTACCACAAACCAGTTGTGAATGTTGCTTCTAATATTGTAGCACACCTTTAAACTAGCATAATCCAAAGCCTCTGTTCCTGACATAGAATAAAGAACATTTTAGCTAACGCGTCATGAATTTTCAATTCTATTAAGGACACAGAGGCGAGGATTATCCTGCCCAGAGATGATGGGTTATTCATGATTGTTTATTCATATTTGATCATGTTATTTCTAGTATTAACTTAGTTCTACTTGGAAGGTTTTTCCCACCCATTGAGGTGGTTTACTGAATTGGTGAAGGCTGTACTACTGCTTTCCTTTTTTGTTACAGGTGTAGAGGCTAAAGCAACCTGAGGAATTTGGTGCCTTTCTGTCCAGTTCAAGCGTCTATCGGAGGAGAGGTTTTCCCTTCGCAGTTCATATGGTTGCCAAGTTTGGCATTCAGATCCGGGTTCTGTGAGGATTCGAGGTTTGGAGTTCGCGTTGACAAGAACTTTTGGAAATGACTTTTGGGGATTATTGCCAAATAAAGAGGAAGTGTTATTGTTACATGGGTTTCTATACTATGTATGCCCCCAGTGATTGGTGGAGACTAGACTACTGGGGCTCATGGGAAATTTCGTTTTTCATTTGTAAGGTTTTGATTGGCTGCTGTTTTTATGATAGTAAAGAAAGAGTAGCACAATCCTTGCCTCCGTGTCCTTAATAGAATTAAAAATTCTTGACGCAATAGCTAGAAACAAAAATATTCTGTGGCCTGCCAGAGCGTAGGGCCTCTCTTCTTGCTTGATGAACCCCGCCCTCTCTGACTGATTGCACTTGGGCACTTCAGGCTGCAGCCTGGGCTTCCCAAAACAGTGTGTCAATCAGCAAGGGTTCGGATTGGAGGCAGTGCATGTGACAGGCGTCATCACGGACGCCAGGTCACATGCTGTAAACAGATACAGTGCGCATGTTTCAGTTTTATAGAAACATGCACTCTGCAGGTTTTGTAGAGTAATGCCTGTGAGATTTTCAAACTAATGTCAGCACAGAGCAGCAATCACTCTGATGCGGTGGAGCGTGCCTCTCTAGAACGCTACACCTCCTTTCCCCAGACCATCCCCATGAAGTGTCACTGTTCTCGTCTCACAAGACATCGCGCAGGTCTGTCAAGAGAGCCTGCCAAAGATAAGGGGAATACCTACGTGCCTCAGTCCGGGTGGTTTGGCAATGTCCATTTGCACTTGTTCAGCAGCTCCCGGTGGCTGTCCCAGGGTTGGTGAGGAAACGGTTATTATTTTTTTATTGTTGTTAATTTTATAATTCCTTCTCTTACCGACCTGTCTTCCATCTTGCCGCTCCAAGGGCTCCAATTAGTAGTGGGCGAGCCGAAACATTAACAGTGAAAGCTAAGGGACGTCTCTGTCTCTTACAGCCTGGAACAAGCTGAGCTTTGGCAATATTTGGCATGTAAATGAATCATGCAATAAAAATGCCAGCTAGCAACAAACTCTGGTCTTTTCAACATGCTTATTGGTTGCTCAGTGGTTAATGTTTTGATGAGACTGATAAGATGCCATCAAAACTCAAAAGTGTATTTCTTAAGCAGTGTAAGCTTTTCACCCTAGTATTTCACGTTATATTTCTCTATCAAGAAGTGTTATTTAAAAGTGGGAGTTTTGAGATGTGACTGGCCTAGATGACAGTGCTGTTAGCGAACTAGGAGGCAATCTTCTACAACAAACAAAAGAGACTTTTACAAAGTGCACATCATGAACGCAAGTATTTGAAAGTGCTCTAATATGTGATATTGAACAAAAAGGAGGCTCGGTGAAAGGAAGCGTGTGCCTAAGATCACAGTCTTCGGTCCAGCAGGGTAGCCAGGGTTGATCCCAGATTTTCCAGTTTCATTCTGTGCAGTACAGTCACTAGAGTACATATCTCTCTGACATTTAAGATGAACGTTTTGTCCTTAACTCTTAAAGGATGTGATTGGAGCATGGGGTGACAGGCAGATATTTTAATGTTGGCAGTGTTAAATAGCAACACAGACCTTCCCTAAGGCAATACAAATGCTTTGCAACAGACGCAGGCTATTTTGCCACAAGTCACACAATGCTAAACTGAGGGCAGGATTTGAACCTGGGTCCCCATGTTATATGGTCAACAGCTGTAGCCATTAGGCCCTATCGCCTCCTGTGAGAGCTCATCTGGTTTTAAGTTGGGGGTTCCAAAGGACCTCTAACTGAGCCAAAGCCAGCCTTCTGGCTTGAGCCTGGCTCCAGCTTTTAGTTTGCTTGCACTTCTCTGTCGCCAATCCCTTCCTTTCTGGCAACCACAAAATTTCACACCGAGACTGCTTTTATGAGCCTCAATAATAAAAGCTTTTTTAAAGTTTCCATTGTGCTGAACAATTAGATTCGGACTGTCTTCTGGAAGATGATGTGTTGTGAGTTTGTTACCAATGAGGGGGATGGATCAGGGGTGTTGAACCTAGTGTTTATTCTCTCTGGAAAGCGTACTTAAGCATTCTTTTTCATTGCACACTTCACTTCACGTGGTACGGTGTGTAGATGTCCCCATTTCCTCCGAGCATGTGTTTCTCTAGTTTTGTTTTTCATGCAAAATAGGCGTTTTTACAGTGCATCCTGCAAGGTACGATTGAGAGCGCTAGGGTTGGAGTTAAAAGCCATGGGACTTTCTCATAATGCCTGTCACTGTCATACAGGGGTTCAGACTACTTGCTCTTCCAGTACTTGCACACTGTATCGGAGCAACAGAATGGCAGTTTGTTTTTCCCACAGTGGTACAGTGGAAGTGAGTGTGTTTACAAGTATTGATGTGAATGATGCATAGTTCTAGTCAACCTGGACACCTTCCCGTGGAACATTTATTTGTCGACACAACATGCTTAATGCACTGCTCGGTGGTAAATGTTTTGATAAGACTGTTGTAATTGTACAAACATTACAGCCAACCGCATAATCCAGGGTTACACTTTTATTTTCTAAATAGTAAATAATGAAAAGCTGTATAAAAAGCAGCTCATGAAGTTCCAGAGCACACTCACTTGGATTTCAAACAAATTAGAGCTTGAACTCGAGGGCTGAACATAAAATGAAGCATTGCTTAGTGTGATGCATCCACCTGCCTGTCACATGTTTATATAATAGTGGGGCTACATTATGCCTCGATTAAGAGTGCCTGGAGGAGGTGATATTTATCACACTTGTTGAAAACCCTTATGCCAGGGTACAGAATTTACAGTGTGTGATACATTTCACTTATTACAAATTTGAGCCCTCTAAGATTGGTTTTACGCCCCTCCACCTTTAAAACTCACAAGCCGCCACTGCTCATACCGGTGAATGTCACACATGCACATAGAAGTATATAAAACAGGACGTATTACGGGCTCCACCAACCTTCATGTGTCACATGACAGGAACTTCCTTTATGGCCATATTGGGTGGAGAAAACTATAGGACTGTTTCTTTGGGTGAATTCTATGACGAGGAATATGGAGGAGTTAGATAATATATCCTACCCAAGCCAGATTTGCTTGTAGTCAATTAGACATATATTCCTTGGTTTTAGTTTTATTATTGGCAATACAGGAAAAACCTCATGGTTTGGGGTGGGGAACCTACAAGAGTAGTAGCTGCCACCACTTATGTGGCAGTATGACGGAGAGTTTTGCTAACATCTTTTCAGCATTTGCCCAGGCGTACTTACTTCAAGTAGATGGTACTTGTGCCCTTTTTTCTGCAGAATTTTGTACACCCAGTTGGTGAGGTGATGGGTTTGTTTTTTCATGCATCAATAAGCCTAATCTGTCGAAGGGCTACCCAAATCGTGCAGACAGATTTACTTATGAAACAAAGAAGGAATAATGTGTGTGATTGATATTACATTTTGTTTCATTTTTTTCCTGGAACTTGATGCGTGCTTCCCTTTGCTGGGCTCAGGCCTGCAGCCCATTTCCCTTACCTGTGAGGAGTTGTGACTGAGAGGCTGAGAATATTGGTTGTGTGGCTACTGAGGTGTGCACCCGATGATTCATAAATGAATATAGATAAATCACTGCCACTTTGGGGCCCCCAGTTATGTTACTTACTCCAAGAGCACAAACTTGTATTGTTGGCTGTGATGAATTGTGACTGTACCAAGAGCAAATTTGGTGGCAGGAAGCATGGAGTAAGAGGCTGTGGGCTGGCTCTGTGGAGGTGCAACACAAATCACTGCAGAGCTTGTGGGCCGTGTGCGGTCCCTCTAGCAGCTGATGTAGTAGTCGTTGGTGGCAGTTAGGGTATCGGGTTTAGGGGATCAGGGAGCTTTGTCACTAGAGGTAGTGATGGTGCACAAGTAGTTTGCATAGGCTGCTAGGGACCCCCTGGGGACTGCATTCTATGTGGCCTACATAATGCCCCCTCTCCACTACCTTCTGCATCCTCACTTTGGTCTGGGCCTTCGTGCCATGCTTGACAATGCTGACCAGAGTCACAGTGATGCAATGGATGAATGCCCTAGCATGTTTTCCCAGAGAGTATCCCTTCGCCAATCGACAAGACAAAGTTGTGTCATTGATATCTGTACTGTGAGTGCCATTACCCTGTGCTATGCAGTGTTGCTACAGCATCACACACTTGTTCGAACATTGTGTAGTCTGGCTCTAGCAACACCCTATGCCTGTGATGGCTTCCTTCTTGTCTTGCTTAGTACCATTGCTGATCATCTGAGCACTGATGCCACTCTGTCCCTCAGTTATACCGTGGGTCTCACAGGACTGCTGGCTACCTGGCAATTACTGATGAAGTGTCAGAGACCATGGCCTCTTCCCATTTTCTCAGGTGCATGTTTTACCATCTCCTTTTAAGTCATGGATATTGACTCGCTGGAAAAGTCTTTTGAAGAAAAAAGGCTCAAGCAGGGATGAACCAGTACGCCACTTTGATCGAGGTGATGTCTCAATGGTTAAGTCAACTCTGTTGATGCCTTTGTTATTAACATTATTATTATATAGTTTTATAGAGTGCATAGCTACCCAATAGGGTTTTCCTGTGCTAAGCATGTGTAGTAAGGCATCAAAATGGTACAACAGAATTAGATTTAGAAGAGCCAAGTCTTCAGAAGTTTCCAAAAAACAATCAAGGATTGACACGTTCTCATAAAAACGGGTAGTGCCACCAACGATCTTAGAAACCGTGGACCTGAGTTGGACAGAGCTTTGTGCATATAACACAGTGCTTTAAACTGGATTCGCTTTCCATTCAGAAGCCTGTGGAAATCTCGAAGAAGATTGGATGTGAAAGAATTTTTGGGGAGATGGAATAATAATCTATCAGCAGTATTCTAGATGACCTGCAGATGTTTAAGTGAGGCCTTGGAGGCCCCAAGGTCAAGAATGTTGCCATAGTCCAATCTAGACAGAATCAGGGTCTGAATTACGGTTTGTTGGGCAGAGACAGGCAGTCACCAAAGTATTTTTCTAAGCCACCTTAAAATACCAAAATAGGTGGAGGCTACCTTTGAAATTTGATGATTCATTCAGAGTTCATAATGAAGCCAAAAACCCAGGTTCATAGCCACAGAGACAGGGACTGGAGGAGTACCAAGGATGTCTTGCCAGTGATGGGGTCCCTTAAAGATGAGGGTTGTTGCCCACTAACAGAACCTCTGTTTTGTCTCCATTTAATTTAAGGGAGCTGTTGCTCATCCAGGCAGCCACTTTCAAAAGGCAAGTGTTCAGTGTGTCCGGACTGCGATCTTCCTTAGGTGAAAGGGAGAAGATGATCCGGGTATCATCTGGGTAAAAGAAAAGAGAGAGACCACAGTATTCCACAATGTCCACCAGGGGATGTACATAAATGTTGAATAGCATAAGGCTAAGAACCGACCCCCTGGGGTATACCTGAAGGAAGAGGATGGAAGGTGGAGGTATGGTTTGAGGCAATGACCTGAAGAGTTTGATCCTGCAAAAATGAGTCTAGCCAGGTCAAGGCCAAGTCTCGAACACCCACAGCCTCCAATCTATGTAGAATACGTGGCGCGATACAGTGTTGAATGTGTCACTGAGATTGAGTAGAATCTGTGCTGCTGTGCCACCCCTATCAAGATGGAGTCTCAGCTGTTCTTTGACTCCCAGAAAGGTAGATTCTGTGCTGTGACCAGCTCTAAAACCGGATTAAGAAGGGTGAAGAAGATCCTTCGTTTCAACAAACGATTACATTTATTGATTCACGTGCTTCTCGAGGATTTTAGAGAATAGTGGCAGAAGCAAAATTGGCCTATAATTAGACCAATTAAGAGGATCAAGTGTTGGCTTCATAAGTAGGGGCATAATCATAGCATGTTTAGGGGCTCGGCCTTGCAGAAGTTAAGAGTTGAGAAGAGAAATCAACATTTGCAGAAGGTCAGAGTGTAGCTTGCTCACATTGGAGTCCGGGAGAGGGTCTAAAGCTGAACCAGATTTTATAGAGTTCAACAAAGTGAGAAAGGCTAGACCATCGATGGGTGAAAATGTTCCCAAAGAGCAGTCGGAGCAGGATCCAGATGGAGTTCCACTGCCAGATTGTGTTTGAGTATAAGCGGCCCAGTGCAAGCAATTCTGTTTTCTGATTGAAGCTAGTGTTGGGGAGTCAGGGACATAGACGATAAAGAAGGTTTTAAATATTGAAATTGACTTGCTGCCGGGGAGCTGCTGGTGAAGCTGCTGGGGACCACAAGTCCCATCAGTCCTTGTGGCCTGTTACATCACAATCGTGCTATAAAAGTGCGTCACAGCCCCAACGACCTGGGGGCTTTTAATATTAAAATTGACTTGCTGCTGGGGAGCCACTGGTGAAGCCATTGGGGACCACAAGTCCCATTATTCTTTGCCACCTGTTACATCACAATTGCGCTACAAAAGCGCACTGCAGCTCCGACGACCTGAGGGCTTTTAATATTGAAATTGACTTGCTGTCTGGAAGCCACTGGTGAAGACACTGGGGACCACAAATCCCATCATTCCCTGATGCCTGTTACATCGCAATTGCGCTATAAAAGCCCGCCACAGCTTCGACAACCTGGGAACTTTTAATATTGAAATCGACTTGCTGCTGGGGAGCCGCTGGTGAAGACGCTGTAGAAGACACTGGAGACCACAAGTCCCATTAGTCCCTGCTGCCTGTTACATCGCAATCGTGCTGTAAAAGCGCAAAGCAGCTCCACTGGTGGGACGATCAAGGGATGCACCCAGGCAAAGCCCAGGCAAAGGGTAGGCCCATCCTGCACCCATAGGAGGCTGGGATGGGCCACCCTCTTGGTTTTTACCTTGCAAAAAGGTACTATGACTTTCTAATATCCCTTGGCTGCTATTTATTTTATCAAGCCAGTTTTGGTCTTATTCTGTTTGGGTCTGTGATTCATAGGAGTGACACACATCGAATCTCACTTGTGCCGTCATACAAGCATTGTAAAGTCTTGTTCCTAATGCACATTCTACCTTATTCTCTGGTGGGGTTTTAAGTATGCCCTTCAAGGTTTGGCTATGCTTGTAAATTGCTATGGTGGTCATTGCTCATTAGGAACAAGGAAGGCCCCTCTAATATTTAATTGTATTATTCTTTAAATTTCCGTTTTGTCTTAGACTTATTTATTAGATCATTGTATGTAATCTGAGTGTGATATAAGGGCCATTTATTTTGCCTATTTGTTCTTGCTCAATTGCTTAGCAGGCTCGAGACTTTTTGCTCATTTTTGCTTCCTTCCCCATACTAGGGGCCATATCTACAAGGGCTTTATCTCCGCTTTTTGGCTTAAAAAGCCAAAAGCAGAGATAAAACTAACGCCCTATCAACAGAGGGTGCTAACATGCATAATCGCATGTTAGCACCCTTTTTCTCAACTCCTCCCTTTGCATCTCTAATGAGATGCAAAGTGGGCGTTACTGGGCGTACTCCGGATGGACTACGTTGTAAATATCGCCGATGTTCACATCGCGATATTTACAAGGCAGCCCACAGGATTATAGCAGACGTTAAACTTTGGCAAAAACGGCCGTTTTCGTCAAAATCTAACGTCTGCTACAATCCTGACTTACCTATGTTAGACATAGGAGGTGGATTATGCTGATACGACCACAGGGTCGTATCAGCAAGGATATCGCTCGTTTTGCAGGGAACATCACTGGAAAACCAGCGATGTTCCCTGCAAACCGGCGATAACTCTCGCTATCTCTGGAATTTTTATCGCCCTGGAGAAACGCGTTGTTAATAACGCGCTACCAGGGCGATAAATTCCAGAGATAGCCTGCGTTAGGAAATACGTCGCTAATCACGGCCAGCGATAATTATCGCTGGCCGTTGATAATATGCCCCTAGATTTTTTAATCATGGGGAAGCGTAAAGCATGCGATCTCGTGCATGGCACCGCGAAGCACAGTAAGGCTTCCAAGCATTCAAGTGGTTGCACCCTTAATGAGATAGACCTCTTAATAGAAGAGGTTGAATCCATTTTTGGCATGGACCTAGTGCCCCAAGGTGACCCTGTGAGAAATCCTAAGAAACCTGCACAAACTCTCCCTAATTACTTTAATAGGAAAACGGTCAGGAAATCGACACATAAGGCCTGTTCTTTACCTGCTGCTGACGACCTAGCTTGCATGAGAGAGAGCACGTAACCCCCTGAGTCCCTGTGCATACCCCTCGTTGACACTTTACCCTGTAGCAATCGCTTTCTCCCCTGATACAGCTGATAGGGGACAAGCTATTCCTGAGGTTCCTAGGAGAGGCCATAGGTACAATAGCTCCATTAGTGCCCCCTCCCTGTGATGTAGCTTACTACATGTCACAAATTAGGAGCTGAGGGCAGAGGTAGGGGAACTAAAGCTCTTGATAACGCATCTTCCTAGCATGATGAATCAGCTGCTAACTGCCAAGGATACTGAGATTACCAGAGTCCACGAAGCATCATGCAATCAGAAAGCACGGTCCGTTAAGTAGCCATCTAGGCCAAACCTGGGACATATTACTCCAGGGCTATCCAATGATACTTACTTGAGACAAGATAAGGATATTACAGAGGGGCATCTGAAGATCCAGGCCCCCCAAATATCCCAGGCCAACTAGTCGCTTACGTACTCCCCAACAATTGAAACTAGCTAGTGCCCGCATAAGAGCTGATATCCCAGGTAGCACTTACACTAATGGGTCACTGTGTAACAACAACCACCCTTCCCTACTTAATGGTAATAGTAGGCTTTCCCCTCTTCCCACTTCGATTTTTAGGATCAATGTTCTGAAACTCCCCTATATAAGATATGAAGGGTAGGACTCCTTAAAAATAAAGCTATCACTGGATAAGATTTGTGAGGGGTTGTCATTCAGTTATTCGTGATGACATTCTCTGTGCCAAAAGACACCCTTAAAGTATCTAGAATTTTGACAATATTGAGCTAACTCTTAGAGACGGAAGTATGGCTGACACTTTGGTGGCTTTTGACATTAGGTCCTGCCCTCCTAACAATTCAAACATCCAGTTTATATACCACTGGGCAGGTGACAGTACGACTGGTGCTTTCTGTAACATCCCATGACCTACACTTAGTTCTTAGACCCTGCAGGAAGTAAACTGACTGTGCCCACCAAGAATATCCTCACAAATAACTTGACCAGCTTTATGGAAATCCTATAGTAACACGTTGAGGGAATTTTCAAGTGATCAGCCACTCATTGCCTGCCTTAATGAGTCTAGTGATAAGGTAGATTGTTGTTCAATTGCTAGTCTGGAATACGTTTTACATCATAATGTACCACCTAGTCCATCAGCAAATAACATTGTTTTACCCATACAAGTCCCCTTGGCTCAGACATGCCTATCCAACATGGCTATAACAGCGTTCAAGCCACCATTGCTATCACTTGTTTCATGGAATGTGGCTGGTCGTAAGTCAAAAACAGCTTTGCCTGATTGGAACGTGTTTATGGATAAATACATCTGTCTGTTCCAGAAACGGTGTGTATTGATCCATTTTTCAAACCAGGGTACTTAAACTTCCACATCACAGTGAAACCAAGTGAGTTTGGGAGACCCTCTGGAGGCCTGACAATTTGTTTCAGAGCCTCCCTTAACTGTAAAATCTGCCAACTAGACATAGACTCCCCGGATATCCTAGACATCAAAATAGAGAATGACAAGAAGCCCATTGGAGAAATGTTCAACATCTACATAAGAAGGGCTAAGGTTGGTTTAGGTCAATAACTATACAATCCCTTGAGGACTACCTGGAAAGGAATCAGCGCCAATCCTATCTGATCCTTATGGGGGATTTCAACACCACCTTTGAGCCCCTGGATAGCGATAACATAGGGTTGGCCTGTGAGGAGAATGAGAAATGGGCCAACCTTCAGTTGGACTTAGCTCCCATAAAAGGTGGTCTCAGGCTGCCTTACAGAAGAAGGCTCTAGCCTGTGAAAAAGGGGTTACAGCTACAAATGGCCCGACCAAATCAGTTTCGAAGGGCGCTTTTACATATAACAAACCCAACCATATGAGTCACATTGACTATATTTTGGTCAATTTTAGATTTTGACCTTATGTCGACAACATGGCTGTTAAGGAAAGACCAGAGAGCTACCATAATCCATTGTGCCTTGGTATGGTTGCATTCTGTGGTAGGTACCAAATAGATCCCTTCCTGCCTTTCCTTACTGGGGACATTGAACTATCTAATGATATGCATCGACCCGGATTCCTTGCTCACCATTAGTTCTGACTTGCAAGTGGTTCTAGCTAAATTGAACACCTGCCTTAACAGGGAAGTGGATGTAACAGCACTGAGTGACCTACACAAGAGCACATTTTGTCATATTTCCTAGTCTCTGTGTCTCATACTCAAAAGTGTACTCACAACCCTAATTTCTGGTTCAACAGGAATGCAAATAGTCTAGAAGACTTTTGGATTTGGCTATTAAATTGAGAGATAATGCGCAAATTCGTTCTACTAGGAAGGCTTATAAGACATGTCTGTCTATGGCCAAAAGGGGTTGGGATGATCAGAGGTGGCGGGACCTAAAAAAGCATATTCTGTTAATAGCCCCACCAAATTCTGGTCTCTGATCACTTGGGGTGGTAACGGCTCAGCGCTCCAACCTACAAACTACATACCTCCATCAGATTGGTTTTAACACTTTAAGAACGTGTACTCTGAAGATCCGCCAGTCCCCGCTGATGGGCTGTCTCAAGTAATTGAATCCCTTATTTATGTTGCTCCTATGTTCGAACCATGTGACATTATTGCTTCTCTTGATGCCATTACAAGTTGCAGGTCTCCCAGGCTCGATGGCATACCAGGGGACATATTCACCTATGATAAAGAAAATGAGTCAAAATATATACTTGCCCGCACCAATGTTTGGCAAAGGGAACCGCAATCCCAGATTCATGGAAAGGTGCCGAAGTGATACCAATCTCTAAAAAGGGCGATAGAAATTTGCCAGTAAATTATAGACCAATTAGCTTCATCGATTGTATCCAAAAGGAAATTTGTCGTCTAGTACTGGTTAAAATTCAGGACTGGATCGACGAAAATGATATATTAACACCCTTCCAAGCCAGTTTCTGGAAAAAAAACAGCACTATTGACCAGGTCTTTTGTTTCCTACTTTTATATTGGAAGACGGTGCTCATCGGCAGAGGCAACTTGTATGTTGCCTTTGTCGACCTCAAATCCACTTTTGACCTGGTCCCTTGACCAAAGCTTTGGCAAGCACTTCGAGATATGGGAATGCACCCTGACATTTTGTCCTTAGTTATCTGTCTGCATGATGGTAATTATGCCAGAATCCGATGGGGTATGCAGCGATTCTCGTTAGTAAGGAGTCTGACAGAGTTGTGTCTTAGCTCCGACATAGTTCTCTTTGTTCATAAACAACATAGTGCACTTTCTTTCCCAGCACCTCACTGATGACCCTTCCCTTGCCAAAGTGAAAACACCTATTCTCCTCTTTGCTGATGACACTCTATTGATCTCCAAAACCCCTAACGGGCTTCAACAATTGTTGAACCACTTTAAGAATTTCTGCCGCAGCTGTGGTTTGGAGATCAATGCAGCAAAAAGTAAATTTATGACATTTAATCAGTATAAAACCTACAAAGGGAAGCCAGCACTGGCGGAACGACTCTTGAAAAGGTGGACTCGTTTGACTGTTTAGGTATATAGCTGTCCTCTGCTATGACATGGAAGTTCCATGTCAACAAAATGACTGTAAGATATAGACAAATTGTAGGTGTCATTCTTAACCCCTTCGGTGCTCATGACGGAATGGTTCCGTCATGAGCACCAGTGCTCCTGTGCTCATGACGGAACCATTCCGTCATGAGAACAGGAGCACTAAATCCCTCTGCTGCAGACAGCAGAGGGATTTCCCTTTTTTTTTATTGACCTCGGGAGGTTGGGGAAGAGCTTCCCCAACCTCCCAAGGCCAATTTGCATTTTCATTCCAATGCCAATCGCGCGCATGGCGTGCTGATGTCATTGCAATGAAAATGAACTGAAACTTAGTTTCAGTTTCATTGTTTCGGTGCTCATGGGGCTATCTCAGCCCCCGAGCACCGAAAAAGAAGGGAGGGGTGTTGTTGGAAAGGGGAGAATCTCCCCTTTCCAATGGTACCCTTTCCTAGTGGATCCCTGCTTCGGGATCACCCCAGGAGGGCGATCCCCAAGCAGGGATCCACCCACTAGCACCAGGGAGGGGGGAGCGGCCCCTTGGGCAAGGACCTTTGCTCCCCCCATATTTGTTTGGGCACAACAGTCTTTCTGCCCCCCCGGGGGGGCAGAAAGCCCACTAGAAACCAGGGATTATTTTTTTATTGATGTTGGGGCGGGGGCTGCCCAAAAAGGGCATGGCAATGCCCCCACCACCCCCCAGAGAAATGTCAGTCTTTCTGCCCCTCCCTGGGGGGCAGATGGGGCAGTAGCCCCCAATCTGCCCCCCCCGGGGGGCAGAAAGCCCACTAGAAACCAGGGATTTTTTTATTGACGTTGGGGTGGGGGCTGCCCAAAAAGGGCATGGCAATGCCCCCCCCAGAGAAATGTCAGTCTTTCTGCCCCCCGGGGGGCAGAAAGCCCATTAGAAATCAGGGATTTTTTTATTGATGTAGGGGTGGGGGCTGCTTAAGATGGGCAGGTCAATGCCCCCACACCCCCCAAAAATATGCAACAGTCTTTCTGCTCCCCCCCAGGGGCAGATGGGGGCAATAGCCCCTGATCTGCCCTCGGGTGGGCAGAAAGCCCACTAGGCACCAGGGATTTTTTTTTTATTATGTAGGGGTGGGGGCTGCCCAAAATGGGCATGATAATGCCCCACCCCAAAAACAATTACCAGTCTTTCTGCCCCTCCCCCGAGGCATATTGGGGCAATAGCCCTTATCTGCCCCACGGGGGGCAGAAAGCCCTCTAGGCTTCAGGAATTTTTCAACAAAATTTAAGGTTTGCAGGGGATTCTGGTTAGGGAAATGTTGGGGGACCCACGCAAGCCATACCTTGCTGGACTCCACTGGGTGTCTAGTTTTCAGAAATGTATAGGTTTGCTAGGTTTCCCTAGGTGCCGGCTGAGCTAGGGTTCAAAATCTACAGCTAGGCACTTTGCAAAATAGTTTCAGTTTTCACTGTAAAATGAGGTGTGTCCACGTTGTGTTTTGGGCCGTTTCCTGTCGCGGGCACTATGCCTACCCACACAAGTGAGGTGCCATTTTTCTTGGAAGACTTTGGGGAATGCGGGGTGGGTGGAATTTTGTGGATCCACACAGATCCCAGAACTTTCCACCACAGATATGTGAGGAAGATGTGTTTTTATTTTACACATTTTGAGGTTTGCAAAGGATTCTGGGTAACAGAACCTGGTGAGAGCCAGTCAAGTCACCCCATCCTGGATTCCCCTGGGTATCTAGTTTTTAAAAATGTATACGTTTGCTAGGTTTCCCTAGGTGCCGGCAGAGCTAGGGTTCAAAATCTACAGCTAGGCACTTTGCAAAAAAAGGGTCCGTTTTCACTGTGAAAATGTGGTGTGTCCACGTTGCGTTTTGGGCTGTTTCCTGTCGCGGGCACTAGGCCTACCCACACAAGTGAGGTACCATTTTTCTCGGAAGACTTTGGGGAACACGGGGTAGGTGGAATTTTGTGGATCCACGCAGATTCCAGAACTTTCCACCACAGAAATGTGAGGAAAATGTGGTTTTTTTTACAACATTTTAGGTTTGCAAGGGATTCTGGGTAACAGAACCTGGCGAGAGCCAGTCAAGTCACCCCATCCTGGATTTCCCTGGGTGTCTAGTTTTCAAAAATGTATAGGTTTGTTAGGTTTCCCTAGGTGCCGGAAGAGCTAGGGTTCAAAATCTGCAGCTAGGCACTTTGCAAAAAAAGGGTCCCTTTTCACTGTGAAAATGTGGTGTGTCCACATTGCGTTTTGGGCCGTTTCCTGTCGCGGGCACTAGGCCTACCCATACAAGTGAGGTACCATTTTTCTCGGAAGACATTGGGGAACGCCGAGTGGGTGGAATTTTGTGGATCTACGCATATTCCCGAACTTTCCACCACAGAAATGTGAGGAAAATGTGTTTTTTGGGACAAATGTTTAGGTTTGCAAGGGATTCTGGGTAACAGAACCTGGTGAGAGCCAGTCAAGTCACCCCATCCTGCATTGCCCTGGGTGTCTAGTTTTAAAAAATGGATAGGTTTGCTAGGTTTCCCTAGGTGCAGGCAGAGTTAGGGTTCAAAATCTACAGCTAGGCACTTTGCAAATAAAGGGTCCGTTTTCACTGTGAAAATGTGTTGTGTCCACGTTGTGTTTTGGGCCGTTTCCTGTCGCGGGCACTAGGCCTACCCACACCAGTGAGGTACCATTTTTCTCGGAAGACTTTGGGGAACGCGGGGTGGGTGGAATTTTGTGGATCCACGCAGATTCCAGAACTTTCCACCACAGAAATGTGAGGAAAATGTGTTTTTTGGAAACATTTTTAGGTTTGCAAGGGATTCTGGGTAACAGAACCTGGTGAGAGCCAGTCAAGTCACCCCATCCTGGATTTCCCTGGGTGTCTAGTTTTCAAAAATGTATAGGTTTGCTAGGTTTCCCTAGGTGCTGGCAGAGTTAAGGTTCAAAATCTAGAGCTAGGCACTTTGCGAAAAAAGGGTCAGTTTTCACTGTGAAAATGTGGTGTGTCCACGTTGCGTTTTGGGCCGTTTCCTGTCACGGGCACTAGACCTACCCACACAAGTGAGGTACCATTTTTCTTGGAAGACTTTGGGGAACGCAGGGTGGGGGGAATTTTGTGGATTCACGCAGTTTCCAGATCTTTCCACCACAGAAATGTGAGGAAAATGTGTTTTTTAAAAATAAATTTAGGTTTCCAAGGGATTCTGGGTAATAGAACCTGGTGAGAGCAAGTCAAGTCACCCCATACTGCGGGCCCTAGGCCTACCCACACAAGTGAGGTACCACTTTTCTCAGAAGACTTTGGGGAACGCGGGGTGGGTGGAATTTTGTGGATCCACACATATTCCAGAACTTTCCACCACAGAAATGTGAGGAAAATGTGTTTTGTTTTACAAAGTTTGAGGTTTGCAAGGGATTCTGGGTAACAGAACCTGGTGAGAGCCAGTCAAGTCACCCCATACTGGATTCCCCTGGGTGTCTAATTTTCAAAAATGTATAGGTTTGCTTGGTTTCCCTAGGTGCCGGCAGAGCTAGGGTTCAAAATCTACAGCTAGGCACTTTACAAAATAAGGGTCAGTTTTCACTGTAAAAATAAAGTGTGTCCACGTTGCGTTTTGAGCCGTTTCCTGTCACGGGCACTATGCCTACCCACACAAGTGAGGTACCATTTTTATCGGGAGACGTAGGGTAACACAGAATTGTAGAGCAACTGTTATTACCTATTGACTTTCGATGCATTTCTGCCTTCCAAATGAAAGACAATGTGTAAAAAAGAAGTCATTTTGAAAAATGACCTATAATTCTCATGCTAGTATGGGTACTCACAATTTCGGAAATGTGCAAATATCTACTGTTTCTAAACTCTATATTTTGTTACAATTTCAGAAATACATAGGTGTCTTTCATACCGATTTTTCCATGTATATATTTTCCCAAATTAATTGCTATATACCCGGTACATAATAAAAAACCATTGCAAGACGCTGCTCAGTTATTGGCTCTGGGTTCGTCGGGTTCTTGGTGAACCTGCAAGTCCTATATATCCCCACAACCAGAAAGTCCAGCGGATGTAACGGTATATTGCTTTTAAACAGCTGTCATAATTAGAAGAAGTTACAGGTGAAAACGTTGACTCAAATGGCTGTTTTTTTCAACTAATTTTCAATTTTTCCTACATTCAACGGTTAGTTTCTATAAAGAAACCTTGAAGGATCCTCACAAATGACCCCTTGCTGAATTCTGAATTTTGTCTACTGTTCTAAAATGTATATCTTACCAGGATCCATTATTGCTTTCATACCCATTTCTACCATTAACTGGAAAGAGGTTGAAAGCACACAAAATAGCAAAAATAGGCTATGTCCCAGAAAAATGCCAAAACTGTGTAAAAAATGTTGGTTTTCTGACAAAAGTCTGCTTGTCCCTGAAAGCTGGGAAGATGGTGATTGCAGCACCACAACCCATTTTTTGATACCATTTGCAGGGAAAAAACCAGACGCTTTCACCTGTAGCCCTTTTTTCCCATTTCCCCCCCCCCAAAAAAATTTAGCTGTATTTTGGCTAATTTCTGGGTCCCCTCCAGGGGAATCCACAAACCCTGGGTACCTTTAGAATCCCCATGATGTTGGAAAACAAGGACGCAAATTTAGCGTGGATACCTTATGTGGTCAAAACGTTACAGGGGCCTAAGCGCGAACTACCCCAAATAGCCAAAAAAAGGCTTAGCACGGGGGAAAAGGACTAGCAGCGAAGGGGTTAAAGAGCATAGCGCATCTTTTAGCAAACCCATAGCACCTGCCATACATGTTTACGAAGCAAAAACTGTGGGGTCCCTCCTTTATGGAGCGGAACTCGGGGCTTCTCTAACATTAATGAGCTGACTAGATCTGAGAATAAATTCCTAAGAAACCTAGCTCACCTTCCATCTAGCACCCCATTATATCCATTGAAACTAGACATGGGTAGGAAAGTGATCGAGAATAACGGCGATCTCCATGGTGGGTTTCTGGCTCCACTGCGGCTGTGACCCCCCCCCTACAGCCTCTAGTTCTGCAGCCCCTCCGTCCTGCCTGGATCACGCTCAACGGACTGTGACTGATGACGCCAGGTGCCCCCCAGTTTTCTGTTGGACTCTGTCCTGGTCTTACAAGCACTGCCTGGAGCCCGGTGGCCCGGTACCGACCACCGATCACCCAACCTCCGGTGCCACTCCTCTCTGTGCCGCCTCTTCCACCGGCTTCGCTTCTATCCTGCCGGAGCTTTGCTGCCCGCAGGAAATACATGAAAAGATCCGCTGAAGCGAGATCCCGGGGGGCCAGTGCGTGACCCCCCGGGTTGCAAGCTCACGGCGACCACCCTTGGAGCCAGCATCTCTCGCGGCTTTCCCTCCCTGCCAGCGCTGCCGGGGATCTGGTTGGCGCTCGATCTGTATTGGAGGTGGGTGAGTGAGGAGCTCTGCCTCGCCGCCTCTGGTGACCCAGGGAGTGCCCGACCTCAGGTATATTCTTCCCGCTTTGTTTTCTTATTGGATTATAGCTTATTAATACGAGCATCGGTTGAAGGTTGCCTGGACCCAAAATGGCGGCGCCTCACTAACATGAAAATTACTTTTGCCCTTAAATACTGTCGCCGCATACTTCAATAAGACGATAGTGAATGCCCTTGGGAGGCATGAACGTAATCAGCCTCGGTGAATGGGACACTTACTCGGGATCGATTTCAACGGGCATAGCAATCTGATCACTGCCTGACCCTAAGATGGCGGCGGTTCGAGGACATTGTAATTGCCTTCCATTGCCTGACTTTAAAATGGCGACGATATTAAGTCAACATGTCTACCCTCACCCCTGCTAGCCATCCCAAAAGTTGCAAACTGAGAGTAGCAGTCTCCTCTAGAATCGATATTTTACCTAACTGCTTCCTCAAGCCCAGTTTGGCTGCCGAAGCCATGAACTGACTCCCGAGCCTTATAATTTGGATTCCCTGGTGCCTCTGCTGCGCTGCCCCTGAACAGGACCCCGGTACCCCCTGTGGTCAGGCGAGCTCCGACGTCTACTGGCCCCTGCCTGCCTTGTCATCTCTCAGGACTGAGGCGCTGTGGCTGGCCTTGCCTCTCAGTCTCTACTGCAGCCCTACCCTTGCAGACAGCCTCTTCCGATCATTGCTAGCACGCTTGGGCCTTCGCCCCAACGATCAGACAGCTGCTCAACTGCTTAACTGACCTTTGTCGTTCCTATAGTACCCCACTCTTGCCACCATGGCAGGGCCCAGCCTAATTGCTACCAGGGAAATCCCTTTTACTCTGGTTTACCCTCCCAACCTCTCCAAAACCGCTGCAAAAACCTTCAAGCACTCCACCCTGAAGAGCCACCCTGAGACATTGATCTCTGACCTACATTACAGCGCGGACAATGGCACAGTCATTAATGACCTAATCTTCTACACCAGAAGAACCCCCCTCTGGGCGCAAAACCTTCGTGCACCTCCTCAATGTACGTGCAACCAGGAACATTCCACATGGCACTAACTTACAATAGCACCCTCCGCAACCCTGCGAGCTGACCTCACAATCACCCTCTACAAAAGCGGCATAGTCTTGATCCAAGCCTCAACAAACAACCTTAACAAATTTGCGAGCCTTTTTACCCTCCTCAGTAACCATGTGCGCGACACTAGCAGGGTAACTATCACTTGCCCCGACAACCCTCTGACCAGCCTGTCTAGCGTCCCTAGCCACCCACAAACCACCCCTCTAAGGTTTTCCAACATGGATCATCCTACCCCCTCTTGCACTGCTCCCGGCCGTACTAGAAGAATCGTCCCTACACCCTTGATCTCCTCCTCGCTAGCTCCCCACTCTAATTATGAGGCCGGCACACCTCCAAACACCTTTGATGCAGGTCGAGCCTGCCCGTCCAGCCCACAAACCACCCCTCTAAGAGTCTATACCACTGATCTTCCCAACCTCGCTAGCACATCTCCCAGCTTTGCCAATAGATTCGTCTCTAGACCTTTGGCCTCCCCCTGCTAGCTCCCCTCGCTGACCGTAACACCGGTTTGCCACCGAAAACCTACGATACAGGTCAAGCTACCCCTTCTACCCGGTCTCTTATGCATGCCGATAGTATTGCTCCAGAACTACTGCCCCCCTGCCCTCTAACGCCTCCCTCTTACAGGGATACCGATAGTACTGCACCAGAACAACTGCCCACCTGCCCTCTAACGCCTCCCTCTTATAGGGATATCGAAACCCTGCACTCCAGAGCTGCCAAATTAACTCAGAGCATCCACATCTCCATACTGGATCTAATGAACCTCCTTCACCTCGCTGAACTCTCCTTCGCCAACCTCAAAACCCAGCGGAATTCCACCCCCCCATATCACAGAGATCCCCAAGCACCCACTACCACTACCGCTCGCTGAACTCTCCTTCGCCAACCTCAAAACCCAGCGGAACTCCACCCCCCATATCACAGATATCCCCAAGCACCCACTACCGCTAGCCTCGAGACACCTTCGCAAGCAACCTTGCCACCTCTCGGAGGAGGAAACTCTAGCTCTCGTCCTCTCCTACAACTCTATACCTGCCACCCCTAGTCCGCTAGACCTCACTGAAGAGGAAATCCTTGCCATCCTCCGCGACTACAACTCTGCCCCAATTACCCTTTGCCCTCTAGACGTGAGTGCCGAACAGCCATCTGCATGGTCACTATCAACCCTAACAGATCGGCTACCCTCCGCAACAGAAGTGTGGTCAAAAGCAACCTAGCGCCTGTACACCTATCCACCCCCACTCCCGACACTCCCTCCGATTCCTCTCTGTCTGGCCTCTTAATCAATTGCCGATCAGCGTTTAAACACGCCGCCGATATTGCTGAACTCATCCTGAACAAAAATTTCGACTTAGCAATTCTAACAGAATCGTGGCTTAACGATTCTTCATCTCCTTGCCTGGACCTCTTAGTCCCCCCCAACTACAACATTGCCAGGCTGGACAGGCAATCTACCAAGAAAGGAGGAGGCATTGCCTGCATCTACCGTTCTAACCTCAGTGTCACGGAACTCCTGGCGGATACCTCCGACTCTTGCGAATACCTCGCACTCTCCATTTGCAGCAACTCCACCCTACTGTGCAACCTACACATCATTTATCACCCCCCAGGCAGGAACGACTCCTTCAGGGACCACCTCATGGAACTCATCACAGCCAAGATTTCCTCCATCGATAAAGATATTTTCCTGGGTGATTTCAACCTGCACTGGAATGACCCCAAGGACCCCCATGTCAACGCCATCAAAGACCTCCTGACCGATCAAGCCCTGATCCAAGCCTGTTCACTCCCTACACACTCGAAAGGGGCCACCCTTGACTGGATCATCTCTAAGGAACCAACAGTCAAGCTTATCTCTATAGACCCTTGTGACTGGTCTGACCACCACGCCATCGCATTTCTACTACCGGGCACCCACAAGACAAGGGCACCGCAACCAGTGTTGCCTAAATGCTGGGTTAGAGACACTAAGAACCTGGACCACAATGAACTGGAGGCTCGCTGCAAATCTGACCTCCCCCCCCCTGCATATCACAACGGTCAGTGACCTCAATAATCACTACTCTGCAACTATTTCGAACATTATGGATGACCTAGCCCCACTAAAGCTAAAAAGAACCCAAATCAAAGAACCCCTGGTTCACTGGATCCCTCAATAATGAGAGGAGATCCCTCCGGCAAACCGAAAGAATCTGGAGACAGCACCCCTCTGCCGCACATCTAAAACCTCTCCGTCAGGCCAGAAATGCCTACAATAGGAACATCCTCAACTCTAAAAAAGAATTTTTCAGATCTGAACTTGAGAACGCCAAGAATAGACCCCCCAAGCTCTTCGAACTGGTCAAACACCAATCCAATAAAGTGGCCAAAACTTCGAAAGAAACCCCCAAGTCTTTAATATCATCGGAGGAATTCTCCTCCTATTTCGCTGACAAAGTCACAACCTTAGGAAACGAACTTAGGGCCGCCACATACTCTCTATCCCTTCCTGACCTGCCTCCTCCTCCTGCGATGCCCCCACAGATTTCACCTAAAAATCAAGCATTCTGGACTGACTTCAAACTCTATGACGAAGACTCCGTCTCTAAAATCCTATCGTCCATAAACCCGAATAACCATTACAACAACCCGCTCCCCTCCAACTGCCTAGCGGCCATCGCCCATTCCATTATTCCTAGCTGGACTGCAATAATCAACGCCTCTCTCCGGCAGGAATCCATTCCTGATTCTCTGAAAGCCGGCCAAGTCCTCCCCATTTTGAAAAAGCCGTCGCTGGATCCAGCCTTCCCGACAACTTCAGACCTATTTCCAACATCCCCCTCTTAGCTAAAGTGTTGGAGAAGTGTGTGCAACAGCAACTAAGCCAACACATCAACAACTTCCACCTTCTCGATGACTTCCAATCTGGATTCAGACCAGGGCACAGTACTGAAACGACCATGCTCCACATCGTTGACGATGCCCTCCAAGCCCTTGACCAAGGGAAAACTTGCCTTCTAATCCTCCTAGATCTATCCTCGGCCTTCGACACGGTCAACCACGAAAAACTTCTCGAACGCCTCAAACTCAGGATGGGTTTGGATGGCTCTGTTCTAGAATGGTTTAGATCCTTCCTCCAAAACCGATCGCAGTGATTCCTAATGAACGGCAACCTATCTGCTCCCTCTTCGGTCACGATCGGAGTCCCTTAAGGATCAACCCTGTCCCCTACCCTCTTCAACCTTTACCTTGAACCACTTGCCGAAGTACTTCGCACAGCGAATATCTCCTACCACATGTATGCTGACGACACTCAGCTCTACATCAAAACCTCATCTCTCGAGGAGATTCTCTCCCTGAATGAGGCCCTGAAATCAACCGTCCATTGGCTCACCTCCAATCAACTCAAACTCAACGCAAAGAAAACAGAATTTCTCCTAATCTCCCTCCAAAAACCAATCCTGAGATGCAGATATGGATCAAGGCTATCACAGCCTTAGATTGCCCACCGACCATCGTGGACTCAGCAAAATCGCTGGGAATAACCCTGGACAGCAATTTGAACATGTGGGACCACATCAAATCGATGGCCAAATCAGCCAGATTCCACTTGATCTACCTTAGGAAACTGAAACCCTTCCTCGACGCTGCCGACCTAAAAAGTGCAGTCCAAGCGCTAGTAATCTCCAGACTGGAGTATGGCTGTTCCACCCTCTCGGGTTTACCCAAGATCTCCCTGGCACCTTTAAAAGCCTGCCTCAACGCTGCCGCCAGACTTCTTACAAGCTCAAGAAAATTCGACCATATCTCTCCAAACTTGAAAGCTTTGAACTGGCTTCCTCTCGAGGCTAGAATACAACTTAAACTGGCCTGCATCACACACAAGGCTTTATACTCAAACTCCCTGCTTATCTTGCACAGAAACTTGTGGTATCTGGCAGAATCAGAAACTCCCAGTCCACCAAAGACCTCTTACTCCAACCTGCACGTTTCCGGGGAAAAAAAACTTTCAATCGGGCTTTCTCTGGGGCCGCTCCAAGAATATGTATCTCTCTCCCGCCATCAGAAGAATCCCTTCTCTGGCACGTTTCAAAAAGGAGGCCAAAACTTTCTTTATGGGTAAATTCCTCTCCTAAATGTTGCCTCCTACCAACACAGAGACCCTGACCAACTACCGACTAGCGCCTCCCATCTGAGTATCGAGCTACCTCACCAAGAATCCTGGGGCCTTATCTTGAGTAATCATAAATGTAATCTGTACATACGTGTCCTCTATCCCTTATGTATCCAGCACCCCCGCCACCTCCTTATCTTTTGTACTTTGTGATTCCATGCCTACTGTACACTTCTATGATCCCTGTAAAGCGCTCTGATACCCTAACGGGTCAAGTTCGCGCTCTATAAAACACAAAAATAAATAAATGAACAAGCTCTTTGAGACTCTGCTCCGAGACCCTGTTCCGTCCAAAGAATAGTTAAAAAAACAATATTGGTAATGGACAATGCTGAATAATGCCCAAAAGGGTACCAGAGCCACATTGACTAGGGAATTCCTTGACTTTAAGTGTATTAGTGCCTATGAGCAATATTGGGACACCATTGCTGTCCCGATGGCTAGGAAGCTTTATTTCCAATTTAGGATTGCTCTTTACCCCTAAAAACTTTTACTTGCAAATGGGTGGCCACCTAGTCTCAATTATGCCCTGCATGCAATAACGCAAATGAAACTGTATCCCATGTTTTATTTGCCTGTCTGGCATATGCACGACCACAACTCACATGGATATTGCCATCTGTAGATGGGCAGACATAGCCATTGCATTGCCCTTAGAGTCTTAAGATGTATGCATGTGCGGTTGCCAAATTCTTGATCGACTGCAGCTCATAAGAAACAAGGTTTTACTATCCCACTAAGAAGCACGGTCGTTTCCGTGCAGGGGCTTCTTACTTGCACATTGCACTTTAAGATGTAATTGCTTGTGACATTCCATGTCTCATCATAAGCTGCTCTATCTGATGGCTCAATTAACCTTTATGATTGATTTGTCGCCTTGTATCATGTTATTGGCTGCCTTTGCAACAGGCCATCGATTTGGAGCATTTCTGTCACTGCGTTACCTTATGATGATGTTATTTTTTTATGTGCTTATTTGTCAGGAAATGTCCCATTTGTGAATGAATCTCTACGATGCTTACTCGAGCTTTTTATTGTGTTTTAGTTATTTATATATGTATTTTGCTTTATCTAATTTTATTGTACTTTTATGGGACTAGATGCCGAAATAAAGTTATTTTGAGAAGTCCACCACTTTTTTACCAAAGAAACCAGTCAGTTCTTCACATTGCAGCTGTGAGAGAGAAGAGGAAGGAGAGATCCTCACAGGGCCTGATAGATCTTTGACCACTCAGAATAGTTTTTTTGGACAGATCTGTGCCATGGTAATTTTATGGGAATAGAAAGTAGTTCTTGTGGAGTGACAGGCCTTGTGATATTATTTCAGGGAAAATTTATACTTTCTTATTTCTTCGTCACCATAGGATTTTCACCCAAAATCCTTTTGAGGCCCCCCACCGAAGGGTATCATTAAACCAGGGGGCAGGGGGGAGAGATCTAGGATGAGTAATAGGTTTGAGAGGACATACAGATCCAAGAGATTCCTGAATCTAATTATCAATCATAGAGGAGTCGGAATCAGCTACCCAGAGCAGGTATAGTGTTCTGTAGTATAGTATTAAAAATAGAGAGATTAAGTTTGAACCAATTTCTCGAATGAGCAGCTAAACAGTGAGGCTGTGCTGTAACCAAAATCAGGATGGAAAATGGTACAGCAAAATGATCCGAACAAGATAGAGGTGTTGGACAATCCATCAAAAAAACCGAATACATGACTTTAGTTGACTTAAAAGAACCAGCGTTCCTGGCCCCCGAGCCCGTTCGAAGGTGGACGGGCGCAGAAGGGCTCGTAATTGGCATGCCTATTAGGTGCCAGCGGCGCATCCATACCACAGCCACATTTAATGCCGGGAGCAGGGAGGGAAAGCCAGAACAACTAGAATACTAAAATGGTCACTCCTTGGGAAACAATAAGGGGGATATTCACAAGAACGTGTGCTAAACATCTCCAGAAAATGTTAACGCAACTTTACACATCGCGGTCTATCGCGGGAAAATAACCCTGTGTTAACCTGGAATTCACAACAAGGCAGTACCATGCGATAGTCCTCCGAAAACACGGCCAATGTCCGCGATACAACCACAGCGACGGAGTCAAAAACACAAACCGCAACACCAAAAAACGTGCGATGAGCCCATTCACGATGAGGAAATCAGCGATAAGCAGCGCCAGGCCTGCCATACACACATGGCAGGCGGGAAAATCACTACAAAAGTAGAAAAAACACACAAACACAAAATGACCAACACCCAAGCACCATGGAGGCAGCCGGAGTAGGCGCAGAGGACGAGCGGAACCCCACAAGCACCCCGGACGACCAGCCTGGGACCTCGGTGACAGGGAAGGGCAAGGACAAGAAGAAGAGGAAGACGAAGTTCAGTCCGCAGGAGAATAGGATCCTGGTCACGGAGGTGATAGAACACCATCAACAACTGTTTGTCGCCTCCAATGTGACATTGGGCACCAAAAATGGATTATGGCGCTCCATCGTGGAGAAGGTGAATGCCGTCGGAGAGCACAAGAGGTCAATGGACGAGGTCAAGAGGCGATGGATTGACATCAAGCGCAAGACCAAGGAGAAACTCGCTGGCAACCAGAAGGCAGCAATGCAGACTGGAGGTGGGAGCCCAGCGCCACAGCTGGAGCTGGATGACATGGAGGAGCTGGTGTCGACAGTCATCAGTGTGGAGACCGTGGCAGGAGTCGGGGCACCGGACACTGCTCGACAAGACACAACACAACGGCAACAGGGTAAGTAACCACCAGGTACTGGGAGGACAGGGGGAGATGGCCACAATGGCACACATGCACAATCAAGCAGAGCACAGTGCACACCCACAATGACTCTGGATCATGGCCCTGATCAACAGCCTGTCACAATGTACATTGCCATGCTGTCTGAATGTGAACATGTACCATGCGTCTACATACATGTGGACACATTGTAACACAGCATCTCCCCTTCACATTGCAGGGGCACCGTCAACGCCACCTGCAGAGCAGTCCCAGCCACTCTTCACTGATGACGAGGAGGACACCACCAGCATCGACACCCAAGCCCTCCAAGACATCATTGAGGTCATCCGCCAATCACCTCCAGGACCAGGGCAGCCCAGCTGCATCGAGGAGACCCCACCCACTCCACTAACCACCCAGCAGGAGGCACCCACAACTCCGGCTGTCTCCCAAGACCCCCCCCGAACAACACATGGCCTTCCAATGCCTTGTGTTGGAGGTACAGAGGGAGATGGCTGAGCAGGTGCGGGTGGGGTTCGACCTCATGGCTACCAAACTTGACGCCATCCATGGGTGTCTGAGTCCCATCAGGGACATTTCCAGTCCCTGACGGACACCCACACGCCGCTCCATGGTCTCCAACGAGCCCTGGCTGACATCGCTGGAGTCATGACTCGGAGACAAGAACACCTGTCTGCTCAGAGTGGCTCCAGCGATCTCAGCCGTGAGATGGCACACATGCGGAGGCTCATGGAGGACATGGTGCGGATGGAGGCGGAAAGGATGGCAGCCACCGCTGCACATCAGCAAAATGTAGCTGGGATCTACCATGCCCTGCATGTCCTCATCATGGCATTGCTGCCACAAGGCGTGGCGTAGATGAATGCTGCTGCCCCTACACCATCCACATCTCCGCCCCCTGGTGTGTCAGTGCCTCACAGTGCGGCAGGCATTTCCACTCCAGCACCTGATGTGTCACTGCCACACAGTGCGGCCGACAATCCACCTCCGGCCCCTGATGTGTCAGTGGCACACAGTGCCGCAGCCGGAACTGCACCACCCACAGGTGGGGCAGAGCACACATCCGAAGACGATGACGTGGATGGGCTTGAGTTCAGAAGGAGGCACTAGCATTCATGTCCGCCACCTGGCCTGTTTCTGCTTGGTGCCGCACATCGCCTCATGACCTTCCACTGACCCCCGATACACTCTGCTGCACTCACCTTGGACCGCGACATGGACTGCCATATCCTGTTTGGTGACCAATGACATGGCGACCACACTGTGGACTGTACCCTTCCTCTTCCGCTGTACTTGTCATTCCCCGATACACTCTGGCTGGCCCTCCACGGGCCCATATTGTGTAGTGGGGTTGGCATGGCCCTGTACTGCTCCAGCTGCAAAACTCCACTGGATGTGCATGAAACATTCAGAAACGCACTGCTGTGTCATGTCTTTCATCATTCATGTATGAATGTGTGGATGAATGTAGGCTCAGTGATTCCCCCCAACGTCAATGATGCTCATCTAGTGGGAATCCAGTCACAGTGTGCTACATTGCCGATTGCGTTCCGGGTGCCTCAGACACCACAACAGGGACACACGCATTAGTCACTTCCTTGTCCGGACATGGACTGAACCACGCCCAGAGCCCCCGAATCATTGTTGCAAGCCCTGCGCTGGTTCGGCGTTAGCCAGGCCAGACCACTCCGCTTATGCTCCGAGGGGGGCCCACATAGCTACATGTCACAGGCGTACACGCTAGTGGTTTGCAGGTCGCTGGTCTAGTTGTCAGCATGTCACGGACACTCCCTAAGGGCAGATTTGCACGCACACCACACCCATCCGGCACAGGCGTCACAGGCCATGTGACCCCGCCAATATAAGGGGCCGACACCGTCACATTCCCCACTGCCGGTGGTGACTGGATGACGGACGTTCCACGATACTCAATCATAAAGGGCCCATGACTTGTTGCGCACAGGGTTAGTGGCACCCGGAGCCATGCGGCCGTCATGGGCCTACCACCACGTGGCGCTGACTGGGGTTGCACAGGGTTAGTGGCACCGAAATTGCTGAGCGGGTGTGCAGCCTGCGATGATGACGTGTGCACTGATGTGGTCTCTGCCATTGATGCCTCAGGACTCAGTGTCATGTGTGGGACCTGCTGGGCCGCGGCGCGGGTCCGCATGATGTGGAGCATGCCATGGTGGCGGGACCTGGGCCTGGAGCTTGCACGGGCATGTGGTGTGCCCACTGGTGGACACACCGTTGGAGGCAGGTGAGCAGTGGGGCCTGGGTGCGCAAGTGCGGACAGCCAGCACTGGCCGGCGGGAGGGGGTAGGGTGCGGCTGCATGTGTGCGCAGGACGGGCAGGCGTTGTTGCCGTGTGCAGTGTGATGGACTCTGCCATGATTGACTCTGGCCTCGATTACAGATTGCATACCTGGTGGCTTTCAGTGTATACCGGCACGTGGTTGGAAACACACCGGTGGCAGCAGGTGAGCAGTGGTGCCTGGGTGCATGGGGGCGGCAGTGTCCCTCCTTCTTACTCTCTCTCTCTCCCTTCCTTTCCCTCTCTCTCTCTCTCTCTCTCCCTCTCCCTTCCTTTCCTTCTCCCTCCCTCTCTCTCTCTCTCCCTTCCTTTCCCTCCCTCTCTCTCTCTCCCTTCCTTTCCTTCTCCCTCTCTCTCTCCCTTCCTTTCCCTCTCCCTCTCGCCCTTCCTTTCCCACTCCCTCTCTCCCTCTCCCTTCCTTTCCCTCTCCCTCTCTCTCTCCCTTCCTTTCCCTCTCCCTCTCTGACTCCCTTCCTTTCCCTCTCTCTCTCTCCCTCTCCCTTCCTTTCCTTCTCCCTCTCTCTCTCTCCCTCTCCCTTCCTTTCTTTCTCCCTCCCTCTCTCTCTCTCCCTTCTTTTCCTTCTCTCTCTTTCTCTCTCTGCCTTTCTATCCTTCTCTGTGTCTCGCTCCTTTGATGTGCGCATGACACACATTCTGATTTTGTGCTTTATTTTCCAGGCTGTGACATCAGGATTGTCCCGGACGGACCCGACAGGAGTCTTCCGCATTGGTGTTTTGTGTTGTATTCAATAAAGTTTTTGGTTGTTACTTCAATGATGAGTGACTGTTTCTCGTTCTTCTGCCCACACGTGTTTCTTGTTGTCATTGTGCGACATCATGCACTTTTTGTGGCTCTTGTGTCGTGCAAGGTATGTGTTTGGCCCGGGGGGAGGATCCGGGGGGGAGGCCGGGGTGTGGTGGGGGTCGGTGTTGTGGCCCTCATGGGTCTCAGAGCTGCATGATCATTGTCTCCATGGCATCTGTGGGTCTTCAGATGTGGCTCTGGGCTGGGCTCACTTTCATACTGCGGGTAGTCGTCCTGCTTTACACCAGCAAAAGGCAGGTGTTAATTCCCTGCTGCTACCGCGGCTTATCGCCTGTTTTGGGTTCGCATCGCAGATCTGGCAGTTTGTTGTGAATGTAGTGTAGTGGTGTTTTCGTGTGGTTTTGCACGGGAACGCCTACTCTGCATCTCATTAGGGTTAGTTGGTGGTGTGACCCGTGGAGGTAAATTTTGAGGCAGTTATCGCGGGAATACTTGCGTTGTCTGCAGTTTGCAACCGCTTGTGAATGGGGCGTTAAATCTGTCTCCATTTTTGTTGCGTTAAGGTGGCGATAACTCGGAGATAAGTCCTTGTGAATATCCCCCTCAAACTTTAAAAAGTCAGCACTTGTCATGCACAATATGCCCCTCATTTCCCTCAACCAAATTCAAGTGTAAACAATTAAAAATAGAAAAGATTAAAAAAGGGAGCCTTCACAGACAGGTTCCTGCAATGTTAAGTCTTCTAATGGTTTTACCAAAATCACGAGATTACAGAAGACTCAAGAGCTGTCCTGGAAACAAAAGTTAACACAGTAGCGGTCCATATATACTTGGTCTGCTGTGATTTTTGGAAAGTCTCAAGTCACGCCACAGAAACAATCCAGGGCTTGACGAGCGAGTTTATGACCCGTATTCACCTAATGGAAGACCGGCTTGACAGGATGAAATTCTTGTAATAAAGGACAGAGGATGCAGGGGGTCACTCGCCTCATAATATCTGCATTGTGTACTGGCAGGGCGACTGATGAAAAAGACATGGAACCTGTCTTGAAAGGCTCTGAAGTGCTTGCTCCCAAAGGTCGATCTAACATGTTTACAGCACTACATGCATACAGGGCTCTGATCTCATGACCCCTCCAAGAGCTCCTCTGAGTCAAAGCAAGGCAAATGAACTACAAGATCACAAAAACATACAGCAGATGTGTTCATGCATGTGGCATTTAAAGGTGATAATATCTGAATTCTGACCTTTATGATCATACACAAGTATGGTATGGTATAGGTATCTATAAAGCACTGACTGCCCCTGACTGGGCACGGAATTGTTTGTGTATCAGTAGCACACTATTTTCTGGAAACCCAATGCTTGTGATTTGGTATGCTTATGGATTATACCTTGCAATACTGTTTTCATTAGTTATCATGCATTTTACAATATTCATTTCACGCAAATTTATTGAATAACTCCTTATATGAAAATGTTAAAGTAGTTTGTTTTGAGCTGTATGGGATGCTTCACACCATGAGGAACTTTGACATTGTATTGTTTTCAATTGTATTACAGTGGCATATGAATAGGCATTTGTATAGCGCTTTCTACTCCTGACATGGTGCTGAAGTGCAATGCAATTTGTCAAACTGTCACAAAGTCTCATGCAATCTCTCATATCGCAAGTCTATCAGGGGTTATTCAATCTGACATGTAGGCAGTCATTCAGGTCATGGTACATCTGGCTGTGTAGTGTCACACGAGCAGTCTGCAAGTGTAAAGCTTCATTCTGGCAATAGTGGTATCAATGTAAATTAGTCATCCCAGAAGTGACAGGATCACAGTCCCTGGGTCTAGTACTAAGCTACCAGGAAGGACATATAGGGCCCAATTACGATATCGGGCATTCGGCCCGACATCTGAGGCATAGGTCAGACCGCCATAATATGATACGGGCGGTCCGACCGATGCCTGCGGGGGGAATCTGCTCCGCCTCCGACAGGCTCAAGGTGCCCAAACATCCATGCATCATGTGGCATGCACTGCATGGTGCCTGCTATACGGAGCATGGATGTTTAAAAAGTGTGTCTTTCATATTGCGGCTTGTGCTGCAGTCCGCAGCACAAGCTGCAATAGGAAAGATACACTTTCCGACCGACGAGAAGGCGTCATATCTTAATTTGGGAAGCGGGACTGCCGACTCCTTGTCAGGCAGTCCCGTTTCCAACATGATGCCGGTTAGACCCTCATCCGACTGGCATCGTAATGGAGCCCTAAGTAGTCAACTGAGGTGCAACAACATCCTCGCTCCATTGAGTCAACACAAGACAAATATAATCCTAACCCCCGGCCAGTGTTAAACAAACAGTAGACACCACGAGGTCTAGTCAAATAAGATAGCAAAACCAAGGTAGATGATCTGTAGTATAACTCAAGATCTATTGAATTATTAAGAATACACAGTAGTCTGCTGAGGTGAAATCCAGTAGTGCCTGTCGGAAGAGTGTGTTAGGAACAATTAGGGAGTAAGTGGTGAAAGGACATGACTCAGGGAAAAAGGGCGATTTCGGCTATAACCAAATGCCCAGCTAGTAACTGACACCCCTTTTAAATCAACAGTTAGCAGTGGCAGGCAGATTTCAGACTTTGCTTTCTAGGGTCAGCCCACGAGTAACAGAGGAGTCACCTTCAGCATGCAGTGGTTACAAGCAGACAGCATGTAAGGCAAATACAGTTTCGATGACCGACAGTTGAGCAGCACATGACTCTCACTGGTTACAAACAGCCATATTAATGCACATTGAGTCTGCCAAGGAGTGATAGAGAAGCTCGTGGCATTCATTGGTTACAGGCAGCCAGATAGATGTCAATTGCGCCCACCAAAAAGCAACAGAAGAGCTATTGGCCTATAAACAAATGTAACACAAGTATGTTTAGTGTTAGAAAATGTTGTACATTACCACACTCCTGCTTGGTGGCACATGCAGATTGCTTTTTATAGATCTGAAAATGGAGGTTCCTTTCTGGCTGGTAGCAGAATGACTACCCATTCTAGGAGTATGTTTTTTGGCCCAAAGTCCATTCAGGTCCTGATAGACGCAAAGAGAGTAGTTGCTTCAAGGCGTCGTCCTTTACCTCAGGTGCTCTAAACCGCAGGACATCCAGACGCTAGTACACCCTGGCTAATGTAAAGAACACGATGCGGTGGCCGGTGCAGGTAAGTGCGATGGGGCAGAGCGGGGGGCGGGTCGACAAACAACGGAATAGGATTTATTTATGTATTTAATTTGCCCTATTGCGTCGTCTGTCGACTCACCACACCCCCACCCCACCCTGCCCCACCCCGCTTACCTGCACCGGTCGCTGCTGAGAAAACGCAACACCATTTTCAATGACATACTTAGATGTATCAGGGTAGCCAGTAACAACCTTGCCCAATGCCAATTTCTGGAATCCTTTCTTCATAAAGACATTTAGGGGCACATGCATCAAAATCATAATTAGCGATTCCTAAATAGCGATTAATAAGGAATCGCTATTTAGGAATTGCTAACTGCAATGCATGACCACCCAAGCGAATATTTACCGAATTGGTAAAATTCGCAATCGCAAATAGCGATATGAGAACAAAGACGCGCAAATACCGATAAAGCAGTTTTGTGATTTCGCTTTTCGCGAAATCGATAATAGCGAAATCGCAAATAGCGTGTCGCATTGGAAGCATGCTGATGACATCACAACCAGGAAGTCATCCAGCCCATGCTTCATTCAGTGCCCAGAGAAAGTGAGAGGAGGAAGCTGAGTGCTGGAGTAGAGCAGAACTAGCATCCAACTTGTCTTGCAGACACTTCCAGTGCACAAAAATGGATACCCCTACATCAGGGGAGAGTGCAGTGCCCAGGAAGCGCAAGTTGAAATTTAGTGAGAGGGAACTTGAAAACCTCATAGAGGAGGTGGCCAAGAGCCATGACAAGCTCTTTGGCAAACTCTCACTCAAAGTGCCAGAGGCAGAAAAAAGAAAAATATGGCTCCGGATCAAGAGCAAGGTAAATGCAGTGGGGGTCACACATCGCAGTATAGATGACCTCAAGAAGCGATGGTACGACCTGCGCAGCCGTGCCAAGGAGCGAATTGCAGACAGGCTGAAGGAGGCCAAGAGAACTGGAGGGGGACCATCAACAGTTCCTGACAATACAGCCCTGGAGGACCTTGTTGAGTCCACAATCCAGCCAGAGGCAGTGGTGGGAGTGACCCAGCTGGATACATCCAGAGCGGCCAGTACTTCACAAGGTAAGATGCATGCAACTATACATATCAAAGTACTAATCAATTGTGCACATCCCCTCAGTCCAACCCCAGTGTACAGATACAAACTCCAGCCCACCTTTTCCCTCAAAACCCAAATGCATTATGGGAGTTGTAGGCAGGTCAGGCAAGTGGGTAGTCAAACACAACAATGGCAAGTAAAACACGTCAACACTTCATGTCAGTCAGTGATTACAGTCAGTGATTTAATGAGAGCCAAGTATGCTTAATGTCACACAACAGTAGCCTTACCACAAATTAACATTGCACTGTTTCACATCACAGATGCAGTTGAAGGAGACACTGAGGACAGTGAATGTGTAGACATCATGGAGACTCCTGCAGAGGCTGACGTGGAGACACCTGTGGCCCCAGCAAGCATAGCCCCCGCACCCACCAGATGCAGGGCCCCAGTTACATCACTGCAGCCCATGGAATCTGAGCTGGATCCTGAACCCGCTCCTGCGACTAGCCAGCCTTGTGTGAGCCCCACAACTACACCCCAGGCACAGGTCCGACAAAGACGGAGGCGCAGCTCAAGGGCCCGCATCGCAGCACAGGATGAGCAAACTCCAAATGTGTGGGGTGGCGTGGAGTCCCAGATGTTGAGGGTGCAGCGCCTGCAAGCAAGACATATGGGGTCAATACAGCTGCAAATCACCAAATTGGCTAGGAATATCACAGTCATGACTGATTTGTGCGAGAACTAACCACAGCGGTGGTGGAAGGAAACAGACAGACCAACGCAACCATGAAGGAGCTGACCCGGGTGATGCAGGAGGGCCACGACACACAGAGGAGAAGGCATCGGCAGTTCATGATGCACTTGGCTAGCTATACCAGGTCAAACAACAACCTTTGCAACACCACTGCACTCCTCTCACGTCGGTCCGTGGCCATGCAAATTGACATGGGCCAATGTTGTGGGGATGTTGCCAGGGCCCTTGGCCAAGTAACCACTGCTGTTGAACAGATCCAGGCTGCTACTGTTGGGGGCAGGAATGTTACGGGGGAAGAGGGGAGTGAGGAGGCATCCAGCCTTAGCAGCCTGTCTGTGCCAGTCACCACTGGCAGGAGGCGCAGTACCCGCAGCACAACACCTTCCGGTGCACCCATGGGTGATGTCGCAGATGCAGGCGAAAGGCGTTTGGGGGTGCGTGGCATGAAGCGCTAGACTGACTTGCCCATCTTTATTTGCCCATGGTGACGTAACCATGAACATTACCATAATAGTGATTGAGTTCCAGCTCCTGAAATAAGTTATTTTGCAGTTTTGTGCATGCAATCACTGTGCTACTTAGCACCTTCTATGTGTGGCTAAACACTTCTACAGGGTCTCATGGTAGTAAATACTTTTCTGTTCAATCATGACGTGTCGTGTCTCATCATTACATACCTCAGAAATAATGTTGTGTGATGTCTGTACGTCTCCTTTGCCCTTGTGCTGAGCTTGCCCCATTCGCTTGTCGTAGTTGTGCCGGTGGCTGGTTGTCCCCCTCAGACTCACTGTCGGACACTTCAATGGGTATGCCTCTCCTGGTTGCAATATTGTGCAACATGGCACATGCAGCCACAATCCTGCAGCAGGTCTCTTGCCGGTACTGCAACGCTCCGCCAGTTTTGTGGAGGACGCAAAAGCGACTTTTCAGCAGTCCAAATGTGCGTTCAATTACATTCCGTGTGCTGATGTGTGCTGCATTGTACTTCTGCTCATGTGGGGTGGCTGGGTTGAGCTATGGTGTCAATATGTAGTTCCGCACGGCGTATGCGCTGTCACCTACAGGGTAGTAAGCAAAGGGTTAACGACAGTTAAGCTTTGCCATTTTGTAATTTTGTGTGGGGAATAAGTATATGTGTTTACCAAGCAGATGTCCTTCGCCAAATTCACCCCTGAGCAGACCGGTGTGTATGTCACTGTGTTGAAATATATAGGAGTCATGTGTGCTTCCAGGGTATTGCGCCACAATGTCTGTTATGATATGGTTTGCATTGCACACTACTTGTACATTGATGGAATGATAGGATTTCCTGTTCCTGAAAATGTATTCATTATCTGCAGGAGGACAAATGGGAACATGCGTACAATCTATGCAACCGATCACATGAGGGAACTGTGCTACCTGGTAGAAGTCCAGTTTGGTCTTGTTCAATTCCTGTTGGGTTGTGAGGAAGGTGATGTGGGTGTGGATCCTTGTCATCATGGCGTCCAGGAAGGACTTGAGGAAACGTGAAAGGGAGCTTTGTGATACCCCTCCAGCTACAGCTACTACCCCCTGGAAACGTCTTGATGCAAGTAGGTGCAGGCAACATAGGACCTGGACATGAGTGGGGATGGCATGGGTCCTACGGGTCTGGCGCCGCATTAGGGGTTCCAATTCTGCTATTAGGTGAAGGATCATTGCACCGTTCAGCCTGTACTTGTCGTAGATTTCATCTTCTGTTTGTCCCAACAATGTGATGCGCACTCTGAAAATCCGCTCCTGTATTCTCCTTCGGCGCTGGGCTGCTGCATGGATTCTCATCCTCCTCGCCATCACGTAGAGCACTGCCACAGTGAAAAGGTTCAGAGGCCTCCTGGGTCAGTTTAAATAGGTTTCTGAGGGGTTGCACCTGTGTATTTTTTTTTCTCCTGTTTACCACCTGATTGAGATTCCCCTTAATCTGCACTTGCTAAATTGCGATTTTCGTGCGATTCGCTATTTGCGAATTTACATGCATTGGTTTGCGAATCTTTGTTTGCGAATCTCTATTTGCTATCGCTGTTTGGGTACTCGCAGATTATGATTCGCTAAATTGGCTTTCGCATTTTTTGCGATTCCTTATTTTTGCGATTTTGTCCTTTTTTTCGGTATTTGGGTTGCTGCATTGGAAAGGGCTAAATTGCGCTCGCAAACAGCCTTTTTTTGCGATTCGCTATTTTTGCGAGCCCAATTTCGATTGATGCATGTGGCTGTAAGTTAATATCAGTGGCCATCTTTGAAAAAGCAACTTAAAAAAATAGCAGCCAGAAGGAAATGTTTAAACATCAGCAAAACGCTTTTAAAACAGCACATTTGTCAACATTCACACCCCCAAAAAGCAATTTTAACAACACCCTCTGTAGCATTATCACCAGAAACACATTTAGGCCAAAAAAATCACACTTTCCAAGCGCAAAATCTTACAATATCACACAGAAAATGGATTTAGCAATCACTGGAAAAGTCTTACTACATTTCCTTTTAGAAAATATACTGATTCACCACTAATCCTTTTTGGGTTCCGGAGTAGCATGCTACTCGCCGTTAAAGCGCTTTGACGCCTCGTCAGGGGTAGTAAGCACTATATAAATACAATTATAATTACAAAAACATGCTTGTATACCTCGTCATGGGGCTGAATCAGGAAAATCTCGTCTGAAGTTTGAAAGCAAAATGAGCCCAGCTTTGCAACAAGGCCTAGCTTTTCAATCGTGAATCAATTGAGCCAACTTGCCATCAAAAGTTTTCCCAGTGGCCACTTCAGGAAACATCTGTGTTGAGAATTGAAACTTTTCTTCACAAAGACATTTAGTTAGCAACAGTGGGCATCTTTAACAAAGGACTTTCAAAGCATAGCACATGTAAGGAAATATTTTTTTAGCAGCAAAACACTTTTGAAACAGCACATCAATAAACGTTTATTCCAAAAGAACGAATTTGAGCAAAACCATTTTTCAATTGCAAAATGAAATATTATTACACAGAAAATCGGATTTAGCAAACAAAGGAAAAGAATGGCTGCTTTTGAAAGAAAACCTGCACAAATATGCATATTTATGCATAGTGGTACCCCAGCTACAAGTATCTTTCAACAGGTATAAAAACAACTCCATTAAATTGGAATCAAGTAAATGCGGATGTTTCCAGCGAAAATGAAAATCATTCAAGGCATACATGGTTCTTTCCTTCTCCCAAGGATGCATGAGGAAGCATGTTGATTAAGGCACACCTAGCCCAGTAAATGGAGTAAGGGAAAATGAGCGGAGCCACTCTTCACCTGAAGTTAGATCACAGAGGATAAGGCAAACATCATTACACCGGTTCGGGTGATGAATTATGGGTCAAGAGACTCCTTCTCCAGTGACTGTAGCTCCTCACTGAATCGAGCAGAATCTTCGATTATTGGCCAGTAAGTACTGCTATCATGTGCCTCCCCTACAGTGGGTGGAGAGGTGCAACCTTGTAATGAAAGCTGTGTTGGGCTGATCTTCTCTAAAACTGTCCCTTGGACCTTGTGAGCATTTTTTTATAAAGTTTGTATCAGATTATCTTGCTTCTGTTGTTATTAGGGGACATGTAACAAGGCACTTAATGTTAGCACTTGAATTTGTAGTGACAGTTATTCCCTCTATTTTAATTCCACGGTTGCTGCCAATATAGTGGAATAAATTGTCTAGCCCAGGCTTCTCTAACGAGTAACTCGTGAGCAACCGGTAGCTCTTCAGGTACTTATTGTTAATTCTCCTGTGTGTAGCCCAGACTACTAAATTGGAAGCTTTTGCTTGATTGAATTAATATATGTATTCCAAAGCTGAAAAGCTTGCATTTAAAATGCAAATGTGTATAATTTCAGAAATCATAAGCTGATGCTTGGGGTTGAATTTCCAAAAATATATTTAAAGCTGATATTTGAGTGATAAATCATGCAGGGTTGTGTAGACTTATTGCTGATACATTAACTTGTGCTAGGGGCATTGCAGCTATGGCTGTTATGTATTACCCAACCAGAGGGATTCCACATTGACAAAGCCTTTTTTACATTACTGCTGGCAACCATGGCCGATGAACTGAGGTGATCAATGTTGCTAACCTTGTGTATTGTGACCACTTAAGTAATCTTGACTGATTGGGTCACTATTACAACACTTATTAGTAGCTCAGGATGCTTTTCATTATAAATAAATAGCTCTTATTGCAAAAAAGGTTGAAGACTCCTGGCCTAGCTGTCCTACTGTCACTATGGTATTTAGGTTGTCTGATGGGGAGTAGAAGGTATTGCGTTAGAACTTGTTCTTGGGAGGAAGTGCAGGCCCTGAGATTCTTGTTTTTGTCTTACTATCAGTTCCTTTATATTTTGTACTCTGAAGTGCCTACTGCCCTGGATTGTCTTGTTTCACCTATGACAGTGACCCATAATGTGGGGGGCGGTCCGTGGATTATTGACTGCATTATGCATGACTGCCTGTATGCCTGTATGCTCTCTATCCTGTATTGTTCTACCTTTGCTTGTTGTGATATGTTGTAGATGGGTGGCCTAATGGTCATAACCCCTTAGACATAATGATGGCTATGGTATACAATGCCTTCATATGGAACATCCAGTTCACGGAGGACGTTGCATAATGATATAGGTTTCTGCTGTAGTGTTTGCTTATCCAGGTCAGGAGGTCAAGGGATCAGTTGTACGAGATGATAATCTTGATTTTTGCCTGCTGTGTCTTCATTTTGATTATGGAAGAAGTTCTGTTTAAGTTAAAGTCTATGAGAGCTGGCGAATATGTGATTGTTTCTGGAATACCTAATTGGAAACCAGTGCCTATGGTTAGTGTAAACGCATTCCATACTCAATGGGGCAACTAGGCAAAGAGGAACAGAACAAGGAGGAAAAAAACGCTTTAAAGTCCCACTAAGACAACCAAAGATTTTGGAATAGACTCCTTACCCACTAAATAGTGGCATGCTTCATCATCGACGCCTATCCACACCCTGGTAGAGTCCACCCTGGTATGGTGGTACCACCAGGATGGACTGTACCAAACTTGGGAGTTCTTATAAAAAGTATTTGTCTGGATCAAGCAGGGATCTAGGAAGGTGAAAATGCTAAAAATGCATTATGGTATATCTAAAAAGAATTCCTTTTTATTTGTAGGGTATTGTAGACCTGAACACAAACAAGTACAGGGTTTTAATTAAGCATAAGTGTCTCAATTGCCCCTGATATGTGCCAACATGTTTCGGCCCTTGCTAAGAGCCTGTATGGGTCTGGGGCCTTCGTTGGGGCTGTATGTCTATCCCTGCCTACCTATACATGCACTCCATGCACATTTATGAGGCCTAAGGCTCTCACCTGAAAACTAAACTTCTAATTCAGAAGTACCCTATTATTGAGTGGTTCAGGGATCATGCATTTCTTGGGGGATGTGCCATCCTGTAGTCAAACATTCATCAAGGATTGGCTACTGCTGTTATCACCTAAGGCCGCCGCTCAGACTGCTGCCGAACGGTCTGAGAGGCGGTTGTAGGTGATAGTAAAACATCACATGTGGATAACTCTGACTTTTTCTCCTGTGTCTCTGTGGCCTACCAACAAGTTACAACCCCACCTTAACCTGTGAGTGTGGTGTCTTTAGCTGCATGCTTGACCATTTAATTGGCAGATCTTTTCTCCTGCTGCAATCAGGGATGTGCAGATGCATCAGGCCCAGAGGGAAAAGGGGGCCCGGCCAGCCCTGCAACAGCTTCTGTTATCTGTAAGGTCGATCCTGACTGGACCTGTGTTGCTGTTTGCTCTTCTTGGAGTGGTGGGTGCATAGGTGGGATGGGAAGGTGCTGTCATAAGTTGAGCTTCTTTATAATTGGATGCCCAGAACTTCAATCACCCAGTTAATAAGGCAGCTTCAGCTCAAGCCAGCAGAAGGTGATGGCACTCAGGCAGAGCACCCCATGTCTGTATTGCACATGCTACAGGCTGGCCACCTCCTGCGCCTGTGCAATGTCTCCCAACACAAAACATTGTAAGGTGCCGTTGAGGAAGGCCACCTCTTAATGCTATGGCTACAAATTCAATTTCTCCCAAGTCGTGTGCGTTTCCATGGATCCCATAAATGTGACACTTCACAGGCATTTTGAACACACTCCACTGACCTTTTGCCAACCTACTTTTCTTATTTCAGCCAAAGTCTTTGCATTTGTGAAATAGCAGAGGAGGATATCAAAGTTCACTGAAGTGTGTTAAAACTATAAAGTCTCTGCCAAGTCACCTAATTACATGGTTGTCCAAGTTATGCTTCGCATAACATAATTATATTCAAATATTCAGCTTTTTTAAATAACAAAAGCTCAATGGTGAACAACAGTATACCTTATTATTTGTGGTGAATTTGCCGAACGTCCTTTCCCGATTTTTACCTCGAAGTATGTTTCCCTACAGCGAATGATACTATAAGCTTCTGTTTGATGCCACAATATTTTAATGATGTTAAAAATCTATAGAACAGTAAAAAACACAAATGCATCCAGAAACGTACATGTCGAAATTCCATTTCATCTCACGCCGAACGACAGATCTTGTTTTTTCTATTGGCTGATGAACTGTTTCCTGGTGGTTTGACGCTTGTTAAAGCTCCGCATCTTCCATATATGTGTATATTAATCCATGTTCTACCGTGACATTTTTGAGATTATTTTCTTCTTTCTATTTCTTTAGACACAATGTGCCTCTGCTCCTTCCGGAATCATCATTTTTTTTTTTGCAAATTTATATATCACAAGCCAGACCCAGTGGTTGTCAGAGCCCTTTGCATAAAAAACAATTGTGTACTTGGGAATATTTTGTTACAAAGGAACAATTTTCTGGACTTTACTTAACATGGGATCATGTCATCATGTTTGTTTCAATTTAACCAAGAATTTACCAAGTTGCAGGTAAATGATTATCCTGCTCTGATGCAGTATTATTTCGAATGGGTTAAGGAAATCTAGACATGTAGTCTGCCCCTGGCTATGCAGAACATTATGTCTCAGATTCACTCAGGCTATAGGATGCAGCGCCGCAGTGAAGCTGTCACACGTTGGCCGCAGTGGTACAGCAAGACGCCATGCTATTCCTGTTTCATCCCCAAACATATTCTGTGGTTTCGATAACCATGGGTGAGCCATTACCACACATACAAGAGTCACCGCAAGACTGGCGGTGTGGCATCAACCATCATCCAAGGTTGTGTATGCTGGTGAGCGGAGTGCTTTATTACATCTCTGCAGTCAGGTAGCACCCACAGCCCTCTTCTTTGTGGGGCAGGGGAAGGGACTGGGGATGCGTGACTCACACCCCTCCCCCCTCATACCCAGAGTAATTCCAACCTAAACTCAGTATGTATGGATCTCAACTGTTCTGAGACTTCAGAGAAGTACCTTCAGTTTGTCAGTGAAGCTGACATCCACCTCCTCACCCTAGGTAAGTCTATCTGGAACAGCAACATCCATCCAGCCCAGGAAACATCTCGCCTCCTTATAGAAGTGCTTAGAATTTTTACTGCCTCTGTTCAGTTTTTTATCCCAACTGACTTCAATACATAAATGGCTCTAACAGACTTCAGTAAATGAAGGCATGAATAGACAATCATAAAATAGTTACTTCGCTACCAAGACTAAGAAATTTGTTTTACTTCACAGCCAAGTCTGCAGTGACTGTCCATGCTTCATATTACAGGCTTTCCCTAACCTATATTCCCCTTTTCTTCCCCATGTGATACTTCTTGTTGATTCAATAATCATGGACAGGGCTGTTCATTCTGTATGCATTTGAATACAAAGCATACACTGCAAAATCAATTCACTAACAAAGTGAAGTTGCTAATATCATAGGATTGGAGTAACTTAGGATGCAGAAATACAGATACAAGTCTCCAGTTGCGTACGGGCCTGATTATGATTACGGCGGTCCGATGGACCGCTGTAGCTACAATGGCAGTGCGGACACCTCCACACCGGCGGTCCGACCACCCTATTACGAGTTTGACGGTTGGACCGCCAAAGGACCATTGCAACTGCCGCAGATCCGTGATCCCTCAGTGGTGTTGCAGCGGTGTGAGGCTGCAATATGCTGGTGGTGCCGCTGAGGCGCCACCAAGCCTATTATGAGTTTCCTTACATCCACCCTTTTCATGGCAGTGAGCCCGCCATGAAAAGGGAGGCAGTAAGTAAACAAAGGGGGCCCTAGAGTGCCCCCTGTTGCCCCTTGGCCTGGGGATGCATGCAGGGGGGCACAAGGTGTTGCGCTCCCCTTAATGTTGACTGTAGCGTTGACACTACAGTCAACACTGAGGGGAGTGTAAATTGTGGACTGCATATACCATGATGCAAAGGAGCAAACTTTTCTCGGATATGATGTAGTGTCCGGACACACCCTTTTCCCTGCCCATACTGATTTTCATGACCTCCTCTACCATTTATCACATGTTCCTAATGTTCCTTTTTGTAAAAAATGCATTCTGGCCCATTGATTACACTTCATACGGCCCGAGCCGGAAAGTGCGGCCCGAGCCGAGAGTATGGCCTGAGCCGGAGAGTACGGCCAGGGTACAGAGAGCATGGCCCAAGCCGGAGATTCCGGCCCAACTGTGGACGTAAAGATACAACTCGTAAATGACCTCTGTGAATACCAAAAGTCGTAAAGTTAGACTTTTGTCTCCGATTGCCTTTGTGAATCGGGCCGAAAGTCTTTACACCTGCTCCTGTGCCTGGTTCACTGGAAGTTGACCCAGATACTTGCACAATAGGAATCAATACATCTCCAATCTGCATGTAGCAGAACCGGCACATCAACCCTGTTGCAGGAGTAGAATCAATGCATCGCTATAGGAACCAACGCATCGCTGTGAGACCCCGACGCATCAGAACCGCGCATCACCACTGCAGCAATATGGAGACATCGATGCATCCCCTCGACTGCATGGAGAAATCCAGTACATCACACTTCGGAGCCAATGCATCTCGATTCAGCGCTTCATCTTCGTAACCAAATCGATGAATCAACTCAACTGTGGACTCGACATCGACGCATCGCTTGTCTGCACCCCGCATCTCGCTGCTGCGATCAAGGTACTCTGTTTACCATGCCTGTGTGGTTCTTGTCCCCGGCTTGTCCCCGGCTTTCACTCCATCATGGTCGGCCTAAACTGTTGACTTTGCCCCAGTCCAGCGCGACCAGATAACCCCCATTTGCGCTTATTGCTTCTAAGCGCTAGAACTCTTTCTTTAAAAATTTATAACTCAACTTCTACGTATTGGATTTTTGTAATTTTGGTCTTCATTTACTTATAAAATGATTGCCTATTTGTCTAAACCAGTGTGGAGTCTTTTTGTGGTGTTTTCATTGTGTTATTGTTTGCATTGTGTTGCACAAATACTTTACAGTGCCTCTTTGAATAAGCATAACTGCTCTGTGCCAAGCTACCAGAGGTTGAGCACAGGTTATCTCTTAGTGTGTATCTGACTTATCCTGACTAGGATTGTGGTTCCTGTTTGGACAGGGTGCATACCTTTGCAAACCAGAAACCCAATTTCTAATAGATAGCAAACCCAATGTTGATGTTTCAGCCTCCCAAAATAAATAGTATGTGAGACCCTTCTAAGGACAGAAATGCTCTTCGGATCCATTCAATCCCCAAAGATTAAAATTGTTTGTCACAATCTTGTTATGCTTCAAAATAACCTCGTATGATTCATACATTTTTCAAGATTACTTATTTCTGTATCATGCCCACATTTGTAATTAAACAGAACTATGATATACCTCCAGAATATCTCTATCCATCTCTGACATTCCTGGAGCTGAAACATAAATCAGGCCTTGAAAAATCTACTCACCCACTTACAATGGTGAGGAACATAATTTGGAAATGAAAAGGCATTCTGTTGATTCAGAACCTGAATAAGCAATAAAGATGCCTTTAAATCTTGTTTTTATCTTGACACATTTGCTGTCTGTTGAAAGAAAGAGGTCAAATGTCAGTTGTCTTTTTACTAATTGCTGCTTGGAAAATGGAGTTTATTTTTCTTTCTCTTTCTACAATTAGAGGTTTTTGTGAGCTGTCTGACAATTACTGTAAAACTAAAGGCTGTAAGTTGTCAGTTGTTTTTCTAACATATAACATTTAAATAGCTTGTAAATGATAGTACAAACATTTCAAAATATATCAGGAATTACTAAAGCACGTTTTTTGTAATTAAAAAGTGTGAAGCAAACAAAGATGTAAATAGCAGCAAAACAAATCAGAACACTTTACTTGGTGATGTGGATATGACAAATATTTACAGAAAGTTGATTTCCAAACGTTGTTTGTACACTATATAGTTGTATCAGTAAAACCGCTTGTCAGTGGGAAATTATGTGGCCATTTCAATATAAAATCTGCTGATTGCAAATGACATCTGCTACCACATCATGATTTAGTTATGCATTTATTAGAAATGATAGTTTTTTAACAAGATTGAGAAACATGTCTGCTCCGCCCTGATGACACTGCTGTTAATGAACTAAGAGGCAAGTCGGGGGTCATGTGTGTCCTATATGTGGCTAGATTCGTATTATATATGGAGTAAACGTTTAGTCTATTGTATCAAACAAAAGAGTATTTATGTACAGAAAACATGATGAACTTCCATATTTAAAGGGGCTCTCATATGTGATAATGAAGAAAATGGCAGATCAGTGGCAGATCAGTGAATTAAAGTATTTGCCCAGGATCACATAATTTGAAACCAGTTTATGGGTCAAGAGCATTACAATTAGGTTGAGTAGATTATTTAAGTCACTAGACCTGCAGGTCTATTAAGATTTTAATGATTTTTAAAGGCCTGTAAATAATAGCTATGCAAATGATATTATGTGAATTCTGACAATGTCTTACTTCCTTCTCCTATAAGGGCAACTACCTTCTCTTTTTGTGAATACACACTCTCTGAATCTGATATATATTCAGAATTTTTTCTTTAACTGTAATATAAAGAAGCAATTCGATCAATCATTCAACCAAGATTTATTCGGTTTTTGTACAAACCATAAAAGCAGTACAATATAAATAATACATAAAAACCACAATAAAAATACACAGCTACTTGAAATAAACATAAATTAGAAATATCCACTAAGATTCAGACACAGGGGTTCATAAGTCACTACTATTTCTAAGTCTCATAGCAGATTTTTAAAAACAGGCTACTATAAAAATGATAGCAACAGGCAACAATTGTAAAAACAGGAGGGATGGACGCACCTGGATGAACTGAGCCCATTTCAGCAAAGTAATTAAATAAGCCTTTCTTAGTACAGCATATAAATTACAAAACATTGTGAAAAGTGTCCTGCATAGACACATTGTTGCAGCCGCAAGCATCAAGAGTATGTGCATCGTACCTACCCTGGGGAAAGCCAACAAATAATACAAAAGATCCAGCCTGAACCTGGTGAGTAAAAAACAATTGTAATTACTCTTTACAACTGAAAGGTAGGGTTTCATTGTATTAATAGGTTTCAGCAAAATAACAGATTTCAGCAAAATGTGACTACGCACCTGGGGCGATTGAAGGACAGCTTCTTCTCTGACAGCAGTCCTAAGCCTCATAAAATAATCTCTTGTCCATGTATGGTCAGATTTCCCTATGATCTCAGGAGCGTTAAATAGGTCGCCCCTACCTAGGCTTTGCAAGGCCTCCTTAACATACTTGAGCCAAGGAATATGTCGGACGGAACGAGTATCAGGATAATATAGTTTACACTGTCACCAATTAATTATTTCCCTATACCACTCCCTAAATATATGTATTGTCACAATAGCACCAGTCTATAAAAGTGAAGAGGATACTTCTCATTCCTCATTCCTTCCTGAATACCAATATGCAACAAAAGTATAGTTTATACTCCTTCAAGGTAATCTCAGAAAAAGTCATTTAAACTACGCAAGTTAATTTCCAAAATGCGCTAAAACAAACAGCCTACAACATTTTCAAAAGGTCTGGCAACAAAGTCTGGCTGCAGCAACTTAGGCCCAGATGTTCCAAACTGTCACATAATACTCTATAATAGCTCTATAATAATACACATAATAGCTCTCAATGCTGTGCTGCATTGCGTGACAGGGAGAGCGCAGTAAAGCACCATATCTACAAAGATATGGCACTGTCCTGTTCTCTCCCTATTGCTGTGCAAAATTAGGCTGTTGAGCACCACGCACCCACCTTTGCTCTATAGTGCAAAGGAATCTGTGTGAATTTAGCATAGGTTTTGTACTGGAAGGGTATCCTTCCAGTACAAAATACTATGCCTAGGCTAACCTTAAAACTTTTCCCGTGTTGGATGTGTGCAATTAAGTGCAGCACACATGCAAAGTGGGAAAAATCAGGAGAAATAAAAGCATTTCTCCTTTTTAGTGCCAGCTTTCAAGTGGCATTGTGTTTTGGCACAGAACCTTGGTTACTATTATAAGTAGATAGGTTTTTGCATCAAAAGCCATGAGTGGTTGCATGGGAACGCCCATGGACCACCTGTGGAACATCCCCTTTATGCAGAGTACTGCAAACCAGCACTTTGCCCTGCTTTGTGCTACTTTCAGGCAACTTTTCAGCATAAAACAAGTTTTGCACTGCAAAGTAAATAAAAAAAACACATTTAGTGCAGGTTTGAGTCACTTTGTGTTGCAAACCAGTGCAAAATATTTGTAAATCTACCCCAAAGTATTTTGATTGCCTAGTAAAGACGCGCTGGACCATGGGGAAATTTATTCTCGATAACTTCAAAACAGCTGCCACAATAATGTCCAAATGTCTTGAGAGTTCTGTTGTTTCATGGAAAATGTTGCTTAATGATTTTGCGTTCAGGCATCTAAGCATAGTACATGATCAAAAAAAAGGGAAACATTTTGCTAATCTAAGCCAGCATTTCTTGTGCACCACCATCCTTTCCTTCCTTGGAACGAGCATAACAATTGTGACATTGGGGTATTGTGCTCACACACCCACTAAGCACGTAAATGTAAGTCTGTACCGCAGAACATGACAATACGAGGCCCAGGAGAAAGTTTCGTTACACTGATGTAATCCCAAGTAATTCATTTCTGGCATTTTGCATTACGTTTGTTACATGGAATTCCCCAAATTACACCATTATGTTTGGTCACATAATGAAAAACTTGGCCTGAGTGGAATTTTAATTGCACAGAGTAATCAGAAAAGTTTTTGTAATTTTGCATTCATATTTGACGTGGAATTAACAATAATAAAGCAATTACACCCGCTCACGTGATCAAGAGTGATTCTGGGGAAAATATTCTACCATAAGAGCACATTTAGTGAGCATGAGCGGCTGCTCATGCTGTTGTTTATGTTTTTTTGCATTAAGCGCTATTTTCTTATGAATCCTCACATCCATTTTGGAAGCGAGGGTGCATTTTTCAATATGAAACTAGCGCTAAGTGCTGGGAGCAAGTTGGGGGCAAATCCTACTCCAAATGCACATTCAGGGGTTGTGAGTGGCTGCTCATGCTTGCTATTCCTTTTCTTTTGCTTTACGGCTATTTGTTAGCGCAGAATACACCTGCATGTTCATTTTGGGCGCAAGGGGGCATTTTTGCGCTAAATGCAGAATTTTTCTTCTAGCGTTATTGATCGTAATCTGGCACTATTTTTGGGTAATTCCGTCTGATTACAATACATGGAAATACGCAAAGTATGCCCACCACTATTAAAGAGCCTTCACATCAATATCATATTGTTAGAGCACAGGAACAACTTGAATGACCTGAATGCCCTTATTTGTTGTTTATGACAATTGTGTTTTATGAGCTATTTTTATTTGTGCGAAATGTACCCGCACATCCAAAATGGACACACAGTCATATTTCTGCAAAAAATATAGTGCTAATTCGCAGATCTCCTTTTTCATGCGATTTCACATTATTCTTTTAAAATTTTGCATAATTATGCAAATTTAACAAATCCCTAGACGATTCCCTCCCTTAAGGTCCAGTATATCAGAAATGGAGCTCCTTGTATGACTCGATTCTTGGCATAAAATTCATGTAACAAATGTGGGGTTGAAGATTTGAAGCCAGATCCCATGATTGCCCATCAGAGCTAAACACCTTCCAATCTATCAGAAATTTCACTTCTAACAATTCTTGCATCTAAAATCTTATGTACTTCATATTCTTTTTCATTAATCACCTAAACCGATACACAATTTGAGAAAGATGTGTTTGTGCAGAACAGGGTTTCCACAAAGGTACATGGAATGCAGGATGAATTTTGATGGACGAGGCAATTTTAAACTGTACAGTAACTGGATTTAAAATCTGATCAATAGGAAATGGACCAATAAGTTTAGAGAAGGTTTTTCAAATATAAATCCTTAATAAATAAACATACTTTATTGTTCTATGTTAATTCTACTAACCACAAACTCTTGCTACAATCTGCTGCTCATTGCAATACTTGACATTTTAAATATTGTTCGACTCATTGCTTTATTCGCTCTATCTGCCCTTCTGTCTGGTGTGCTAACTCATAGACTGATGGATTTCGATGTCTAATTCCTTGTACAAAGCAGAACAAAACCTTGGGGGGAATTGGGATCCTGTCTGCAATTTAAAACAGGTGGATTACCAGGTAGTCAGACTAATGTGATGTACTAAGATTTGGCCTCATTCTTTTGAAGTTATTAACTTGGGTAATCAGATAAAATAAGCCATTTCAGTTAAATGGACTCCAAATTTCAAAACAACAGGGCATTTTAGACCTTTAGGTACTTTGCTAAAAGATCCATTGTCACCATATGCCAAGGTTTGGGTTCAACAGGTAATAGTTACAAAAGACCTCTGGGTTTGAGTTGGGAACTCATGAATTTTTTACCTTTGCACAAATGGAATAGGATTGAACATACTGCTTCATATCAGCAAATAAGTTTGGCAAACAATAGTATCTTCTAACTACTAACGTTTAAGCTATTCCAGAAAACCAACATTATTCAAATCATTAAATAAATTCATAGCCTGTTATCTTAAATGAACTGCTGCAAACACAATGACTTCCCTTGCTACAACAGTGCATCCTTTTCATTGTTATCATCTTGTTCTTTGACCAAAACTTCCTTATCTATAGGCTATATTTCTGTATATATTTTGATCAACAATGATTCCATATCAAAGAAAGCTATAGATTGACTGTTGGAAGTTTTGGATAACAAAATTAATGGTGGATCATTAATCAGTCTAATCTCATTTTCTGGCTAATTCTGTCACAACAGGGTGTCAGCTTTGCCATTCTTGGGAACTGATCTGTAATTAATTAGAAAATCTTAATCAGAGAAAAACAGTGTCCATCTGATTTGTCTGGGTGTCAGTGCTGTGGTCAAATTTAAAAATCTGTAAACTTCTGTGATCAAGTATATACCTAAACGATGTATATGTCTCCTAAGACATAATGCTCCCATTCCTCAAAACACCTCTCAATCATAAAAAGCACTTTATCAGTGATGGTATAATTTAACACCAATGGAGAAAGTGTTGCAGAAAAATAAACTAGTGTATAAATCTGCTCAGTATCTGGATTTCCCTAAGACACAACATCTATTTTAGCTTGATAAGAAACATTCATTTCAACAATAAACTGATGCTTCCCATTAGGATGGTACAAATTTAAGGCATTAGAAAAATATTCTTTAAAAAAACAAAGACTGATTGGTCTGTTTAGACCATCAAAACGTGCTCCTCCATGTTGTAATTTGATAGTGGGTCTTACTATTTCAGAAAACTGATGAATGAACCATCTATAAAAATTGAAAAAGCCCAAACAACTTTTCATAGGTGTTTCTGAGGTAGGTGTAGGCCACGGAACAGTTTCTCTGTAGTTTATACACATCCTTAGCTCTTGTTTGGCTTGTTTGATAAAAAAGAGTAATAAAGAGGAGTCTGATGACTGTGATAATCTAATAAGCATGTTAGCCAAATCTTCATTTAAAACCTATCCTGGGTGTACTGTTCTGATTCTGCAAGTGCATATATTGGACTACAATTATCAGTGCATCAGATTTATAATTTTACAACTCAAGTGTGGAGGTAATAGACTTGTTTTTTTCTTGTTAAACATATCAATTAAAAGTTTCATAACAAAGTAGGAAAATAATCACAAACATTAGCATGAATTATTGTTATTCTAGGGAAAGCCATGTTTTGATATGTTATTTTATGTGCATTTGTAAAGCACATTAACACCCGCAAGGGTATCCTGGTGCTGAGCAGGTGTGTGTGCCTATGGTAGGTTGGTTAATTGATAACCCTAGTCTTCATCTTCTTGCGGAGTTCAAGAAGAAAGGCGGAGAGTTTGATGTGGAGTGGGAGGCCTTAACTGAATGATCTGTAATTAGTTCTTGTTAGGTGACTAATTAATCAGGTATCAAACTATTCCATGAAGTCAATACTTAATAACGGGGGACCCATCCCTCCGGATGAAAGACATTATGACCTAAGTAACCTGCCAGAATTCTCCAACCTGAATTCAAGATCCAGAGAAAACAATGATCTTTTCAGCACTTCTCCGTATTTATAGCAACCATACACAATAGGAATATGTTGGTTGGCAGTAGACCGGGCAAAAGGAGAATGAGATAAGAGAGAACACAAAGATACTGGATATCACCACTCTGAGTTGCCACTCTGCTGGGTGCTAATATATACTGGATATCTAAAGACAAAATTGATATCATCAACACCGTTTGAATAAAATATAGAAAAAAACTATTGTGATGCAGTGATATCATTGCAAAAATACTGTGATGTACAAAATATCATGGATACAAATATCTAAGGTAAGCATATTGTTTTAAGTGTTGTTTTTAATATTGTTGTAAAAATGTCAGTAGCAAAAATATCACAGTATGTAATATTGTTTTTAAGGTTCATTAATTTATTATGGTTTTTGTGTTTTTTTAAATGACTTTTTATGTGAATTGGTATTGCCAATTTTTCATTTTTTATGTATGTATTGTAATTAGATATTGTTATATATTTTTAATTATTAATTTTAATATACATTATAAAATGTATATTTTTTAAGGTTTTTGTAGTGGGATGTTGGTTGTATAGGGGAAAGGGTGGGGAGATTTATGAAACATGTTTGTTGTAATTTTCTTTTTATGTGAATAATTTAAGAATAAATAAAATAATTATGCAATAATTATTTTAATTTGTTATTGAATATTTTAAATTTTAAATTGCATGAAAATTTTTTTCAGGATGTAAATTTTTTTATTAGGTATCTATTATTCAAATATGTATGTTTTGTTATACTGAGTATATCAATTGTTCATTTTTAAACATTGTTTTATTAATTGTTCATTTAAATTTTAATTTTGTATTACTTTGTGTTCTTATCTAGTTTGTTTTTTGTGACTGATGTTTAGTGGAAGAACCATTAAGATGATTATGTTAAATTAGTCATTGTTGTATTTATATGGTTTAGGGTCTTTTAAATGCAATCACTAATATAACCATTTTTTATTTTCTGTATTAAAATTGTTTTAAGAATATTGCAATATTTGTTTATGATGTTTGTGGAGAATTAGAAATAATATGTGTAATAATTTGAAATAATTTATAATGTGTTTCTGTAATTTAAAAAAAGTTTAAATCTATTTCTTTTAATACTATTTGTTTTTATGTTTTAAAAAACTATGCTATATTTTTAAGGAGTTAATGATAATTTATATGTTGATATAATACATTTGTTTTAAAGTGTGTGATGTAATATTACAAATTAATATATAATTGTTCTATTTATTTTTATGGAATAATTTTATTTTATTAGCTGTACTTTAATAGAAAAATTAACGTTTTCAAAACAATACTTTGTATATTTTTATTGTTATGTTGTTTTATAGTTTAGTATACATTTAATTCCATGGTCTACAGTTTGATATGTTATTTTGTTTTGTCAACATGTGTGGTATTTATTTGATTAATTTTTGTTTACAATTATAATTATTTATTTATGTCATTATTATTATTAGATAACATATTAATAATGTATATTTGTATGTTATATTATTTAATTGAATTATTGTGTTTTAAGTTGTTGGATGTAAAATATGATTTTTTGATTATGAATATAAAATTAATTTGATTTTATCTTGAAAATATTTGTTATAATGGAGTGACAACTATCAAATCTGGCATCTTTAGTGTCCAACACCTTGGAGTGGCAATAATAAATGTTACCCTTGTAGTGTCCAATACTTGCTCGAAATTGGTTTTGATTGGAGTTGGAATAGAAAATGTGACCCCTTTAGTTTCCAACACCTTCTTCAAAATAGTTTAGATTAGAGTGGGGATAGTGGTATAGTAAGTGTGACCCCTTTAGTATCCGGCAGTTTCCACAAATTGGTTTAGATTGGTGTTAGATTAGTAAATAGGACTCCTTTATGCTCAACACCTTCATCAAAATGGTTTTGATTGGAGTGGGAATAGTAAATGTGACATATCAAACACAAAACAGAACCCTTGGGTCTATGAGCATTTGTTGCATAGCTGGGAACCTAATCGGCATGGTAATGTATCAGTATCAGTATAAGCTTTATTTCGACAGCTTGTGTCATAAAAGCTGAAAAGAACGCACAGGTTAAAATACAATTGAGAACATAAGAATAAGCGGTGCGTACAACACATGTCACAATAGGCGTGCGGGTTCTTCCTTTCACAAAAATATGGTTTCTGCAGCATACTGCCTATAAGATGATATCATTTTGTACCAGCGTACAATAATTGCTTAAGGCGCTCGGTACTGCTACTGACGCCAACTAAGGGGCCGATTCCGATTCGGACCGGAAATCTCTCCGACCGAGCCGGACCCGGAGAGAATTCCGACCGAATCGGACACTGGCAGTCCGACCGAATGAGTACGATGCGCACGCATGCACCCGGACTCGATTCAGTCGGACTCCCATTGAAGTCAATGGGAGCCGGTCGTACAACGCGTACGCGGGCTCCCATTGCCTCAATGGGTGCGAGGCAAACAAGGGCGCCCCCTACAGCGGGTACGCGTCGAAGCGCATCGTGCTCGTACATGCACAGGTAGGGGGGACCCATGGGTCCCCCCTGTGTGCGACTCGCGCGGCCACGCATACAGGGGGGTCCGACGCGGACCCCCAAAGACCGGCTCCGACAGCTCTTTCGAGCCGGACGGCGCGAGTCGGTCGGACTGCTCGCGGTGCGCATCGTACTTACCCGGCCGGGGAACGTCTCCATTGCGTGGTGCGAGTTGTGTCCGTGCGAGTCGGTCGGAGCGTGTTGAAGCCGCGTACGAGTCGGTCGGCGATTTCGCGGGCGCTTGCATCGTACTCACTCGGCCGGACCCGCGTACGATTCGGTCGGGAAACAGGGCTCCGAATCGGATCCGGTAAAGCCGAATCCGATTCGGAGCCCTACCGGCCGAGATCGGAATCGGCCCCTAAGATGGAAGACGATCCAGTTTGTAAACCAATGAAAACTTACCATGCCCATTCAACATGAGCCAGTTAGAAACAATTTGTCGCACAAACTCGTTCTTACAATAAAAACTAGAATTTATTTGATTTAAAATACACCAATAAAAAGAATGGAAAATTCTAGAAAGGAGTAATAAAAACAAATATCAAAATATTTTGAAAGTTAAAATATACTTAAAACAGTCTCAATCGAAAAGAAGAACTATCATGATATTACAACTATTAAAATGTACTAAATTGATCTTCGTACCCAACGGTCATATTATTTGCCTTTTGAACCCTTTCATAACAAAGCTGGTGGGATAGTTATTTTACAGTAAAGTGTTTGTGCAACATGTCTGGGAGAATCGGGATTTTCATGGGTAGAAATACTAAAAACCCTTGGACAACTAGGTCTAAAGGCTGGCCTACTGCTTACTGTAGTTCTCTCATTCAGGCCTTCCTCCTGATACCCCACATGCTGCTTAAAAACTTGGCCACTGCACAGGCAAAGAGGGGTCTGGGATCCGATTTTAAGATACGCAGAGCTTCCCGATGGTTCCATATGCCCAATTGCCAGCAAATCGGTTTTAACCATTTAGACCTAGGCTGAACATAAGCAGGACATGTAAACAACACATGGGCAACGGACTCCACTAGTGCCTTGCATCCTGGGCAATTGCTCGGGCTTGAGTCATTTGTGTACCACTTTGGTGTTACCTCGCCAACAGGAAGGGTGCCAAACCTAAATTGGATATATAGCATCCTATCCTGGGGAGCCTGAAATAGGTCTAAGTAGGGTTCCAATAATCTGACCTGTTTATGGAGATGAAATTCTATGGTAAGTTTCCCCTGATTGGGCTTGGTGGACTCTTGTTGCTCAACCCATTCCCAATAATGTTGCTTTAGTACCTCTTTTCGGAGCAAGGGTGGGTCTGGTTTTTCCCATAAGGCCTGAAGCCCTACATCGAACACCAGTTTTCTAACATTTCTAATCCACCCCACCTTGTTGCACATATCTAAACGGAAGACCTCTGATAGGGCTTACGCATAGGGCAGTAGCTCCGGGGTCCTCCTAATGCGAGCCCAGTAAAGCAACGGACGGAGCTTCACTATAACGCCGATAGAGCGTCTGCCCATATCAAGCATTAGGGGAGTAAGCGGGGTGCTTTGGGGCAACATCAAAGGGTTCCTGAGGAATTTGTGCTCTGATCTGCTGAGCTCGGTTATCTTGTCAAATCCCCACAGCTCTGCACCGTACAGGGCTGTGCTGACTGCTTTCAAATCATAGACCTGCAGGGCGGCAGCTACAGGTCTACTATGTGAAGAGCGATGTTCCTTCCCCAGGGCCCCAGTGATATGCTTGTGGCCCAGTAGCATCTTGGTTATGTGGGGCTTCCATGTCATTTTATCTGAGAGACGAACACCTAGATAGTCAAAAGTGCTTACTCTTTCCAAGGGGATCCCTCCTAGCGTTGGATTACCTTTGTAAGACTTGTGGAGGTCAAAGGCCATGCATTTGGTTTTTGTGGTGTTAATAACCAAACCCCTAGTGTCGCAGAAGAGATGGAATCTGTTGAGTAAAAGCTGTAGCCCCGCCAGGGGTCTTCGACACCAGCAGGGTGTCGTCTGCAAACAAAAGGGTTGCTACCTTATCCCACCCCCCCCAGGGTTGGTGCATCGGCAGGTTCTTGTTGCAAAAAACTAACCACTCCGTTCATATACAGAGACAATAGGGTGGGTGCCAAAGCGCAACCTTGGCGGACTCCCCTACTAACTGGAATGCGCTCGGTAAGTTGCCCTTGTAACCCCCATCTGATCTGTGCGTAATTGCCTTCGTGCAATTGAACTACCAAGCTGAGGATAGGTAACGGGATGCCAATACCATTGAGCACGTGCCATAGTTTGTGCCTGGGGACTAAATCGAAGGCAGTCTTTAAATCAATAAAAGCTAAATAAAGGCTGCCTTGGCCAATCACTACGACTTTCCAATAAAGAAGCAGGAGGCAAAATACCTGATTGATTGTCCCTGTCTTTTCCCTGAAGCCAGCTTGATATTGGGATAAAATTGCGTTATCTTCCGCCCATGACTGGATCTTCTGCAAGAGGGCTCTACAGAAAACCTTTTGAAGGGTGTCGATCAGGCTAATAGGCCTATAATTGGAAGGCTCTTCTCTGTCTCCTTTTTTGTAAATTGGGACCACATCTGCCCCCTTCCATGACCCTGGGACTGGGGCACTGCTAGCTATGGCGTTTGACAAAAGTAAAATGTAACAAGCCCAGCTTGTGATATCTGATAAGAATAAATCCCCCAGGATAATCCACATAAAGTAGACCTGTCCGCATTGATAATAAACAGCGCTATTCAATAGTCGCTATAATGTCAGTAGGCCTTGCAGAGTTATGTGTCCCACACATTCGCATTAATTGTACAATAATCATACAAAAAAACAAATAAATGTTTTGATACTTTTTTATTCATTTAATGATAAGTTTATATCAAAAAGGATTCATCCTAATATAAGACAACAAGACATAATTTAAATACATATCAAATACATATATACATCAAGTCCCACATTCATATACTCATTCATACCGCACATCGTACAATACCATACAGACCCATGCAGTCAATCCACACATATGTCATCACACCAATTCACACATCAAAAGAATATAATTTACTATGTAGATATACAAAAATGATTGGTATACACGCAAGTGCCTCCTACAGGAGATTGATTAGAAACAGGTTGGTATGGGGCACAGGACCATTCAGCGCCAACGCGCGTTTCGGTGTCTGACCCCAATTTGGGTCACACCTTCATCAGGGCAGCCAGGTAGTTTCACTCTGCCACATATCGGACCTGCGGCCGTGAGACCGACTCTCCGTACGAACCCGCATCTTCAGGATCCTCGAACATATATGGACCTGTAGGAGTGTATCTCTCCACTTATATCCTTTGAACCCAGACTGGACCTGAACCTTCTATGTCTGGCTGCAATGGCTATGCCTGAAATCTGATGATCCCGTTTTGTTTATAACTATAGGACTCAGAACCTTGAAATTTATCGGAATTCATCGCTAAATCCATCCGTGTTCTGGCTCCTTTGTTTGGAGTTTTTAATATATTGGTATATCCCAAAGTCCCACATATATACTGGCTGCCCTGATGAAGGTGTGACCCAAATTGGGGTCAGACACCGAAACGCGCGTTGGCGCTGAATGGTCCTGTGCCCCATACCAACCTGTATCTAATCAATCTCCTGTAGGAGGCACTTGCGTGTATACCAATCATTTTTGTATATCTACATAGTAAATTATATTCTTTTGATGTGTGAATTGGTGTGATGACATATGTGTGGATTGACTGCATGGGTCTGTATGGTATTGTACGATGTGCGGTATGAATGAGTATATGAATGTGGGACTTGATGTATATATGTATTTGATATGTATTTAAATTATGTCTTGTTGTCTTATATTAGGATGAATCCCTTTTGATATAAACTTATCATTAAATGAATAAAAAAAGTATCAAAACATTTATTTGTTTTTTGTATGATTATTGTACAATTAATGCGAATGTGTGGGACACATAACTCTGCAAGGCCTACTGACATTATAGCGACTATTGAATAGCGCTGTTTATTATCAATGCGGACAGGTCTACTTTGTGTGGATTATAGTTGTATTATTTACCCCTTTTTGACCTGTCCTTAATCTGCTTTTAGGGGTCCCCCTCCTTCTCAGTGGTTAAATCCCCCAGGATGCCATCAGGCCCTGCAGTTTAGGACTGTGCTATTCGACCTAGGGAGGCCTCGATCTCGCCCAAAGTAAAGAATTCGTCATTCGAGGGCTGGCTGGGGAAGACAACATCCTCCATTAAAAACGTGTCCCCAGAATCTGAATAAAGCTTCCAAAAGTGGTCATACCACGCCTGGCCTGTAATGTAGTTGGGGGGTGATTGGGCCCCTGATTTGTTGCCCCAAGTGACTAAAGACCACGGTAATGTTAATATGTTAATATATTTTTTTAAAGTGCTCGATTACCCTGGGGTGTCTTGGTGCTGGCTTTGATACTGGAGAAGAGACACAGAAAAGGGGAGCGGGGAGCTAATAGGTACTAAAAAAAAGGTTTTCAAGAGCTTCCTGAAGGTCATAAGATTGGGTGCCCTCTTTATGTGTAGTGGGAGAGTATTCCAAGTTACTGTCATTCCTAGAAAGAAGCTCCTACCTCCACAGGTGGAGTATTTGAATTTGGGAACAATGATTTGTTTGGCAGTGGCCGAGTGTAAGGTTCTGCTTGGGGTATACCAGTTGAAACTTTGTTGGAGAAACCAAGGAGTGCCTTGTAGGCGATACAGAGTGCCTTAAATGTGATCCTCTGTCTGATAGGGAGCCAATGTAGGTTTTTGATAGCAGTGGCTACTGAATGATGTTTAGGAAGGGAAGTCTTGCTGCAGTATATTGCAGTATTTGCAGTTTGGTGAGAATGTACTGATGTGTGGTAACAAGTAAACCATTGCAGTAATCCAATTTGGTCATTAACAGAGATGCAATCAGAGTTTTCTGGAGATGTACAGGAATAAACGGGAGAATCTTTTTTAATATTTTCAAAGTAAAGAAAATGGAATTTCCCTTTTATAGGATTGATTCCCTCACCCACTGTAGGTGGCATGATTCATCACTGGGAAACTCCTTGTACCGTGATGCCTAGTCATGTTACGGGTTACAACCCTCTCACTGAGAGGGAGGAGCTCAGGGGTATTTTTGTACTAAAAGAGGTAGTATGAATACCCAATTGATGAGCTTGGGGTGGTGAGGGCAGCAGAGCAAGTGAAAGTGATGGTTAAAACTAACTACAGAGTTCTCAAATAACTTTATTGGGGTGACCCTGGGCTAGGATTAAAAAACAAAGTAGCACTGCGGCAGTGATTAGACCCACTCTAGTGTCACAAAAAGGCGACATGTTTCAGCATGTGACCCAGAAAGGAGTTCCACCTTTCTCCAGAACCTACAAATAAGTGCTGCTGCTCAAAAGTGCTCAAATCAGAAGACAGAAACTATATTTACGATATATACAAAACCATGCAGTGATCCCATGAGATGTCAGAAGGTGAAGGATTCACTGGCGGTAACCCACTGTAGTCGGGTATCACGCCTCAACCCACCTTGGCATGGGACTTAAAGGGGGTCCCTGTCCTTGTAACAGAGGTCCGGCACACCGCTCGCCACTTCCTTGGTGGAAGGTTTTGTATATATCGTGCAGTCTGCCAACCCAAGTGTCTTCAAAATAGTCCACTACTGGTCTTAATTTTTGTTTATTTTGTTTGTAAAATGGGCGTTCTATAAGCATTTTGTAGTGGTTAGCTACCTCTGTTGCAGGGACATATGCTAGTGCAATTAACTTCTTTATTTCAAAGGTAACTGACTGTTTATTGCATATTCTACACTTAGTGAACATTTTTTAATATGTCTCGAAATACTTTGGTTAAAATGCTAATACCAGCCTTGTATGGCTGTGTGTGAGTATAGCTTAAGTATTTTTTGTATCTTTGCCTGTTCAAAGTCTATTACAATTTTATGTAGTGAGTAGTTGTTTTTTTTAATGTGGTTTAGTACTTTGTAGTAAGTGATACTTTGGGCCTAATTACGATGCAGGTCTGACCGCAACCGACGACTCGTCGGTTGCAGTATGACCGGCATCTACTGCTTTGGTCCGACCGACACATTACGATGCATGCAGTCGGAGGCATCAGCAGTCGAAGGGACTGACCAATGCTTTACAATGGACTCATGCAGCCCATCGTTCATTCGGCAACTGACCATAATCCCTTAAGGACAGCCTTTCTGCCGTCTGGATTATGATGTCGGTTTCCGGCAGCCATTCCATGTCGGTCTTTCTGAAATGGAAAGGCTGTCGGAAAGTGACATAGGGGGCCCGTAGCAGAGCCCCCTTCCGTCTGCGGCCTCATGCGTTTGGGCCTGGGGGCACCTATGTTGCCCCCCTGAACATCCCTGCACTGTGTAGCAGGCACCGTTAGGGATGCAGGGATGTTCACAAACTTCCATTCCTCAATGGGAGCTTGTGAAGCGGGCGGTTTCCGCCCGCCGCACAAGCTCTCATTGAGAAATTTAAGTTTTCGATCGCACAATGTGCGGTCGCATTGTAATTTGGCGGTCGGAACCGCTGACCTATGGTTGGGCGATTCCCTCCCCGAAACGGTGACGGTCGGAGGCAACTTCAACCAACATTGTAATGAGGGCCTTTGGCTTTTAGCTAGCCATATATATATATATGAGTGGCATGTTAGTGTTTTGATTTTCGACATGTATGGTGAATATTTGTGCGACTGTCTGGGGCACATTTTGAATGAAATAGCACTAAATGCAACAGAACATGAATAGCGAGTGCAAGAAGCCTCTCAAGTTCTCTAAATGTGCTCTTAGAGTAGGATTTTTCCCCACCTTGCTACCCTGAATTTAGCACATTTTAGCGCAAAATGCACCCTTGCGTCCAAAATGGATGCGGGAATGCATTTTTGCACTAAGAAATAGCTCTAAATGCAGCAGGACATGAATAGCGAGCGGCCGCTCATCTCACTAAATGTGCTTCTGAGGTAGAATTTTTTCTCCCAAATTACACCAGCAGGAGTAATCACAGAAATGTCGGTAATTCTGCGCCAAATAGTATTCAGATTTACCGAAATTGCTCCTATTACTTTGGTCATGATTGAAATTCTGCCCAGGCCAATAACGACATAATTTTTCATAGTAGCTGTCCCATAAAAATCATTGGAGTAGTATTTTGTGCATTTTCAATTTACATACTCGGTGCTTGTGCTTTCCTGGCTGCAAGTGTATGCCACTTGTGAGAGCAATTTTTTGCCTTTTTGTGGTGTTATATAGCTTTCACTTTCTGCCTTTCTGTGTGAAAATAGTTTCATAATACAGTTAAACATTTTGTTGAATGTTATATCTTAATGTTTCTTACATTTTTCTTACATTTATTTTATTAAGTTTGTATTCATTTTAATTAGTATATTTATTGTAAGGTATTTTTTATATGTGTTCAATGTTATAATATTTCAATAATTTATTTGGATGCTACATTTCTTTATGTTAAGTTTACTTTTTTCTGTTCTACAATACAAATAAGATTTTCCTTATGTTCTAATATCTTGCCTTATGTTTTGCAATATTATTGTAGTCAATATTGTGTTTTTTGATATTTTGCTTATTTTATATAGTTATCTAAAGGCAACAATAGTTTTGTTTTGGATATTTGTGTTTTCAATATTGTTAAACATAGATACTCTGAGCTGCAATATTTTGGTCATCAATATTTGTGTTTTTGTTAATTAGATATGGGATAGTGATATTTTTGTACCTGATATCATTTTTGGTGCTATTTTTGTGAGTGAATATTGTTTTCAACGATATTATATCAGTGACCATCTTTAACGCCGTATATCTGTATACAATCTTATAAAACTTGCTAAAACAATGATATACCTCCAGAATATCTATAAGTCTGACCCTCTCTGTAAAAGTGGTGGCTCTCTCAGATACTTGGAATTGAAATGGAAATCATTTTTATATAATTGAATTCAATCAATCAAAAGGTTTATTTCGGGGTAACACTCCGAAATACATGCATAAAAACAGATTCAAAAAATACAGAAGACGAATTTAAAATGCCACCAAATACATAGAATACATAATAAAAATGCATATGCATAATAAGTAGAACACTTATTCAATATAAAAACAGTAATTTATTACACTTGAATCTAAAAATCAAGTCCCAAGCGCTTCTTGGTAGATCAGAAGCAATACAAAAATTTGATTGTACAAAAACTATGCAAGGACTGTGTCTGATTTCAGCACTCTCAGTGCAAGTTGGTACCTCTGGAATCCTAAGCTGAGACACAATGAACAAATCCACTTACTTCTCGCTAATTGATATGCTTGACAGAAAAATAGCATCTGCTCTACATTCTTAACGGCATGATTATTACATTAAAAACATAGGCTACTATCTGCTGTACATGCTTTCCACTTCAAAGTAAAGCTGTTACTTTGCAAAATGCCATAACAAAATTTCAAGAACAATATTTTTGATTGGTGAGCTGTATTTTATCCATAAACAACCTTAATGAAGAGGAAGGTTTATATTATATTTATTTCACTGCTAAACTCTAATGATTAACACTCTGACATGACCGGCTAACTACAAGGTTCCAAAATGGATGTTTTATGAGGCTTTGGAAACTGGAGAGATAGAGGCCGGATCTGACCATGATCTTCCAAAGCCTAGGGCACTTAATCACAACCTAGCATGTCGGAACCAGGTAAGAGAAACCGATGTATCAAGACCCATTATTTTGATTAGGCTGTCCTTATAAGGGGCTAGTTCAACACAAAACCATAGATTAACTCAAAACAATGATCGTCTTAAGTCAGCTAAATGTTCGATTTTCTTTAGCGCAATATTAAAGTATAGAGGTATGAGTGGGGTACTTTGTGGTAACCTAAGGAGAGTTCTAATAACATTGTTCTCACTTACAGATAATACTTCGGTATTTTCAAAGACCCAAATTTCTGCTGCATTCAGAGCAGCAATCTGCCTCTTGGCTTTACCTCTAGAGCTGGTGTAACTGATTAAGAAATGTTTGCATGCTGTCTTTTTAGCACTACTGCAGCCCTGTAGAGCCCTAACTTTTTAATAAGTGGAATCCAAGATAATTCGCAGTCTATTTTGATTCCCAGATAGTCAAATCTTTCCAACCCTTTCTAGACGGGAGGTACCTAGTCTAACTTTCCCTCTGAAGAACCTCTGTTGTCTAATGGCCATGTACTCAGGGGCCAATTTTGATGTCAGGCAGAATTGCTTCCACCCGACACCAACTTGTAAACGGGACCGACCGACACCCGGTCAGCAGTCCTGCATGCCTCATTAGGATGCGACCGAACACTGTTCGGTCCCATTCCAACATTTTCCTATGGGAGCATGCAATATGGCTGGAAATCGGCCATAATACATGCTCCCATAGGGAAATGGGAGGTGTGGCTCATCCCTGCACCCCGTGGTAGGCACCTCAAAGTGCCTGCCACATTGTGGAGGGATCAACAAGGGGGCACCATAGGTGCCCCTTCGACCTCCAAACAGAGGGCGCACACACAAGGAGGCCCTGCTGGGGGCCCCCAAACACGCTTTCCGACATGGTTTCCATGTTGTACAGGCCAGCATGGAAACCATGCCGGAAACCGTGTAACGGAATCCCAAGGGCAACAAGGCCCACCGATTGGGATTACGACCCGGTTCCGACTTCCCGTCGGAAGCCAGCCGGAATGACTGGCCAGTTTCAATTCCGACTGGCTGCATCATTATCAGCCGGTCGGAATTGAAACCGACGATGGAGGCTTTCTGACCGCCATCGTAATAGGCCCCTTAGTGTTTTGCAAATTAATTTCAAGGCCCTTACAATTGCAAAATACTTTAAACATGGCCAACAGGTTCTGCAGGCCCCTGAGAGTTCTTGATAATAGCAAAGTATAGTCTGCGAATAACAGGGCAGGTACAGATGAGCCATTTATTTTGGGGGAATCATGTGTACAATCCAACAGAGTTTCAACAGCATTGTTAAAATACAAATAAAAAAGGGTTGGGAGAGAACACACCCTTGATGCACTCCTCTGCAGGTGGAGATACCTTCTGTTAGCTCCCTTTGCCTGTGCCAGCACACCTGTGCATAATTGTTTCATGAAGTTTGATTACCCTAGTCAATAGGGTCTCTAGGAACCCTATTGACCGGAGGAATTTCCACAGCAGATGTCTGAGAACTAGGTCAAATACTGATCTCAAATCCATGAATGCTACATATAAATGATTTTTCTTTTTTATGTTAGTGTATTTCCAAAAGATTAGAGAGTGCATAAAACCTTTATTAACAGTCCTAGTATTAGTCCAATAGCCAGTCTCGAAAGAGGAAATACTCCTGACTTGCCAGTCCATTGTTCAACTTTTTTGAGAATCTTCCTTCTAAAAACCTTTTGCAGATTGTCCAATAAACCTATAGGCCTGTAATTGGTAGGGATACCCCATCCGCCTTTTTTTGCAAACTGGAATAACTTCAGCAACACTCCATATTCCTGGAATAGCTGCCCCAGTAGCAATTGTGCTTGATAGTATGTTGATGTAAGGGACCCGTATTTTAATGTCGAAGCGGAAGAGGCCCCCCTCAATTTTATCAGGACCTGGAGCATTGTTCATTTTTAATGATCATATGGCAACCTATGTGCCTGAGATAGAAGAAGACTATTGATGAAAGGTGGTGAAAGATTATTGACGTTCGCTGATGTAAAAAAGTCATCATATTGGCTGGGCTCAATCGGAGTGTTGTTTGAATATAATTCTGCAAAATGATTGACCCAAGTAGAAGGGGAAATAAATTGATCACTGAAGGTGTTTCCTTCTTTGCTGCCATGGGCTATTAAATGCCAAAAACTAGATTAATCCCTGTTCTTAGTTGCCTTGATAAGGTATGTCGAAATTCACCTCCTCCTAGTTCAACTTGTTTAAAATACACTTGTAATTTGACCTAGCTGTTTGTATTACAGAGGTAATGAAAGATTTTATTGCTGTAATAAGTTTGAATTTTGCTTTAGGACTATCTTTAGAATACCAGCCGATATTCTTTAGTTTTTATTGACTTAACCACTGGGTGCATACAAAAAGAATTTCTTTAATTTGGTTAAAAAAAAAGGCAATGAATCTCAGCAATAGGGATTTCAGTTTGTGGTAGATCTGCATATGGCGCAATAACTGATTAAAAGGTATCATAAATATTCATTGTTGGCTGCGATTCTAAGCCATTTATTATATTTACGATTATTCATTAATCCCAATTTGTGGTTGCACCAGAGCTGGTCCACTATATTCGGGTAAAACCGAAAGTACAGCAGAGCTCATAGTGAGATGCAACGCATTACGATCGCTATATGTTCTGAGTTCCACTTCAAAATCGATCATGTTATCCCAGATCGCAAGATCCAATAGGAAATAATCAATCCCGCTATTATACTTCCCCCTGGCCAAGGTGCACTGTCTAGCTTTATGTAATTGAGATTGCCCATTACATCCAATGCAAGTTTGTAGCTCCCACCATACTTATGTTTGGGGGAGGAGAGGGGGCGAATCAAGTGATGGAATGCCTCTCACTTCATATTCCTCCCTGTGCAAGTGCAAGCATCCCAGTGGCTCAAATCTAACATTGAAGTACCCTCCAGTCTTTAGCAAGGGCTTCACGTTTAGACTGGACTGATCGTGATCCAAGGTGGCAATGGTCAGTGACTCTTTGCTAGGTGGTATGGGACGATTATAGATATTGTATACATTTAACAATAACCTGTTTGTTCCAATTAAATTCAAAATGCATAACAAAATTTCAACAACAATATTTTTGATTGGTGAGGTTGTATTTCATCAATAAACAGCTCTAATGATGGTGATGGTTTATATTCTAAATATTTCACTGCTAAACTCTTAGGATTAGCACTCTGGTGTGACCGACTAACTACAAGGTTCCAAAATGAATGTTTTATGAGGCTTTGGAAACTGGAGAGATAGAGGCCTAGAATAGAAATCCTAAAATATCCTAGAATGTCAAGTGCAAAATTTTGATCCTACAATTCAAAGTAATCTTCTCCCGAAAGATGAACCCACCAGAAGCCCTTCCATCAGTCGATAGTAGAGAGTTATTATGATATGTTGTGAAGCCAACCCCATATTCAGGTTCAGTTAGCCAAATTTCCTAGAGCACAATGACAAGATATTGACCAATGTACTCAAGCACCTCTGAATCAAATAACTTTTGCCTTAATTTTTTTTTCTTTCTTCAGTCTAAGCCATGTCCTGGCCTTGAGCCGTATTGGGATCTTATCGAGAAGCCTCTGGATCGCAAACTTTATTTCCAGTTTAGATCTGGATCTCTCCCATTGAATTGTTTTACATCTAAATGGTCCGTTATTAGGGATAACAGATGTCACTTATGCACTACACAGGTAGAATCATTTGCACATGTGTTTTTTGTTTGCCCTGCGTACGTTAGGCCACGGAAGGTTTGGTTGGTTCAGCTATGTAAGAACCTGGGCACAAGATCACATGTTGTAGCCCTGCTTATCCTTTGCACAGATCCATCTCCCAGGTATGCAATTCCGGTGGCAAGATTTTTGAGGTGGATGTGGATTATACTTTCTAAACAAATCAACGAAGGACGACATGTCCCATTAGTGTGTAGGATTGAGCTCACGTGGCCCTGCGGGCTCTTCTACCCCTGCTGATGGGCTAATGATTGTTTTATGTGCCTGATTTTAACAATGTATTTTTTTAATCTTGTTTTTATTATCTTATGTGTAATATAATGACAGTCCTGATTGCTTATTTGCACAATTGTTTAATTCAGATCTTACATTTTTGTAATCATTGTTCTATTTTTATTAATTGCAATGCTTTTATGACTTGCATAGTCGAATAAAGCTTTCTTGACTTGCAAAATAACTTTTGCCTTAATTTTGCTGCATTCCATGAGAAGACATGTAAAAAATGGATACCACAAATGTCCCTAGTTCGACACTCTCATCCACAGGATTTCCCAAAGAACCTGAGTCGGGCGCATTGTGCATAGTCGCCTTTGTGGCTGGTACTGCGCCTTACAGATGATTGTGAAGTGTTGTGATCACGAGTGTTGAAAGTCAGTCAGTCAATATTACTTACGGATGGAGCTATTTGACTTAGCCTCTGGGAGGAACCGTAGTGTTCTGCAGTAGCAGAATCAAGTAAATCCATCTGTAGCAGAGGCAGAGAGATAATAAAAGGGTTCCGCTTAAATTGAATCGCTAAAGATTAGGCAGACATGGTACGTGCTTCCAGAAACATTAGCCTGCATATAATTTTTTGATCTTTAAAAGTAAGTTTGATAATATCCTTTTGTTCCCAGCTTCTTGATATGTTTCGAGCTCCCATAATATCAGAGCGAACAAGAGAAAAGTAGTAATATTGGTGCCTAATCCAATAGACCACCTTATTTTTTAGCGAATCTCTGTCTTCCCTCGTATGCTTTCAGCCTAGGAACATTAACCATGGTCTCCCCTCGTTTTATGTCTTCCCTCCAAACTGATCTTTTGTAAGTATTATGACTGGGGCAAGCATGATTCTGAGGGGCATATTTACAAGCCCCTTGCGCCACTTTTGCGCCGCCGTTGCGTCACGCATGTGACGCAGCGGCGACGCTAAACCATGCGCCGCGTTGCGCTATATTTACAACGTGACGCATCTAGGGAGATGCGTCACGTAGTAAACCCCTGCGCCACATGAAACCTGCGTCAGGTTTCATGTGGGCGTTCAGCGCAGGTACGCCTCGGAAAAGTGACGTAGTGAAATCTACAAGATTTCACGCAGTCACTTTTCCGACGCTGGTGCGTCGAATCCTTACGCCTGCTTCAAGCAGGCGTAAGGATTGACGCACCATGTTAGGGATAGGGAAGGTTGGAACAGTGCTGGAGTTGCGTCGAACTTGCGACACCACTTCAGCACTGCGTCAACCTTCCGCCGGCAGATGCATCACGCATCTGCTTATCCTTGCGCCACGATGCGCCGCATTGTAAATGCGGCGCATCGGACGTAGCGCAAGGGTAAACTTGCGTGACGCATTTTCCCTGGCGCATCCCTGCTGATATGCAGGGATGCGCCAGGGAACGTAAATATGCCCCTTAGTATTTACTTGCATACTTCTGAACCTGGCTGCCACTTTTTTCTCGCAGGGTTCACCTAGTGTTACATAATGATATGGCGGTAGCGGGGCACCAAAATTACTGCTCGAAGAGCGTTCAGTATTATGATGGATCACATTACAAGATGTCATGATGATGTTCCTGAAAGACCTATTGACATCTTCAGCTAAGTGGCCAAAATGAGTGTTAGTCAGGCGTGGCTTTGGCTCTGATATACTAGATGACACAGAAATACCATTCTTCGAGCTTTTGTTGGGCTTGCCAGTTCGGGGCAAGGACTGTTGAAATTTACACTTACCAGTACAGCCTGGTGACTAAATTCTGGACCAGACACTTCAACTCTCCTAACTCGTAAGCCAGGGCATAGATTCTCGTCATCACGGAAGTAAGTGGAACCTCTCTGTTTTCGACAGTGTCATGTTCAAGACATGTTGGATTAGAATCACTTGAGTCTAGAGTCAGAAGTGAAATCCTGTTTGAACATTCACTAGTGGCTCTGTCAGGTCGCTGGAAATATGAGATGGCAAACTATTTGCCTGTGAATTATCTAAACATCTACATGATCCAAAAAACCAACAGCCACCGATTTAGGTAATGGCGACGGGTGTTGAATCGTCCCGGCGTAGGTAGAAGGTTTATACTATTATTTGGAAGGCTCAGATGCTCTTTCCCTTGTTGTTTTTTTTTTTAATAGAAACAGGTTATTTTAGTTGGAGACTAAGGGGCAGATTTACAACTTCTGGCGCATCCCTGCAAATCAGCAGGGATGCGCCAGAATAGTTGCGACACGCAATTCTCTCCTTGCGCCACCACGGAAGCGCCGCATTTACAATGCGGCGCACCGTGGCGCAAGGAAAGGCCGATGCGTGTCGCATCCTGTGGCGCAAGGGCGGCGCATTGCTGGAGTCGTGTCGCAAGCGCGACGCAACTCCAGCAATGCTCGTGGGCCGCCCATACCTAACGTGGTGCGCCACTCCTTACGCCTGCTTGAAGCAGGCGTAAGGATTCGTCGCAGCGGCGTCGGAAAAGTGACTCAGTGAAATCTTGTAGATTTCACTGCGTCACTTTACGAGGCATTCCTTCGACGGAACGCCCACCCTGCGGAGGAACGCCCACATGAAACCTGACGCAGGTTTCATGTGGCGCAGGCTCTACAACGTGACGCATCTCCCTAGATGCGTCACGTTGTAAATAATGCGCAACGTGGCGCATGGTTTACGTCGCCGCTGCGTCACAAAAGTGACGCAACGGCGGCGCAAAAGTGGCGCAAGGGGCTTGTAAATCTGCCCCTAAGGGCCTAATTATGGACCTGGCGGTCAGACTGCCAGGCCGTAGTGTCGGCGGTCGGGAGACTACCGTCAATCCGGCGGCATCCCTATTTTGACGTGACTGCCTTGGTGGCAGTCTTGCAGCGGCGGTGCCAAAGCAGGAGAATGCTAGGCCTGCAGCCTTGGCAGCGCCTCCAGCACGTCGGTGCACTGTGTGCCATGCACCATGTCGTGCATGGCACACAGTGCACGCAAGGCCGTGCAACGGAAGAGGGGCACTACATGTGCCCCCCAGGCACATTTGTTTCTGTGCTCCGATGCCCGGGGGCCCTGTTTGCGACCCCTTCCTAACCTTTCCGGCAACCTTTTCATAGTGGGGTCCCCACGATGAAAAGGTTGTCAGAAAGGGAAATCGTAATCACGATGGCAGTGCCTGCCTCAGCACCGCCGCCATTCCCTATCACCATCCTGACCGCTGCACAGTCGTGATCCAAGATCCTGGCGGTGGTGGCAGTATTGTGTCAGGATGGTGTTAGTCTGACCACCTGAATCTAATCTAAATACAGTTGTCGGACCGAAGGCCTGTCAGTGGTTGGACTGCCACTGACAGGCTGGGGGCAGTCCAACTGCAGTTATCAGGCCCTTAGAGTTACTTTTGGGTTTGTTGTCATGACTAGTAAGTGATTTGACCTCTTCTATCAGTCACTCGATTTAATTGAGAGTACATTTCCCTGCTCTATATCTCGGGCCTTGGACGTTCTACTCATTTCCATAAGTGGCTCAGACGTTTTCCGCTTACCAATGGCATGTAGTTGGGATTTTCTCTATAACGATTTGTAATACTAAAATGTATCCAATGTATTTGGACAGTATACAGACTACAACCCAACAATCCACATACAAAAATAAACAAACTCCAAAGTATCAATACATTTAATTGCCAATTATGCTCACAGATTAAACTTAATATTCGCTGGGTTAAAAGGAATAAAGAAAGAAAGAATGAGAAAAATCTTTGAGCACATGCAATCACATATCAACATGAATAAAAGTCATCCAGTTGTCCTTATGTTCCCCAGGTAGTTGCTTTATTTAGATATTGGTTCTTCCGCCAGCACCACGTGTTTCGTCTGTGGGTGAGTCACCCTACGACTTCCTCAGGGCTGTTTTAGGCAGTTTCTTCTCTTCATGGTAGATAAAATCCCACCTACTGGGCGTATACTAAGTTCCAGTACAAAATAGTGTGCATCAGATTAATTCCTGACGGGTGCGGACGCACCGGTCAGGAAGCGTGAGACAATAATGCCGGCCCGTACACTGGTGGCAAGATTTCATCTTTACTGGATGACTTTTATTCATGTTGATATGTGATTGCATGTGCTCAGAGATTTGTTTAATTGTTTCACATTTATAATTAGGGATGCAGGGTTGACATCCCTTCTCTGTAGAGCACCGCACTGATAATACAAAACCTTGGGGTATATTCACAAGAACGTGTGATAACTACCGCAAGAGTAGCGTAACGCAACTTTCAATAACGCAGCCTATCATGGGAAAATAATCCTGTGTCAACGTGGAATTCACAACAAGGAGGTACCAAGCGGTAGTCACCAGATAACGCGTCAAATGTCAGAGTGAAAATCAACGCCACGCCGAAAAAATGCGAAATGCGAACGCGAGAAATCGTGAGATGAGGCCAATCGCGGTACAAAAAGTAGCGAAAAGCAGCCTCAGGCCTGCAAATCCCACGCACCTGGTGGGAAATTGCACTATAAAAATCACAGACACAACACACCAGAAACAAGCCAAAGCACGTAGCAACATGGATGCACCCTGACCCAGCGCAGAGGGCAACGCGAACCACACAACCCCCACAGACCACCAGCAAGGAACAACGGGGTCGGGAAGGCCAAGGAGAAAGGGAGAGGAAGACGGGGTGCAGACCGCAGGAAAACAAGACCAAGGCCACGGAGGCGACAAAACACTACCAGCAACTGACCCACAAGCAGACCACCTGGAATGCAGTCGAAGTGCCCAGGAGGCCAATTCAGGAGGCCAAGAGGCGCCGGCAGGACGTGACAACCTAAACCAGGTACAAACCCGCTGCCAACAGGAAGGCAGCAACGGCGACAGGAGGTGGCAGTCCAGCGCCACAGGAGGAGCAGGAGGAAACCCAGGCCACAGTCATCAGTTTGGAGAGGGTGCAAGGAGTAGGGAGTACGGACACAGCTCGACAGGACCTGACACAACAACAACAGGGTGAGGATCCAACTGGGACTGGGGGGACGGGGGTGATGGGCACAATGCCACACATGCACAATGAGGTGTAACACACTGCACACCCACAATTACCCAGGGACATGTCCCCCATCCCCGTGGCACACAGCAGCACACACACATAGCAATCACAGCACATACCATGACAATGTGGCACAAAGTGCAACACCCACACTGCAGAACAGGGGACACAACTGGGTCCACCCAGGCGCAGAAACAGAACAATCACATTGGACAGAGCAGGGAACTGTGAGATGCACATCTACCCCTACAACCCCACATCAGCCATGCAGGCCAAATGTACACTGTCCCAACTCAAATAGCCACCACCGCCCAAACAGTCACAATGTACATTGTCACACAGTCTGCATGTCGACAAGAACAAGGCGCCAGCACAATGCCAACATGCACCTCCCCTTCACAATGCAGAGGGACAAACAACACCTCCAGCAGGTCAGAACAGACAACCCATCAGTGATGCCCGAGACGAACACCACAGCCTAGACACCGACGCCCTACAACAGCCCATGGACATCCCACACAACCCACCACCAGGGCCAGGGCAGACAAGCTACTCAGAGGAGAACCCAGACCCTGCAACAGACCACACAGCATGAAGCACCCGCAATCACGGCTGGCTCACAACACTTCACCCACCCACACATGGCACCCCAATGCTAGGTGTCAGAACGCCAAAAGGAGGTGGCCCAACAGGTGAGGGTGTTGCCCAACCCATGGAATGCGAACTAGAACACATACGTGGGTGTCCAATACCCTTCAGGGACCACCTACACCCCACAAAGGAGACCCACACTGCCATAGAGACACATGCAGATGCACATACCCAGTACAGAACCACGCCCAGGGGCACGCACATATCAGTCACACACCCACGTTGGCTCTGCGTACGACGGCACAGTCCACTCCCCTTATGAATTGAGTGGATGACCACAAAGCTACATGTCCAGGTTCTAGCCCGCTGCCTGCGGTGACATGTCTGCGTCCGCTGTACAAAGCACAATGTAATGTCGTAGGGCCCAGGGCCCCCATGCATACAACAAGACCACAGGGACACATGCACATATCATGTTGAACTGGCTACGGGCACGTGCGCCCGGCCCCTTTATTGGCAGGGCCACATGTACAGTGACGCCTGTGCTGGATGTGTGTGGGGTGAGTATAAGCCAGCACGCCCGGAGTGCTTGGTGCTGCCAACAACCTGAAAAGTGGACACCAGTGTCATGGAAACAGAAAACACCAGCATAACAGAGTCAAATGCAGAGCAACATGGGGGGATCCGGAGTAAGGCCAGAGGTCACCCAATATTCAGTCTGGACGTTCTGTGAGTTGCAGTGCACTGAGGTAGGGGCACTAGAGAAGAGCGCACTCATGTGAAGAAATTGCTAGGATTATGTCCCTTCGGGTTAGTCCTGATGCAGATGCAGTGGGGTGTGTTACACCAGCATCAACTTCCTCATCAACGTCCCAGGTCTCCCACACTGCCTGAGGTGACAGTTGCATCTGCAGTCCACAGCGCAATACTCAGTATTAGATCCGGATGTGTAGCTTGACTACCGCCACCAGTCTGCATTCCTGCCTTGGGGCTGTTGCCACCTGCCCTCCCATTGTCTGTGCCTTCTCCCGTCCGCACACCTGACACATCCTCCTCCTCATGGTCCCAGGTCTTCCCCACTGCATGAGGTGACATTGCTGGGCAACCTCACAACAGCACAACACTCAATCAGTAACGGACAATGGCTTGCGGTGCACTGAGTCACTGGCACCTGGATTGCTGAGCAGGGTATCAACCCGATTATGGCATCCACGACAGGTCTGAGCAACTCCGTAGGTCTGTCAGGACCACCCTTTTGACTCTGGCAGATGGCGGTTGAAGGTGGTACTTGCGGTGGTGGCGTGTGCCTCCTGCGGTGATGCGACGTCCGGGCCGGTCATGACTCGATGCCATGTGTGGGCCCTGGTGGCCCGCAGTTGGGGCCGGAGGTGGCGGACAGCACAGGGCCACAGACACATGGCGTTGATGACCCCAAGACCATCGCTACAGAGGCCATTCAATATCTCAGAAGAAGGGGTCCCAGGCCTGAGCAGCACAGAGTTAGTGGCGCCGGATGCACTGCAGCCGGCACAGGCACCCAGCCACGGGACGGTGACTTGCGGTGCAGTCAGATGGGCCATGCGACCTGAGCGGGTCCCCATCAATGTCCGAGGTGTATGTTGCGGAGGGTTTCGGGGGACAGTGGAAGGTGTCCTCCAGGGCATGATGCGGAAGGTCTGATGTTATCTGGAAGCAGCAAATGGAGGAGTGGAAAGCGCAACACTCGTTTGCACCAACAATTCAGGATCAGCTACAGGAGGATGAAAACTAGCCCCTAGTCCATAGACTCAAACGCCACCAATGTACGACCATTGAGTGTCCATGAATGTCGGGGAACAAACGTAGTGGCACAGGTGCTGTGAGGGGATGCAGTCTGCGATGATGCCGGTACACAGATGTGAACTCCAAGAATGCCAAATCAAGGCTCTGTGACCTACTGGACCGCAGTGTAGGCCGGAGGCAGCGGTCAGCAGTGGCCCACAGCCACGGGTCCTTGGCTCGCGAGGCACAGAGTTAGTGACACAGTGGCAGTTGTCGGTAGTGTTCAATCACCTCCGTGACGCTGATCCTGTTCCCTCCGGACTGCAACGTGTCATCCTCTTACGCCCCTCCGTGCGTGCGAAGAAATGTATTCTGCCTTTTGAATTACCGATGTTCAGTTCCAAATCTGTGATCCCACTCGTGCGCAGCGTAGGCCGAGGGCAGTGGTCTGCGTAGGCCCACAGACAGGTGTGGTTGTGATGCCATGCACAGACTTGTTGCCACCACATCGGAGGGTGTATTGTGAATTGTTCTCTGCCATAAATAATGTTCACTGCCATGGTGTAATCTAGACTCAGTTACAAATGTGTGACCTACCTGACCATGGTGTAGGCCTGAGGCAGCGGTCAGCACGGCCCATTCACCGAGTGTCTCTGGCATAGGTTGGATGGCCCCACCGGCCTGCGTTGTTCAGGTTCAGTGGCACCACGTGTAGCCGGCTGGCATTGAACAGGGTTAGTGGCACCACGTGTAGCAGGCTGGCGTTGAACAGGGTTAGTGGCACCACGTGTAGCAGGCTGGCGTTGAACAGGGTTAGTGGAACCACGTGTAGCAGGCTGGCGTTGAACAGGGTTAGTGGCACTACGTGTCGCAAGATGCCCATATGGAACTATGCCTCACTGATGGGGGGGGGTCTGGTGCTGTGGCCACTGGCCCGGATTTGGGGTCACTGCCATTCATGGCTCAGGACACAGTTTCACATTTGGGACCTACTGGTCCGAAGAGTAGGCCGGGGGCGTCAGTGGAGTACGTCAATGAAAAAGGACTAAAGCGGGCCGGTGTCGTGGAGGCTGTGATGGTCTGAGGTGGCTGCCAAGGTCTCGGGCCTCGGGCTTGGGGCTTGCGCCGGCACGTGGTGGGCCCTCCTTGACACACGCCGGTGTCGGAAGGTTATCAGTGTGGCCTGGCTGAGCAGGGGCTGGCCTGACGGGTTCGTGGTCCAGCGTGCTGGGGTCCGGCAGGCGCACGGCCTCACAGGCAACTCCACTCACCAGGATGGCGTCGGCCTCGTGGCGAGGTGGGAGGCGCCGCCCTGGCAGAGATGTGGGTCTTTCCGAAAGAGGACCACGCCCAGGCCTACGTGCTTTTTATTCACACCCCTATGCTGGCGTGGCGTACGCTGGGCCATCCCACTCCGCTGACGCTTAGGGGGGGCATAACAGGCAACATTTCCACGAGGTCCCCCACTGGCTGGGGTGACATTGTGGTGTCCACTGTCCACTACACTCCATACGCAAGCGGTGTATGTCGCCATGGATATGGGTGTGTTCTGCATACTGCGAGGTGTCCAGCACATCTCCGGCACTCTTGGCATTGTGTACTTTCCCAATCATGGTTCTACTGCATCCTTCACACATGCCTGGTTGCCACCTCTCCCCACATTTGGCTATTATGTGGCTGAGGTGCCATGCCATTGCTGGCTCATGTTCAGGGCTTGCCCATGTGGACATTGTAAGTTGTTCTGTCGTTTCTGGTGGGTGGGCATATTGTTGTGCCTGTTGTATGTGATTTTGTGACGTGTGCATTGCCAGCGTTGTGAGTTGCATGGTTGTGGAGTTGAGGTGTGTGGGGTGTTCATTTGTATATTGCCAAGGGGCTGTGCATTTCCATTGTTGCCATCCTGGGAACGCTGGTTGATGATGGGCTGTCGGAGGATGAAGGTATCATGCACACTGGCTGTGTATTTGAAGGCGACATTGTTGGGTGTTCCACGGTGTGCTGTTGTTGCCTGCACATTGGTGTGAGACGTGTGGTTCCTGTTGCGGTGATTGTGTGCTGTGTCACCAGGGGGCACAGGTAGTACATGTGTGCTGTGTATTGCCCCCGACACGTGCGTGCATCCTGCTATGGCGTATGGTCCTTGCTTGGTCTCCAGCGGATCCTGCGCATTGTGTTGTACGTATGGGGACTGGGGTACCAGGGTGATGGTGATGTCCAGGACAGGTGTGGGAGACTTGGATTTGGCTGGCTGTGAGACTCCTCCGACTCTGGCGGGTGTTGGATGGGGGGTCCCAGGGGCCAACAGGTGCAGCCACGCCATCAGCTTTGTGTGGGGTAGGATGTTGGTTGTCCGCTGTGTTGTTGCCGTAGGCCTGTTAGGCGATGATGGTCAGGATGCGTAGGTTGGTTGTCCCTTTCAGCCTGTAGTGAACGGTGACATTGTCAGATGTTGGGTCTGTGCGGCTGGTACGTTTCCTGGGGTTCCGCTGTCTTTGTCGGTGCTGCGTCTTTGGTGGTCCGGGGGGGTGTTCCGGGTGTGGGTTGGGGTCCTGGGGTGGTGGAGGTGGGTGTTGTGGCCCTCTTGGGTGTCCGGGCGGCATGATGGGTGGCTCCCTGGCATCTGTTGCCCTTCGGATGTGGCCCTGCGCTGTGCTCCCTTTTGTAGTGCTGGCTGCCGTCCGACTTTACACCAGGTCAGAGCAGGTGTAGATTTCCTGGTGCTAACGCGCCTTATCGCCTGTTTTGTGTTTTTATTGTGGATGTGGCTGGTCGTTGTGAATGTTGAGGTGTGCTGTTGTCTCGGCTTTTGTCACGGGAACGCCTACTCTGCATCTCATTAGCGATATTTGCGGGGGTCCTCTGTGGCGATGTATCTTTTGCGGCTGCTATCGCGGGTAAACTGGTGCTGTGGGCTGTTAACACCGGCTTGTGAATGGGGGGGTAAATTTATCACGACTTTGGCTGCGATAAAGTGCCGTTAATTCGGCGATAGCTCCTTGTGAATATGCCCCCCTGTTTGTTGTATACTGTGGACTGTGTGCCTAAAAACCCTAATTCTCTCACTAAAGTGCAATTAAAAGGAATAAATGTCACCTTTTCAATCATGATTTGTGGGGTGGCCCAGCTAAACCTCTTCCCAGCGATTATGGTTGAAGACGGGCACACCCTCGTCCCGGGTTTTGCCATAGCACGTCCACGCATGATCCACGCTTGCGGAAGTCCAGCGGTGGTTTTAAAGTAAGAGTCCAAGGGCTCCTCCGCCCACAGGCAGCTGACTCCAAGTGTGCCCTGGGTCTTGGAATCACCTATTAATGGAAGTGCATCCTGCACTGTGGGAGTCTAGCGGCGCTTTTAAAGTGCGAGTTCAAGGTTCCTCCCCCTCAAGCAGTTGACTCCAAGTGTGTCTTAGGGCTTGGTGTCCCCTAGTAATGGCAGTGAGTCTCACACTGAGTGAGTCCAGCAACGCTTTTAAAGTGCAAATCGAAGGGATCCTCCTCACTCAGGTGCCCCTGACTCCATTGTGTCCTGGGGCTTAGAGTGATAGCAGTGCTGTCCCATGCTGTGGTAGTCCAGTGGCACATTTAAACCGTAAGTCCAAGGGCTCCTCCCCCTCAGACATCTGACTCCAAGTGTGTCTTGGGGTTTGAAGACCCCTAAACGGCAGTGCCTCCAGTGCTGTGGGAGTCCAGCTGCACTTTTAAATGTGAGTCCACGGGCTCCTCCTTCCTCAGGCAGCTGACTACAAGTGTGTCTTGGGCTTGCAGTCCCCTAGTGATTACAGTTGGTCCTGTGCTGCGGGAGTCCAGCAGCACTTTTAAAGCACAAGTCCAAGGGCTTCTCCCTCCTCAGACAGCTTGCTCCAAGTACGTCCTGGGGCTTGGAGTTCCCTAGTGATGGCAGCATGTAATTGAGTTACTTGAGTTTTGACATAATCTCACTCTATCTCTGAAAAAACATCCAACTTCTATTTTTGTGAGCACACGCTCTCTTATTCTGATGTAATTCAATGTTCTTCCTTAAGTGTAATATCAACAAAAGTTCAGCTGAATTATATACTTCAAAATGGTACCACTGAATCACTTTCCTAAGCATGTTTCACTACCTTCAATACTATATATGTGATTTTAGAACATCAACAGTCTTTAAAGATAATTATGATACTTCCTATTCCTCACATATTTTAGTATCCAAATATGTAACAAAAAACATAGCTATAATCCTCCAGGTTTATCTCTAAAATAGTACTTTAAACAATTCCATTTAATAGCCAAGATAAGAGGGGGCGAAGCTTGCCTGGCCCTAAGATGGCTGCGCCTAAAGTGAGCTCGCGGTGCCGTCGCAACAAAATACAGCAAATATCCTGTTATCGCTGCTGGCTAATACCAAATAAGTCAGACGGAGGGCACTAAAGACTTGGAGCCCCGGAAAATGCCGACTCTGATCCTTGGAGGCTGCTCCTAGATCCCGCGGTGCCCGAGTTGTGAAGACCGGCAGGCGCTGCCTAGTCGGGCCGCGGATTCGGCGTGGTGGGCTGCGCGACTGCTGTCTCCTGCCTGCTGGTGCACGGCCCTCCCTGCTGGGGCATGTGCAGACTGCCGATGCGGGCAGGCGGCACGGCCGCGATGGGCTGGCTGGAGCAGCAGAGGTGAGGGCTGCGTGAGGCCCTGACACTCCGACCCACGGGTCTGGTGGGCAAGCGCTCTCGACGGAGCGCGAGCACTGTGGAAAAGTGAGCGCCAGAGGGATATCGCCTGAAGGAGCGGGGTGCTTCTTGGACAGAGGATCTGCGCCAATGATACCGGCACAGGCCTGGATACACCACAGCCCGAGACGCTGCTGCCCCATGAACAACTAAATACAGGTGAAGCTTGAGGGTTTGTGGGGTGCCTTGAAATGCGATACTGGTGACTGGGGCCTTACCTTGGGGGCCAGTGTGAGGTGCAGCATCCAGCATACATCCACGCTGTGTGCGGCAACCACTGCGGACAGCCTGAACTACCTAGAAATAAATACGCTTTGCAATCTGAGCGCAGACACGCGACTGCAGCACAGCCTTGGTTGAGTTTTGGGGCCGGGGTCTGTGCTGAGATAGGATCACAGACTTTGTAAGGAAGTGAAACTGAGTACACTGGTTGCTATTGTGTGGGGCTGTTGATACACACATAAACCTTGTCATGATGAGGAAACCCAACAAGACTCAACTCAAGCTAACTTTTAATCAACATAAGTCCGCGAGAGCTCGTGAGGAGGGTGCTACATCACAGGAGCAGGATGATGCAACACCAGAGGTGGAGCTCGGAGATGGCATAAAACAAATGCTGGTAACCATGCAACAAAGTCTGTCTACTATAGACGGTAAGATTGATTCCCTCTCCTACCGCATGGACAGTATGTCAGAAAGAATGGACAAGCACTCCGAATGACTAGACACGGTCAAAAGGCCCATCTCGAATGCAGATGATTTACAAACTCAAACTTTGGAGGTGCATAAGAAAGTGGAAAAACTAATAACCTCATTGCAAAGCAAGGCCGAAGATTTCGAAGCGCGCTCACGAAGGAACAATCTGCGCATAGTGGGGCTGGCGGAATCAACGCCCACTTGAAACATGGGATCCTTTGTTGATAATCTACTGATAACACTACTAGGCCGTGACACTTTCTCAGCAGCATTTATAGTTGAGCACGCTCATCAGTCGTTAGCCCCGCGCCGGGGGCGATGCCACGTCCCATTATAGCACGACTGCTCAACTACTGAGACAGAGAGGCTGCTTTGCGCTACGCCAGTGAACTTAAGGCACTCTGCTATGAGGGCTCTCATCTCTCCATGTTTCTGGACTTCACTCCACAAGTTCAAGAGGCACGATGGCAATTTGCCCCAGTGAAACTGCAACTCTGCGAGCTCAACCTGGAATATGCTATGCTCCACCCGGCGCAGATGCAAGTTCGTGTAGAAGGGAAACCCAAAATCTTCAATGAGCCCAAGACCCTCCAACAGGCGCTCAAGAAGCTGGAGGCAGCAGAGAAAAAAAATTAATAGGCTGCAGAGTACACAGCAGGAAGCCGTAAAGGCAACAGCGATCTAAATCAACAAGACTAACTGGCAAAAGCTAAGGGGTCACAACATTCATTTATGAACTTGCCAACTGAACAGAACTCTGACCGAAGCAGTTAATGCTGCAAAGAGCCTACTTGATGCATCTACTCTGCTTATTGGACTGCCGAAGTAGCAATATAACCAGTATAACGGACTTTAAACAATGCAGCCTACTAATAGAGAACTCTGGTCGTAGCCACCCAGCCCTTTGGGTAAAGCCTTATGTAACATGTATCATCTATTACAGCAGTGATTAGACAATAATGTGACGGCACAGATACACAGTTTACTCGTGAAGTGATGGCATGGCACTCTCTGCCTTCGCGTGCTATGCACATTGGTTGTTTGGGTACTTTGTTTAGAGCTTTTTTCTCCTTCTTCTTCTCTTCCCTTTCTTCTCTTGCCGTCTTAAAGGGGTTAGTGTGGGAGGGTATACACAAGTGATGTCTTCTTCCAAAAGACACGGCGTGGGTGGGGGAGGGTGGGTATGTGTTGTTCTTCTAGATTGTTGCACCATAACTGTTGGTACTCCCGGTGTGGTGGGCGGAGTGCATGCACAGACACGCAGATGCATGGACAGAGTAATGGGGGATATACCTAGAATTGCTAATTCTACACCAGCACAAGAGGCTACACTGAGATTCCTTACCTGGAATGTAAGGGGATTAAACGATCACTGTAAAATACGCAAAGTGGTACTATATTTACAAAGACACAACATAGATGTGGCCATACTGCAGGAGACACATTTGCCCCCCCAACCAGTTTATTGTCTCAGCGTAGGATGAAAGGAGTCTGCCTGGAAGCCGGGTTTACATCACATGTACGCAGGATTTTGGTGTGGGTCCATCGAGGCTCAGGTATTAAACTTGCAGAAGTACATCTCGATGAAGAAGGCAGATATGTGATTGCTCACTGTAGCCAGGGACACTTTGAGGCATTACTAATAGGCATCTTTGGCCCTAATTATGACAATCCGCAATTCTACCACACGCTCCACAAAAAAACAATGATGTATAGCCACATACCGCAAATTTGGGGTGTGGACTTCAACTACATCCTATCCCCTGACATGGACAAATCTAGAAGCCCACCGTTGAAACCTGCGGCTGCAGAGTGCGCTATCTCTGCAATAGCTGAAACTAGAGGGATGGTAGATGCCTGGCGACATAGTAACCCGCGAGGCAGAGAGTACACGCACTACTCTTCCGTACATGATATACATACACGCATAGACTACTGGCTGATATCCCACTGCCTCTTGCCATACACGGACTGCTGCGAACATTTGCCCAGAACTTACTCAGACCATTCCCCAGTGCAACTCACTCTGAAGATTAAAGATATGCAACCAAAAGCTTTCACATGGCGCATCCCGCAATACTCACTCCTTGATGCAGTTTTTCTCGAAGAACTTGCGTAGGCTATTGATGAATATTTCAATACCAATATTGGTAGTGTCCCCAAAATAGCTATGCTTTGGCAAGCCTTCAAAGTGTACATACGTGGTATTACAATTTCAAAACATGCAGGTGTATTGCGATCTATCCGAACTCGGCAACAGAAACTGGAAAGGGACCTGAAAGAGTTGGAACAGGCCTCAATTGAGAGGCCTAACCCGGGGCTCCTGCTACAAATTAAAACCACACTGGAAGAATATAACGAATTAGCCCATAATGAACTTACACACCTAGGGAAGTATGCCACGGCCAGAATGTATGGAGAGGGAGATAGACCAAGTGCTACACTTGCAGCTTTGACCCGACCAAAGAGAGCTGAAAATGAAGTGCTAATGGCGCATGGCGATACAGAAGAACCTATCTGTGGAGCAGCACAGGTTAAAGATCGGTTTCGCACATACTATGCCAAACTATACACATTGCGCCCTACACAATCAGACGAAGCCACCATTGACTATCTATCCCACATAGCTATGAAGTGACTAACCAATGCCGATAGGAAAAAACTAATGGCCCACTTCGCCCAACAGAAATAATTACCTAGTGTGAAGGCACCTGGAACAGATGGCCTACTCTGTCTTTATATAAGACATACCAGGATAAGCTTATGCCCCATATGGTGAATCTCTTCGAAGAAATAGCTCGCAAGGGCACTATGCCCCCAACCATGCGGGAAGCGATGCTAATAGCAATAATAAAACCTGATAAGCTCTCGGAGCAATGCTCCTCTTACCGACCATTATCATTGCTGAATACGGACACAAAACTGTTTGCTAAAGTCCTTGCGAATAGGCTCGCCCCTTTACTCCCTAACATCATAGGGCCAGAACAATCTGGATTTGTTTTTGGGAGATCGCTGACTAGCAATCTCCGCCCTCTTTTTGACACTACTGCATGAATAGATCCCGGAGTCCAAGCCGCAGCTGTGTTTTTAGACGCCGAAAAAGCGTTTGATTCTGTAGAATGAACTTTCATGCTAGCGGTACTGGGACGGGTGGGCGTGGGTCATATTTATATAAAATTAATCCAAGTTTTGTACTCGAATCCCATGGCGCAAGTTTACATGAATGGGAGGATCTCTGATCTATATCAATTACACGAGGTACACAGCAAGGATGCCCGCTCTCGCCGCTGCTATATGCACTGGTCTCGGAGCCTCTGGCCTGTGCTTTAAGCAAAAACCACACACACCGGAGAGTAAGGTTCCCTAAATATAACTTAATATTCTTGGCGTATGCAGATGATACATTATTGTATGTGCGAAATCCTGAAAAGAATCTAGCTCCGGTGCTGTGGGAGATAGTGAGGTTTGGCACCCACTCAGGACTGAGAGTAAACTGGAAAAAATTGCTGATATTTTCGCTTACAGCACACACGACTCCCGTACAAATGGAGTTCCCCCTGGTGTGGACCACATACCGGTGCATTACTTAGGGAGGAAGATTCACACTGACCCTGAGGTGGTAATGCGTGCTAAATATTGGAGAGTGATAAAATGTTTAACGGACGCAATAGATAAATGAATGCGACTGCCCCTCTCATTGATGGGCTGTATAGCCCTTATGAAAATGATTGTCCTTCCAAGATTTCTATTTCTGTTCACCAATATACCAGTTTTACTATCTAAAGCAATGTTTCGCACGTTGCGCACCTTATTGACTCGCCTGGCCTGGGCTGGGAAGCAGCAACGGGTAGGATGGTCCACATTAACTCTCTCCTACATGATGGGCGGACTAGATGCACCAGACTTTGAAACATACTATAGTGCAGCACAAATCATGCATGCATATTACTGGATTCACGGGCTGTCAGACCGCCCTCACTTGTATCTGGAGAGGGAGGCTGCTGACCCTCTGACGCTTCCACGATATATGCTCAGCTAAGCTCGGAGTAAATTCCACACAATTGACCCTATAGGCACTACGCAATATCTATTTTAAAAAACAGCAGACGAAATGCAGACCCCATTACTACACTCTCCGAAATTGCCAATAGAGTGGTGCGCCTGGTTCTCTTTGAGCGCAGATACGGCAATAACACAAACATTGCACAGGCTGAAAATACACAGCATGGGAGTCTTCTTCACAGATGGGACTCTTACTACTTGGGAGAAAACTCAAGACACACTACCCGAGACAACACTGGTCCCCAGATACAACTACCATAGAGCACACCAATTGCTGTGTGCACTTTTGAGAGCAGAGAGAGCAGAACCACCTGAAAAACCCCTCTGACATACTTGCTCCAGACAACCTCCCCCAGCCATGGGACCTCAACACTATATAAACACATGCGGTATACGGCTACCTCATCAAACATAAAAGCAGGGCAGGAATGACAGGAGGGTTTGGGCATAAAAAAACGGACAAATAGTGGACATATTGCTGCTCACTTACTAAAAATGTATCGCAAAATGGTAGACATCGCTTGGTGCACTTTAAATACCTCAACAGAGTATATTACATCCCAGCACGCTTATTTAAATATGGCTTGCGCAGTGACGATAAATGCATGAGATACGGCACTTGGGGGGTGGGTTTGGCCATTTAGCTTGGTCCTGTCCCAACATCCATGACTTCTGGGCAAAAGTGGCGAATGAGCTTCAGGAAATGGTGGGGCAGCCACTCCCAGCCTCGCCAATGTTAACTTTACTTGGCTTTGACTGCAACATACCTAAAAAAACATAGACGACTGGTGGCACTACGCCTATTAATGGCAAAAAGGAGGGTTGCGATGAGATGGATGAGAGGCCCGGCGCCGAAGATATCGGAATGGCAAGCCGATATGATCTATTGTAATACCCATGCTGACACATTTAATGCTTTGATGCCCATCCGTAGCAGACCACGTGACATTTGGGGGCCATTCAAGGCATACTTGCACAGTAAAGCAGAAGCTGTAAATGAGGAGAACGCTCAACATACAGCAGGGCAGATGTGTGATGAGGGAGACCAGAATGCGTGGTGAGGAGGTGCGTGTCCCCCTCCGACACAATAGTCTAGTCATGTATCTACTAAGGCCAGAAGAATTACTCGCTTTTATTGAATGTTTGAATGACAAAGATGTGTTATAAAGATGATAAGTACCCGGTATAACAATGAGACATATATGTGACGTTTAATCTGTAGCCCTAATAGTGATCTCCCACAGCTACTTGTAAGCTACCTCATGGGAATGTGCCCAATCTCTTCCACCACACGGAAATGTTTGTATTTTGCTCATATCGTGAATGGTGCTAACTGCAACAGACTGCACTTCGTCTACAAAATGGTAAATAAAGATTTTATAAAAAAATAATTCCAAGATAAGATACAATTAAGGGCCTTATTTAGAGTTTGGTGAAGGGGTACTCCTTCAATAAATTTAATGCACTTAAAGCCTTTGAAGGAGTGACGGGACATCCACCATGTTTGTAATGGAGCATCCCCTCCTTCAAACTCTAAAAAGGCCTAAATTCCTTAGAATACTTCTCTGTATTCAAATTCGCTTCAAACGCGCTTACAAAAAGAAAACAAACAATTTTTAAGGACTTCACAAGGTCTGGTAATAAGATCCTGGCTGCAAAAACAAAGTATCTTGGTTGCATAGCAAAGACATTCTGAACCACAGCAAAACATGTTCTCAATATTTTCAAAATTGCAGCCTCCACTTCCACACATTGTAAGAGTCTATAGCCTCATAGGAAATCTAGTTTTTTGAATTTACATTCAGTGCATCTGCTGAGATGCGAAGCCTTTCACAAAGCAGACCAAACATACCAAGTGGACCTCCAGCCTTTCTTTCCAAGAACAAGCATAGCACTTTTGAGTTTGAGTATTGTGCTCATGCGACAACTAAGTGCTGAAAGCAGCAGGTTGTCCTGGGGCCTTTGGGCCCAAAACAAGTCTTACCCGCTCTGGCAGAATGAAGTGTTCGGAGTCCTGGAGCGCACCCAGTCCCCAGGCGCACCCAGCATTCCCCACCCAAGTCAGGTGAGTCGGCCGCATGCGGGCTCAGTACCCACACTCAGCGGGTGCAGACTCTCTTCTTTGCGGTCCCACTCTTGTAGCGATCATCGTTTTTCTACTGCTTCTTCTCTGAGGTAAGTGTTCACATGCTCTTGATAGGGGGATGGATACGAGGATCCTGTTCTTGGTCCCACTTGGGTGACGTTGCTCCCAGGGCTCCCTTACTCACCCAATGGGCTTGGGCCAGTCACAGTCCTTGTTGCTCCCAGTGACCAAGAGGTGACCACCGCTCACCCTCCATGGGCTCCTGCAAGACAAAGTTATCAACAGCAGACCTCCTGGCATAAAGGGTTGCCATACTACTGCTGCATAAGGCTCCAGCCCTTACTACATTGCAGTCTTCACCTCAATGGCTCCTCCTGGAATACAGGGCTGCCTCAATGCACAAGGCTTCGGCCCTTACCGCACAATAGTCTTAACCAGAGCTATCTTCATGGCAGCCCTCTCCTGGTGTATGCGGTCGATGAGTAAGTTCTGCACACAGGCAATGACCCGTTTGTGCACCAGCCATTTCCTCACACCTTGCACAGGGAGTTCACTCAACAGGGCTCCACACTGGACTTGCCCCCCCCCCAGCGCTCTCCTCTTCCTCACAGGGCACGCTGATCTTGGTAAGCAGACAGGCAATGGTGCTTCAGACTCCAGGGCAGGTGGTCTTGGATTCTCTTGGCGATGTTACTTAGCCCTGCAGGGACACTAGCAGGCCTTGGCCCCCAGTCCTGGTCACAGTCAGAAGTCTTTCAGAGCTTCCCCTCCTCACGCAGCCCACCTGGCTGCTTGGCAGATGGCCATTTTTGGGGTCTCGAACTCCCCGTCATATAGTACATTTCCAGACAGGAAATGTGATTTAGGGTCTGAGTCTTTCAAGTTTTATGTTGGGGTTCTGCTTCTTGTGAAGTGCATACTACTCTGCTCCCTTTTTGTCATAGAAAGCAGCCTGTCACAGGAGGAATGTCTTTGAAGCTGATAGTCCCACAACACAGGCTATGGGAGTGACTAGAGTTCACACCTGGATGTCAGCCACAGTGATATGTGCACAGTTATATGTGCATCAAAGGTTAGCCAAGGGCTTCCAGCCCTGCTCTATATGATTCTCTTATCAGCCCCATCTTCTTCCTGAGATGCGCCCAGGCCCATTCATTTTGACTGCTCACATTGAATCAAAGAGCACCCTTTGAAGTGTACAGGGGAGGCCTGGTCCTGCCCTCCCCAGTAGTGTCCCACCCAGCTTACAGGAATACAGCAATCCACAAATCTGTCTGGGGGGGGTCGCTCTACCTCCTCTCCATGTTTCACCATGCAGGCCTGGGCCTGCCAAAATGGATCTCAGGGCCCTTTATGTATTTTATCATCCACACGCACACATACACACAGTGCATGTTTACATTATACTTGCACTACACAGTACTGTGTCCTCCTTGTACTGTGCCATTCAGAGGCACACATACATCCAGCACTTGCATTCAACATGCACGCATAACCAGCACTATATTCTTTATGTACTATACCATTCACAGGTACACATACACACAGCACATGCATTTATCCAGCATGCACTGTACTTGTTCATGTATTGTACCACTCACAGGCACACATACACCCAGTACATGTGTTTAACATGCACACACTGCACAGCACTACGTCCTTCAGGTACTGTACCACTCTCGGGCACATGCACCTCCAGCACCTGCATACACCATTCAGGCACTACTCAGTAATTCTTTAACCCTGTATGGCACCCTCCCAAGGTACACATACCCCCAGTGCAGATACACCTTCTGTGCTGTGCAGCACTTCATACCAACTGGTTGTAGGCCAAGCACACAGTAGTGGAACTTTAAAAAGTGAGTGAGCCTGTAAGCCTCACTCCAGTGACAGGTTAAAAAGGTCCTGTTCATTCCTACTGATTACTACATTGTATGCTGCCACGACTGTGCTTGTGCTGCTTAACTCCTGGTGAAGGCTGTAGCCTTCCACCACTACCACAGTAGCATCAGTACCCCTCCCGGTATAGACCGCAATCCATGAGACACGCCTACTTTCTCGCAGTTCTACAGCATGGGGAAAATAATCTGTACTCCCAATCATGTTACTCTCGCCCCCCTACATCCATCCCTGGCTCTGAAAAATATCACCCACTACCCTAAGTGAAACAAAAGAAATAGCCTTTAATTGTCTTTAATATCGCCTCACTAATATTCTTTATGCCCACCAGCCAACTGGAATCCCCATCTCTAAGAAGCCAAAAGCTCTATAATGAGATTTAAAGAGAAACAGGAACAAAAGAAGAGGAAACAATGGTTTGGCAGGAAGAAATCAGATGAATTAGCTGATGTTGAAGTATGATCTTTAGTGGTAAACAGGGCATCTGTAGAAAGAAAAGAGTGGCATACATTTACTGTCCCCAGTAGGATAGTTAAAATATTCAGAAATGCTGTGAAAACACATGACGGTCACATTTGGAATTTAAATAAAAGAGTTCAGTGTAACAGATTTTGTGAAAATTATGAAACTGGAATGGGTGAAAATGAGAATGAAAATATTTTCTCTGATCAACCAGTGTCTGACGGTGTGATGAGGGATAGGACAAACCTCAGCAAGAGTAAGTCTTTGGGCAATCCTGTGAGATGAAGAAGAGAGTTTCAGAAAGCTTCTTATCTAAAATATTATATCTTGCAATAATTCAGGTGATACTTCAGATTTTAATGTTTTGCAGTAATGAAACATTTTAAAAAAACCTATTTGAGAGGTTTACGCATCTAAGATTTACTCTATTTTGTTTCCATTATCTAGAGGAACATTTTCCTGTTGAATCATTTATGGGTTGGTTTTTCTTTTAGTACTAATGTTATTCATTTTGTTCTAGTTCTTATTTTTAAGAAGGGAGATGTGTGGCACCTTGGGGCAGATTTACTAACAAGTCAAACAATGCAAGAAGACAACTTGCTGTGTTGCTTTGCAACAGGGAGAGGGCAAGAATGTGCCATGTATACTAAGATGTGGAGCATTCCTTCTCTCTCACTGCCCTGGTGCACTGAGTGCAGCCTAGCGCTAATGCAGGCACCCTGGTGCCATGGTGCAAAGGTGCCTGAGTTACAGCCAGGATTGTTTTTGCGCTGGAAGGAATCTCTTCCTCCACAAAATCAGTTCTCTGAGGCTGATTCCTCTTTCTATGTGTGTTGCAGAATGCAGCACATGTAGAAAGAGGATAAACGAGGTGAAATAAACATATTTCTCCTCGTTACGCCTCACCTGGGAATGCGCAGCATTTTGACTGATGCCCAGGTTTACTAGTCTTAGTAAATCTGGGAATGCACCAAAATCCATGGGTGGATGAATGGGAACACCCACGCTCCACCCATGGAACGCCTTCCCAGGGCAGAGTAACGCATGGCAGCGACTTGCGCTCCTTACATTACTCCAGATTTACTAAGCCACGCAGAGCTAGGCAATGTGGCTTTGCATGGCTTTGCAAATCTCACTGAAACCCTTTCGCCGCCTTGTGTGATGCACGGGCAGGGCTTGGTAAATCTGGACCTTTGTTTGTTACTAAAATGTAATGATGTAATGGAATGTGGTAGTGGAGAAGGAGAAGGAGAGATCTCAGGAAAGGAGTTTTTCAGCAATTGTGGCTGGGATGCTTATCACACATTAAATCTGTGTGAGAGAAGAACTACATCCTTTGTTTGACTCTCTACTTTGAAACTTCACAGGATGGTAAGGCCACAATATTGAAATCATTGACAATGGTATTGATCTGAATGTTGTTAAGCTTTGTTAGACATTAGAATTGAATGGCCATTTTTGACAATGATCTTTAAAGAGAATTCATCTTGTACAGTGATTATGTTCTCAGGCAAAAATGTCAAACAGTTAGGAGTAAACCATGTTTCCCATATTTTCAATTTTTCCTTGAGTGTAAGCATTATGGAGGGCATCTGACCAGCTATTAAAGGGGGTCATCTTGTGAAGAGGAAAAGCAGTTCTCTTTATTCGGTCATGCATCACAAACAATTACCAAAAATCTGCATTCTAGAATGTTGCTTTCTTGAGGATGTCTGCTTGGCCTTTGAAAAGACCTGTGATATCATTCACTGGATGGCCCCTCTAAGGTTGCCAAGGTTGAGACGGCGGTTCATGCTGAGCTTCATAAACTGTGCTAGTTCTAGGTTAACTGGAAATTATTCTGTGAGCTTTTTTGGGAGCACGTTTAATGATTGTACAGATGATGGAGTTTGATAGTTCCATAATGCATCTAACGAGCAGATGGTCAAGGTAATTTCATAATATAGAGCTTTGTTTTCATTGCAGGTGTGGTGGGTTTGATGAATTAGCAGCACACCACCAACATGTTTGCGCTAACAATTCTTAAAGAGGATATTGTAACCTATAAAAGAATACCCTATAAACAAGTGGCTGTTGATTCTGTGAGACAGGTTTCAATCAGAGTGTGTAGATGGAAGTGAAGTAAGCATTGGTGTCATAAATGTTAGAGGAACGCTTGAATGCAGATTTTACATTGAGAAAGCTGACCTTTAGGAAGCAGGGTAAATTGGTGTTAATGATGGTGTTGGAGGTGGCATAATAGGAGAAATATTTGATTCAGGTGATGATGAATTTAAGACTGGTAGTTGGAGCTGTACTTGGAAACTGGGGCAATAATATGGCATGCATAGGGAAGCTACTGATAGGAGGAAAAATAAGCAGAGTTAGATATTGGGTTGTTGATTGATAGGGGTGTGAGCCCTTCTCAAGCAACAGCCACAATCCTGGTCCAGGTGAACCACAAAAGTCACTAAATTAACCTGTGCTTAACCCTCTGGTAGCTTGGCACAAAAGCAGTCAGGCTTAACTTAGAGGAAATGTGTAAAGTATTTATGCAGCACTTAAGTAGTAATAAAGGGAAAATACAACACGAGAAAAATTCCACACCAATTTAGGAAACTACAGTGAATTTTGATAAATTGTTTGACACCAAAATGACAAAAATCAAATCAGTAGAACCAGAGATATGCAATTTCAAAGGTTTCAGGTAGGCATAGCACCTAAAGCACAAAGCGCCACTCATTGCTATCTAGTAATGCGAGATACAGGGAATCTGGAAATGAGCCAAAACCCATGGGTGGTTGCATGTGAACACCCACACTCACACAGACACAGGGACGAGGGAGAGGGACCATGTAAGCCCGCTTAAAAAGTTACCTTCAAAAGCCTAGCTTGAAGAGTTCAATTTGTGGTGGTGGAAGCTGCGAAAAGCAGGTAGAGCTTCCAAGATGATCGTCGCTGTAGCACGAAGAACAGGCCCGATGTTGTGGACAGTCGTCGCTGTAGCGCGCAGATCCTTTCCGGCATTGCGAATGATCGTTGGTGGAGATTTGCGTTGGCGGCCACCATGATGCTGTAGCGTGAAGTGTAGATCTCAAGTCCCCGATCATTGCTGGCGGTTACTGTAGTGCAAAGAGTCAAGTTCACAGGAGCTTCACGTTGGCAGTTGGCGCAGGTGGCAATATCGTGGCCTGAATGCGCTTGCTCATGGTCGCAAAGAGCCCAAAACATCAGGATTCCTTCTTTCCTTCAGGGAGGAGCTCAACTGATGCCACACCAAGGGTCCAAGACCTCTTGATGATCAGGAACTCACTCCAGCAGAGGTCAGCGGGTCTCAGGCAGATCTAGTTGCATAGAGGCCTCTGGAGTTTGCTGTGCCCCTGTAGTTCAGAACAGGAAGTCAGTCAGCTGACACTTGGAGTCACTTCAATCTGGGATGAAGGGTGCAGGTCCAGTCTTCCTTCTCAGACAGCATGGAAGGCATCAAGCAACAGGATAGCCCTCTTGCAGCAGGATAGCCCTTCTTCTGTGGTATCTACAGGCCCAGGAGTCTACTGAAAAGTGGGTCTTAGGGTCCCCTTTCTATACCTGGTGCCCCCTTTGAAGTGATAGAAACTTCTAGAGTTTCCCCCCTACAGAAGTGTCTGGAATTCCCTGCCTCCCTGCCCTGGTCCCAGTCTTTCTGCAGGTGCAATAGGCTAGGGTAAAGTTCTTGTTGTGTGAGATGAAGCAGAGGCTTTGAAGTGGAAGTGTGACAGGTGACAGCTTTGCCATGCTCATCAAGTCGGGATGGCCCATCCTGCCAATGCCCAGACCTTCCATTGTTTGGCTGTCTGGGAGAAATACATAAAGGCCAACTGCCAACCTTCATTATCAGGTGCCCAGCACATCAAAGACACCATTCAGTTGGCATGGGTATTTGTACATATCCATTGAGTACACCAGGAAACTGAACTAAAGTTAAAAGAGTGGCGATACCATGTATCCTGCCTGGAGCAGATTCCATACATGGTTATTATGTTATCTTAATATTTAGTTATTCAACACTTATGTTATCTTAATCTTTAGACACGGAAAGGCCTTCCTCAAAACATCAGAGCCTCCTTCTCACTTCTTGAGTTCTGTAAGAAGCTGAATCTGGCTCTTCATATAAGCACCAATGGACCACACAGCTACACACCTTGCCCACGCCCTGGATACCCTCTCAGGTGATTAGTGAGCTATAAAAATCACCATAACATAACATACAATTCACCAGCCACTCTCTTGAGGGAGAAGCATGTCTAGTTTTGAACTACTTTAGCAATGAGGCAGACTTTTAATGCCTTTATGAAACAGCTAATCATGTCAATTGCACAGAGCTAGAAAAGATGTTGTTTCCACCGAGATGCTGCTGGGAAAGAACACTCTGCTCCCCATAAAGAGGTTGAGTTAGAATTTAGAAACATTGAGAAGATTAAGAGAAGAGGAATGAAGCATCCTTTTGGCTAGTGTATTGTTCCACAGCTACTTGAACAGAAAAGTGTTGCCTCGCCTCAAGCTTAGGGGAAGAACAATGTAACATTATTTTGGCTAGATAAGGAAAATGTGCTTACAGATAAATGAGGGAGAATGTCTGTACAAGGCTTGATGGATGATGCAAAATACCATGAACGATGGGCAAATGTATACTTTTGGTTGTGAATGTTTGCTTGTTTTCTTTCTATTTTTTACAGGTCAAGAGTACTGCATAGACCTGAGTCTTATTTGCTTTAGTAGATTTCCAAAGTTATTTTTGTTCTGTGTCAGCTCCCTAAATTCTATTTTGTTCCAATGGCTTAGTTTGTGTAAAGAGTTCATAAACCATTGTTCTCTGCCCATCTGCTAGTCCAGTCTGCTAAAACATTCCAATCTGAACTTTGTATACGGTCACAATACTGCACTGGGTGGCAATACCATGATAGAGCTCCTGAAGAGAAACATATGAAACAAGGATTGCAAACAGAATGTCTCATTGAAGATTTGTTGTATGTAAACCAATCATGGTAAGCTTGCTGTCTTTAGCACCTGAACTCTGGCCATGGTAGTGTCTTGATTCCACAATAGCTCTGGACCATCACACTATCTACTGCATCCTTGTCAGAAATTGGGTTGTTAATTTGAGAGTGCGGACCCCTACAGACTTATTAAACACAACCTGATTAGACCAAAACACAATTGAGAGAATCACTGCCCAACCCTGGTAATTATGGCACAAGCTGCAGGCCATCCCTAGGGAAGTGAGTGTCAAGTTCAATGAGTACCAATAATTTTAAGGCAAACAATAGAGAAAATGTATTGAGACAACAAGATAAATAAAATTTGGTAAGGGAATCCGGAGGTTTGAACTTTTAAAGTTTTAAGGCAAAAAGAACATAGAAAAAGTAAAGAGTCATTGAAAACAACAGTTCTCAAATGACTGGGACCTAGGCACAATTTTAGGTGAACTGCAATGAAACAGAGGTCGGATACAACAAACATGTTGCCTTGGTCAAAGATTTTATCTTCGGAAATGGGGCCTGATTCGCAAAGGTAAACATACACTTTTGTGCAAGCTTACTAGTTCTTTTTGTATTCACAAACTACGAGTTAATAGTAAGTTTACAACTCTGGAGACTCTACAGTCAGGACAGAAAACTCTACATATAAAAAGATAGGGCAGGTCTAATACATGTAAATATATAAAGTAGGCCTTTCTAATGGCAAAGGTAAAGGTCCCGTCCATGTGTTATTGCATATATTAGTGCAATGAATTCAACTGCAGCCCTTCCAGTGCACAGTGGTGCTCCTGGCAGCTGTGTGATTTTGTGTCCCTTAAGTGGATAATGTAAACTCACGCTGCAGCCCATATACAACATTTAACTTTCCATGCCATATGTGCATTTTCTACGCAATTTACAATTGACTTTTTGGGAAGTTAGATTAGCCAAATAGGGAATGAAAACATTACTTACCGGTAATCTTCATTACCCCGATTTGTAGTACTCCTCGCTCCAATCCTAAATTGAATGAGCTGTCTGCCTTTGACAAACTTTTGCTCTGCATGAGACCTCTGATCCCTCGAACTAAAGTTTTCTTTCTATCTCCATGAAGTAGAAGAACACCCCTCACCCTAGCTCAGCTCCTGTATATTGGATGATTAGAAACAACAGGTATAAGTACGGGACGGAGGTAAGGCTTTGGACTGGGATGAGGAGAACTACGCATCGGGGAGATGAAGATTACTGGTACTCAGTGTGTTCATTACTTCCTCATCTTCGTCCTCCTCATCCCAATCCAAATTTGAATGAGGATATTTTAAGTTACAAGAACTTGCACCAGAAATCTACTGATGCAGATCAAAGAAATAAACTTTATTAAATAACAATTACTTCATTGTCATTTTTAACACAGTGGACGCAAAACTACAACCCATTAAGCCTGATAAATCACATCTATATAGTTTCACAAATGTGGGTTGAGAGGACGAAGAAACAAAGCTACAAATCTGCAAATTTGTTGTAAGAATGCCCGTCCCATCTCTGCCCAATACGTCGAGACTGACCTTGTTGATCTACCTTGGATGGAGGCTGGTGGAGAACCCCCCAGTGATTTGTATGATTGTGAAATTGTCTCTCTAACCCACCAGCTCAACATTTGGTAAGATGCTTTCTTACCCTTGTTGGCGTAATCACATGAGAAGAATAATACATTTGTCAATCTGAACTCTCTTGTTCATTCTAGGTATAGATGTATGGTAGGACAAACGGGGAGACCATGACTGCTGTGGCCCGGTGGGGACTCCATGTCTCAGGATTCCTTGCTGCCCTTAGAGAGGGCAGACAAGCCAAGAGGCGCTCTTAAGCGCTGCTCTTTTCCCGCTGCGCGGGAGACCATGACTGCTGTGGCCTTGTGGGGACTCCATGCCCCAGAATTCCTTGCTGCCCTGAGGGAGGGCCGACAAGCCAAGAGGCGCTCTTAAGTGCTGCTCTTTTCCCGCTGCGCGGGAGACCGTGACTGCTGTGGCCTGGTGGGGACTTCATGTCCCAGGATTCCTTGCTGCCCTGAGGGAGGACCAATGAGCCAGGACGCGCTCTTAAGCGCTGCTTTTTTCCCGCTGCGCGGGAGACCATGACTGCTGTGGCCTGGTGGGGACTCCATGTCCCAGGATTCCTTGCTGCCCTGAGGGAGGACGCGCTGTTAAGCGCTGCTCTTTTCCAGCTACACGGGACACGCGCGGGACACGCGCGGGACAAGCCCGGGCCAAGGGCGGGCCCGTCCTTCTCCGTCATTTCCAGGAAGAGGCAGGGCAGGGCCACCCCTCCTGTGTTTTCTATGCAGGAGTTTGCAGGGGACCTACTGCCACCATGAAAGGTATTGCATTTTTAGAAGTACTTCTCAAGCTGGGTAGTGCAGTGGTTCGACCCCGCCTGATGTGATATACTGAAGCTATACTTAAAGCCGGACATCAACATCGCTTATCCCTCCCTTGAACTGTAAGCTGTGTGGCGTGTGGACTGCTAAGTTTGCCTGAACTGCTGGGGCTAATCTTTACCAACTTGTTTCACCAATTGTTGGCAATCGCAGTTATTTAGTGTAGCTGTTACTGTGGGACACTATTTGTTGCCTTTTTGTTGCCCCTCACTGCTATCTTCCTGCGTTTCCCTAGTGTCTCACAAGGCCCAGCATGCTCCCGCAGTGTGAGCCATTACCTGAGCTCAGCAGTGCACACACCGCATACACCGGCTTCTAACTGTGGCCTCCCGCTGGGCTGGGTCCTGCAGCAAGAACACCAATATCTAAGCACTGCTAAACCTCTACTGAACTTCTTAGACTGGGACCTGGCAGTAGGGTTTAGCCCCTCTGCCTCATAATGAACGACCAAGTGAACTAGTGAGATCGCTGTTTGAGGGATGGGGAAAAGGAAAGCAGTGGAGGGCATGGGAGGTGGAGTAGCGGGGAAGGGGAAAAAAGCGAAGAAAGTGGCCAAAGCGGCCAAACATGCTGGTAGTAATTGTGTATTAGACCGTATTGACAGTCTGATAGACGAATGCGAAGGCATTCTAGACACCCAAGTAGTGACTTCCCCATGTGCTATGACTAGTCGGACTCCGACTATCAGAAACAGCTCTATTAGCATCCCGGTTATCCCAAAAATATTTAGAAGACTGACTAGTAAGAACTATAGCTCTAGTGACCAGGGAAGCGAAATTCATACTGTGGGAGCCCATTCCCTACCAACCGATATCTGCCCACAGACTCAGTTTAATCCTGTGATCCATTGCAGTAATAGATTCACCCCCCTTCTAGATCCAATTAATGGTCCTAAGGATGATAACATTCAATCAACATCCGATGTGACCAGCAAATTAGCCTTAGACGCTCACCATTGTGATCTGAACCAGAACATCCACCAACTTATCAGCAATCTAAGGGTAGACGTAGGGGCATTGAGATCAATGATAGGTGGTCTCACAGGCCTTTTAACGCAATTACTGGAGCTTAGTTTAAGACCTTCTTCCTCGAATGAGTCTGCACCAAGAGCAACTTTTAAACCCACATACGCACCTCCTACTCCAGCCCCGCACTGCAAGTACAGACCAGCTCCCCCTACACAAAACAGTTCCTATCCAACTACTAACTCTCGCGACCAAGGGGCCTCGGATGTAATACTCCCCACAGACGACCTACCCCTGAAACTGATCTCAGGGAGTGGACATCTTAGTCAACATAGTGCAATAAGAAATAACACTCATTGGGAGGTAGCTCCAATGTCATCAGACAGGATGCAGCCAACACCGTTATGTCCACCAATTATACCGCTTTCCCGAAAAATGTTCATGGAAAATGTTCCCAAACTGGGTGATAGGAGAGGATATGAGGGGAAAGACTCACTGACAAACAAAGCAATCCACTGGATTCGCCATGTCACAGGTTGCCGCTCTGTGATTCGTGACGACATAGTAAGGGCCAGAAGAAGTACAGCCCCAGATCAGCATACTGACTGTATAGAATTAACCCTTAAAGGGGAAGAACTAGTTGAAAATCTACTAGCTTTAGAACTTAGGAGTTGTCCCCCGATTCATCCCACATTCAATTTAAACGACACATTCCTTCAGTTCAAATAAACTTAACACCTCCGTATATCTCTGACCGGTCAGGCCGTAATTCAACTCTGGGGGCCATTGATTGACTCCCGGGGTTGGACTGCCGGCTGAATAGGCACCCTTCCACCAACCCAACAAAACCTGCACCCCGCTTTACTTTAGATGGCATCCAGCTACTCCGTTCTAGCAGGAAAGCGTGTAGGGATTGCGGAACTGGAGACCATAGATTGGCCAATAATAACAGGGGGCCTTACCCTAGCGTGAGCTCAGGAGTAAAGAACACAATGCTAGTCCCCACTAACAGTTGTCAAGGCAGCCCAATTAATATAGTGTGTGCCAGCTCAGGCCCTAATCCTCAACTTACACTAGTATCCTGGAATGTGGCAGGGCTAAGTAGTAAAATGTCCCTTCCTCATTGGAACAACTTCATAGAGGGTTTTGATATATGCATCTTCCAGGAAACCTGGAGCCTGTTTCCCTTATACAAGTCGGGGTATGTTTGTTACTGCTCCCCAGCAGTTACAAAGGGTGTAAGACGTCCGGCAGGGGGACTAATAATATGGGTCAAGATTGTCCTTGGCTGTAAGATCACACTCCTCAATACTGAGAGTCCAGACATCCTGGGGTTCCATATCGAGGGCCCCTCAGGTGAACTTATTGAGCTATATAATATTTATGTGAGAGGCGCAAGAGGGGGCAGATCCTCTGCTACACTTTCGCAACTGGAGGGGTTACTGGATATGAGTCTGCATCAATCTAGATTAATAATAGCAGGTGATTTTAACATTACATTCGAACCCTTAGATACAGTAGATGTACTTGAGATGCCCAAAGAAGATCTGAAGTGGTCGGTTCCTTCTTTAGACCTGCCCCCAATTAAGAACTGGTCACAATTGGTGCTCCAAGTAAACGCCCTAAACATAGAGCATGGACTAAGGGCAGTGAATGGCAGAACAAAATCAGATAGACTTGGTGCAAAGACTTTCAGCAGGGTTAACAGCCCATCTCGTATGATTATAACTTGATAGATTTGAGACTCTGGAGGAGTGTCATTGATAAGTTTGTGGGTGGTACAACTGACAGTGACCACAACCCACTCTGTCTAAGCATAAAACCAGTGTGCGGTGGCTTGACTAAAAAGACCCCAATCCCAAACAACTTGAACAAAATTCTTCCATCTAACGATAGACGCAGACTAAAATGTCAGAAGGTAATTCTACATGAAGACAAGCTTCTAGGCATGCAGCGGGATTTGAAGGTAGGCATACAAGAACTACAGTCCCTAATTAATAGCCCAGGAGGGCTGGCCAAAGTTGATACTACCCACTCGCGTTTCTTTGAGAAATTAGGTTCCTAATTTACTGCACCAGGGAACAACTAAAGGGAGAGAAAACCAACAGGGGGCCATGAATCCTGGTATAACAAGGAATGTAAAACCCAGCGTTCAAAACTAGCTCTGGCCATAAAATCAAAAGACAGAGGCCAAATTAGAGATTCCTGAAGGAGCTATAAGGCAGTCATCCAACATGCCAAGAAGGAGTGGGACGAATCTCTTTGGAGGCTACTTAAGGAAGCTTGTGCCACCTTAAACATTCTGGTCTTTATTTGTCTGGGGTAACGAAGCAGGGGCTCCCCCTCTCCCTACCCACATTGAAGCTGAAGCTTGATATGACCATTTTAACAAGCTTTACTCAGATGCTGACGCTCTGCCTGTCATAGGGGACGCCCCATGCACTCCCCAGCCTCTGGGTAAAGATTTCTTCTCCCCCAGTGAGATCAAGGAGTCAATTGGACGAATAGTGCAGGCCAAAGCCCCAGGGCCAGATGGTATCCCGGGGCACCTTTTCTTATCCAATATTCCTAACTGGACTTGTCCTATATATCTTCTTTCAAATGCCATAGCTAGCAGGGCGCCTGTCCCAGGGTCCTGGCAGGGGATGGAGGTGGTCCCAATATATAAAAAGGGGGACAGAGGCCATCCCTGTAACTATAGGCCTATTAGCCTGATTGATGTGCTGCCAAAAGTGTTTAGTCGAGCCCTCCTATGTAAGATCCAGACATGGGCCGATGAAAAACGCAATTCTATCACCTTATCAAGCAGGCTTTAGAGAAAAGACAGGGACTATTGACCAGGTATTTCTGCTTCTGCTTCTTTATTGGAAAGTCGAAGCTATTGGCCAGGGTAGTCTGTACTTAGCTTTTATCGACCTGAAGACTATCTTTGATTTAGTCCCCAGACAGAAGCTATGGCAAGTGCTCAAAGACCTGGTAATTCCATCCCCAATGCTCAATTTGGTCATCCGATTACACGAACACAACTTTGCCAGGATAAGATGGGGAACGCAGGGGCAACTCACAAATCACATCCAGGTTAGCAGGGGAGTCAGACAGGGCTGCGTTCTGGCTCCCACGCTTTTTTCGCTTTACATAAATGAAGTGGTAAGCTTTCTATCTCAAAAGCTCGCCGATGCTCCATTCTTAGCGGGGGGAAAGGTAATGACCCTTCTGTTTGCAGATGACACCCTGCTAGTGTCAAAAACCCTGGCTGGGCTACAGTTATTTCTAAACAGATTGAAACCTTTCTGCGACAGTCATGGCCTTGAAATAAATACCTTAAAAAATAAATTCATGTCTTTTAATCCTCATAAATCTTATAATGGCAGGCCAACTCTAGGAGGGACCCCCCTGGAAAGGGTAAGCACCTTCGATTACTTAGGGGTCAAACTGTCTGAGAAAATTACATGGAAGCCCCATGTAACGAAAATGGTACTGAACCATAGGCACATAACAGGGGCACTGGGGAAAGAACACCGTTCCTCTTACAGTACACCAGTCGCTGCTGCCCTACAGGTCTACGATTTAAAAGCTGTCAGCTCTGCCCTATATGGGTCTGAGTTGTGGGGTTTCGATAAAATAATTGAGCTCACTAGATCCGAGCATAAATTCTTAAGGAACCTAGTGATGCTGCCCCAAAGCACCCCACTTTACTCTCTAATGCTAGATATGGGTCGCCGCTCCATCAGTGACATAGCAAAGCTCCGCCCTTTGTTATTCTGGGCTAGAATCAAGAGGACCACTGAGCTAGCGCCTTATGCTGAAGCCTTGGCGGAGGTTATCCGTCTAGATACCTCTAACAAGGTTGGGTGGCTAAGCACCTTAAGGAGGCTTGTGTCTGATATAGGGCTCCGGGAAGCTTGGGAAAAATCTGATTCCCCCCTGCTCCAAAAAGACGCAGTAAAGAGGAACTACTGGGAATGGGTCATACAAACAGATTCCAGTAGGATTGATCGGGGAAAACTTACCATAGAATTCCTACTGCACAAACAGATTAGTTTCCTGGAACCCTATCTTGATCTAATCCGAGTAGTTCATGATAGGAAACGTTATATCCAGTACAGACTTGGCACCCTCCCTGTGAATGAGTTGATAGCCATGTGGCAAACCAAAGTCCCAAGCAACTGCCCAGATGCAAGGCTCCCGTGGAGTCTGGAGCAATCAATCAATCAATCAATCAATCATGTCACTTATAAAGCGCACTACATACCCGCGAGGGTCTCAAGGCGCTGGGGGAAGAGGGGGGTGGTGCTGCTACTGATCGAAGAACCAGGTCTTGAGGAGTCTTCTGAAGGCCAGTAGGTCTTGGGTCTGTCGGAGGTTGGTGGGGAGGGTGTTCCAGGTCTTGGCGGCGAGGTGGGAGAAGGATCTGCCGCCGGCGGTCGTTTTCCGGATACGGGGGACTGTGGCGAGGGCGAGGCTGGTCGAGCGGAGCTGGCGGGTGGGGGTGTAGAAGCTGAGTCGTCTGTTGAGGTAGGCTGGTCCGGAGTTGTGGAGTGCTTTGTGTGCGTGGGTGAGGAGCTTGAAGGTTATCCTCTTGTTGACAGGGAGCCAGTGCAGGTCTCTCAGGTGGGGTGTGATGTGGCTGCGTCGGGGGATGTCGAGGATAAGACGTGCAGAGGCGTTCTGGATGCGTTGCAGCCGTCTCAGGAGCTTAGCCGTCGTTCCTGCGTAGAGGGCGTTTCCGTAGTCCAGCCTGCTGGTGACGAGGGCCTGGGTGACTGTTTTTCTTGTTTCGGTGGGGATCCACTTGAAGATCCTGCGGAGCATTCGGAGGATGTTGAAGCAGGATGAGGAAACGGCGTTGACCTGCTTAGTCATGGAGAGGGTGGGGTCGAGGATGACCCCTAGGTTGCGTACGTGGTCGGTGGGTGGCGGGGCTGTTCCCAGTGATGTTGGCCACCAGGAGTCGTCCCAGGCTGAAGGGTTGGAACCAAGGATGAGGACCTCCGTCTTGTCCGAGTTCAGCTTCAGGCGGCTGGTCCTCATCCATTCGGCGACGGCCTTCATTCCTTCGTGGAGGTGGGCTTTGGCGGTGTGAGGGTCTTTGGTGAGGGAGAGGATCAGCTGGGTGTCGTCGGCGTAGGAGATGATGTTGAGGTTGTGCTGTCGGGCGACGTGGGCGAGGGGTGCCATGTAGATGTTGAACAACGTTGGGCCGAGGGAGGAGCCTTGGGGTACGCCGCAGATGATCTTGGTGGCCTTGGATCGGAAGGGGGCGAGGAGCACATGTGTTGTTCGCTTGGCCAGTCCAAGATCAAAATGGATTAAACCAATCTGCCAGCAAATGGACACACGGTACTACCGGGATGCCTTGAGAATTTTAAAATCAGACACCAGACCGCTCTTTGCCTTCTCAGTTGCCATGTTTCTCAGTCACATGTGGGGTATTAGGAAAAAGGTGCAAGTAAGGAGCTTAGAATGAAGTGGGCCTGCTTTTTGTACCCAATTGCCCATCGTTTTTTAAGTAGAGTTTTTCTATGGAAATACGATCACATATGTTTTAGATGTAATGTATCTCAGAGATGTTATTCAATCACTTGATTGCACATTGTAAAAGAATTGATTTTTAAATACCAGTATTTTAGCATGGGGTTTTAATATGTAAATAGTACCATTGTGATTTTGGTCATTTTATCCTTCTGTATATATGATCGCTTTATATGGCATAATCATGATTATTATGAATTTGCTTACCACTTATCTGAATTCGTTTATTTTCTAAACATTTGTATGTGAAAATGTTTGAGGCATGTATGCTGAAATAAAGTTTATTTGATTGATTGATTGATGGTATGACTAACATCTAGCAACGAGGGTAGGTGGGAAACACCATCTGATTGCAGTACTGGTAAATCGACCTCTTGAGATAAATATAAATGGGAATTTACCTTGGGATCAAATGTGGGGCCCAACTTGAGGACTATTCTATCCAGGAGGAATCTTAAATAAGGATAGGTACTTACTAGTGCTCCGAACTTCCCAAGCCTTTTTGCAAAAAGTAATCGCAATTAGAAAGGCCCCTTTAGAAGCAAGCCATCCGAGGTCATCCTCCTCCAAAGGTTCCAACGGGGCTTTTGTAAAACTCACTATATGACGGTTCATATAGGCCTTCGTCACTTGATTGTCTGTCCTGACAATTACATTGCATCCAAGCAACTGGAAGACAAATGACTGCAGTGCTTTCCAGACCACTATCTCTTCCCTCTAGTTGGAGGACTGCATGCTCTCTTCCTCCAACCATTGACCTTTTTTCTATTGATCCCCCAGAGTAGCTCCACAACTCCACAGGCTTACATCTCTGTTAGTTGTAGCGGGGATTGGAGACAAAATGGAATTCCTCTGGAGATATTGCTTCCTCCAATCAACACGGTATCTGCTGATGGATCAGGAGGTTAACTGGGATGTGATGGTTGAATTCCAGTGAACTTGGTAACCGATATTCAAGCTCATGATTCACCTGGGGCTTGAAAAGGAAACATACCCATGCGACTACTGCCATAGCTGCCACCATCAACCCCCACAATCTTAACCACCCTCTGGAGGACAATGAATGTGACTTAGCAGGAGTTATAAATTGTTCTGAATCGCAAGGGTTCTTCTCTAAGACATAAAAAGGTGACCAATCCTTGTGTCCAACAAGGCTCCAATAAATGTCATTTTCTGGGGAGAAAGAAGATGTGACTTCTGTAGGTTTATTTTGAAACCCAGCTTCTGCAATACCTCTGTAATCATTCTCACATCCTCCTGAGCCTAAAAAAACCAGAAGAGGCAGATAATAAACAGTCGTCAATGTACAGAAAAATTGATTGTCCATTTAATTATAGGTACTCACAGGAGCCAGTATCTTTGTAAAGACTCTGGGTGAAGTAGCAAGGCCAAAAAGAAGAGCTTGAAAATGCAGTCACTGATTTCAAACCAGATGGTTAGGGATGTGAAAATAGGCATCTTTGAAGGGTACCATTGCCAGGAAATCACCTTCCGTTGTCAGAGGTTGATTATTTGGATTGAGATAATTCAGAACTTCTCAACTAAAACATATCTGTTTGAAGCTTTAAAGTCCAACTCAGGTCGAAACCTGGCACACGGCTTCAGTAATAAAAAAAGAGTAGAAGAGAATCCTTTTCTATTTTGATGTTCTGGGACAGGCATCACTGCCCATTTCTCCAACAAAGATTAGATTCCCAAAAGCATGAATCGTCTTCTTATGTTACCTTTTTGTAAGGCCATAGGAAGACATCTATGATTTGTAAATTTTCTCAAAAAAGTAATGGCCTACCCTCCCTTGATGATGTTGAGCCCCCATGTGTCTGAGATGTGCTCTACCTAATCATAAAAACAGAGTCTTAGTCTTGCATCGACCCCCTCGATAGTCGTTTTTAGAATTGACCTTGATCTTGGGGGTTGACTGGACGAGTTTTGTTGGGGAATGCAGTCTCCCAACCCTGGGCCCAGCCACGAAAGTGACGTCAGTCCTGTGTATTCTGAAGCTGTTGTTTCAAGCGGAAGGACTTGCTCCCAGAAAATAACTGAAATACCTCAGGATTGTTTTCTAATCTGCAGCTTTCTGGACCAAAGTATGCATTTCAGTATCAAACAATTTTTGGCCCATGTAAGGTACCTTTTGAATATTGGACCTTTGTAGAGAAACTATTTTCCAGGTCTTCATCCACAGATGCTGACGTCCTGCTATCAGTGCTCTGCACAAGCCATCGAATGATATATTTAACAAGAATTGTGCCAGCAATTCCATATTAGTAAGAATGGGTGTTCGGTCATCGTTCTCCTGAAGGCCATCATACGGCCTCTGGAAATCTTTTAAAAGCATTTGATTGCCATATATCGCATAGGTTTTGGCCCTGATGGAAAAAGTTGTGCCAGCAAATGATCCTTTAATCGTGGGCTCCACTTCCTGATCAACAACATATGGCAAAACAAAAACCTATGAGTGACAGAGGAGGCTGAAGCCATTGACGCTAAAATGGTGTGGGAGACTTGTCATTATCCTTCTAATCTTTAGGTAGCAATTGTTTTATAATGTGATGCGGGGTAAATTGGCCCCCAGGGCACCACTGCATTGAGCATAGAATTCCTCATTGTGCCAAGGGGTTTCTTCACAGCCAAGCGGTCTTAAAAAGCTGGGTGCCCTGAATATATTTCCCCTTCTGATTTGACTCTTGATTATCATAGTGATGAGAGAACATAATTTACAGCTTCCTTTATAAGGGATTGCAAGCCCAACCTAGAAATGTACAGGATGTCATCATCTTCCTCTTGAATGGGCTCCAAATAGTGTTGCTTTGCAACAGCCTTTCTTCCCTTCATCTTTGCCCAAAGAGTAATTTGACGCGCCATGGCAGCGGCTCATATATAGAGCCAAACCTTAAAGAGAATTACCACGAGAATTCAAATATTTAATTGATGCCCTGTTGTCTCCCCCGCACCTGGCGCATGATAGAACACCAGCACAGGTTTGAGATACCACAACACTGCTCCCAACTGCCCGACCGCTGATGTAACAGCAGCTCTCCGCCCGACCAAGTACATGAGTGGGGAGAGCAGCGGAGACAAGGTAAAGGAAACAGCTAAGGACCATGTCCCTGCTGAGAATACAGTAAGTTTACAGAAAAAAAGTGAATAAATTACCAAGGGAAATGTCAATTTAAGTATGAGCGTTGATTCACCAAAATGCCTGGGGTAGCGGAAGTGACATCATATGTTTTGACCCCAATGGCATCACAGGAAGTGATGTCATATGACTTTAGACACGCTGTCACTCTCCCCTCAGCTGTTTTGTGATCTGTCTAATTTTTCTATTATCTGCCACGTCTTTCTCAGCTGTTGTTGATTCTTGCTTACCCCTCCTGTCTGTCTTAACTGTATCTTTCCCACTGATCTCCTTTTAATACGTTTTCCCCTCGCTCACTGATCTCCTTTTTCCACTCTATTTCACCTTTCTCCCTCCTCTCCTACTCCCTTATCTGTCCATTTTCACTCTCTATGTCGCAGTATTATTGGTGTCTCTTTCATCCCACTTTGTCTCTTTCAAACATACATCCTCATGTGTTTGTCTCTTGATCTCTCACCCTTCTCTTTGTTGTGTCTTTTCCTTTCATTACTTTACCCTAATTTCGCCTAAAAGCCTTTTACCTTTACCTTCTCTCTCTTTTTCTCTCTCCTTCTTTCCCCTGTATTTCTTTCTTACTCACTCCACAAGCTCGGAGATGATCCACACCACTAGGAGCAATAAATGATTCTTTTCCAAGTTAGCTAATGTCATCAGAGGTCAGGAGATTGCAGCGACTGTACTGGAGGTCGCAGGAGGCAAGCCAGGGGTCACAGCTGTTAGCCCTGGCGACCTCAAAATGACATCCGTGAATTTAAGTAGCACGTACGCGTGACTGTCGTGGACAGAAAACATACAGTAGGTAGGGCTGGCGGTGGGATGTTCTTCTACTCTATGGTATGGTGAGAGAAAGATGACTTTAGTTAGAGGGATCGGAGATCTTAGTATATGGCAAAAGTCTGTCGGAGGCAGGAGGCCTCATTCCAGTTAGGACTGGGACGAGGGGATTCAAGATGTGGGGTTGATTTAAATTCACAGCACCTGTTTTGGGAGAAATAAGGGTGCTTAACTACTGTTTAAGAGTGGTAAAGCGCACAGAGTTCTAAGGGCAGCAAAATCAAAATATGGGGGCAAGGCCACAACAAAAATGATGTCATTCTTCACAATGCTTCACTGTTTTCTTTCAACCAGTTTATAGCCCCTTTTAATAGCTAATGTTTTTTGATTTTTTACGTTTGCAGGTATATTATTTAAATTATAACAACTCTATAAAGCATCGGGTAAGGACAACATTGTCCTGGGAACTCTTGGTAGTAGATGTGAGAAATTTGAAATTTGAGTTAACTATAATTAATAAAATTAGTATCTATGATTGGTTTATTACTGGAAGACCCACAGTGGACTGGCTCAGGACTGCCTGACCATTGCTGATAAATATGGAGTAAAAAACATGGTTGCCAGCACACAGACCTACTGCACCTTTAATCACTGTGGGGCCTATTCAAAAATGCATTTTTTCATACTACAACAGCATTACTAAACATACTACAAAATGCGAATCAAAAATCTACAAGTCTCTACATCCAACTCTCCTATCTTTTCTATAGGGAAACAAATACACTTGTAAGTTTACTATTTAGGGGCCGATTCCGATGTTGTTAGGAAGGCCTCCAGACTGGTTCCGGAACGTGCGAATCCGATTCGGAGCCTATGTTTCAGACCGAATCGTCCCCCGTTCCGAACGACCAAGTACGATGCGGAGATCTTGTCTGTGTTGACTGAATAGTTTACGAACCCGATCCTGTCCGTCTGACTCGTTTGCAGCCGAATCGTGCCGCGCAATGGAGCCGGATTCAGAACGAGCGAGTACAATGCACGATTCGGACAGCCGTACCGACTCGGTCTCAGTGAGACAAAACGGCTGTGGGAATCGGACGTTGCGGGGCCTTAGCAGGCCCCCCCTTCACCCAAGGCCCTCCGAATCGGTCACGGGGCGTGCCCATGGGTCCCCCCAATCCAATCATGCACAGTGTGGTGGGCACCATGGGGTGCCCGCCACAGGGTGTATGCTTTTCCCCACCCACCCCTTTTTGCTATGGGAGCCTGTGTATGCGATCGGTATACAGGCTCCCATAGAGTTCAATGGGAGCCCGACCGAACTGAGTCCGTCAGCATACGGATGCATCGTACTCGTTCGGTCGGACTCTCACAGCGCGATTCGCTAGGAAAGCCCTCTGGATCCGAGTCATACGGAGGGCTTTCCTAGCGAGATCGGAATCGGCCACTTAGTAGTAAATGTGGGAGGGACCAGGGGTGTGGCTTGAAAAACTGACCTACTTACTACTAAATGGGAGGGGTTTGGGGAGGAGTAGGAGGGATTTAGAGATAGGTTCAGGGAGGTATTTTGAACCCACCAACAAAAGAGTAAGGGCCCCATTCAGAGTTTGGCAGTCCTCCTGGGGTACCACCACCATGCTGTCAGCAGGAGGACCACCAACGCGATGGTGCACCCGCTCGTCAGATTACGATTGTAATCCATGGCAGGCGGGTGGTGCTGCGGCAGACTCAAGGCGGTGGGCTGTTAAGCTGGGAGCCTAACATGCTGCCCGCCCCCATGACAGCACCCACAGCACGTTCCTGCACTGTCTGGCATGCATGCCACACCATGCAGGAACAGGGGTGCAATTCCAGTGGGGCACAACATGTGCTCCCTGCATGCATTCTCAGGCCCAGGAGGGGACAGGGGGCCCTGTTGGGGCCCCCTTAGTTGTCCCTCCGCTACACTTTCCATGGAAGGCTCACCACCATGAAAAGGGCGGTGTACAGGCAACTCAGAATATACACTGCGGTGCCGCAGCGGCACCGCCAGCATAATCTTGCTCCTCACCACTGAGCGACAGCCGCGGGATCCTGTAACATTAAATATTATTAAAATATAATTATATTACTTTTTATTATTTCTATGTGTCACTTATTTATTAATGCATACTTTAAAAAAACGATATTTTTATTTTGGGTGGGAATTTCTTCTTGAATTTAAACTTCAGAAAAATATATTTTTATTTATTGCAGTATATTTAAATGAATTAAATACATATTTAATTCAAAATTGAGTTAATAGTGCTGTAATTTTTTTTGCTCTACTTTTAAAATAAATATATAAAAGGAAATTACATTAATATTTAATGTGTCAAATATGTTTTCAAAACTTTTAGTAATATAAATGCTTTTACTTTTCTTTATATAGACAACAGGATGTGGGAGCACACCGCTGACCTCTCAGGCAAGGTTCGCCCCTGGCATTCTGGGAAATGCAGTCTCTTGTAGCTCGCTCCGATATTTTCGAGTGTTTCGCCAAGGTTGGCGCAGATAGTGCCGATCTCTAGACACGTGTTTCTGGTTTATTAACCGTCATCAGTAGAGAACACAGTCTTATATTTTGGGGTTTGCTGAGTAGGCTGCCAAACATTATATCAGGTCCGGTACCTCTCACTGGCGCGCAGGTGCTTCATCCACGAGCTCGTCAGCTCAATGACTCACGGGAGTACTTTAAATAGACAATAGGATGTGGGAGCACACCGCTGACCTCTCAGGCAAGGTTTGCCCCTGGCATTCTGGTAAATGCAGTCTCTTGTAGCTCGCTCCGATATTTTCGAGTGTTTCGCCAAGGTTGGCGCAGATAGTGCTGATCTCTAGACACGTGTTTCTGGTTTATTAACCGTCATCAGTAGAGAACACAGTCTTATATTTTGGGGTTTGCTGAGTAGGCTGCCAAACATTATATCAGGTCCGGTACCTCTCACTGGCGCGCAGGTGCTTCATCCACGAGCTCGTCAGCTCAATGACTCACGGGAGTACTTTAAATAGACAACAGGATGTGGGAGCACACCGCTGACCTCTCAGGCAAGGTTCGCCCCTGGCATTCTGGTAAATGAGGTCTCTTGTAGCTCGCTCCGATATTTTCGAGTGTTTCGCCAAGGTTGGCGCAGATAGTGCTGATCTCTAGACACGTGTTTCTGGTTTACTAACCGTCATCAGTAGAGAACACAGTCTTATATTTTGGGGTTTGCTTTTACTTTTCTTTATACTTTACCATAGGGATACTCTGCAGTTGAGACGGACATCTCACTATGATAAACTATAGGGATCATTGAAAAAGTTTATTCAACTTTGTAAAACTTATTAAAAATATTTTTATGTTCAATATTAATGTAAATTAATTTTATATTTGTATTTTAAATGTAGACCACAATAAAAAATGCTACATTTCTATTCACTTAATCTTAAATTAAATATTTCATTAGTTTAAATATATTAAATTAAATGCAAATCTTTTTTCTGAAGTTTAAATTAGAAAACAAATCCCAGCCTAAAGTGAAAAAAAGTTTATATAATGGATTAATAATTATTAAAAGTGATGTAAAGAATTAATTAAAAGTACTGTTTTTATATTTTATTTAAAAAGTAATGTTATACCAATTTATAAATTAAAAAATTTTTGTTAAAATATTTCATGATTAAATAATAATTATGTTTTATTTTTAGATATTTTTTAAACATTCAACTATTTTTCATGATATTTTTAACTATTTTAAATATTTGAATGTAATGTAATACTATTTCCTAAGAGCACTGCCATTATTTTCTGTGGGAGTATGTTGCAGCACCAGTGATTGGCCATGTATGGGGCTGTATTTACTACTGTTTCTTTTTTGTCAGTACACTGACTACACTGGTACACAAACCTGCCACCAGAGAAACATAATTAGTGACCTACAGAAAATGTACACCATGGACGTAGAGACTGATAGGTACATGGGAAACAGTCTACAGGAAGAAACAGGTGGATTAATGTAACGTGAATGACTACTCATTTTACGAGATTGGATGTTGCTGCTGATAAATAGTCTTGGTTTAGTTTAGTGTGAGATGTGGCATACTGTTTCGTCTTGGGCAGTTTTGTCTCATCGCTTCTAGACTTCCAGTTAATCAATTCGACTTTGGGAAATCTTAAAAGTGGTCGAGTGAGTGAGTGTTGGGAATGGAACATAGCATGAAATGCTACTCAAATTGTAAAACGTGACGCTATAAATCTGTTTCCAAATTTTGTTACCATCCTATAAGGCAGACAAATTCCAATAAAAGAAAATGATGCCAGGCAGAAGAATCTTCCCCTTCTTATAGCTCAAGCTGCCATCCAGTATCGACTATCCCGTGAGCTTAGATGATCCTCCCAGTGAGCGCCTCGGCAGTGGTGGCTTTTTGTTTAACATCAGTATTTTCCTCCCTGCGCCACTGAAGGTTTCATTAAGCCGTGACAGTTATAGGAAAGACATTAGTGGCTAGGCCGGCTCAACCGAGAGCCCATCTTTTCTTAGTATATTGACATCTGCGGGACTTTCCTCTGAGGCGATACAACACCACGGTAAAAATGTGCACAGGGATAATTATTTGTGCAAGATGTTTTCTTTTCTGTTGGCAGCAGCAGAAACACAGTTATAGACTTTGTATGATGCTGTGAATTAGGCTTTCTGAATTGTCAACAAATATGGGCCTGGTCCACATTGACTTAAAAAAGATAGATGTACTCATGTGAGGCATCCACAAAAGGATACCTTGCAGGCGTATTGTATTTACTACTCAGTGCCAGGTACTGTGTGATACTGAGTACCTGCACTTCTCTGAAACGGAGAGTACCTGCACTTCTCTGCACTGCTGCAATACATTTAATGGGAGAGTACCAGCAATTTTCAGAAGCAAACCGGTACACCAAATAGTGAGTACTGTGACTTCTCTATTTTTCTATTTCAATTTAAAGCACTGACTACACATGATTGTACGCAAAAGTAAACCCCACTCAAGGTGTGCTTTACTTTCGCAGTCGGTGAACGCCCATAAACTTGAGAATTTGTGAGTTTTCACAAACTTCTATCCAATCCTTTCAACCTTAACAATGGGCTGAGATTTCCTCCAGCAAAGGGTTGGAGTAAATCCCCTTTAAATGTGGGAAGGCAATGGAACACCCCAAAAACTCATGGGGGGTACGCGGAGAATGTTTTACCCATGGAGAAAAACAAGTGCAATTACCCAGTAGCGCTCACTTTCCTCAAAGCTGAGTTGTACTGTGTGTACAATTACACATTGAGGAAATAGCAATAGGTAGCAAGCATTGGCAAAACCAATACAATATTTGGTCTCAAAAGAAGCACGTTACCATATTACTCCCTGGCACTGAAGGGGACTACTTTGTGGGAGAATGTGCTTCTTGTGAAAGGGCAGCATGCCGTAACTCATAGTGAAGTCAGCAAATAGCTTAAGTAGGCTGATGCATTGGCTCTTGATGCTTGCTGGAGTGAGTGGAAGAAAAATGTGACGGAACCACATTTTAATAGGTGATGTCTGGCTGAAAACCACTACAAGTAACTATGTTATGCACACAATTTTAGTAAAAGCATAGGCCCTCATTATGATGCCGAGTGGCCCGCCACTGACAGGCCGTCGGTGGCGGTCCACTTGACATCCAGGGTATCGTTCCGCCCGCCTCATTACAATACAGGCAGTCAGAGTGATATTGTCGGGGGAAAGCCCACCACCTCCGACAGGATCAAAGATCCCGTCGGGATGGCGGTCGGATTCCTAACACTATAATGGAGGCGGTGCCTTGCAGGCACCACTGTAGGGATTGGGATATCCCTTTCCGATTGCCTGTTCATGGCGGTCCCACCGCAAGAGGCAGATGGAAAGGGACTTTGGGAGCCCCAAACAGGGCCCCCATGGGCCACTGCTAAGTGGCCTGGGGGCACAAGTAGTGCCCCCGACACCTCCATGCACTTTGGAGGCGCATGGAAGGAAGGAAGGAAACTAAGAAAGAAAGATTGTAAAAAGAGGATACCCTAATACAGAAGAGTTTGAAATGCACACAATCTGGAATGCTGTGAAATAACAGCAGTCAGACAAACAGAGGCCACTATGAAAAGGAATTCACAACAGCATTAGCAGGGGTGGGAACTGAAAAACTGGAATGTGTTCTGTGATCACATCAAAAGCTTCCTTCTTTCATATCAGGCTCTAAACACAAAGGCAACACTAAGTAATCATAAAGTAAAAACAAAAACACTACCACTGAAGGGATCTAACATGTGTGTAGATGCGCTCATTGTGACAGAGCAAAATACAGTCACTGAAAGTGAAGTTAACCAGTGGCTTAAATGGGCTGGTCCATTGCTCTATTCCGTATGCCGTAGTGGGCAGAAGGAAAATGTGAATGGCACAACAACAGACCAATGGAAGAAGAGAGTTGGCTGAAAGACCCTTTAAGTAAGTATGTTATACACAGCGCTTAATTTGAACCAGTGGTTTCCAGTGCTTGGCACCGGCACTTATGACAGTTTGCCACATGGTGGCAGTGTCTTTCTAATTTAGACATGAGCATAACAACAGTTGATGGTAATTCAATATACCTTTCAGATGCTAATACCTACCACCCAACCCATTTGTATAGTGTTGGGCGCCTAAAACAGTCTGCATTGTCACATTTATAGGAGTGTGATGGTTAGTAGTTGCTTTGGTACTGTCATTCACAGGCGGGGGCATTGGGTGGGGCAAACTGCAGGAACCTCCTGACTAGGGTCCTGGCACTTATTTTTTTCTTTACAAATTCAGCACTGCATACAGATCATTTTAGTAAAATTAAATGGTATTGGCTAACACCAGACCTAAAATTGTTATGTGACATTACAGTTATACACCTAAATTCCTATGGCTGTTGCTGTTTTTCCAAGTGTACCACTGGCACTGTATGTGCATTTTAAAAAGAATAAATCTCATCATAATACTTATACACGTGCAGATTTACCACCTTTTCTGTGAATGAGGCCACAAATGTTAATTTTTATGAGGCAGCAATCACATGGTTAAGATTGTTTGCTGGGGCATATCTGTGAGGAACATTGGGCCCATTTGTACATCTGAAATGAAATGAATGAATTTGTACTTGTAAAGCGCACTGCTACCCTGAGGCATCCTGGCGCTGAACGCATACCGCTATGGAACCCTTCCTGGCTTTTCCCTGTGAAATGTCCACTCCTGGGCACCCCCAAGGTGAAGCCAGGCATCCCAGCGCTGGTGGGGCCGTTGTGGAGATTAATCAAGCTATTGCCCAGAGTTGCAGAGTGGGACCCATGATTAGAATAGGCACCGAGGCGAGAATTATCAGGTCCGAGGAAGTTGAGCCCAAGACCCGCCGAGGCAGGAATTGAACCCTGGTCCCGGGCCAGATCTCTGCATCAGGGTCTGCCGCTCTAACCATTGGGCCACACTTCTCCACATCTAGCCACATTAGGTTAAGCAGACATCGAATCACATGACATTTAGGCCAGTTCATGGATCGGAAAAAGTCATTTTAGGCTGATTAGTGAAAGGCTTGAGGGATACTGATCCCGGGATGAATTGAACCTGCTCCAATGCAAAGCAAGGGCCTGGAGAATGTAAAACCTTTACTGATGAAATTGTGATAAGTCGCAAACTAAACCAAGCAAAGCTTTCCAACTCCATCAAAAGAGAAGCAACTCTGCCTAGCTCTGATTACAAGGAAGGATTGCCTCCCACTGGAAGCCCTTTTGGTGGGGGATCTTGTATCAGAACGTAAAACACAAAAGTTCCCTTTTCCTCTGTTAATTATGAGGCTCAGATCCAACTGATATTAAATACATTAACAGGCACTACTATTCACTCCGTGATATAAAACAAAGCTATCATAGAAGAAAAATTTCCAGGTCGCTAAATCACAAATTCTTATACACACAGAATAAAAACATTTATATTCAAATAACAAATTCTTATAGGGAATGTATATTAAAAACACATTTATTTTTCAATGTATCATACATAAAAATATCATGAATGTCATGTATTTGGCTAATTACAGCATAGAAACATTTTATAAATTCATAGACATATTATTAAAAATTATGTAAAACACAAAACAAAATGAGAGAACAAACTGTCGACGCGGCGTTTCGGTGTGCAGGTGTTTCGTCACCTTCTTCAGGACAATAGTTCATTAATTTAAGAAATAATCTAGACAAACAATATAAACACTGAGTTAAAATACAATAAAATACATTCCCATTTTTTTACAAGTGCCTATTTTTAGCGTCATGGAAAAAAAGATTGCTTTGAAATAAAAAAAACTAAAAAACCTAATTCATGGAGTTTATCACAGTGTCTATTAATTGAGACATATGTAGGTAAGCAATAATTTGCTTGCTATATATTATCAAGTCATGTTCAAGGAACAAATCAGGGGTGGCTGATTATTATTCCACATTTTAATATTGTGGATGAACTAATTGCCATATTCTCTAAGACATATAGACTGCTTAAGGTGGGTTTTGATAAGCCGTAACATGGTGATATATACTCCATTCACAATTAAATGAAAATAGGAGGTAAATATGGTTATCAAATTTGTTCTTTTCACTCCACCTAGATAAAACCATACTGTCTTCGAATTTGATGAAGTGGACCTATGGGCCTAACTATCCTTGAGAGTTCATACCATTACAAGGAAGAAAAAACGTTATGTTTTAAAAAAACTTTATGTTTCAAGGTACTTATCAGGAATATAATGTTCATAAGCCCGATATATCATTTGGTGTTAGGGTAAAAGGGGATATAAGGTGATGTTCATCCACAATATTAAAATTTGGAATAATAATCAGCCACCCCCGATTTGTTCCTTGAACATGACTTGATAATATATAGGAAGCAAATTATTGCTTACCTACATATGTCTCAATTAATAGACACTGTGATAAACTCCGTGAATTAGGTTTTTTAGTTTTTTTTATTTCAAAGCAATCTTTTTTTCCATGACGCTAAAAATGAGCACTTGTAAAAAAATGGGAATGTATTTTATTGTATTTTAACTCAGTGTTTATATTGTTTGTCTAGATTATTTCTTAAATTAATGAACTATTGTCCTGAAGAAGGTGACGAAACACCTGCACACCGAAACGCCGCGTCGACAGTTTGTTCTCTCATTTTGTTTTGTGTTTTACATAATTTTTAATAATATGTCTATGAATTTATAAATGTTTCTATGCTGTGAATTAGCCAAATACATGACATTCATGATATTTTTATGTATGATACACTGAAAAATAAATTTGTTTTTAATATACATTCCCTATAAGAATTTGTTATTTGAATATAAATGTTTTTATTCTGTGTGTATAAGAATTTGTGATTTAGCGACCTGGACATTTTTCTTCTATGATAGCTTTGTTTTATATCACGGAGTGAATAGTACTGCCTGTTAATGTATTTAATATCATTTGGAGCTAAACCTCATAATTAACAGAGGAAAAGGGAACTTTTGTGTTTTACGTTCAGATACCCATCCCTTTTCCAAGTATTAGGGTACCTTCTTTATATTTTGACAGACAGGATCTTGTATCAGGACATCATGGTGCCTGCCTGCTGCACCCCTCCCTGAGCAGGTACGAGTGTGGACAGAGGAGAGGGAAATGCGCAGTCTGGGGGGTTGACTGCAGCGGGTGTGGTACGGGAAACGTCTATTACAACACGGTCATAAACACGCTTGACCATTACCACAAAGCCATTACCACTTTTAAGCCTTTACCACACATGCCTTTAGCAAGCATGCCTTGACCACAAATTTCGTTGTAAAGCTTTGAATGATAAAGGCATATGCGTGGTAATGGCTAAGGTGTTTTATTTGATGTTGTGACACCAGCACAACAATACATATATTGCTGCACTCGTGTCTCCTGAAGGAGAGTTTTGCGCCAGTTTTAGGGGTTAGTGTTGGTGTGTCCCAACCAAATATTGTCAGAATCCAACCCAAAGCAAGTCACCAGTGTGAGACAATTAATTTAGTGACCCTGAAAACCCCTCTCCGCGAGAATGAAGGGGCTTAGACAAGCTATGAGTAAAAGGAAATCTAAGATGGCCGCCATAAAGCTAAACACTGAACAGCGTTCTAGTGTTTCAAGTCAGACAGCAGGCTTGGAATGTCCACAGGAATCTCCTTTGGAATCTTGCACTTCACCAGAGATTCATGAGGAGCAGGTCCTGAATATCTAGGTCTCGGCGCGAAAGTTTAGTTTGGGTAGTGGCGCCGCTAGAGATCGACGTTGTTAGTTTGCGGCGGAATAAAACTTAGGAATTCGCCCTACGAGCAAGAAAATCCAAGTAAGGGGTTCGGATTCTGTAATTTAATGTTCTGAGGCTGAGCATTTGTTGAGTGTCTATTCCAGGAGCGTGCGCAGCAATAATTAAACGATAGTGAGGAACAGCACATTATTTTAGTGTCAGTTAAATGCGGTTGCGCAGTGATTTAGTTGACAGGTTTTAGAATTGCTTGTGGCAAGGAACTCTGTTCATTTTAGGCGCGTGCGCAGTGCATCGTTCCTGTCAAGCAGATAGGAGATGAGTATTATGAATTGCGCAATTACGGAAAGAATGTCCTCCTTCCAGTCAAGTGCGGGTTCCTTTCTGAGGTAAAATTCAGTTCGAGTATTGTAGATGGCATTTGTTTCTTGCGGACTTGAGAGGATTTATTTCTCGGTCCGAGTCCGAGTCCGAATCATCAACTCAGTGCCTTTCTGAGGGAGGTCCAAGCATTGGATCCCTCCCAACATGGTTTCAGAGAAGGACACAGCACTGAGTCGGCCCTCATTAAGGCTACAGAGGAGATTAGAGTGGCAGTGGATCGAGGAGGTAGGGCTGCTTTGATCCTACTGGACTTATCTGCCGCATTTGATACGGTCCATCATGTTATTTTGATGGACCGTCTCAGGGAATGTGGGGTACAGGGTAAAGCCTGGGATTTGCTCAGGTCTTTTTTATCAGACAGAGGGCAGATTGTATCCCTGGGGAAATTTCAGTCTACTCTCTTCACACTGCCATGCGGAGTACCGCAGGGGTCCTCTTTGAGCCCAACACTTTTTAATGTTTATGTTTCATCGCTAGCTCCTGTCATCAGTGCCTTTGGATTTGGAATTACGTCTTATGCGGATGACACACAGATTGTGGTGTCTCTTCTACCCGGCCAAGAGCTAGGGATAGATAATAAATTTCAGACTTGTATGGAAGCAGTAGGGAATTGGATGGCAGACAACTGCCTTAAGCTAAACTCGGGTAAAACCGAAGTGATGTTGTTCGGGAATGACACTAACTTTTGGACCCCTAATTGGTGGCCCGTTTCCTTGGGAACTCTTCCATCCCCCTCTAAAAAGGTGAAAAATTTGGGAGTTATGTTGGATGAGAAATTGTCTTTGGGTGCCCAGGTTAATGCAGTAGTGTCTAAAACAGTATATGTCCTGAGAACTATCAAGAAAATTGTGCGGCTTCTCCCTTTGGGGAGCCAGAAAACAGTGGTCACAGCCTTGGTTCTGTCAAGGCTGGACTACTGTAATAGCTTATATCTTAACATGCAGCAAAAGTTTCTGAACAAACTGCACTTGCTCCAGAATGCTGCGGCCAGACTTCTCACGGGCTCATCCAAATTCTCCCCAATCTCTAATGAGATAAGAAAATTGCATTGGCTCCGGGTGAAGAGCCGCGTGCGTTTTAAAGCGCTTTGTATGGTCTTTAAGGCATTGCAGGGTTCGGGACCAGAACATTTGCAACACCAGTTTCATTGGTACAGACCGGCAAGAACATTGAGATCACTGGGAGCTAAACTGGTGGTAATTCCTCCCGTAAAAAGAGCCCAGTGGGGTGGCAGAAGTTTCTCCCTTTGTGCAGCTAAGGCCTGGAATGGTTTGCCTTTTCACTTGAGAAATGCCGATAATCTTCTGGCTTTTAGGAGGGGGCTGAAGACCTGGCTTTTTGATGAATAACTTCTGTCTTTCAGGTCTCAGCAATTGGAATAGTGACTAGCGCCAGGACACCTCCGGGTAATTGCGCGCTTTAGAAATCGTCATAACATAACATAACATAACATTGCGGTAGCGTTTGAGTGCAGGTGAACTCGAGGGTTTACCTGAGAGGAAGGTTCAATTAGATTGAAGTTTTGTTAGTGGTTAGCGTGGTGCAGGACACGCTGAATCAGTACTTAGTTGAAGGCAACAATTTAGGGGCATATTCACAAGGAGTCAACTCCGATTTATCGCCACCTTAACGCAACAAAAGTGGAGATAGATTTAACTCCCCATTCACAAGCTGGTGCAAACTGCAGACAACGCCAGTATTCCCGCGATAACTGCCCCAAAATCTAACACCACGGCGGACACCACCAACTAACCCTAATGAGATGCAGAGTAGGCGTTCCCATGCAAAAACACACGAAAAAACAACAACACCACTTTCACAACGAACTGACAGAACTGCGAAGCGAACCAAAAACAGGCGATAAGCCGCGGTAGCCGCAGGTATTTAACACCTGCTTCAAGCAGGTGTAAAGACGGATGTCTACCTGCAGTAGGCAACGGAGCCCCGTACACAGCCATACCCGAAGAACAAACGACACCATGGAGCTACTCTACATGCAGCTCGGAGCCCCAACAGGGCCACAACACCCACCGCCACCACCCCCAGGACCACCACCACCCCCAGGACCCGGACCAGCCCCCCCGGACCACCACAGAGGCAGCGTAGAGTAAGACAGCGGACCTACCGAAAACACACCACTCTCACAGACCTAACGCCCACGGAAGTCATTGCCCACTACAGGCTCAAAAGGACACCCATCCTACGCATCATGACCCACATCGCCCACAGGCTGACGGTCCCAACACACCAGAGAACAAACATCCCTCCGCAGACAAAGCTGCTGGCAGTGCTGCACCTGTTGGCCTCTGGGACCTTCCAACCAAGAACTGCCATAGTCGGAGGGGTCTCACAGCCAGCCCTATCAAAGTTCATCACACCTGTCCTGGATGCCATCATCAGCTTCATACCCCAGTACCTTCACTTCCCCAACACTGCACAGGAACAGCTGGAGACTAAGCAAGGCTTCTACGCCATAGCCGGATTCCCGGCCGTGTTGGGGGCAATCGACTGCACACATGTCCCACTTGTGCCCCCTGCGGATACTGCACACCACTACCGCAACAGGAAGCACACGCATTCCATCAATGTGCAGGCAATAGAGGACCACTGGGGACTCTTCACCAATGTCCTCGCTAACTACCCAGGCAGTGTGCATGATTCCTTCATCTTTCGACAGTCCATCATCAACCAGCGCTTCCAGGATGGCACATATGGAACGGGACTGCTCGTTGGTAAGTGCCAAATCAACACACCACACATCCCACAGCCACCAACGCACAAAGCACAACTGTGGGGATGCACACGTGACCAAACCACATCCGACATGTCAACCTACACGACCACCTACCAGACACGACTACACCACTCCATGGTCATCCTGGGCTAACCCTGCACCCAATACAGACTTCACATGGCACCACAGCCACACAACAGCTGAACGTGTGGTGATGCGGAATGCAGCCATGACACATGTGAGGCACTGCTCTGCCCTCATGACCCTACCCTAGTCCCCCGCAGGTCAGCGTCCCGTGGCGGTGGGCCCGTGTCGGCCGATGTGCATCCGGGCGGCTAGCCCTGTGCGACTCGAGTCATCCCCCCTTGTAGTCCTGACATTGCATGTCTGTGTGCCTGATGACTGTTGGTGTAGTTGCCAGCACCAGCTACTCCCTGAGGGCTGGCTTACACTCACCCCACACACAGCCAGCAAGGCGTCACTGAATTGGTGGGCCTGCCATCACATCCTGCCGAACCAAGTATTGACTCTTTTCTCCCTGCACTGTCACAGGTGATCAAGGATATGCACTCTGCCCTGGATGATGACACCCCTCCGGGATCCGAACACACCCGCCCAGAGGCAGTACAATGCGGCCCACATACGCAACAGGGGCATCGTTGAACGCACATTTGGCGTGTTGAAGTCACGTTTCAGGTGCCTGGACGGCACTGGTGGGAAGCTCCTGTACAGCCCGGACGTCGTGTGCAAGATGATCGTTGCATGTTGTGTGTTGCACAACATCTGTGTTCGCACCAGGGCCCCATGGATCCCAGTTCCAGAGGTACCGGACGATGATGGTGGTGATGGGGCAGGTGGCCCACATCCCACTGCAGCTGCGGCAGGAACGGCCCATAGGGACTCCATCATTGACACTTACTTCTCATGAGCACGTCACATTGTGACCGTCCGTGGCATTCATGGGACAGTATTAGATGTCCAATTGCACTGCATGTGTGAATAAAACATATTTGTAGGTTACAGGTTGGAATTGTACATTGTCATGTTACATATCCCTGGGGTTTCAGATGTGATTTGCCAGGTTGTGCACATTTTCCGAACCAGTTGTGTCCTGTGTTCAGTTGTGGAGGTGTTGCTGTTTGTACTGGGATGTTGTCAATGTCGAGGTGCACTTCTGCTTATGTGCGTATGCTGCACGGTGGGTGTGTCGCTCCTGCGGCTCTGATTTGTCTGCCACTGGTCTCTTTCATGTGATGTGCCTGTAGGTTCTGTTCTTCCACGGTGCTAGGATGTTGTGGTGTGCATGGTGTCCTCTGCAGTTGGCCAGGGTGCATCCGTGGTACTCCTCTGTTGATGTATTTTGTTCTGTGGCATTTTCCATATGCTGTTCTTGTGCTTTTTCCCGCATTGCGCGTGAGTATTGCTGCCCTCGCGATGGTTGTCACTGTTTTCTTATCGCGCTTTGGCCCATCGCAGCTTTTTTCGCGTTGTGGTTTGTGTTTTTATCTCCGTTGAGGTGGTTGTATTGCAAGCATTGGCCGCGGTGTCGGCCAACTATCGCATGCTACCGCCGTGTTGTGAATTCCACGTTGTCACAGGGTTATTTTCCCGCGATAGGCTGCGATGCTGAAAGTTGCGTTGCGCTACTCTTGCGGTAATTATCACACGTTCTTGTGAATATACCCCTTAGTTTAGTTATTCATAAAACAGAACAGCAGCATATTTGAACAGACTAATGTGTTACCAAAATAATCATTACTTACCTGAGAGATAAGGAGTGAGTAATTCGTTCTTAGCCTCTCCTGAGGACAAATCTAAAAGAAGAAGAGAAACGTTAGTACTAGTCCATATATATATAAATACAACAGTTAAAAGGTACAACATAACTATTCAACACATTAGAAAAGAGATATTATCACGTGTTGAAGTTAAATTAAAAGAAGAGGCGCAAAGGCCAAGTGAGCAGTGGGTATGTAAACTATATATATTGTATATTTGAACAAAGAATAACGGAAAGAAAAGAATAAAATTACAAAGTAAGTTTGCATGTTCATTTGCAGTTTAAATTCTCACTCAAAACACAAAAGATAAGATTATAAGAAGAAGAAGATTACGAGAAGAGAGTGAGACGAACAACTGAAGACTTGGCAGTCTCTTCTCTGTCCCCTACCCCTTTCCCCCCTTTGAGTGATCTTGGCGTACAAGTTATCTTTGGCGCCGGAGAAGTCGGAGAGGGGCATTGGGTTCAGGCTTCATTCTGCTCCCGTGCAAGTGTGGCAAGATCTTTGACAGAGTGAAGTGCCCACGTGATTGTTGCACCTGAGCAGAGTAGCGGAAGGTTCGGATTTAAAAAGATTAGGAAAACTTTTAGAAGGAATACAAAAGGAATTAATAGCAGTACGAGATGAAAATCGAGATTTAAAGCAGGATATATTAATGGCTAGACGTGAGACAGCAGATTTAGCAGTCAAAATCCACAATGTAGGGCCAGGACCTAGTTTAAAAATCCCAGCATCTCATGAGGAAAGTTTAAGTGATTCGATTAGTTCCCAGTCTAAGACCACAACTCAGGTTATTCATTAACTTTCTCCTGTTATACATTTGGCACCCCAGAACGTTTCAATGGAGATCCCCAGAAAGCTCAAGTATTTTTAACACAGTGCACCTTACATTTTATGTGTCGACCAGTGGTTTTCCCGGATGCCCAGTCGCGAGTGGCCTTCATACTGTCGTACCTCAGTGGTGATGCTGCGTCCTGGTCCATGCCCCAGGTCTCCAGAAATGATCCAATCCTCTATGATTTAGAAGAATTTAAGAAAGAATTTTTGTGAATATTTGACCGACGAAAGGCATCACAGGCAACGGACAATGAACTCTTAGAGTTGAACCAAGGAAGTCGGGATCTGATAGCTTATCTTGCGCAGTTTAACAAACTGATAGTGGAGACAGATTGGGCTGAAAATAAGAGACCAGCAGTGTTTTATCGTGGACTCAAAGATGAATTAAAAGATGCACTAGCTCAGGTACCCATTAGACCCACAGAAATCTCAGCCTTGATTGATTTGGTCTTAGAGATAGATTTCAGACAAAATGAAAGAAAAGGTGAGTAGAGACGAGATTTTCGCTCCAGCATTCCAAGATTCGATCGAGTCAAAACTGAAGTCTCAAGGTCTGGAGAAGGACACCAAAGTGTTGAATCAATGCAAATCGGAACGATTCGAGGTCCACTTTCAAAAGAAGAGAAGGAAAAACGTTGACAAAATAAATTGTGTCTCTACTGTGGCAACAGTGGTAACTTTGTTCGGAATTGTCCAAAGAAGCCAAAACAAATTTTGAAGGAAAACTATCAGCACCATCAGTAACCGGAGTTGGCCTGATAGATGCAGATATGAACTCAATTCCAAAAGATCATCATTTAGCAAATACCTTGCAAGCATCTTCCCCTCATCTTGTACTCCCTATGTCATTAAAGTTCAGGGAGAAGCATTTACAAAATATCTCTGTAATGGTGGATTCCGGTGCAACTGGGAATTTCTGTGACTTGAAGTTCGCAGAAAAGGTTGGATTGAGGTCACTTAAAAAAGAGAAAAGTGAGGCAGTCAGGGCAGTGGACGGTACTAATCTATCGTCAGGTCCAATGGTCAGTCACACGGAGCCAGTGGAATTGGAAACTACAGAGGGACATAGTGAAATTTTGCAATTCAATTTAATTGATGCACCTCAGTTCCAGTTGATTTTGGGGTTACCATGGCTTACAGAACATAACACCACAATCAATTGGAGTGCTCGAACTATTGTGTTGGATTCCGATTTCTGCAGAGAGAATGGCTATCATCAGAAGATGTTTGAGTGTCAATCCACGCCTGCAACTAGTTTGTGTGAAGGAGGAGCAACAGTGTGTGTAATTCACACTCAGAAATTCCATCTGAATATTCTGAATTTGAAGATGTCTTTAGTGAAGTGGAAGCAGAGAAACTCCCCCCACACAGGTAATTTGATTGCAAAATTGAAATGGAACCAGGTTCCAATTTACCCTGTAGCAGAATATACGCATTAACAGAAAAAGAAAATCAGCATTTGAAAGACTATATCCAAAAATATTTGAAAAATGGGTTCATTCGTCCCTCTCAATCACCTGTGTCTTCTCCACTCTTCTTTATACCTAAGAAGGAAGGCGAGTTGAGAACTTGCATAGATTATAGGGCCATCAATCGAATTACAATCAAGAATCGTTATCCCCTGCCATTGATCTCTGTCTTGTTGGATCAAGTGAAGGAAGCTAAGGTGTACACAAAGTTGAATTTACGAGGGGCCTACCATCTAGTTCAAATTCGAGAAGGTGATGAGTGGAAGATGGCATTTCGAACAAAATTCGGGCTTTTTGAATACCAAGTTATGCCCTATGGCCTCTGTAACGCCCCAGCAGCATTCCAACATTTCATCCACAATGTATTAAAAGACTATATAGATCAATGTGCTATCATTTACATTGATGACATCTTAATCTATTCAAGATCAGATAAAGAGCATGAAGGACATGTGAAGAGTATCCTCCAAAAATTAAGAGAGAATAGTTTATTTGTAAAACTCGAGAACTGTGCCTTCAATGTCTCCACAGTAGAATTTTTGGGATTCGTTTTGTCACCGGCAGGAATCACTATGGATAAAAAAAAGGCTTCAGCAGTAACCGAATGGAAATCACCAAAATCAGTAAAAGAGGTCCAAAGTTTCATAGGATTTGCGAATTTCTACAGGAGATTCATTCAGGATTTCTCTAAAAACTAATTCCCCTTACATGTTTGCTTAGAAAAGGAACCACCTTTGAATGGTTGGAAGATGCAGAATTGGCCTTTAACTCTCTAAAAAAGGATTTCACCACAGCCCCAGTTTAACTGCATGCTGACCCCACGGAGCCCTTTTTTGTAGAAACTGACGCTTCAAATTTGGCTTTAGGAGGGGTATTATCCCAAAGACACAAGAGAACAGGGCAACTTCATCCTGTGGCCTTCCGATCTCGGAAATTGATCCCAGCGGAGATCAACTATACCATCACAGAAAAGGAGTTACTAGCAATAAAAGACGCCTTTAAGGAGTGGAGGCACTATCTCATGGGGGCTAAGCATACAGTTACCGTCTTTACTGATCATCGGAATTAGAAGTTTTTGAAATCAGCTAAAACCTTAACACCTAGGCAATTATGATGGTCATTATATTTTGCTGATTACGACTTTGTAATCACTTATCGTCCAGGAGCTAAGAATGGAAAGGCAGATGCATTGTCCAGATTAGAAACCGAGGATTTACAAGTCAAGATTGAAGAACAAAATATTATTCCGGAGGAAAAGATTATTGGTGCAGTTCTCCAAGAGGAACCCGAAGATGCCACCCTGAAATTGATGCGTTTACCCGAAATGGAAGAATGGGCTGCACAAGATCCAAAGAGAGAAATTCGAGGAAACTTACCATACCATGACCGAGTTCTATATTTACCCACACAGGAATTGCAAACTAAAGCTTTGGGAGAATGTCATGATCATCAACTATCAGGACACAAAGGAATACAGAAGACTGAAGAGTTGGTTAAGCGTAGATTTTGATGGCCTAAAATGACTGAGGACATTCGACAGTATGTGGTTACTTGCAAATTGTGTGCTAGGGGTAAACCAGACAGACACTCTCCGACAGGTTTGCTACACCCTTTACCCAATCCACCTCACCCTTGGCACACTGTCACTTTAGATTTGATAGTGGATTTACCATCCAGCCAAGGTTTTGATACCATTCTGGTTTGTGTGGATGCTTACAGTAAAATGGCTCATTTTGTCCCTTTAAAAGGGGTGCCTTCAGATAGAAAATTAGCACAGAAATTAGTCAACATATTGTCCGGGCACATGGAATACCGAAGGTTTTGATTTTCTGATCAGGGTTCCCAATTTCTTTCCCATTTTTGGAGAGCTTTTGCTAAGAAATTAAATATAGAGACTAGATACTCCACTAGTTATCACCCAGAAACTGATGGCCAAACTGAGAGAACTAATCAAGAATTAGAACAATATTTGCGATTGTATTTATTGCATCAGGAAGGTGATTGGCCAGAACATTTGTGGGCAGCTGAATTTGCGTTTAATAATGCAACAAACTGTTCCACCCAATACTCTCCCTTTTTTATGAATACAGGTAGACACCCAAACCTCTCAATGAATTTTCAAGAAGCCACTGTACCAGCAGTCAAGGACTTAGTGCAGTATATGGCTCAAATCCACAATTCTGCTATGGAAAATTTGACTAAAGCTAAAGAGAACTATCAAATCTATGCAGATAGGAAGAGAAGAATAGGTCCAGATTTAAAAATTGGGGATGAGGTGTGGTTAAACACAAAGAATATGAGACTCAAGGGAAACAGGAAATTGCAGCCAAGATTTGTGGGTCCGTACACTGTTGAGCAGAGATTAGTCACATACAAATTAAAACTACTCAAGAGTCTTAAAATTCATCCAGTGTTTCATGTTTCTTTGCTCAAGAAAACAGCAGTAGGGTTGAGAAAGACATCACCCCCAGCACCAATACAGACTGAACAGGGAAGTGAGTTTGAAGTTAAGCAGATTTTAGATTCAAAATTAGTCTGTGGTCAGATTTATTATTTAATAGATTGGAAAGGTTACGGACCAGAAGAAAGATCATGGGAATTGCATTCTGATGTTCATGCACCTCGAATTATGAAGGCTTTTCATAAGAAATTCCCTTTTAAACCCAGATCCGGAGGATCTGCCTTGCGAGGGGAACTGTCAGAATCCAACCCAAAGCAAGTCACCAGTGTGAGACAGTTAATTTAGTGACCCTAAAAACCCCTCTCCGCTCCAAGAGAATAAAGGGGCTTAGACAAGCTATGAGTAAAAGGAAATCTAAGATGGCCGCCATAAAGCTAAACACTGAACAGCGTTCTAGTGTTTCAAGTCAGACAGCAGGCTTGGAATGTGCACGGGAGTCTCCTTTGGAATCTTGCACTTCACCAGAGATTCATGAGGAGCAGGTCCTGAATATCTAGGACTGAGCGCGAAAGTTTAGTTAGGGTAGTGGCGCCGCTAGAGATCGACGTTGTTAGTTTGCGGCGGAATAAAACTTAGGAACTCGCCCTACGAGCAAGAAAATCCAAGTAAGGAGTTCGGATTCTGTAATTTAATGTTCTGAGGCTGCGCATTTGTTGAGTGTCTATTCCAGGAGCGTGCGCAGCAATAATTAAACGATAGTGAGGAACAGCACATTATTTTATTGTCAGTTAAATACGGTTGCGCAGTGATTTAGTTGACAGGTTTTAGAATTGCTTGTGGCAAGGAACTCTGTGTTCATTTTAGGCGCGTGCGCAGTGCATCGTTCCTGTCAAGCAGATAGGAGACGAGTAATATGCATTGCGCAATTACGGAAAGAATGTCCTCCTTCCAGTCAAGTGCGGGTTCCTTTCTGAAGTAAAATTCAGTACGAGTACTGTAGATGGCATTTGTTTCTTGCGGACTTGAGAGGATTTATTTCTCGGTCTGAGTGCATTGCGGTAGCGTTTGAGTGCAGGCGAAGGGTTTACCTGAGAGGAAGGTTCAATTAGATTGAAGTTTTGTTAGTGGTTAGCATGGTGCAGGACACGCTGAATCAGTACTTAGTTGAAGGCAACAATTTAGTTTAGTTATTCATAAAACAGAACAGCAGCATATTTGAACAGACTAATGTGTTACCAAAATAATCATTACTTACCTGAGAGATAAGGAGTGAGTAATTCGTTCTTAGCCTCTCCTGAGGACAAACCTAAAAGAAGAAGAGAAACGTTAGTACTAGTCCATATATATATAAATACAACAGTTAAAAGGTACAACATAACTATTCAACACATTAGAAAAGAGATATTATCACGTGTTGAAGTTAAATTAAAAGAAGTCAAATTAAATCCTAAACAAATGGCAGTCCATGCCAATATAAAAAAGTCCAGTGCACTGTTGTGCTGTGGCACTAAGCTTGCCTCCTAAATCACTGCCACAGGCAACCTTCTCAGGAAGGGGCATCTCGTGGGCACAGAGCAGGCACCTCAATGATCTCTCTTGGGGGGTGGTTTGGGTGTGGGAGGGGTGGTCTTGGATTTGATAGTGGTGGTTTTTGGTTTGGAAGGGGTGGTTTTGCCTTTGGAAGGGGTGGCTTGGCGTTTGGGAGGGGCGGGTTGGGCTGTGGCAGGGGTGGTTTGGCGTTTGGTAGGGGTGGGTTGGGCTGTGGAAGGGGTCAAGGGAAGGCAAAAAGCATATCTTCACTGGGAAAATGGGTAGGAGGGTTAGCAGGGAGTTGGGTTTAGGAGGTAGATGGCGTGGCAATGGGTTATGTGTGTGTGTTTGTTGAGGTTGCTGGTGCATGTGGGTCTGGTGTATGTGGTATAAGTGGGTGTGTGTTTCTTCCTTGATATATGTTATTTTGGTGAGTGTGGGTGCTTGTGTTTTGTAGGGGTTGTTTCTAATGTATGTGTGTTTGTGGATGAGTGTGTTGTTGAGGTGCTGAGTGTGGTTGTGGTGCTTGTGGATGTGGTGGTGCATGTGGGTGTGGTGTCTGTGGGTATGCTAGTGGTGCTGCATGTGGGTATGGTGTTGGGTGTGGTGACTGTGGGTACGCTGGTGGTGGTGCATGTGGGTGTGGTGGTATCTGTGAGTGTGCTGGTAGTGGTGGTGAGTGTTGGTGTGGTGGTGGGTATGGGTGTGCTGTGGTGGTGCTGGTGGGTGTGTTATCTGCATGTTGTTTGGGTGTGTGCCTATTTTTTGTGGTGTTTGTGTTTCTGTGTGGATGTGCTGCTTGTGTCTGTTTGAGTGGGTGTGTGCAAAGGTGTGAGTGTGCTTGGGACAGGTCTGGGAATAGGGAATTGGGATGGGTAAGGGGCAGGATGGGGGCACTTGTTTGGAATGATTGGGAGGCTGCAGTCAGTAAGGAGGCTTGACCTTCAAAATACCTCTGTAGGCCAGACATAGTACTGTGAATGCCTTCCAGCTATGCTACCATTTGCTGCATATGGCAGCTAAGTCCCTGGATCGCATTCAATAGTGCAGCCTGGCCTACAGAGATGATCTGTAGGAGGTCAATAGCCTCCTCACTGAGCGCAGCCGTGGGACAGGGGCAGGGGATGAGGTACCTGCAGCAAAGGAGACACCACCTATTCTAGGGGGGTGGGTTTGGCAAACTGGGGGGGGAGGTAGAGAAAGGGTTGAGATGGTTCTCTGGGTGGTGGACAAGAATGCAGTTGGTAGAGTTCCTGTCGGGTCTGCCACCACTAAGGAGTGCTCACTCGTGGATGTCTTTGAAGATGATGTTGTGGAGCTGGCAGCCTCCATTACACGCCCCTCTCCCTCCATGCCACTGAGTCCCTCGGTGTCAATGGTGTTAGCACCCGAACCACAGTGGCAAGCTGCTTCCCCACCTCCATGGTCAATGTCTCATCCACCTGCTTCTGATGATGATGAAATTACATATACACTACTTTTATTGAATCTGAGTAAATAGAACTGATCATGAACTTTGATCACAAAACAAGTTTCCATATTTCACCTGATTCAAGGCTTCAAACTTTGGTTCTACATTAGCATAAGCTCATACATAGAGGCAACATTTTCAGAAACCATTTGGTCATAGTTTTGTAATTTCCCATGATAGCTCCTATATCATGTGTGATCTTGTCTCTTATCACTTTAATGTCTCTCCAGGAATTGTTTTACACCTCTGAATGGTTGGGCTTTCTTGTACGAATAGTGAACATATGTCACCAACAAGGATATAAATGACACATACCTTTGTACAGTGTGTTCACAAGGCCCTGTGTGTATTGCATCTGCTTTATTTTCATTCTCAAAAAGTAAAATATGAATCAATGTGTGTCAACAAATGCTGCAATGTTGTACCAATATTTGCATAAACTGAAAGGCAGTTTCCTTTGTTTGGGCATTTCACAATGGTAACACTTCCTTCAAGTAACTAAAGTATATGTCAATTGTAAAAGTATTATATGGATTCCATACTGCAGTAGCTTATCAATGTATCACGCACTGTGTAGATACCTCTGCTGTTGAAGACATTAAGAAAATATTGTTTGGTGGATTGACAAATGACTTCTACAACATAAATAAATACATATGCCTTGATACATTTCTAATCTACTTCAGTACACAGCAAAAACATTTACATATCTGACTACTAAATATCACAATTTAGTTGTAGTTTATTTTACCATTGTGAAATTGTTTAACAAATATTCTGGCTTTCACTTTAGCCACAAATTGCTACAACATCACACTAAATATTACATACACTGACTCATATGTAAATTCTACATCAAATATTTAATTGCAATTCACAATATGCAACATATTATACAGTGATGCACTCCTACATTTACCTAATGAGTCATGATTTGGGCCTGATTTGGAATTTTGCAAATGGGATACTCCAGCATATATGTGATGAAACATTCTATCCGCAAAAGTCCCTTTAAGTATCCCATTTTTCTCCCTCATTGATTTATCATCTCGACATAACATAGGCCATTGAACAATGATTTTGGGTATGTCATACTCTGTCATCCATGTGTACACATTTCTGTCTGTGTTTCTACAAAAACTGTATGCCTATAACAACTATTTTTCCAAAACAGACTGGTTTACATATACATTTGTGAAGGAGTAAGACATCATTCAAATCTGTCACTTTTTACAGTATTTGGATTCACAACACATTTGGAATAAGTTTTGAATCCAAAATGTAGCCATTAATTCTGATGTAACTAGTGATTTTGGCTTACATGCCCACTCTTGTTTGTGTAGAATCCAAACTTACCAATGTGACATTTGGAACATCCACTCTATCATAACTGCATGTTATGCAATTTCATATATAATAGGGCTAACAGTACATCATCCACAATAGTAAAGGAGCATCACACCTGACACAATAAAGACTTGTGGCATGTTTGGTACAATTGTTCCTTATGACATCAAACAACCTGATGTCTATTTGCAGTTTAGGCAGCCATGTGTCTGCTCAGAACAGTCCTTTGATAGTGAACAGAAATCAGGTGGTATCCTTTTCCACAAATTCATATACAAAGCACATCATCATACACTTTGTACAAAGCTTACACCTTCAAATAGAACTCTTCTTCTGCGTTGGACATTTGTCAAACTTAATGTTGATGGCTAAATTAGTTGCTGTAAGAAAAGATTAACTATTTAATATGTTGAACTCACACTAGAACTTACCTCCTTGATGCTCCTGTTGGTCACTCAACTGCCAATCAAGGTCCAGATAGGGCACAGCAAGTAAGCGGGCCATTAGGGGGGTCACGGTGCGGTGTACATGCTTCACACAGTGGGATGACTTACCGAGTTGGACTTCTGATTACTTCTTGGACCAGCGTCGTAGTTCCTCCCACCTCTAGCGACAATGGATGGTGTGCCACTTGGAGACCCCAGGGTCTGCACCTTCTTGGCTATGGCCTTCCATATCTCCTTTTTCTGATGGGCGTTGACCTGTATGGATACAGGAAAGGAATGGAAAAAAAATATTTTGTGACTCGTTGTTTGTCCGTATTAATGTAACACAATTGTACTACATTAATCACAAGCATTATTCAAAAATTGCCACACATTAAATGTAATTCTTCAATGTGCCAAAATAAAACAATAATTAAGAATTTTGTTGTAACCTGTTGACTATCCTTAGCCCTTGTCATTTCCTAAATTGAATATTCCAGGCCAGTGACATCAACTAAGCCAGGTGTCTCCAACATGTTATGTAATGAGAGCTACTTCTCATCAGTGATTCTCATTGTGACATACTAAAGACTACACAACTTGCCCATTGTAACCAGACACCCTCACACCCAGCTACATTGACTTGAATCCTAATGTCCATAGAGGCAGATACTATGGTTTGTTTGAACTACATACTATGACTAAGGGCACTATGAAAAGGCTGCCATGTGTGTCAGTGAGTGCATGGTCTGTGGGGATGTATGAAAAAGTGTGTGTATAAAGGGGATATATGTGTATGGGTGACTAAGAGCCTGTGAAATTTGGTTTGTTTATGCAATTAATAACTCTCCATTTCATTTGTCTTCTATCAAAAAGCATTCTTAAGCATCATTTTGTTCACAACTCCAATTTTGAGTTGACAAACAAAAGGGAGGAAAACAAAACAGACACAATTGTCTTTCTTTCAAGAAACTGGTCTGTTCAATCAGGGATATCAAATACTTCACATGGTGTCCACATCGCCATCTGCCAAGTCCCCAGTCTTCATAGATTCAGTTTTATGGATTACGTCAACATGTTTCAGTGAACAGGACTTGTAGATCCCCACCTTCCTCAGGACAAACAAAACAAATCTCCCATAAATGTGTGTCATAAACAACATCAATACAAACTACATACCTTATACATATTACAATATATTTCTAAGAAAGATAACATTAGAATCTTTTGTATTTTTGCTATTGTGTTGTACTGAATTCACGTCTTTGAGACGATTGAGGGTTGATTGTTAAGCATGCATGTCATTGTATTGTTCTGACAACCGAGTTTCAGGCTTTGGCTTTGAGCATCGTCCCCATTGTGGAGCTGTCTCTCTTTTTACAATACTTTGTTTACACATACAAAATGCTAATGTTAATGAATTATTTTAAAAAAAATACATTTATATGTGGTGCAAAACTGTGGTTTAATGTGATAGCTGCGCGATGATGTTCACACTTCCATTGAAAGTATTTAAAAATGTTATTTTTTCTTAAATAATGTGTAACTAATACATTTGAAATATATTATTTACACATTATTTTTTAAATCAATAGACATGTAAAAACAAATTATATGTAGTTAAGATATGTAAAGAAACCATATATATTTTTGGCTAAACATGCCATTTGTGTCTTTTATCTAAAAATACATTTGTACATGTTTTAAAATGTTGTGAATTTATTTATGCAGACAGATGAACCCAGTAATAGTGAGGAGACGACAGCCCCAGGTGTTCCAAGAATTTCCAGACCTTGCCACCATGGTAGAATGGGACATTATCAAAAAATTCAGATTGAATAGGCAAACTATACTCAATTTATGTCATCAGCTGGAGTCAGATCTTCTTCCTCATAAAAGAAATCCCACATCTATTACACCAATTGTCAAACTCATGGTAGTACTTCTTTTTGTGGCCACAGGATCATTCCAATACACTGTGGCAGTATCTGGTGGAATTGTCACAACCAACTTTCAGTGGAGAAGTTCTTACTTCAATGATGAGACACATCAACAGCTTCATCCCGTTTCCATGACATGAAGATTTTGTGAATGTGAAGGGCAATTTCTATGGTTTGGATCGTCTACCACATGTGGTTGGAGCAATTGATGGCACACATATTGCCTTAGTCCACCACACGCCAGGGAACAAGTCTACTGGAATTGGAAGTCCTTCCATTCGATCAATGTGCAAGTTGTCTGCTGATGTGATTTGTACATCACAAGTGTCTGCGCGTGTTTCTCCAGATCAACCCATGATTTTGTTTGTACTAAGGGACAGCATCATACCCCTGCAAATGTCACAACTTGGACCTGAGAAGGTCTGGCTTGCTGGTAAATACAATCTGACATAATATTGTTTGGGTAATTTCAAGGTGAATAATCTGAAATTGTGTTACATATCTTCGCTTTTCTATTTTTTTCCATTTAGGAGACTAAGCTTATCCAAATCAACCATGGTTGTTGGCACCGCTGAGGAATCCAACAACCCCAGGGGAAGTCTGCTTCTCCCCGACAGTCTCCTGTGTGGATCCCTTTCTCCAGGTACCCCCTACACCGCTGCAGCTGAACCCTGAAGACTACAACCCTGTGGGCGCCGGAATGCAAGTAAGTCTGTAGGTGACATGTATCCCCATTGACTGGACAGTGCACAGATCGCCGCACTCCAGCAATGGGGTAAATGGTGCGCAAGGCATATCCCCACATATGCAAAAACAACAATTGATGGACAGAATGCAGAACAATGTCATACATTCACCCCAGTACAGAGATCTGGGCCTAAATCCATCGTTTTTTTGCTCACCATGCCATTCCAGTTTGTACCCAGCCATATGCAAATCAGTCTTGACCCTGTGCCCAATGGGAACAGTCCAGCCCGAACTGCCAGGCCAGATCCTCCCTGGACTGGAAACAAGCATCCTAGGACCGGTTTCGGGCTTTCAGCCCTCATCAGCCAGGATAGCTTGACTCCAGTGGCATGGACAGCACGGGACCCACGTCTGGGCATACCCGTCCCACTCGGGGTGACAAATGCAAAAACAACAATTGATGGACAGAATGCAGAACAATGTCATACATTCACCCCAGTACAGAGATCTGGGCCTAAATCCATCGTTTTTTTGCTCACCATGCCATTCCAGTTTGGACCCAGCCATATGCAAATCAGTCTTGACCCTGCGCCCAATGGGAACAGTCCAGCCCGAACTGCCAGGCCAGGTCCTCCCTGGACTGGAAACCAGCATCCTAGGACCGGTTTCGGGCTTTCAGCCCTCATCAGCCAGGATAGCTTGACTCCAGTGGCATGGAGAGCACGGAACCCATGTCTGGGCATACCCGTCCCACTCGGGGTGACAAATGCAAAAACAACAATTGATGGACAGAATGCAGAACAATGTCATACATTCACCCCAGTACAGAGATCTGGGTCTAAATCCATCGTTTTTTTGCTCACCATGCCATTCCAGTTTGGACCCAGCCATATGCAAATCAGTCTTGACCCTGCGCCCAATGGGAACAGTCCAGCCCGAACTGCCAGGCCAGGTCCTCCCTGGACTGGAACCAAGCATCCTAGGACCGGTTTCGGGCTTTCAGCCCTCATCAGCCAGGATAGCTTGACTCCAGTGGCATGGAGAGCATGGGACCCACGTCTGGGCATACCCGTCGCAATTGGGGTGACAAATGCAAAAACAACAATTGATGGACAGAATGCAGAACAATGTCATACATTCACCCCAGTACAGAGATCTGGGCCTAAATCCATCGTTTTTTTGCTCACCATGCCATTCCAGTTTGGACCCAGCCATATGCAAATCAGTCTTGACCCTGCGGCCAATGGGAACAGTCCAGCCCGAACTGCCAGGCCAGGTCCTCCCTGGACTGGAAACAAGCATCCTAGGACCGGTTTCGGGCTTTCAGCCCTCATCAGCCAGGATAGCTTGACTCCAGTGGCATGGAGAGCACGAGACCCACGTCTGGTCATACCCGTCCCACTCGGGGTGACAAATACAAAAACAGCAATTGATGGACAGAATGCAGAACAATGTCATACATTCACCCCAGTACAGAGATCTGGGCCTAAATCCATCGTTTTTTTGCTCACCATGCCATTCCAGTTTGGACCCAGCCATATGCAAATCAGTCTTGACCCTGCGCCCAATGGGAACAGCCCAGCCCGAACTGTCAGTCCAGGTCCTCCCTGGACTGGAAACAAGCATCATAGGACCGGTTTCGGGCTTTCAGCCCTCATCAGCCAGGATAGCTTGACTCCAGTGGCATGGAGAGCACGGGACCCACGTCTGGGCATACCCGTCCCACTCGGGGTGACAAATGCAAAAACAACAATTGATGGACAGAATGCAGAACAATGTCATACATTCACCCCAGTACAGAGATCTGGGCCTAAATCCATCGTTTTTTTGCTCACCATGCCATTCCAGTTTGGACCCAACCATATGCAAATCAGTCTTGACCCTGCGCCCAATGGGAACAGTCCAGCCCGAACTGCCAGGCCAGGTCCTCCCTGGACTGGAAACAAGCATCCTAGGACCGGTTTCGGGCTTTCAGCCCTCATCAGCCAGGATAGCTTGACTCCAGTGGCATGGAGAGCACGGGACCTACGTCTGGGCATACCCGTCCCACTCGGGGTGACAAATGCAAAAACAATTGATGGACAGAATGCAGAACAATGTCATACATTCACCCCAGTAAAGAGATCTGGGCCTAAATCCATCGTTTTTTTGCTCACCATGCCATTCCAGTTTGGACCCAGCCATATGCAAATCAGTCTTGACCCTGCGCCCAATGGGAACAGTCCAGCCCGAACTGCCAGGCCAGGTACTCCCTGGACTGGAAACAAGCATCCTAGGACCGGTTTCGTGCTTTCAGCCCTCATCAGCCAGGATAGCTTGACTCCAGTGGCATGGAGAGCACGGGACCCACGTCTGGGCATTCCCCTCCCACTCGGGGTGACAAATGCAAAAACAACAATTGATGGACAGAATGCCGAACAATGTCATACATTCACCCCAGTACAGAGATCTGGGCCTAAATCCATCGTTTTTTTGCTCACCATGCCATTCCAGTTCGGACCCAGCCATATGCAAATCAGTCTTGACCCTGCGCCCAATGGGAACAGTCCAGCCCGAACTGCCCGGCCAGGTCCTCCCTGGACTGGAAACAAGCATCCTAGGACCGGTTTCGTGCTTTCAGCCCTCATCAGCCAGGATAGCTTGACTCCAGTGGCATGGAGAGCAGGGGACCCACGTCTGGGCATTCCCCTCCCACTCGGGGTGACAAATGCAAAAACAACAATTGATGGACAGAATGCCGAACAATGTCATACATTCACCCCAGTACAGAGATCTGGGCCTAAATCCATCGTTTTTTTGCTCACCATGCCATTCCAGTTTGGACCCAGCCATATGCAAATCAGTCTTGACCCTGCGGCCAATGGGAACAGTCAGCCCGAACTGCCAGGCCAGGTCCTCCCTGGACTGGAAACAAGCATCCTAGAACCGGTTTCGGGCTTTCAGCCCTCATCAGCCAGGATAGCTTGACTCCAGTGGCATGGAGAGCACGGGACCCACGTCTGGGCATACCCGTCCCACTCGGCAGTTCGGGCTGGACTGTTCCCAGGATGCACAGGGTCAAGACTGATTTGCATATAGCTGTGTCTGAACTGGGGTGGCTAAGTGAGCTAAAGAACGATGATGGATTCAACCCATGTCTGTGTCTGGGGGTGAGTGTGTGAAATGTTTCAGCGCTCCGTCCATCATCTCCTTGTGTTTGCTTTCTTCGCCCTAAGTTGGCAGGGTATGCCCAGACGTGGGTCCCTTGCTCACTTTGCCACTGGATTCAAGCTAGCCTGGCTGATGAGGGCTGTTAGCCTGAAACCGGTCCCAGGATGCTTGTTTCCGGTCCAGGGAAGACATGGCTTGGCAGTTCGGGCTGGACTGTTCCCATGAGGCACAGGGTCAAGACTGATTTGCATATAGCTGTGTCTGAACTGGGGTGGCTAAGTGAGCTAAAGAATGATGATGGATTCAACCCAGATCTGTGACTGGGGGTAAGTGTCTGAAAAGTTTCAGCGCTCCGTCCATCATCTCCTTGTGTTTTCTTTGTTCGCCCTAAGTTGGCAGGGTATGCCCAGACGTGGGTCCCTTGCTCACTTTGCCACTGGATTCAAGCTAGCCTGGCTGATGAGGGCTGTTAGCCCGAAACCGGTCCCAGGATGCTTGTTTCCGGTCCAGGGAAGACATGGCTTAGCAGTTCGGGCTGGACTGTTCCCATGAGGCACAGGGTCAAGACTGATTTGCATATAGCTGTGTCTGAACTGGGGTGGCTAAGTGAGCTAAAGAACGATGATGGATTCAACCCAGATCTGTGAATGGGGTGAGTGTCTGAAAGGTTTCAGCGTTCCATCCATCATCTCCTTGTGTTTGCTTTGTTCGCCCTAAGTTGGCAGGGTATGCCCAGACGTGGGTCCCTTGCTCACTTTGCCACTGGATTCAAGCTAGCCTGGCTGATGAGGGCTGTTAGCCCGAAACTAAGGGTGGGCGGAATTTGCGGAATTGCGTTCCGCAAAATTCTGCGAAACGGCAAAAAATCTCCGCGAGCACGCGGAATTTCGCGTGCTCGCGGAGATTTTGCTGCGCCCCTTTATATCTGTGAGTGCTTCCTGTTGAGGTTTAATTTTTGTGACAGGAGCATCGTGCCAGCCCAGAATGAATCTTGCCCTGCATATTATTTATCCAAGAAGATGAGTCCGTTTTGTGCAATACCTCTACTCAACTCAACACGAGGATTGCGCTCGAGAAAATCAAGGATGCAAAGACCTCCATCAAGGATTACAGCTAACTTTTCACGTTGGAAATGGAGAGAAGGCACGTCTGCTTAACCACGCTCACGAATTCTGCACGAGGATTGCGCTCGGGAAAATCAAGGATGCAAAGACCTCCATCAAGGATTACAGCTAACTTTTCACGTTGGAAATGGAGAGACGGCACATCTGCTTAACAACGCTCACGAATTCTGCACACCTGCCCTGCATATTTATCCACGAAGATGCCTCCGTTTTGTGCAATACCTCTACTCAGCTGGAGTACTTTCTACTGGCTAATCAGTAAGTTCTACCTCGTTGGGTAAATGTATAGTGCCTTTCCTACACTACAGCTGCGTACAGGACCTGAAGAATTTTCCCCAGTGACCTGTGTGTCTGTAACTTTGCCACCGCGCCGAAAGCACCGGGGTCCTTTGATTAAGCTGCCCATCAGCGGCAGACGAGGAGAAGGAACCTCCTGGTCACAGGAACTACACAAGGATTACAGCTAACTTTTCACGTTGGAAATGGAGAGAAGGCACGTCTGCTTAACCACGCTCACGAATTCTGCACGAGGATTGCGCTCGGGAAAATCAAGGATACAAAGACCTCCATCAGGGATTACAGCTAATGTTTGGCGGTAGATCTGGGCAGAAAGCACTCCTGCTGAGCCTCGCCCTTGCTCACGAATTTTTTGTGCTGATTAATGCGTTACAGAATTTGAGCTTCAACTCGGGCACCTGCTTTATTGAAATCTGTAAGTGCTTCATGCACCCGAATTCCGTTCCGCCGCGGATCGCGGAAGTTTCGACATTTCGCAAGTTCCGCGCGGAACGCGGACATGCCGACATTTCGCAAGTTCCGCGAGCGGAACGGAATTTGCCGCCCACCCTTACCCGAAACCCGTCCCAGGATGCTTGTTTCCGGTCCAGGGAAGACATGGCTTGGCAGTTCGGGCTGGACTGTTTCCTTGAGGCACAGGGTCAAGGCTGATTTGCATATAGCTGTGTCTGAACTGGGGTGGCTAAGTGAGCTAAAGAACGATGATGGATTCAACCCAGATCTGTGACTGGGGGTGAGTGTCTGAAAAGTTTCAGCGCTCCGTCCATCATCTCCTTGTGTTTGCTTTATATCCCCACATATGTCATGTATGTGTGCACGTATCACATATTTCCTGTGAGTTTGCACACCCTTGCAGTGACATATTTGGGGGTATGTGCACCACCATAGATGAGCCCTCTGCAGTAGCAGCAGTTGCATCGTAATACAGCAGGGGGAACTTTCCCGGCTTTGGCTGTAGGAAGCGGATCACTGCTGCAGCGATCGGACGCTCGGTCACACCCGGCATCATAATCAGGCCCTTAATCACATTGGGGAAAGTTTTGAAATTTGAGACGGATCATATTTAATATTCCTACTCCAAACTTACCCACATGGGGCAGAGTGTTTGACTTTGGGAGGTAAGATTTACTGTTCCCACTCTAAAAGTAATTGCAGTAGGGATAATTTTGGAATTTTTGAGGACTAGTGTTATAAATTATGTTATTAGTTGAGGGGGTCAGTACCCCCTTAAAATAATGATAAAAGTTCATGTCAGGGGTGTTAGAAATGGGATTCCTGGTTGGCTGAGGAATGCACCTAGGCCAGACAGGAACCACCATTCTAGTCAGGGTAAGCTAGATACACAATAAGATAGTCTGTGCTCACCCTCTGTTAGTTTGGCAGAGAGCAGTCAGGCTTATCTACAAAGGCAATGTGTAAACGAATTGTGCAACACACACACAGTAACACAATGAATACACCACAAAAAGACTCCACACATGTTTAGAAAAATAGAGAATATTTATTTGAGCAAAATGAGACAAACATCCAATCAGTAGAAGACGAGATATGAATTTTTAAATATTAAATACATAAATAGTGCTTAGAAGTCACTAGCAGTCAAATGTTTACTTGAGATCGCGAGGGACCAATGCAAATCCAAAGTTAAGGCCAACTGCGATTGAGGGCAGGCTGGCTACAGAACTCAGACAGGTCCAGCTAACAAATTACCTTGGATGGAGCAATGAGTCGACGTTGAAGACTCAAGGCGAGGATTTAAGAAGGCGCTGCATCGGTAGGTGGATGGAGGTGAGCATCGGCGCTGATCCATGTTGTCGACGGATGCTTTGGTGTTGAACCCCTTTGTGATGCAGGTCAACCCAGCTGTCCATCAGCGTCGCGCTGCATCGGCTGTAGAATCGATGTCGTCGAGCAGTTGCTGCTTCGGCGTTGAAGGTGATGCGTTAGTTCAAATCGGTCAAAAGTCACCGCTGCATCGATATCGATGTGGAAAAAGTTGCAAGAACCCACTTCTGGGGGCCAAAACTTGGAGAGGGCACCTCAGGCAAGGGTGGGACTCACAAAAGGCAGAGTCCAGCAGGTACCAGTAGAATTTCAGAACGTTTTTGTTTCCCTGAGACTTAAGAAAGCAGGAGGCAAGCCAGCAAGCCCTTGCAGGTCACTTGGCGGGAAGTCAGAGTCCAGCTCTGCTTCCGCACAGTCAGAGAGCAGCAGGCAGCAGGGCAACAAGCAGAAAAGCAGTCCTTCCAGAAAAGAAGTCCAGTTGAGTCCTTCAAGCAGCACAGCAGTCCTTCTGACAGAGGTTCTGTTCAAGATCCTGAAGTGTTTGATTTTAGGGGGTCAGAGACCCCGTACTTAAACACAAAAGTGCCTTTGATGTAAGGGATGACTTTAAAGGAGCTCTTTGAAGTGCAAAAGGCTCCTTTTCAACCCAGTCCTGTCTGCCAGGGTAACCCTGGGGGGGGGGGAGGTAAAGCAGTGCTTTGTGTGTGGACAGAACACTACCTATTGAAGTGTAAGTGTCAGTCCCTCCTATTCCTTCCTGCCCAGTAAGACCCATCAGAATAAAGATGAATACAGATGTGTGCTCAGAATGCAGATCAGCCTCACCTTCCTGTGCTTGTGGCTGTCTAGCGGGAATGCACAAAGTGTAGCTGTTACCCAGTCCAGATGTGTATTGGAGACAGGCTGTAAAGCACAGAGGTATGAGCACAGAGAAATGTCACCTTTCTAAAAGTGTCATTTCTAAAACAGTAATGTTAAATCCAACTTCACCCATTTGTCATTACCAGTCCACACACATAAAACATGAAAAGCTACTTCTCTCTGATCAGGAATTACAGCTTAAACGTGTATTTAAGGAGTTCCCAATGCTAACCTATGAGAGGCGTTGGCCTCACAGTAGTGAAAAATGAAATAGGCTGTTTGTCACTATCAGGACATGAAAAACATACAAGTACATGTCCTACCTTTTACTTACATAGCACCCAGCCTTTAGGGCTACCTAGGGCCTTCCCTAGGGGTGACTTATATGTAATGAAAGGGGAGTTTAAGGCTTGGCAAGTAGTTTTAAATGCCAAGTCAAGTGGCAGTAAACTGCACACACAGGCCCTGCAATGGCAGGCCTGAGACAGGTTTGAAAGGCTACTTCTGTGCCTCGCACAATCAGTGCTGCAGGCCCACTTGTAGCATTTGAAGTACAGACCCTGGGTGTATGGTATACCAGTTTGCAAGGGACTTACAAGTAAATCAAATATGCCAAGCAGGTGTAAACAAACTATACCATGTTTAGAGGATAGAGCACATGCACTTTAGCATTGGTCAGCCGTGGTAAAGTGCCCAGAGTTCTAAAGCCAACAAAAAGGAGGTCAGAAAAAGAGGGGCAGGAAGGCAAAACATTTGGGGTGATCCTTCAGAGAGGATCATTTTCCAACAAGGGTGAGCCATGAAAGTCACTAAATAAATCTGAGATCAACCCCCTGACAGCTATGTCAAAGAACAGAAAGGCTTAACTTAAAGGCAATGTGTAAAGTATTTATGTAGTCGAAATGTTGACAAGCAAAATGACAAAAATACACTAAAAGGAATCAGAGATGTTTATTTAAAAATTGTTAATGTTTACATAGTGTCAAAGTACTAATGATAGTCAATGGTCACAGTAGAACTGAACCTAGATGCAATTGGGCACTGATCACAATGGAGCGGGGTTTAAAGCAATAACCAAATTTGCCTTGGTAAAAGATTTTACTTTCTGACTTTAGTACTTTCAGTCCCAATACACCACAGGAGTACACTTCTAAAGTCACCCAGGAACGCAGGGGAGGCATTTAGAGATTCACAGAGTGGCAGGCAAAAGCCAACAGGCGAGTACAATCCAGGTCCATTTGCTACTGGTAACTTTGGCATTTGCAGGAAAAGGCCTCTTGCAGCTTCTTGTGTCCCTATAGCCTTGCCAAGAGGTTATGAAGCTTGGAGTCCACTTCTTTGTCCTGTATACAAGAGGGAGAGCAGGTCCAGACTTCTAGGCTTTTCTTGGGGCACGGACAGCAGGTTCAGTCCTTTTCTGATCTTCATTAGGTCCAAGATTGTTCTGAATTGGGTGCCTTGAGAGGCCACATTTTTGCCTGGTACAAACTAGTGGGTGGGAATGACCCCTGAGGATGCCCTAACCAATGGGTTAAAGGTTCCCTGGTCTAATCCTATGCTGTATGGGCATTTTCAAGGCAGCTGTGTTATTCGGCCACACTAAACTTGGGCTCTGAGGGCAGTCTGTGTGTGTGTGTGTGTGTGCGTGTGTGTGTGTGGAGTGTGCTGTGGTAATCCTAGAGTCCTCCAACATCTAGCACCAAAATACAGTTTTAGGCACTGCTTGTACCTACAACAACCTCAAAGACTGACGTCTGGTAGAAAAACGCAGAGTTTTCAGCAGCCAGGCATGGGATACACAAGAATTGTTTTGGCCTCCACCCTTCACCCTTCAAAGTTCACCCCAAATGTTATATGTAAATCCAGCAGACCTGTCATACAGGCTGTGACAGTGTAATGTCAAAAAGAGACCCTCTGTGGTAGGAGCCTGCTGGCTGGGTGAGACAAAAGAAGGCCCCTGTGCAAATGTCACCTAACATTTGCCTGTGAGGGGGAAGTCTCTTTGAAGTGCAACCCAAGTACTGTATGAAAAGCCCCAGCAGATCTTTCAAGCAGGATGTGACATTCAAGCAAGACTTGACACTTAAATGAAAAAATGTTCTTCCCAACCCTCCCTGCATATTCTGTTAAGTTCAGATGAGCCATCTCTGCCCATTCAGGTCAGCCTTTTGTTTGCTCCTTGTAGAACGTTCACTCCTCATTTACACCTATTTAAATACTAAACACGGGGTGGCCGAATTGGGAAAGCAAAATGCAGAGCTATTGGCGTTGTAAATGACAATGCCTTTTACCATGTGTTTTGGTTTGGAGTGGAGTGGATGTATTAACAAGCATTTGCAATGCAATTGGTTTTGCATTTGTGGAAGTTAGAGCTCTTGGTGTTGAAAATGAAAATGTTATTTACTTTTGTTTTTTGTATGTAGTGGAGTGATGATATTTGCATAGCGCTATTGTCATTCATATAACCTCGCGGCGCTGGAGAACCAGAAAATGGGAAATAGGTTATGAGGGAGGGGAGACAAGAGTAATATGCTGGCTGAAAAAGAAAAGCAACAACATCCTGGAAATAGCAAACACTCATAAGGAATGCAAGATTAAGTACAGCATGTGAAATGTAAGCAGGAACAACATAGTAACCTTAAAGTTTTTACACTTATTATTCAGAAATCATTGAGTGTTTTTGTCTGAAAAGTTAAGAACAAGACTACAGGGCAGGAAGGGACCTGTTTCAATGTCCATTGCTTATATCTTTACAAAACATAAGCAGTATGGTTTAAAAAGACTACATCCCTGAACACAGAGCCGCGGTACATATTTTATAAACTAAAATAAGGAAAACCACTGATAAGGATCACATTAAACGTTTTCTACTTTACTCTTCAACCAGGTATTGAAGTACCTCCAGGAATGGGGTACTTCCCCACCCAGGAAAACAATATTGTTCAAAGAAAGAGGAGAAAACAAAAGCATCGCTTCACTTGGCAAACTCTATAAAGCGGCGCTAATGTGTGTGGTTGTGAATAAAACCAATCTGGCCATTGTGTGACCACTCTGTATTGCCTAATTTAGCTTTTTTTATTTTATTTCGTATTTTGAACTTTTTTTTCTCTCTGTCCTGAGGCTGCTTTTTTGGAATAGAAAAATTTCAGCCAAAAAAAGACAACATTTGCAGCCAAAGTGTTTCTTTCTTTTCTGTATTAATTTCACAGGGGAACAAAGAAAGGAAAGGAGAGGAAAGAGAGGGTAACAGCCATTTGCTGAAATAATATTTTTCAGCAAGTGAGGAGGAGCGAGACAGAGATAGAAAGAGAGGGAAGAAGAGGAAGAAGGAGAGGGGCAGCGGCAGAGCAGGAGAAGTGAACACTTTCAAAGAATGAAGAGAAAACAAAAGTAGCGATTCACTGGCAAACTTTGTAAAGTGGCACTAATGTATTTGGTTGTGAATAAAACCAATATGGCCACTTTTGTATTTTGAACCTTTTTTTCTCTCCGTTCCGAGGCTGCACTTTGAAATATTGGATCCATTTCACAGGGGAACAAATCAAGGGAAGGTTATGGTTTTCAGCAAGTGAGAAGAGGAGCCAACCTAATGCGTCAGATCTCCTCGTTGGAAAATGTTAGCGCGGTGAGCAGCCACTTTGGAACTGGAGAAGTGGTGCTCACCTAAAGCGCTCTAATACCTTCCAGTCGGGTTTGCCGCTACAACTGCAAAAAAAATAACCGGAAACTGGTGCCTCCATTAGTGTACATAGACACTGAAGCACTCCCAAGTGCACGCCTAATTGCAAAGTGAAATTAAACACTGCTTCATATTAGTGCACAGAGCAGTCGCGCTGATTATAATTAAGGCACTCGGTTTTCTGTTTTTACGGATTTTTGCAGATAATTACAGACAGAAAACAAAGTGTTTCCTGTCTGTATTTATTTTTAAAAGCGGAAAAATGCAGAAAAGTGTGCTTCTTGTGGGTGACTCTCCATTCTGTTTTTCGTGATTTCAAGGAAAACAGCTGAGCAGATAAGCAGCATGGGAAGTTAAAAATAGGTTGAGATTTCCCTAAATGCAGGTGTATGGTAACATATTTGTATTATAATGCTCATATTTACCTGAAGGTGTAGTGATTTGCTACATTTGGCTGTTTAGTTTGCTAAAACGCGACAGGCAGGAAAGTATGAGTGCATGTTTATCAGTTAAATAAATGTGGAAATATACCATTTTATGACTCCATATATTTTGCAAAACACAAAATAAATATGGATAAATAGTAATAAGATGGGAAACAATAAATATGGATAAATACAGACGGAAATGTTAAAAAAATAAATACCATAAAACCGGGAGCCCTAATTATAATACAAATGTCTTTGTTGGAAAATGTTAGCGCAGAGAGCTGCCACTTTGGAACTGGAGAACTGGTGCTCATGTAAAGCGCTCCAATACCTTCCATTTGGGTTTGCGCTACGACTGCGAAAAAAAACCAAGCAGTGTTGTGAGGGTGCAGTACCACAGGCTGTCACTAGGTGTCCCTTGGGGCATCTTTTTGCCACATATTGTACTGCATCCTGCAACATGGCTAGGCAAAGGATATAGCGCATGGTGAGAGCTGCTGACTGGTGAGCTGGGGTCTGTGTTCGAGTCTTCTGGCTGTTCAACATCCTGTGGTAATGGGCTGATTGTTTAATGTCCCCGAGCCCAGGGCTAGGTGTGCTGTATAAATAAAAACGTTTAATGTAAAATAACATAAGAATTCAATGCAGCCATATTGGGGGCGGGCAAGCAGTGTCGTGCAAGGGGTTGGGGTAGACGACAAAGGTATATTAAACGAGGGCACTGCATTGCAAATTATGCGTAAAGTATCCAAAAAACAATAAAAACAAGCAAAACAGCAGTGGCCTCGGTGGGGTGGTGGGGGCCTGAGAGCAGTGTTGTGGGGAAGCACAGGGAGATAAGGCGACAGCAAGCAAATGATGTGACCAATATTCATTGCACAAGTAAACAAAACAGTTAACGAGCAAAGAGGCAGGCCAACTAAAAAAAGAGTTCTCGCTAAGTGTAAATAAGGTGAACAGTAAGAACACATGTAGGAGGGTCAGTCCTCATTGAAGGATACAAAATTCCAAAAGGAAAGACTACTAAGTGTATTCAACAACAAAAAGCCAGCATTTCTAAAGGACAGCAACAGGAACCAAGGAAAAAGATTGGCGTTTTTTCAAGCCCATATCCTAGATACAGCATGTCTTGAAGAGACAGCGCAAGAGCTGCCTAGGCGAGAGCCAATAATGGCTGAGTGCAATATCTTGGTAATGAAATTTCTGCCAGCGAGTGCCCCTGTCACCCCACCTCTTTAAAGCCATTCGTAATTTGCACCATTCAGTGACTGCCTTTCAGGTAATTTCTAAGGGTGGGCGGTAAACTCCACTCCGCTGGTGGAGTTTACGAAGCTTTGCACACTCCACACTCTGGGGCCGATTCCGATTCGGGCCGGAAATCTCTCCGACCGAGCCGGACCCGGAGAGATTTCCGACTGAACGAGTACGATGCGTACGATGCGCACGTATGCCATCGGACTCGATTCGGTCGGACTCCCATTGAAGTCAATGGGAGCCTGTCGTACAACGCGTACGCGGGCTCCCATTGACTCAATGGGTGCGAGGCGGACAAGGGCGCCCCCTACAGCGTGTACGCGGCGAAGCGACTCGCGCCGTACACGCACAGGTAGGGGGGACCCATGGGTCCCCCCTGTGTGCGACTCGCGTGGCTAAACGTACAGGGGGTCCGACACGGACCCCCAAAGTACGGCTCCGACTGCTCTTTGGAGCCGGAGTGCGCGGCTCGGTCGGACTGCTCGCGGTGCGCATCGTACTTACCCGGCCGGGGAACGTCTCCATTGCGCGGTGCGAGTCGAGTCCGAGCGAGTCGGTCGGTGCGATTAGACCCGGGAACGAGTCGGTCGGAGCGGTCGGGACGCCCGGACGAGTCGGTCGGCGAATTCGCATCGTACTCGCTCGCCCGGACGCGCGTACGAATCGGTCGGGAAATAGGGCTCCGAATCGGATTCGGTTAAGCCGAATCCGATTCGGAGCCCTACCCGCCGAGATCGGAATCGGCCCCTCTGTGTAGAGCGTGGAATTACGAAAAACTCAGCCAGCTGGCGGCAGAGTGGAGTTTACCGGCATGCTCTTCCCGCAGTCCTCACTCCTAACATTGGTGACTTGGTATTGGATCACTGGAAGGGGACACTTTTGCCAATCCTCGAGCGACATACTGAATTTCTATCTATTGATTTGTTGCTGGGTCCGGACGTGCCTTTGTCGAGCCGTCCTACTCAAGTTTTAAGAGGGCTGGGCTTGAATGTAGGGCTACAGCCTATCATCTGGTTTACCCCCACGGAGCCGCTGAAGTTAGCGGTGGTGGCAGCATGTTTTTTCCAGTTGGCACTGCAGGGCAAGTTTGTTTGCTGTTGGTGCCAATTCCGAACTGCCGATCTGGAGGGCAGTGAGGGGCCTGCATAGAGTGCGGCAGCTAAGGGCAGAGCGTGGGCTGGGCACTGAACCTCTCCTCCTGCAGAAACGCATGCTTCATGCAGGCCAAGGGCTGCACGCTGACATGCAGTGCCACGGGCCTTGTCAGCAGCACTCAGCAGAGGCAAGGCACGCAGACCAATGGCAGTGGTGGCCTTGGTGTTCCCTTGCTGGGTGGCAGTGTATAAGAGGCTCGCACCGGTACCAGGGGACTCGCTTTTGGGTTGTTCCTTTTTCTCCTCCCCGCTAGCAAAACAAGAAGCAGTCTCTACTGCAAGAGGGCCAGCTCCTTCACCAAAACCTAGTCACTCGGCTGCCTGTGCGACCCCTTAGCAGAGCAACATATGCCCATCCGCCCTGGCTGCCGCACCCCCGGCACCATGACCATCACCAGCTGCACCCAGGACCATACTCATGAAGGACCATCTGAAGCCCAAGTCCCCTGCTCTCAACCACCACCGAACCCACAGTCTCCCCCAGACAGCCGCATGAGCCTGCCCTGCTGCCCCCAATTCCTCCCCTGAAGCCAGTGCCAGCACTGCCTCTGACTGCACCGGCCCCTGCCTTAGCTTCCTGAGCTTGAAGGTGGGGGAGCCTGGAGAACCAGGGGGACCGTCGACACCCTTCAGCATGACCTATCACTGACATCCAAAGAAACGGTGCAGGTGGCCTGGCAGTGGGAAAAAGGAGGAGCTGCAGGCACTCAACAGCAAGCTTGCACTCTTCATCAGCAAGGTAGGAAACATTTTTCCCTGAGGGCTGTATGGTTCTGTGGCAGGTGGTTAATAAAGGCATGTGTGGAATGAAATGGATAGCTGCTGCTGCCCAGCAGTTCAGCCTGGCTGTGCCGAGATTTAATTAGGTGCTAGACTTCACTCGTCGTGTGGGACAGTCTGCCTGCCACTGGCATGCTGGTGTAAGCAGCAAGAGCTGTCAGACTGACACTGCAGAGTCCCATCTAGAACAAGCAGACACCTGGCCAGTGTAACACACGTGGTATTGATGGAATTCCGCAGCTGGCGGCACTCTGCGGAATTCGGCAGAGTTTTCCAGTAACCACGGAATTCCATAGAGTGAAACTCCGCGAGCCCCGCCCAGGCCTGGTAATTTCTTTACTGGGTGTGGCTGGGCACAGTGGATCCCAAGCTGTACTGCTAGGGCAATGGCCGTGCAAGATTATTTCAGAAAATACTTCCCTGAACCCTTGCAGTGGTCTAAACAGGCTGCAAATACATTTGTACAAATAAAACAGACATTGATTTTGCTGCCCACTTTGGGGATTCCCTGACTGTGCTAAACTGTTTACTATGTCTTGTCACAAACGCAATGGGTTTGCTTTTGTGGGGCTGGTCCAAAACCATGGAGATCAGAAAAAGCCTGTAGCCTATTATCCTGCAGCCTTGGAAGCCTCTGAAAACACTGCATTAATTTCCACTCTGATTGCTGCTGTGCCTCATGCTGTTGTTGCTCTTCTTCTCACAACCAAATCCCAACATCTCTCCTTAGCCCAGTTGTCCAGATATTGAATATTGGTACTGTCTGTCTCTCATACTACCCTTGTTTGCTGTCCCACCTTAAACCCTGTGTTTCTAAATCCTACTGTGGGTGAGGGAGAACCCCACAACTGTCTAATTGTCACTACCCATGCCATAGAGTCGTATTGATTTAACTGACATTTGCATTCCCAATTGTGAACTGAGGTACTTGGTTGATGAAGCATATCTCATAAAAATATGAAGGTATCTTGATTACAGGTTATGCTGCATGTACTGTGTATAAATTGTAGAAAATTACTGACTACCTAATGTTAAATCGGCTCAAATTGCTGAACTCATTGCGCTTACTTATGCCTCTATCCTGGCAGATGAAACGATTGTAACTGTACCCAGACTCAAAATATGTGTTTGGAGGGGGCTGACGCATGACTTTGGGATGTTCAAAATGCAAAGCGGCTTATTGACATCCTTGGGACGGTTCCCTGATTAAATATCGATGTAAAAAATATAGTTTACAAAAATATCGTGGTAAAAATATCGAATACAAAAATATCGACTCCCTATACTTAAACAGGTAAGTACAATAATATCGATAAAAAAATATCGAAGTAAAAAATATAGATGTAAAAAATATCGACTTAAAAAAGATATATAACTTAAATAAAATATATTAAATAATATTAATATTTTTAACAAAATAAATTACATTTAATATATATTTTAACTAAATATAACAAATAAACTTAATTAAATAAAATATAAACACACAAAAATGTGTACAAATACATATATTTACTTAAAAACATTTTATTAACTATTATCTTTACTTAATTTATAAACTTTTTAAATTATATAAAAATTAAATATATACATATATGAATAATTTAAAATAAAATAAAACATTCTATAATTAATTAACACATTAAACTATTAAAAGAAATATTAAAAATACATTTTGCAACACAATAAATACAACAGAAGGGAAAATGTTGGATAGCAGAGGGGTAAAATTTACTATTCCCACTCCAGTGAGTGCAAAAGCAGGGAAAGTGCTGGATAGCGGAGGGATAAAAATTACTATTCCCACTCCAGTGAGTGCAAAAGCAGGGAAAGTGTTGGATAGCGGAGGGCTAAAAATTACTATTCCCACTCCAGTGAGTGCAAAAGCAGAGAAAGTGCTGGATAGCGGAGGGGTAAAAATTACTATTCCCACTCCAGTGAGTGCAAAAGCAGGGAAAGTGTTGGATAGCGGAGGGCTAAAAATTACTATTCCCACTCCAGTGAGTGCAAAAGCAGGGAAAGTGTTGGATAGCGGAGGGGTAAAATTTACTTTTCCCACTCCAGTGAGTGCAAAAGCAGGAAAAGTGTTGGATAGCGGAGGGGTAAAAATTACTATTCCCACTCCAGTGAGTGCAAAAGCAGGGAAAGTGCTGGATAGCGGAGGGGTAAAAATTACTATTCCCACTCCAGTGAGTGCAACAGCAGGGCAAGTGCTGGATAGCGGAGGGGTAAAAATTACTATTCCCACTCCAGTGAGTGCAGCAGTAGGGAAAGTGTTGGATAGCGGAGGGGTAAAAATTACTATTCCCACTCCAGTGAGTGCAGCAGTAGGGAAAGTGTTGGATAGCGGAGGGGTAAAAATTACTATTCCCACTCCAGTCAGTGCAAAAGCAGGGAAAGTGCTGGATAGCGGAGGGGTAAAAATTACTATTCCCACTCCAGTGAGTGCAACAGTAGGGAAAGTGCTGGATACCACAACAATAAAAAAATAAACATCAACATTTTTATTAAATTTTATTTCCATTATTAACATAATTAATATTGAAATTTAAATATATTATTATTTAAAAAAAATAATAAACATTCATTAATTACACATTGTTTAACACTATAATATCCACAACACACATCTAAAATTAATTACACAATTACAATTAATAATTAATAATTAATTAATTCAAATTAATTAGCAAATTAATTAATACAAATTAATTGACAAATTAATTAACAAATAATTAATAAATCATCAATAAAAAATAAATGACTTCCCACCATTTACACCTATAAAAACCACAACACACACCTAAAATTAATTAAAAAATTAACATAATTATTTATTAATTAATTTAAAATAATTAACAACTAATTATCAAACAATTATTAATAAATTAATTTACACATTTATAACTCTATAACATCACAATTATACAATTATGAATAAATATAAATTATTAAATAAATTTCATATAATTAAATTACTTCCCACCCTATTCCCCTATAAACCCACAACCCACTACGGAACTAAAAACGCAAAATTCAAGTTAAAAAAAAAATTTAACTACTATAAATAATAAATAAAATCTATATAATTAAATTACTTCCCACCCTATTCCCCTATAAACCCACAATCTGCTAAGGAACTAAAACGCAAAATTTAAGTTAAAAAAAATATTAACTGCTAAAATTTTAACACATATAATAAAAATACAAACAATTCTCATACAAAATACTAAAATACATAACATTAATAATGAATCAATATTTTTAACAACTATATTTTTGTAAACGATATTTAACACTTCGATATTTTTGCAATCGATATTAATTACCTAACAATCGATATTCTTACCCACGATATTTTTCCCTCGATATTTCTGTAGGTCGATATTTATACATCGATATTCTTGCTCTGTACCCCTTGGGACCTCTATTAAAAATGGTCAGTATGCACAGAATTGACTAAAGTCCTTGATGCTACCACAACAAATTGCTGTAGTCAAGCACACCGACCACCAACATCATCATGATGAAGTGTCTTGAGGGAATGCCCTGGCTGACTCAGTCACTAATAAGGCTGTGTTGTTAGAAAATGCTGATTTTGTCATGTAAGTTGAGTGAACTGATTTGTTTCCTGTACCTTCTTTGAAAGATGTGTCTTTTTTCAGGAAGGAGTCTCTGAGAGTGATAAACAGTATTGGATCAAACGGAACTGCACTTATGACCCCAAGGATTTGCGGTGAGGCAGCAATGGCATGTGGTTGCACCAAAATTTATACTCCTCAACTTTGCACAGCTGTGCTGCAGAGCTTCCCATGTTGGTAGAGACAGAATGCTGCATAACGCGGTAGCCCACTGGTATGAGTTCTTCTTTACCTCTATGGCCCAAAATGATTGCCATTCCTTTATCACCTCTCAGTCCACAAGTGCTGGGAAAGGGATAAGGACCACGCCTGATGCTCACCTTCATTCTTGGGGTCCCTTTGTACACTTGCATTTGGACTTTATCCAGATTCCAAACTAGGGGGCCGATTCCGATCTGGGTCGGAAAGCTCTCCGACCGATCAGGATCCGGATTGTTTTCCGACCGAGCCGGACCCCTGCAGTCCGACCGAGCGAGTACGATGCGGCCGTATGCTGCCGGACTCGGTTCGGCCGGACTCCCATTGAAGTCAATGGGAGCCGGTCGTACGATGCGTACATGGGCTCCCATTGACTCAATGGGTACGTTGCGCAATAGGGTGCCCCCTGTAGTGGGTACGAGTTGGTGCCATCCGCACCGTACATGCATGTATAGGGGGGACCCATGGGTCGCCCCTGTGTCCGACTCGTAAAGCTACGGGTGAAGGGGGGTCCGGCACGGACCCCTGAAGTCCGCTTCCGAGAGCTTTCACGTGTCGGAGGCTCCGACTCGATCTGGCTATCCGGATCGTGCATCGTACTGGCTCGGTCGTAAAACATCTCCATTGCGCGGTACGAATCGAGTGCGAACGAGTCGGACGGAGCGGTTCGGACCCGGAAACGAGTCGGGCGGCGATTTCGCGTTCAATCGCATCGTACTTGGGCGTCCGGACCTCTGTACGACTCGATCGGAAACAAAGCCTCCGACTCGGATCCGGTAAAGCCGAATCCGATTCGGAGCCCTACCGACCGAGATCGGAATCGACCCCTAGGTTTCATACTCATCATCATCACAAACTTCATTCAGCCAATGACTGGCCATAAAAGTACAATAATAAAAACATTCCATAAATACAGCAGCTCCAAATATTCAATACACATCAAATAGAATACAACAATTATAAACATAGATTAAGAGAAAGTACCCTTTATAGAGTGCAGGTTGATACTATTGCACATAGAAAATATATCTAAAATACTGGGTGGGTCTGAAATTGAAAATTAAAAAGGACCACAGTCGTCTGGAAATCTGTTAAGACCAAGAGGGAGGCATTATACGGATCCATATTTATTTCTAACCCCCTGTGAGTGACATACAAAGTTTCCCACTGCCAGGCAGGTCTCCACATTCTCCAACATTTGCAAATGCGCAAAAGACTCCTTAAGGGAATTGGATTCAAAGGAGCGAAAAAAAGGGCACAAAGAAACATTTCCTGGCATAGGCATACAGACCGCAAAATATAATAAAGAGCAATGTGCTTTGTGTGGCAATATTATTACATAGGCATCTTGGAAGTGAATCTCGCCAGGCTACATTCTGTGGGAACGCAACTATAAAGTGCAGTAGACTAAGGGGCCGATTCCGATTCGGGCCGGAAATCTCTCCGACCGAGCCGGACCCGGAGAGATTTCCGACCGTATCGGACCCGTGCAGCCCGACCGAATGAGTATGATGCGCACGTATGCCATCGGACTCGATTCGGTCGGACTCCCATTGAAGTCAATGGGAGCCTGTCGTACAACGCGTACGCGGGCTCCCATTGACTCAATGGGTGCGAGGCGGACAAGGGCGCCCCCTACAGCGTGTATGCGGTGAAGCGACTCGCGCCGTACACGCACAGGTAGGGGGGACCCATGGGTCCCCCCTGTGTGCGACTCGCGTGGCTACACGTACAGGGGGGTCCGACACGGACCCCCAAAGTACGGCTCCAACTGCTCTTTGGAGCCGGAGTGCGTGGCTCGGTCGGACTGCTCGCGGCGCGCATCGTACTTACCCGGCCGGGGAACGTCTCCATTGCGCGGTGCGAGTCGGGTCCGTGTGAGTCGGTCGGAGCGTGTTGAAGCCGTGTACGAGTCGGTCGGCGATTTCACGGGCGCTTGCATCGTACTCGCTCGGCCGGACCCGTGTACGAATCGGTCGGGAAACAGGGCTCCGAATCGGATTCGGTAAAGCCGAATCCGATTCGGAGCCCTACCGGCCGAGATCGGAATCGGCCCCTAAATTGTAATCTGGTTAAATACAACCTAACATTTCCATTGGGAAACCAGGAAAGGTAAAGCTCACACCCATGTAACAAGTTGATTGAATTATAATTGGTACTTGCAAGCAATTTGTCAAAGGCCTCCTGGTGGACCATACATTGCCTAATCTGGAATGCCTCCTTTACTTTGGATACAGCCTTAGAATCAATGCTTGCCGGATTATCGGCAAATTCCTGCAGGCCCAGCTCCATGTTCTCTTTCCTCATGTAGCTAAGCCATGGTATCGCATGCACATTTTCAGGGAGTAACAATCCTCCAATACATCCTTTGTTGATTGCGCTTCAGGGTTCCCTCAAATCCTCAAGCATAAAAGGGGTTCCAACCTTATCTTATCCTCCACAGGGACCAGGCCCAACTCTGAAAGGCACATAAAAACAGGGGATGATTGAGGAACAGCCAACAATCTGCTAATTTTCAGCCTGCTGTATTGGCCCTGGGCCTTTCTATCCCCACACCCCTTCACCATAAGTCACCACAGAGACACATTTACTCCGGTAGATCTCGGTAATTTCTTTGATCGGTTTGTGACCCAACCTTCTAGCAAATGAAAACACCGACTCCATAGCTCTTTGTGTATGGGCAGCCCTAGAGTGGTAGGCTCTGCCAGGTTAAACTTCAATCGAAAGAAAGGCCCAAGTATGTAAAATACTTCACTCTGTGGATTTCCGTCCCCCCTAAAAATAAAGTCCTAGTTTTCACATTTCTTGGTCCTAAACTCATTATAAAAGATTTTTATAAATTGTTTTTAAGATCAAGACCCCCCATAAAATTACAAAATGAGTCTGAAAAAGGCTGAAGGCCATTAGCAGTCCTAGCCATTAAAACAGCATTGTCTGCGTACAGCAGTACAGGAAGGGCTCTTGTCTTAATTCTGGGCAAATCCTTCCCTATTCTGGTTAGGTGAGATTCTAAATCATTAATATAGATAAAGAACAAAAGAGGGGTCATAACATACCCTTGTCTCACCCCTAGATGTGACTGAATATTTTGTGAAAGTTCCCCATCTTTACCATAGCTAACCCTTATGGTGGTATCCCAGTGCATTCTTTGTAAGAGCTCAATTAAACCCTGCTCAATCCCCAGCCTGGCCATACCTCTCACAGCTTTCTCCTGTTGACCATATCAAAGGTAGAGGAGAGGTCCATGAATGCAAGGTGAATGGAACCTCTCCTAGCCTTAACATATTTCCCTATGGTCATCTGTTAGTTAAGGCACTGCTCAACAGTGCTGACCCCATCACGGGATTCATACTGGACTTTTGACAGAGACTGCTTGTTCTGCAGCCAGGCTTCCAAATTTGAATCAAGGACCCTTCCCATAATTCTTAAGGAACTGTCCAAAATGGATGGATGGATATGGGGTGGTAACAAACTGGAGAGTTCCGGTTCCCTGTTTTAGAATTTGGAACAACTATACCTTCAGACCTAGAAGGGATTAAGTCTCCTTGTTGGGACTTTAAAAACGTTGGTTAGGATAGGAGCCCAAAGCAAGTTGTTTTCTGTAAAAAGGTCCAATGGGACCCCATCAGGCCCTGGGGCCTTTCCCGCCATGCTACGACTAATAGCAGCAATAACATCTCTATTATCAACGAATCGCTCAGTGCCTCATCCATCCCTTCATTCTGTTTGCCATCTCAGCTAAAGGTGCTTAAAGCCACTTCATTCCAGGATTACAAATATTGCTAAAGTGATCGACCCATGCTTCCACAGGAATAACCTTGTCTAGTGCCGGTTTATCATAACCCGTAAAGAAAGGTTGATTAAACACCTTAAAAAAAGAGGCATTATCCCTCAGTCTGAAGGCCTTGCTCAGTTCTTCCCAGGCAGCTCTCCTGAACTCAGATCTTCTATCCTCCAGAATAACTTTATTTGACCTTCGCACTTGCACAATATCTTCTCTGACACAAGGAGTTTTGGATAGAACTGCTTTTAACTTTTTATGTGCCATAGTACACTCATGATTGCACCAACTAATAGAAGGTGCTGGTTTAGGTGTTTATTTCTTTTTAGACCATTATCAACTGCAGTACATAGGGAAGTTTTAAAGGCATCAGTAATCAACTTTGGGGGTTCCTCCTCCAAGGTCAATATTGAAAAGGAGGGCAGATTTTCTTTGACCAGATTAGCCAAGAAAATCCCCTTATTTAATGACTCCCATTTAACTCTTATGTGCTTATTTCGTGAGTTTGATAGCGGTAAAGATGCCCGACTCCCTTCTTTACTCCCCAAATTTAGGTCAAGTGCCAGTAATAGAGGATTATGATCGCTAATACAAGAGGCCTTGACCTCATCCTCCTATATGAATGTAGCCAAATTCGATGAAAGGACGAAAAAATCAGTCTCACTTCCCTCAGATGATCCCGTATTAATGGAAAGTAACGGGGACCCAACCCTGAATACTTTTGCAAAATCCAGGTTCCTTGATATCATAATATCCCCAATTGACGAATGCTGAAAATGTGGGGTGCCCCCTCCATCCTTGTCTTTAGCTTCACAGTGCAAATATTCATTGGAACCACAAAGCTTAATATTAAAATCACCTGCCCAAACTATGAGCGTCTCCCTATTATAACCTTCAATGAAGGAATCTAGGGCTGTCTCCAATCCCCCTATTACCTCCGTTACTCTTGCATAACATATATTATTACGCACATTTATCAGAATCAAATCGAATGAGTAAGGGGTCTGTAGGAAAATTAGCTAAACATTAAATAATGGGGAATTATTCTAGATGAAATGCCCACACGTTTAACTGAGATTAAAATAGCTAAGCCCCACTTAGCCTGCCCTGAACTTGTTGGCAAGGCTCTGCTGCAAAGGAAGTAATACCCATGCACACTAAAATCTTCCTGGTACCATGTTTTCTGCAATAAAATGATGTCTCCTTCTCCTATTTCGGAGATCCAGTCCAAGCTTGTTATGGATGCCAGCGATATTCCATGACATTAGCCTTAGCCCTAGCCCCCAGTGCCGGTCAGAGTAGATATAAGGTCCCCTGGAGCCATACTGGGTCATGCATCTCGAGGCTCCTTCAGTTCCTCCTGCCCCTCAGGCATAAGTACTGGCCATCCTATTAAGTGATACTCATATGTTCTTGTGATCTTTTATTATCAGGGAAGGTGGAAGTTTACACCCCGTGCAAGAGCAGATGCTATCAAAGTTGCAAAAGGCTTCCTTAGGGATTTTATCCCATGATTCAGAAGTCCAAATTGCCTTAGAGCAACAGAGGAACACACTCAATGTCAACTGTAGTGTAGGAGATTTGCAAAGCCTTAGGGGCAGATCAGCACTTTCAAGGCACATATAACTTCTAGTCAGCAGGGCAAGGTAGAGAGGAAGGAGGCACTGTTAAGAATAAAACAGCAAAGAAATGTTCTGAGACACAACTGAAGTGGCCCATTGCTCTGCCTCTACCTTCTGGTGCATACGAAGGGTTGTACCAACAGAAACAACTAAGCTGAGCTCCTACGAGACAATGTTGGGACAGCCTATGATGTTGCCTTTACATCCTCCAGTCTCTGCTGCTAAGTTAGATTTACAACTGAATGATGATGCTGTCTTGCAATATTGCAGAAAGCTTACACGCTTTCTCTACAGGTTATGTTCTCAGGTTCAAGTTGCCTTACCTGAGTGCCCAAACGAGGACTACCATTCTCTCCAGCCTAGAGACTTGGCTGTCGTATATTTCCACTAGAGGAAGACCTTCCTACAACCTTAGTGGCATGGGCCCTACCATATCCTGTTCATCACCAGCACAGCTGTTAAGTGTTGTGGTGTGGCAAAGTGGATCCACACCTCCCAGTGCTGGTGTCCTGCAGCTCCCACAAATGACTGCCCACCATTGTCTGCTTCTGAACCTACATCAAGCCTCAGGCCTGGCACTTCTGCCAGAGCTGCTCCTGTTGCTCAATTGCCACATACCAGTGGGTTGAATTTCCAGTGCCCACCTTCCTCGTCAGCCCCTCCAGAGCCGCGCAATGCTGCACCCATTTCCACTCATTGTTACCACCTCTGCCTGAGGTACGTTTCAGCCTCCTGTGTACTCAGTGGATCTGCCCTGCTATCTTTATCATTTCCCTCAGTCTCTGGCTCTTGGTTGGGCAATTACCAGAAAGAGCAGCGTACCGAGTCTGCCCATTGAGAAGGGCTGCCGCTCAATGTATGTGAACAACTCCCAATCTTTCTGCCTGTTGGATCTGCATTAACTTGCATGTTTACGTTGACGGAAGTGTGCCTTTGGTCGGAATGCTCCTTGTCTTCAACAAAACATGCCGTGATTTGTTCTATAATAGGTATAACCTGCCAGAATATCCCAGCATCTTCCACCGTTCTTTACCAAAGGCTCGAAAAGTATAAAATCACATTTTTCTGTTACACACTGATGTTATTAATCTTGTCATGACTGAACAAGGGTTGGTATATGAGCACTGTAAAGCTGGAAACCAAAGTGTCTTTGTGGGCCAGAGTGAGTATGACATTGTTGTACAGACTATACCCTTTGACTCACTACCATATCAATACAGACCTCCCACTGGTATGGTGTTTCACAAACGTCAACATGAAGATGGATATGCTTATTTCATCTGTGGAACAAAAGCCTATCCCTGGCTGCCTCAAGAGTGGGCTGGGGTTTGTAACTCTGAATATGCTCTTCCTGCTGTCAGAAGTTCTGCTGTTCACCCTCTCCAAAGATGGCAGAACTGCAGTGAGGGCTCACTGAAACAAATAGATTATTTTTCCCAAGTATGGTGTAGGGCAGGCTGTTTGAGAGACTAGACACAATGCTGAAACACCAGAAGAGGTGGCTAATGCAGCCTTAATCTACTTAGGGTTAATTATAGATCAATTAGAGACTAAGAAAACCATGTTCCTGTCGAATAAATTGGCTTTAGATTACCTCCTGGCAAACAAAAAGGAGAGTCTATGCAAAAGCAGGTTCCGAGTTTTGTACCTATTTCTCCAACACCTCACATGATCATATTAAAGATAGTTTATGAAACTATATGAAACGTAAAACTGTTTTGATTCTAACCTGTGTGATATCTAGTCTTTTCTGGAACTGGGGAAAGAAGATAATTGAAAATCATCATTTCAGTTATTCTAACTGTATGACTGTATGTGTGATAATTAAATTAATGATGTGCATCTATCAAAGTGCTTGCATAAATAAAGGCACCATTCCTGCCTATCTGCTTAATATGCTGGAGGATAAGAAAGCTACTGACAGTGAACAAAGTAAAACTGAAATAATTAGACAGTTTGCAATTGAATTGTTGTAATGGTTGAGAAAGGGGAGTAGCACTTATCTATGCCGTAATATACATATGTGTACTATGAAAACGGCAATATTCATGTGTGCCTTAAAATATGCTATTACATTTTATTATTGAATTAATATGTTTTTATTCCAGTTTGAAGACCATTCATTAAAATCTTAGTATTTTTCTGCATGTGTGTGCATTTTGAATCTGCTGCAGCAATATAATTTCTTGCTGTACAATTGTACATATTTCAGGGGAGGGGATGTGGCCTAACGGCTAGAGCGGTCGACCGGGTCCGAATCTCATCAGGGACGCTCCTCATCCTGTGATTCTGGGCAAGTCTCTTAATCTCCCTGTGCATCACAAAATGAATGTGTCTGTCTGTAATGCAACTGGTACTCATGTAAAGCGCTCTGATGCCTTCGGGTTGAGTTCTTGCTATATAAAACTCTACACAAAAAATTAACTGTATTAGTAAATCATAGCTTCATTTTACGGTTCGCACAACAAAGCGAGGATTTGAGAAAGTAATGGAGTCAGCTCTTGTTAGTGTTAGTACTTGTTTCATATAATTTTGAAAGACTTATCTCATTCCTTTTCATGAGAAGATCCTGGCACCTGCTCATTTGTCATTATCTTCAGGCTCTTGTTTATCACGGGTCTCACTCCTATTCAATGCCACTGAGAGAAAGTTCATAAGAATGTGCATAAATTGTGAATTTCTGCATTACATGCTCCAAGTGATTAAGGGTGGAAGCTTGCTAGTTGGCTATTTTGCATTAAATGCAGACTTTAGCAGCTTTCACAAGTTTTTCTTTTGCTCTTATACATTTACGTCTCCATTGTGCATTTGTTCATTCTTCCATCATGCCTCACAAAGAGATTCTCATTCTCATGTAAAACTTGAATATCTCCTTGGAAGAGACAAGGAAGAATAAAATGCACACCTTACAATTTGAGGATATAAATATCATCGCAACAGATTGTATGGGCTCATACATCAGTGCTATTGCTCCATTTTTGGAGACCTATAAAGTGTCGTCATAGTTAGGAAATAGAATTTTAAAAACCTTTGAAATTCACTGAAAAAAACAAAGGTTACGGGAGGTTATAGTTAGGCTCAGATTTCACTTGTACAAAAACATTTAAACTCAACAGTTATAGTTACCTGAGCTAACTATAACTTATGCCCCCTCAATGCACTGCTTATGACCTCACATATTACATCACTCATGACATGGTCAGTGACATCATTAATGACATCTCAAATGACATCACTGATGACATCATCAAGTGAGTGTAAGTGTTTTCTAAGAGTTTATGAGTTTTAAACTTATATACTAACCTACTGCAAAAGTTAGATTATTATTCTAGTTGTACTACTAATGAATGAATCTATTTCTAACATATGTGATCTGAGTGGCTGTGTGACTGTCTGTATCAGTGTGTGAGTGGGTGTCTGAGTGGCTGTATGGGTGCGTGAGTATGTGCATGAGTGGCTTTATGGGTAAATGAGTGGGTTTCTGACTACCTCTGTGGGTGTGTGAGTGGTTGCATGGGTGTGTGAGTGGGTGTCTGAGTGGTTGTATGGGTATGTGAGTAACTGTACGGGTGTGTGAAGGGCTGTGTGGGTGGGGTGTATAAGTGGGTTTGTGAGTAGCTGTGTGGGTGAGTGGCTGTGTGAGTGGCTGTATGGGTGTGTGAGTATGTGTGGCAGAAGCTGTATGGGTGAGTGAGTGGGTATGTGGGTAGCTACATGGGTGTGTGAGTAGGTGTGTCAGTGGCTGTATGGGTGAGTAAGTGGCTGTGTGAGTGGCTGTATGGGTAGGTGAGTGGGTGTGTAAGTGACTGTATGGGTGAGTGACTGGGCGTCCAAATGGCTGTATGAGTGAGTGACTGGGTATAGGTGGGAGTCTGTGTAAGTGAGTGGCTGTTTGAGTGGATGTTTAGTTAAGTGAGTTGGTGTGTGAGTAGCTGTATTGGAGAGTGAGTGTCTGTCTGAATAGCTGTATGGGTGAGTGAGCAGATATAGAAGTAGTTGTATAGATGTGCAAATGGGTATGTAAGTGGTTGTGTGGGTGAGGGAGTATGTGAGTGCTTGTATGGCTGAGTGAGTGGCTGTGTTAAGAGGCTGTATGGGTGAGTGGGTTGGTGAGTGAGTGGCTGTATAAGTGAATAGGTCAGTGTGTGAGTAGCTGGAAGGGTGAGTGTGTGGCTGTATGGGTGAGTGACTGGTTGTATAAGTGGTTGTATGGGTGAGTGAATGGATGTGTGACTGGCTGTATGAGTGAGTGTCTCTATGGAGGAGTGAGGGGTGGTGTGAGTATTTGTATGGGTCTGTGAATGGGTATGTGAGTGGTTGTGTGGGTGTTTGAGTGGGTTTATGAGAGGTTGTACAGGGGTGTGAATGGGTGTGTGAGTGGTTCTGTAGATAATGTCATGAGTGATGTCATTTGAGATGTCATGAGTGATGTCACTGATCATGTCATGAGTGATGTACTATGTGTATATATATATTACCTACTGGCGGTCGCATGGAGGTAGTTATAGTTAGGTCCTAGTTGCCATAGGAAAAGTGTTTTTTGATTTGCCAATATCTTTGACGCCGTCTGACGAATCTTTGCAAAATTTTCAAAACTAATGGCCCGCTCCGGTCATCTCCTGTCTTGAAAGTTTCGGGGTGATTCGTCAAACGGGGGCTGAGAAAAAAGGGGGGTCCCAAAACTCATTTTCTCCATGTTAATTTCCATAGGAACTTTTGTTGCGGCTACAGCCGGAATTGCTCAACGGAATTACACCAAATTTGGCAGAGAGTTAGCTCTTGGTCCAGAGTGCACTCCTTGCTTTAAATGGTGTAAATCCGTTCAGTAGTTCCTGAGAAATTTAAAAATGAAAAATATCAATATCTGGTGACCGCGGTGGATTCGCAAACCCTCCCGATCACGAGCTTCATTCTGATTGGCTGCCAACACTCCAAACCAGGAAGTGTTGGCAGCCATCTTGTGACACGGTAAAACCGAGTCACAAGAAAACAGTATAAAAAAAGATAAAAAACAAGAAAAGGGGGCAGGGTAGAAACACCCTGACCCCCTAGACCTGCTCAGGGGGTCCCACAGGGACCCCCAGACCCAAAAAAAGCATTTTATTTTCTGTTTTTGGCCGGAGTCACGCTGGGTGCGCGAATCTGGCATAACATTTTTAAAAAAACGAAGTGCGGTCTCCCGCACTTTGTTTTCTTAAAGCCCCCGGGTGGGCCAGGTCCCGGGGGCAATGTGTAATAATGGTGCAGGGGCCCTTGGGGGCTCCCACAGCCCCGGGGACCGCCACCTCCCCCTCCCCGAGGCTGTGTTTCTATGAAATGCGTGGGGGTCTCCTGCCCCCCATGCTGCCCTGGGGACCGCCACCTCCCCGGGGCTTTTGACTTTAATTGCGGGGGGCCTTGCACCCCCCCACAGCCCCGGAGACCGCCACCTCCCGGGGCTTTGTAGAAAAAATAAAGAAAGAAAGTGTGGGTGGGGGGCTCCTGCCCCACCACACTGCCCCAAGGACCACCACCTCCCCGCAGCATACAGTAATTTAAATTTGAGGGTCCGTAGCAGACCCCCGGCCCCAGGGACCACCACTTCCCGGGGCTTTAAATAAGATGGAAGGGGGCCACGTGTCCCCCCTCGTGGAGCATTCCATGGCCCTGGGGACTGCCAACCCCCAGGGCCGGCTCCAGCAATGTCCCAGGGTGCCCACCCCCGGGACATTGCAGTTTGCAATGACAGGGCGGGAGCCCGGCTCCCGCCCTGTCATTGCAAACTCTGCTTTGCTTCATGGAAGCAAGAGCAGGAAACCTGCTCTCGCTTCCATGAAGCAAAACAGTATTGCTTTTGGACAAGGGGAGCTGCATGTCAGCTCCCCTTGTCTAAAAGGAATGCCGGTTTACGCAGGAGGCGGGGAGCAGGCAGGGACCGCAGGGGCTTTGGGGCTCCCCCTTGCGGTCCCCAACGTGAGGGCCACCCCGGGGGATGGGGTCCCCAGGGCCAGAAGTGGCCCAGGAAGGGGGGCCATGCGGCCCCCCTCCCTAATTAAAAAAAGAAATTAAAAAAAGAGGCCAGGCCCCAGGGGATGGGGTCCCCGGGGCCACGCGGTCCCCCCCTCCTGTAAATAATTTTAAAAAACAGGCCAGGCCCCAGGGGATGGGGTCCCTGGGGTCAGAAGTGGCCCAGGGAAGGGGGGCCTCATGGCCCCCCTCCCTAATTAAAAACAGAAATTAAAAAAAGAGGCCAGGCCCCGGGGGATGGGGTCAATAGTGGCCCAGGGAAGGGGGTCCACGAGGCCTACCTACCATAAATATTTTTTTTTAAACGAGGCCAGACCCCGGGGATGGTGTCCCCGGGGCCAGAAGTGGCCTCGGAAGGGGGGCCACGCGGCCCCTTCCCGTTTTTTGTTAAAAAAAAGTAAAAGAAATGGCACAGGCCCTAGGGGATGGGGTCCCCAGGGCCCAAAAATAGTAAGAGAAGGGGGGCCACACAGCCCCCCTTCTAAAAATATCAAAAGTAAAGAAAAACCGGCATCTCGCCCCCTCCCTGCACCACTCTGCAAACGCGCCTCTTGGCGCACTGCTGGTGCGGCGATGAGGTCCTCTTGTGTCCTGAGGACCTCAGGACTGAAGTGGACTTCTTCCCCCAAGCAGCAGTGTGCCAGGCGGCGCATTTGCAGAGTGGTGTAAAAAGGGGGCGAGGCCTCAGACCACTCTCAGCAATCCAGCTGTGTGGGGCTTACTGGAGGTAACAGGAGGGCTAGCTGGCCCCTAGGGACCCTCAGGAGGTAAGGGGACTTCCTTCCCCAACCAAGAACACACCAGGAGGCACGTTTGCAGAGTGGTGGACAAATGGGGCATGGCCTGTGTCCACCTCTCAGCAATCCCACTGTGTGGGGCTTACTGGAGGTAACAGTTAGGCTAGTTGGCCCCTAACCACCCCCAGCAGCGAAGGGGACTTCACTCCCCATCCAAGAGGGCGCTGGGGAGCGCGTTTGCAGACTGGTAGGCAAAGGGGGCGTGGCCTGCTATGAGAACTTACCAATGCTGCTGTGTGGGACTTACCGGAGGTAATAGGAGGGGTAGTTTGCCCCCAAGGTTGTCCTTGGGGGCCAACTATCCCTCCTGTTACCTCCAGTAAGTCCCACACAGTGGGATTGCTAAGAGGTCTTCGAAGGCCATGTCCCCCTTTCTCCACCACTCTGCAAACGCGCCTCCTGGCACACTACGGGTTGGGGTATGAAGTCCACTTTTCTCCTGAGGGACTTTGGGGGCCAAGAAGCCCTCCTGGTACCTCCTGTAAGTCCTATGCAGCAGAATTCCTGAGCGGTGGTCTTAGGCCCAGCGCCCTTTCTCCACCTCTCTGCAAACACGACTACTAGTCAAAGAAGCATTTGCAATGTAATAGGTTTCACATTTGCGAGAGTTAGAGCTATTGGCATTGTAAATGTAAAAGTGTTTCATTAATGTTTCTTGAGGGGAGTGGATGTAGGTTGTGTGTAGAGGAATTATGTGGTATGTTGTGCAGTGAAATTATGTGGATAGAAAGTCTGTAGTATTTAGTTTATAGGAATTATGTAGAGTGGGATTATGTGTTATGGAGAGTAATTCTGTGGTATGATAGTCTGTGTTGTGGAGTGGTAACCTCAAGTTTAGTCTTCCTCGTTTCCATAGAAGCTAAACTATAAACTCAATGAGACAAAAAAAAGAAGGAACCACTGAGGAGCGCTTCTGGACTTAGTCAGAGGTATGAGCAGGACCACTGGAATTATTTGACTGTTTGGTTGCACTGACTTTTGCACAATTATAAATTTTCCCCATTTGCCGCATATCCATCATCTGCTGCATAATCTGCAGATTTGAACAAAAAAACCTTGTTTCTAGCTCAAACGGCTCAAACGTTACCAAAAATGCAGCGACAAGTGTTACAGCGTGGTGGAAGGCCCTTTGCAAACCTAAAATGGTCAACTGTTACTTATTGCTAAATGTGGGTATTAAATTGGTACTAATGGTGTGCAAGCCACTCTTGCTTCTTTCTGCGCCTCTCTTGCCTCTTTCTGCATTTCTGTTGCTTCTTTCTGCACCTTTCTTTCTTTTTCTGCACTTCTTTTGCCTTGTTCTGCTCATCTCTTCCACTTTCTGTACCTCTCTTGCCTCTTTCTGCACCTCTCTTGCCTCTTTCTGCACCTCTCTTGCCTCTTTCTGCACCTCTGTTGCCTCTTTCTGCACCTCACTTGCTTCTTTCTGTACCCCTCTTGCCTGTTTCTGCACCCTTCTCCCCTCTTTCTGCACCTCTTTTGCCTCTTTCTGTACCCCTGTTCCCTCTTTCTGCACCTCTCCTGCCTGTTTCTGCACCTCTCTTGCCTCTTTCTGCACCTCTGTTGCTTCTTTATGAACCCCTCTTGCCTCTTTCTGCACCCTTCTTCCCTCTTTGTGCAACTCTCTTGCCTCTTTCTACACCTCTCTTCCCTCTTTCTGCACCCTTCTTGCCTCTTTGTGCACCTCTGTTCCTTCTTTCTGCACTTCTCTTGCCTCTTTCTGCACCCCTCTTTCCTCTTTCTGCACTTCTGTTGGTTCTTTTGCACTGCTCTTGCTTCTTTCTGCGCCTCTCTTGCAAATTTCTGCACCCCTCTTGCCTCTTTCTGCACCCCTCTTCCCACTTTCTGCACCTCTCTTGCCTCTGTCTGCACCCCTGTTTTCTCTTTCTGCACCTCTTTTGCCTGTTTTTGTAACTTTCTTGCCTCTCTCTGCAGTTCTCTTGCCTCCTTCTGCTCCTCTGTTGCTTCTTTCTGCACTTCTTTTGCCTCTTTCTGCATCTCTTTTGCTTCTTTATGCATCCCTGTTGTCTCTTTTTGCACTTATCTTCCCTCTTTCTGCACCTCTCTTGCTTCTTTCTGCACCTCTCTTGCTTCTTTCTACGTCCTTCTTCCCTTTTTTGCATCCATCTTGCCTCTTTCTGCAGTTCTATTGCCATTTTCTGCACCTCTCTTGCCTCTTTCTGCACCTTACTTGCCTCTTTCTGCACTTCTCTTGCTTGTTTCTGCACATCTCTTGCGTCTTTCTGCACCTCTGTTGTCTCTTTCTGCATCTCACTTACTTCTTTCTGCACCCCTCTTGCCTCTTTCTGCACCTTTCCTGCCTGTTTCTGCACCTCTCTTGCCTCTTTCTGTATCTCTGTTGCTTCTTTCTGCACTTCTCTTGCTTGTTTCTGCACATCTCTTGCGTCTTTCTGCACCTCTGTTGTCTCTTTCTGCATCTCACTTACTTCTTTCTGCACCCCTCTTGCCTCTTTCTGCACCTTTCCTGCCTGTTTCTGCACCTCTCTTGCCTCTTTCTGTATCTCTGTTGCTTCTTTCTGCACTTCTCTTCCTTCTTTCTGCACCCCTACTGCCTCTCTCTGTACCCCTTTTGCCTCTTTGTGTACCTCTCCTACCTCTTTGTGCACCCCTCTTGCCTCTTTCTGCAGTTCTCTTGCCTTCTTCTGTACCTCACTTGCCTTTTTGTGCACTTCTCTTGCTTCTTTCTGCACCCTTCTTCCCTTTTTCTGCACATCTCTTGCCTCTTTCTGCACCTCTCTTGCCTCTTTCTGCACATCTGTTTGTTCTTTCTGCACTGCTCTTGCCTCTTTCTGCGCCTTTCGCGCCTCTTTCTGCACCTCTTTTGCTTCTTTCTGCACTTCTCTTCCTTCTTTCTGCAACCCTCTGCCTCTTTCTGTACCCCTTTTACCTCTTTGTGCACCTCTTCTACCTCTTTCTGCACCCCTCTTGCTTCTTTTTGCACCTCTCTTTCTTCTTTCTGCACCCCTGTTGACTCTTTCTCCACCTCTGTTGCTTCTTTCTGAACCCCTCTTGCCTCTTTCTACACCTCTCTTCCCTCTTTCTGTTTCCCTCTTGCCTCTTTCTGCACCTCTGTTGGTTCTTTCTGCACTGCCCTTGCTTCTTTCTACGCCTCTGTTGCAAATTTCTGTTCCCCTCTTGCTTCTTTCTGTATCCCTCTTCCCTCTTTCTGCACCTCTCTTGCCTCTGTCTGCACACCTGTTCCCTCTTTCTGCACCCCTTTTGCCTGTTTCTGCAACTCACTTGTCTCTTTCTGCAGTTCTCTTGCCTCCTTCTACATCTCACTTGCCTCTTTCTGCACATCTCTTGCCTCTTTCTGCACCTCTCTTGCCTCTTTATGCACATCTCTTTGTTCTTTCTGTACTGCTCTTGCCTCTTTGTGCACCCCTCTTGCCTCTTTCTGCACCTATTTTGCTTCTTTCTGCACTTCTCTCTCCTCTTCCTGCACCCCTCTTGCTTCTTTCTGCACCTCTCTTGCTTCTTTCTGCACCTCTCTTGCTTCTTTCTGCACCATTCTTCCCTATTTGCATCCCTCTTGCCTCTTTCTGCAGTTCTCTTGCCATTTTCTGCACCTCTCTTGCCTCTTTCTGCACCTCACTTGCCTCTTTCCGTACTTCTCTGGCTGCTTTCTACACCTCTGTTGCTTCTTTCAGCAATTCTCTTGCCTCTTTCTGCACTTCTCTTGCTTGTTTCTGCACATCTCTTGCTTGTTTCTGCACATCTCTTGCGTCTTTCTGCACCTCTGTTGCCTCTTTCTGCATCTCACTTACTTCTTTCTTCACCCCTCTTGCCTCTTTCTGCACCCCTCTTCCCTCTTTCTGCACCTCTCTTGCCTCTTTCTGCACTCCTGTTCCCTCTTTCTGTACCTTTCCTGCCTGTTTCTGCACCTCTCTTGCCTCTTTCTGCACTTCTCTTGCTTTTTTCTGCATCTCTCTTGCTTTTTTCTGCACCCCTCTTGCCTCTTTCGGCACATCTGTTGCTTCTTTCTGCACTTCTCTTGCTTCTACCTTTTTGTACACAAATTTACAGAATATGCTGTTTGAAACACAGGTATTCAAGTATTTGTATATTTATTTTTATGTAACGTGTCACTAGATAAAAGCAGAGACACACGCATGCATACCTTCACAAACTTGGTCAGACTTACAAAACTGATATGCTTAGGATTGCTGTTTTATATTTGGTAGGCCTAACATTCTGAGCAGTCGATGAATATTGAACCTTCAAGAGAAAAGTGAGGTTTAAGATATCTTGGGAGACGGATTAGTGATTATGCTACTTTGTATGAGTCTGTTGTAAGGTACAGTCAAAGTAGGGCTCTTTCTGCATCTCTGTTGGATCTTTCTGCACATCTCTTGCTTCTTTCTGCACCTTTCTTCCTCTTTCTGGACTTCTGTTGCCTCTTTCTGCACTCCTCTTGCTTCTTTCTGCACCTTTCTTCCTCTTTCTGCAATGTCCTACCTATGTAGGCATAGTTAGAAATTAGCATTTAAAAAACCTTAGAAATTCACTAAAAAAACCACAGGTTTCAGGGACGTTATAGTTAGAAATTAGCATTTAAAAAAACCTTAGAAATTCACTTAAAAAAACCACAGGTTTCAGGGACGTTATAGGTAGTTGGACATTTCACTCATACAAAACCAGTGAAATTTGGCCGTTATAGTTAGTTCAGCTAACTATAACTCGTGCCCTCGCAATGCACTGCTGATGACGTCACATATTACATCACTCATGACATGGTCAGTGACATCACTGATGACATCACTGATGACATCTCAAATGACATCACTGATGACATCATCCAGTGACTGTGTGTTTCTGTAACGTTTAAATATGTTTAATGTATATAGGCCAAGGTGTATTGAAAAATGAGTGGGTGTATGAGTGTCTGAATGGATGATTTACTAGGTGCGTGACTGACTCTATAAGTGAGTGATTAAACGTATCTTACTGAATGCATGGGTTAGTGACTAAACTGTGTGAATGTCTGTATCAGTCTGTCTGTTGGTGTGTAAGCGGCTGCATGGGTTGGTGAATAGCTACATGAGTGTCTAAATGGGTTATTGATTGGTTGTCTGAGTATCTTTATGGGTGCCTGAGTGTTTGTGTGGGTGGGGTGTGTGTGACTCTGTGCATAGATGTGTGAGTGGGTGAGTGTGTGTATGGGTGTGTTGGTGAGTGAATGCATGTCTCAGTGGTACATGTGTGAGTAACTACATATGTGAAAGGCAGTATATGGGAGTGTTGGAGTATATAAATGACTATATGTGAGAGTGAGTGATTGTGAGAGTGGCTGTATGGATGAGTGTGTGCTTATATCAGTGATTGTATAAGAACGTAAGTATGTGTTAGTATCTGTATGAGTAAGTGAGGTGGTGTGTGTATAACTGTATAGGTGAGTAAATGGGAGTGTGATTAATTCTTTGCATGACTGACTAGGTGTGTGAGTAACTCTATGGATGAGTGGCAGTGTGTGAGTGTCTATATAGGTGTATGAGTGTATATTGTAGTCCTGTACTGATCAGTGACTGAAAGTATGAGTGACTGTATGGGTGAGTGAGTAGATGGGTGTACAGACCTAAGAATCAGTGAGTGGGTATGTAGTTATTGATGTTGGAGTGTCTATGGTTTTGAGAATGGCAGTCTGTAATTTAGAGTGGGTGTATCAAAGGTTATATTAGGGTGTGAGAAGATGCATCAAATTATCACGTGGATGATTTCATCAGTGATGTCATCAGTGATGTCATTTGAGATGTCATCAGTGATGTCATGAGTGATGTCACTGACCATGTCATGAGTGATGTAATATGTGACGTCATCAGCAGTGCATTGCGGGGGCGCGAGTTATAGTTAGCTGAACTAACTATAACGGCCGAATTTCACTGGTTTTGTACGAGTGAAATGTCCAACTAACTATAACGTCCCTGAAACCTATGGTTTTTTCAGTGAATTTCTAAGGTTTTTTAAATGCTAATTTCTAACTATAACGTGCCTGAAACCTATGGTTTTTTCAGTGAATTTCTAAGGTTTTTTAAATGCTAATTTATAACTATAACGTGCCTGAAACCTATGGTTTTGTCAGTGAATATATATATATTTATTATACTATGTATACATGTGAAAATGTCTCGGTCCCCTGTTTGCCTTGGTGGCACGGAAAAAATGGGTGGAACTGACGTCAGCACGCCGACGAGGTCCTCTTATGGCTCCGATGACGTCATACAGTGTCACGAGCGGAGCCGTGCTCGTTGACGTGAGAGAGCTAGGAAAGAATTTCCGTGGAATGCTGGTGCAGGGGATATTCACCTAAGTGTTCAGGCTAGTCCTTAGGGAGCAACTGTTTATGTTGCCACTCCAGAAACCGAAACCAGTGATCCGAGGGCAGAGGCCCTGCAGATGGCACACGAGGTGGGGTGCCCAGTCGTGTGCACCGGCAGGGCAGCGAAGTGACAAGCACCACAACCCACAAAAAAGGTAACAAGGGCACTGAATAACACAGGATCTTCTCTTTGTATCTGGCAGGAACAACGAAGTTAAAATGCCCTAGTACCAAAATGTAGAATTAGTGCTACAACGGTCTTCAAGAGGACCTGCGATGCCGCTTCTGCCTCCCGTACCCTGGAGGCGGCACATGGGTCACGCGGGACGGTCATACTGCGGTGGGACGCACACTCGTTGACCTCTCATGGCACTGCTCCACACTTCAGGGAGGACGCTTTCCATTAGCTATGTTTTCTGATGACATGTCGCGCCAGCCCCGTCCAACAACAGAACTCCTTTAGATCCAAACAGACTCTTCCACTCTCTCACCGGAAGTGAAACCAGGCCACGTGGACACTTTCACAATACAACAGCCGGGAATGCACTTTTCGGTAAAATAAACACATTCCTTCCTCCTAATTAATCAAATAAACGTCTCACTGAAGAACAGGGGCCAGATTCGATCGGTAAACAGCCGTTACAACGACTTTTTTACTTTGCGATACCATTACAATGCATGCATTAACACGCATGCGTTGTACATTACGAAGTCATTACTACGCATTTTTTTAGAACGCATGGTCATTTACCACGCATGCCTTTACAACGAATTTTGTTGTAAAGGTATGTATGGTAAATGACCATGCATTCTAAAAAACATGTAGATGATCCATGTCGTTGTAAGGAAACAGAGGCTGTTCCGTTTCCTCACAACGACGTGCACCGCCCCTCAGAGATGACGTGAAGCAGGAACCACGAGGAGAGAGGAACCATGAGGAGTGAGAGGTAAGGGGAATTGGGCTTGGGGTGGGGGTTTCTTTTCTAGGGTTTAGGGTAGTGCAGTGGTGTTTGGGTGGTGTAGGGGGTCGTGCTGGGGGTAGTGTTTTAGGGTTTAGGGTAGTGCAGTGGTGTTTGGGTAGTGTAGGGGTCGTGCTGGGGTAGTGTTTTAGGGTTTAGGGTAGTGCAGTGTTGTAGGGGGTCGTGCTGGGGGTAGTGATTTAGGGTTTAGGGTAGTGCAGTGATGTATGGGTAGTGTAGGGGGTCGTGCTGGGGTAGTGTTTTAGGGTTTAGGGTAGGGCAGTGGTGTATGGGTAGTGTAGGGGGTTATGCTGGGGTAGTGTTTTAGGGTTTAGGGTAGTGCAGTGGTGTTTGAGTAGTGTAGGGGGTCATGCTGGTGGTAGTGTTTTAGGGTTTAGGGTAGTGCAGTGGTGTTTGTGTAGTGTAGGGGGTCATGCTGGGGGTAGTGTTTTATGATTTAGGGTAGTGCAGTGGTGTTTGGGTAGTGTAGGGGTCGTGCTGGGGGTAGATTTAGGGTAGTGCAGTGGTGTTTGGGTAGTGTAGGGAGTCATGCTGGGGGTAGTGTTTTAGGGTGTAGGGTAGTGCAGTGGTGTTTGTGTAGTATAGGGGGTTGTGCTGGGGGTAGTGTTTTAGGGTTTATGTTAGTGCAGTGGTGTTTGGGTAGTGTAGGGGGTAGTGCTGGGGTAGTGTTTTAGGGTTTAGGGCAGTGCAGTGGTGTTTGTGTAGTGAAGGGGGTCATGCTGTGGGTAGTGTTTTAGGGTTTAGGGTAGTGCAGTCGTGTTTGTGTAGTGTAGGGGGTCGTGTTTTAGGGTATAGGGTAGTGCAGTGGTGTTTGGGTAGTGTAGGGGGTCATGCTGGGGTTAGTGTTTTAGGGTTTAGGGTAGTGCAGTGGTGTTTGGGTAGTGTAGGGGTCGTGCTGGGGGTAGTGTTTTAGGGTTTAGGGTAGTGCAGTGGTGTTTATGTAGTGTGGGAGGTCATGCTGGGGGTATATTTAGGGTTTAGTTTAGTGCAGTGGTGTTTGGGTAGTGTAGGGAGTCGTGCTGGGGGTAGTGTTTTAGGGTTTAGGGTAGTGCAGTAGTGTTTGGGTGGTGTAGGGAGTCGTGCTGGTGGTAGTGTTTTAGGGTTTAGAGTAGTGCAGTTATGTTTGGGTAGTGTAGGGTGTCATGCTGGGGGTAGTGTTTTAGGGTTTAGGGTAGTGCAGTGGTGTTTGGGTAGTGGAGGGGGTTGTGTTTTAGGGTTTAGGGTAGTGCGCCCAACCAGCCACAATATCCGTGGACAAAGGGGATCCTGACTCTTTGGAACGCTCCGTCAATAGAATAATTTGGGTCAAGGGCCCTACCACGTCCAAGACCTATCAATTCCTTTCTTGGGATCCCTCATATACTTGGAGAAAAAGGTACATAGTTTCTCATCAATTTCAAGCATGTGTGCCACCTTCCCCTTCAGTGAGGGCCTGGGGCATTCTCCACTCATCCTATTCCTGACCTCCCTTTCAAGGGGTTGATGGATTTTCCCCACCACATACTCTGCCACTTTGACGTCAGTTGTCCACTCTGCCGACCTAGGATGGTAATATTTGGGTAGGCTCGAACATGTCCGAGTGGACCCCGTCCCCAACCGGGGACTGAGAGGAGTGGGACTCTGGACGCCAGGGACGCCCCGAGTCCTTATCCTCATCGGAGGAGAAATCGTCCTCCGATACACCCTCTCCCTCTAAGGGAAACCCACCATCGGGGTCTACAATAGTGGTGACAGTGTCGCAATTTTCTCCGGGTCCCTCCTCCTCCCGGCAGGGTGCATGTTTTAGCGTTCGCGCACTCTTGAGGAAGGTCTCCGTAAGTTTATCAAATCCTTCCAAGTGCCCCGCGTTATGCTTAACGGCCCTTTTATTCCCCATCTGGGAGCAACTTGGACCCGCCACCACCAGATCTGGGTCACTGAACACCCCAGGGATGCTTTTTGCCAGCTTATCAACCTGATCCCTAAGAGGAGCCAGCGCCCTAGAAATAGCCAGAGAGAGCGCTTGGTCCACTGATGGAGGGAGAAGTTGGGGGGCCATTCCTCCTCCACTTCCTGGTAGGAGGAGTAAAAGTGGTCTTCTGGAGAAGACATGATAGCAGAGGGTGTGAGCACAGAACAAATGCCCTTAAAATCCTTAAGACAGCCCCCTCGCCGGTGCTCCAACAGCTGGGCTTTCCCCGAAGCTGTTATAAGAATAGACTGAGGCGCAATACCAATTACCACCACCAGGTGGCGCTGGTCACTAACGTGGCCGTGTGAGGAAATCACCGCGTAGCGGTGTCAAAATTAGGCGAGGGTTGGTCGGGAATCAAGAGGACACTAAAGGAGTGACCGGATTCCCAAATGCGCGTAAAGACCAGCGGGAACGCTCGACGGAGCTGCCTTGCTCGGACCAGACACGCCTGACAGGATCTCACTGCGCTCAGAGCACACAGCGGGAGAAACTGCGAGGGGGAGGACGCGCTCGGGCAAGAGCCTGCTGCGCAGGGAATATGAAACAATACCAAGGCAATAATGCTAATAACGTGCACAAGAAACCGCTATACAAACAGCAACAACGTCAGATTAAGCCAAGAATGTAAGGAATGCACTTAACTGATGAGCAGTGAAGAAAGAGGAAGCGGAAGGGATGTCACGATATTATATACGATGGACTGTGATATGATTGGACTATAGTTGCCTTGGAGACTACCCCCTAATGGTTCATGGGTTGTGTAGTCTTTTGTTTAATGATTGTTGTGTTACGTTTTCTTTGAACTGCTATGCAAATAAAGTGAGGAAAGATATGCATAATCCTCGCCTCCGTCCTGCCATAGAATTCATTAAACTTTATTTGATCTGATTTAGAAACATAGATCATAAAAGTGTACATAAAAACAGTAAATCCTCTTTCCTAATACAATACAGTGAGAATTAATTAAAACCAGTAGGTAAAAACGGGTGTTACAAAGCCCGGTTCAGAGCAACTTCAGGTTAACAGAATCGTAAAGTTCAATGTTTCGCAAGATCAATCTCATGTACTTCGTGCAAAATACACAATAAGTGGTCCAAGTAAGATGTAACGCTCCAATACCTGACCAGTTTGCACTATATAAAACTGCAGAAAAAATAAAAATAAAAAGTGTTTTGCACACTTCTGTCATTGGGCTATATGTGGGCTACATCTGGGTGATATTTGTGCTACATTTGGGCTTTTTTTTCTCTGGTGGCCATCTTGGGAGACTTATTTGTTATGAAGTTTCCTAATTTCGTCATTTACTGCAGTCTCCTCAGTAGGAAATGCTTTCAGTTTTTTACTTTGATTCCATCAAGAAGGCATTCAGATGTGTCACACATTTGCCATAAATTCAGAATGTTAGCACTCTAGTTGTTCATTAGATCACTGTAGTAAAGCTACTGCTCAACAGGGAGTTAACTGGAAGTCTACTGCTGGTATTGAAATTGATTGGTTCAGTCTGCATGTCAGAATTTTCTAATGAAATAGAAGAGGATTTGAGATCTCACTTAAAACATGCCCTACATTTTCTTTCTGCAGCACTAACCATAATTTCTATGGCATAATGAACCCCCTCATTTTGTTCCTTTTTAAATTAAATGTTTTAAGTGTTACCAGTTTATTCCAATCAAGATGGCTTCAGGTGTGCCATACTTTTGTCATAAGTAAGACTGTTAGCGCTCTAGTTGTTCTTTAGAACACTCTGGGAAGCTGCAGTAGAACACAAAGGCATCAACTGACAGGCTGCTCCTGTTGAAATATAACAGGAAGATATTTGAGATCTCACTTAAAACATGTCCTAATTTTTCTTTCTACAGCACTAACCATATTTTCTATGACAAAATGAACCCCCTCATTTTGTTCCTTTTTAAATTAAATGTTTTAAGAGTTACCAGTTTATTCCAATCAAGATGGCTTCAGGTGTGCCATAATTTTGTCATAAGTAAGACTGTTCGCGCTCTAGTTGTTCTTTAGAACACTCTGGGAAGCTGCAGTAGAACACAAAGGCATCAACTGACAGGCTGCTCCTGTTGAAATATAACAGGAAGATATTTAAGATCACACTTGAAACATGTCCTAATTTTCCTTTCTACAGCACTAACCATAATTTCTATGACAAAATGAACCCCCTCATTTTGTTCCTTTTTAAATTAAATGTTTTAAGAGTTACCAGTTTATTCCAATCAAGATGACTTCAGGTGTGCCATAATTTTGTCATAAGTAAGACTGTTAGCGCTCTAGTTGTTCTTTAGAACACTCTGGGAAGCTGCAGTAGAACACAAAGGCATCAACTGACAGGCTGCTCCTGTTGAAATATAACAGGAAGATATTTGAGATCACACTTGAAACATGTCCTAATTTTCCTTTCTACAGCACTAACCATAATTTCTATGACAAAATGAACCCCATCATTTTGTTCCTTTTTAAATTAAATGTTTTAAGTGTTACTAGTTTATTCCAATCAAGATGGCTTCAGGTGTGCCATACTTTTGTCATAAGTAAGGCTGTTAGCACGCTAGTTGGTCTTTAGAACACTCTGGGAAGCTGAAGTAGAACACAAAGGAATCAACTGACAGTCTCTGCCCTTGTTGGATGTACATGTTTTACTGAGAATGTCAGACTTCATTCTCACATGACTGAGAAAGATAATGTGAATTTACAGAAAATATGCTCTCATTTTAGCTTCTAGATCACCTTCCAAACCTCAATGGGAAAAGTATGAGAAAATAGTTTTCTCTCAAACATGATTCATGATATCCCAGCAGAAGGATTTTTCACAGGGTAAAATCACCTTAGAACACACCACAATTCCTAAAATTAGTATGGTACCATCAACAAATGAATTCTAATGTAACTAAAGTCTGTTATCACCCTCTATAGTTCTCCTTTTGGTAACCCTCAAAATCTTCGATTCACTACAATGCATTTCAATGGGGTACTATCATTTATATTGGTCCCAAGATGGCTGCCAGCAATTCCAGGATGAAGTGCTGACAGCCAATCAGATCTCACGATGACATGTGTGGTTAGGCTCCGCCCAGATATATATGTGTTTTCTTTTTCAAATTTCTCAGGAACTATTGAACGGATTTACACCATTTAAGCAAAAGGCATGACTCTGAACCAAGGGCTACCTTTTTGCCAAATTTGGTGTAATTACGTTCAGCAGTTCTGGCTGTAGCTGCGATGAAAGGTTCCTATGGAAAATTGCATGGGGAAAACACGTTTTGAGACACCCCTTTTTTCTCGGCCCCCACTTGACGAATCACCCCGAGACTTTCAGGATAGGAGCGGACCCGAGCGGGCCACGAGTTTTGAAAATTTCGCGAAGATTCGTCACCCGGCGCCAAAGTTATTTCAAATAGAATGTTGTGAATATTCCAGGTATTGGACCCTGGGGCTCTCGGAAGACAAGAAGTTGAAAGCCCACATGAGATCTGGGATGGTGCTATTCAGATGACGGAGCCGCAGAGAATGTGGCAACTGTGTTTTAAACTACTCTATCGGGTGGTCAAGCCAGCAAATCTGAAGAGGAACCATTTCTTTACAGTCAATAGGCTTTATTGGACACCCCAGAAATTGGCAAAATTTGTAACAGCCGCAGCCCCAAGATGCCATAGATGTGGTATGTTAAGTGCGGATGATCGACATATATTTTTCGAATGTCCCCTGCTACAGGACTATTGGCTTTTGGTTGAGAAAGTAATCAATGAAATCCTGCGCACCAATATTAAAATGAGCTTAACGTTGATCTTGATAGGGCTGGAGGATCAGCAAACCTTGTCCTTATCGGCGAATAGGCGGGCCCTACTTTTCTATTTGATCCTTCTCGCTAGGAGAGAGATTTGCAAAAAATGGATAGATTCTGCACCACCTCATGGTTTGGATTGGCTCCAGGCAGTTAAAACCATCTGCAAAATGGACATAGGAATCGAGGGTGGCCCACGTACTAAGATCTGAGATGACATTTTGAATTGGAACGGAATAGTAAGAACTTAATCTCTCGCTTCCTATGATTACACCTGCGTGGAACCAGCAACCAGGAAACTGGATGGGCTGGAGCGCAGGACTATATGTTTAATTGCAAATAACCTGGGGCGGTACAGGTCGGATGTCAGGCTTGACTTTGCAAACAATGGTGGTATGAGGACAAAAAAAAAAAGGAAGTGTTGGCAGCCATCTTGGGACTTGGCCTGAAGCCAAGTTCCATGAAAAAAGTACAAAATAAAGAAAAGGGGGCAGGTTAGGAATACCCTGACCTCTCCAGATATGATGGGGGGTACCACAGGGACCCCACCGTGGGTTAAAAGCATTTTTTAAGATTTTGCCATGAATTCACGGCTGGATCCGCTGAACCATGGAATATTTTTTTAAAAAGGCATGCGGGCTCCCGCGCGTCTTTCATATGAACTCCCTGGGTGGGCCAAATCCCCAGGGCATGTTATAAAAATTATACGGGGGACCGCCACCTCCCCGGGGCCAACAATTTTAAACATGCGGAGGGACCGCACGGTCCACCCACAGCCTTTGGGGACTGCCACCTCCCAAAGGTTATTTACTAAATTTGCACAGGGAGGTCCATATGGGGAGGTCCGTATGGGCTCCTCCGCAGCCCAGGGGACCATCTCCTCGCTGGGGTTAATGTAATGGGGTGATCTCACGGCCCCCCAGGCCCCAGTGACCACCACCTCCCTAAGCCAAGTTTGTTTTTTAATAATAGGAGCGGTCCTGCGTGGCCCCCCTCCTGAGCTGTTCTCGGCCCCGGGGACCACCAACTCCCCGGAGCAGGCCCTTAAAGAAGAAAGGAGGGGGGCCACGTGGCCCCCCACCTGGAGCCATACATGGCCCTGGGAGACCTCCACCCCCCCCCGGCAGGCTACTGCTATGTCCCGGGGTGTCTTGACAGGAGCTTCACCGCTCCCGCCAAGCCATAGCAAATGTGCTAACTTTCAGCAAGTGAGAGCATTGAAAATGCTCTCGCTTTCTGAAAGCGAGCACAATTGTTTTGACAGAGAGGGAGCTGAATGTTCTGCAACTCTCTCTGTGTCAAAGCAATGCCAGCTTCAGCAAGAGGCGGGGAGCTGACAGGCACCACGGGGGCCTTGAGGCTCCCCCCGCAGTCCCGGTGGGGATTGGGTGCCCTGGAGGTACCCAGTTTAAATGTACACACCCCGGGGATGTCATTTTAGATGTCACCAGTGATGTCATCAGTGATGTCACTAACCATGTCATTAGTGATGTAATATATGAGGGCATAAGCAGTGCATTTCAGGGGCGTAAGTTAAATTTCACTGGATTTGTGCAAGTGAAATCTGAGCCTAACTATAACGTCCCTGTAACCTTTGTTTTTTTTAGTGAATTTCTAAGGTTTTTTTAATTCTATTTCCTAACTATAATGATCCTGTAACTTTCGTTTTTTTAAGTGAATATTACCTACTGGTGGTCACCAGTAGGTGGTTATAGTTAGGATGTAGTTTCCATAGGATGAGCGGTTTTTCATTTGCCAATAACTTTGGCGGTGTTTGACGAATCTTTGCAAAATCTTTAAAACTAGTTTGACGCTCACTGCAGCTGCTGTCTTACAAATTTTGGGGTGATTAATCAAGCGGGGGCCGAGAAAAAGGGGGGTCCCAAAATGCTTTTCTCCATGTTAATTTCCATAGGAAACTTTCGACACGGCTACAGCCCGAACTGCTGAATGGAATTGCACCAAATTTGGCAAAAAGGTAGTTCTTGGTCCAGAAAGCAGTCTTTTTGTTAAATGATGTAAATCCGTTCAGTAGTTGCTGAGAAATTTAAAGATTTCTCAGATATAAAACTGTGGCTGCGGTGGATCCGCGTCCCCTCCCAATCTCGTGCCTAAGATCTGATTGGCTGCCAACGCTTCAAACCAGGAAGTGATGGCAGCCATCTTGTGACTCGGTTGAACTGAGTCACAAGAAAAATTCTTTAAAAAAAAGAAAAGGGGACAGGGTAGAAACACCCTGACCCCATGGCCTCTTGGAAGGGTCCCACTGGGACCCCCCAAAGCCAAAAAAAGCATTTTTTGAAAACAAATTTCATCAGGAATCTTGGTAGACTGGCAAATCCAGCTGAAGATTTAAAAAAACGAAGTGCAGGTTCCTGTGCTTTGTTTAATTAGGCCGCCGGGTGGGCCAGGTCCAGGGGCAATTAAAAATAATGATGGGGGCTACGTGGCCCACCCACAGCCCCAGGGACTGCCACTTCCCCAGGGCTAAATACAAAGGATATGTGGGTGGGGCACGTACCCTCCCCAGCCCCGGGGATTGTCACCTCTTTGGAGCAATATTCATTAATAATGCCTGGGGGGTTCCTGCCTCCCCCACGCAGCCCCAGGGGCTGCCACCTTCCCACGGCTAATTCATCCAAATGCAGGGGGCCACGCGGCCCCTCCGCAGCTCCAGGGACCGCCATCTCCCCAGGGCTACATTGATTAATAATGCATGGGGCGCTCCCACCCCCCTATGCAGCCCCAGGGACCGCCACCTCTCCGGGGAACAAATGTAATCACTAAGGGGATCTGTTGAGGGCCCTGGGGACAACCACCTCCCAGGGGCAAATATGATCAGTGGAGGGGGGCCATGTGGCCCCCCTCCAGGAGCCCTAGATGGCCCCGGGGACCACCACCACCCAGGGCCGGTTCCAGCAATGCCCCGGGGTGCCCAACCTCGGGACATTGCAGTTTGCTGTGGCTTGGGAGAGCTCTGCTCCTGCCAAGCCATACCAAACACTGCTCACTTTGTGGAAGCGAGAGGATTAAAAATGCTCTCGCTACCATGAAGCGGTGCAGAATTGCTTTAGGACAGAGGGAGCTGAATGTTAGCAGCTCCCTCTGTCCAAAAGCAATGCGGGCTGCTGCAGGAGGCAGGGAGGCAGCAGGGACCACGGAGGCCTTCAGGCTCCCCCGTGGTCCTCAACAAGGTGGTAATGCCCCGGGGATGGGGTCCCCGGGGCAATATCGGCCCGGGGAGGGGGGGAGCACAGGTCCCCCTCACCATTTTTTTAGAATAAAGATGAAGGCCTGGCCCCAGGGGATCGGGTCCTTGGAGCCAAAATTGGCCTTAGGAGGGGGGCCGCGAGGCCCCCTCCCATTAAAAAAAAAGAAAAGAAAGGGCAGGCCACGTGGCCCCCCTTCCTTTATTCTAAAAAAAATCTTTAAAAGGAAAAGGCCAGACCCCGGGGGATGAGATTCCCTGCACCGTAATCGGCACTGGGAGGGAGGCTGCGCGGCCCCCTCCCAATAAAAAAAAAAGTCTGTCCCCAGGGGATGGGGTCCCCGGGGCCGAAATCGGCAGAGGGAAGGTGGGCTACGCAGCCCCCCTTCCCTAAAAGAAAATATTTAATTTGAAAAAAAGACCTCGGGCAAGTCGCTGGAGGACACGCCCCCTTCACCACCACTTTGCAAACGTGCCTCCTGGCGCAATGGTGGTTGCGAAATGAAATCCCCTTGAATGCTGATTGTCTTTGGGGGTGGCCAACAAGCCCGCTTGTTACCTCCAGTAACTCCCAGAGAACGGGATAGCTGAGAGGACTTGAAGGCCACACCCCCTTTTTCCACCACTCTGCAAGCATGCCTCCTGGCGTGCTTCTGGTTGGGGAATGAATTCCACTTTACTCCTAAGGGCCTCAGGACTAAAGTAGACTACTTATCCCAACCAATAGTGCGTCAGGAGGTGCGTTTGCAGAGCGGTGGAGAAAGGGGGCATGGCCTCTGACAACCTCTCAGCAATCGAGCTGAGTGAGTGTTACTGGAGGTGGCAGTAGGGATAGTTGCCCCCCAAGGACCCTCAACAAGAGCCAATGGGACTTCATCCCCAAACTAGTACTACGCCAGGAGGTGTGTTTGCAGAGTGGTGGAGAAAGGGGGCATGGCCACCAAACATCTCTCAGAAAACCCACGGTGTTGGACTTACTGCAGTTAACAGGTGGGGTAGTTGGCCCCCAAGGATCCTGTGGAGCCAAGGGGACTTCATCCCCCTACTAGTAGTGCGCCAGGAGCTGTGTTTGCACAGTGGTGGAGAAAGGGGGCATGGTGTCCGACAACCTCTCAGCAATCCTGCTGTGTGGGACTTACTGGAGGTAACAGGAGTGGTAGTTGGCCCCCAAGGACGTCCTTGAGGGCAACTACCCCTCCTCTTACCTCCAGTAAGTCCCACACAGCGGCATTGCTAAGAGATCTTTGGAGGCCACTCCCCCTTTCTCCATGACTCTGTTAATGCAGCTCTGCTCGTGGTGCACTACTGGTTGGGGGATGGATGAAATCCACTTTACTCCTAAGGGACCTTAGGGGCCAAGAAGCCCTCCTGCTGCCTCCTGTAAGTCCTACACAGCGGGATTTCTGAGAACTGGTCAGAGGCCCAGCCCCCTTTCTCCACCACTCTGCAAACATGATTACTTGTTAAAAAACCTTAGAAATTCACTGGAAAAAACCAAAGGTTACAGGCATAGTATAGTTAGAAAATAGCTTTTAAAAAACCTTAGAAATTCACTGAAAAAAACAAAAGTTTAAATGACGTTATAGTTAGCAAATAGGATTAAAAAAACATTAGAAATTCACTGAAAACAACAAGGGTTACAGGAACGTTAGAGTTAGGAAATAGCATTTAAAGAACCGTAGAAATTCACTGAAAAAAATCAAAGGTTATAGAGACGTTATACTTAGGCTCATGTGTCACTTGTACAAAACCAGAGAAATTCAGCAGTTATAGTTAGCTGAGCTAACTATAACTCACGTCCCCACAATGCACTGCTTATGACCTCACATATTACATCCCTCATGACATGGTAAGTGACAACAGTGTGGTCTCATCAATCATGAGTAGGGCGATGCGGCTAAATTGCTGCATTGCCTTACTCTGCGCCTGGGAGTAATTCCATAGGCGTTGCTGTGGATTTTCCCATGCAACACCCATGGAATTTTTTACGCTGCCCCAGATTTACAAAGTGATATAAGCCTGGGGAAGCGCCAAATTCATACGCCTCCTGAGGTGAGGCATAACGAGGAGAAATATGTTTATTTCTCCTTGTTTATTCCTGTGTCCATGTATGCTGCATTCTATAGCACACATAGAAAGAGGAAAACGTCTATTAGGATTGTTTTTGTGCAGGAAGGTGCTCTTTCTTGCACAATAACATTGCATGCTTCACGTATAAGATGAACCACGTGAACAAATCTGAGCATCTATCACTAACACTCCAAATCTCCATTAGAAATCGAATTGTAAGAAGTGACGTTTATGCTCAAGCTGGACTAGTTCCTAAATGGGAAAACCTCCTCCCTCAATCAATCATTCTCTGGAAATACACTAATGCCATGAAATGCTTTTCCTGTACATATCAAACAGGTCACATGCATATCTACTTTTAAGTGGACGTCAAACAGTAGTTTCTTACAAAACCTTATGTAAACTGCACACATCTCCCGAACCCGGACTCTCCAGATTAAGTGCTGTATCCCTTACTTACCATCCTTTACTACTGCACTATAAAACCTTGCTGAGAAAAACTGCCATATTTACGCCTGCACTTTGTATGACCGCACTATGTTGTAGAGCACTCTGCCGTCCTGTGTGTTTCTTAAAACGTTATATCAAAAACTATAATATATGACGTACAGAAGTATAAGAGGCTAAAGTACAGTTGTCCTGAAACATTGCCCGCCAAACTGGCACAACAGAAGAAAAGACATAGAGCGATATAAACATTGACAGGCACACATTTCTATATGTGAGGTGGAAGACCCAATGAGGGTTGTGCTACATGACATACAAACTCAGGGGCTTATTTATGGGATTTTGGCATAGGCCAGCGCAGCAAGACACCTTGCTGAGCTGCCCTACGCCAAAGTGAAAGGGCAGGAATGCACCATATTTAAGAAATACAGGGGCATATTCAGAAGGCGCCATCGCCGAATTAAAGGCACTTTATCGCAGCCAAAGTCGTGATAAATGTACCTCCCCATTCACAAGCCGGTGTTAACAGCCCACAGCACCAGTTTACCCGCGATAGCAGCCGCAAAAAACATTGCCACAGAGGACCCCCGCAAATATCGCTAATGAGATGCAGCGTAGGCGTTCCCGTGACAAAAGTCGAGACAACAGCACACCTCAACATTCACAACGACCAGCCACATCCGCGATAAAAACACAAAACAGGCGATAAGGCGCGTTAGCACCAGCAAATCTACACCTGCTCTGACCTGGTGTAAAGTCCGACGGCAGCCTGCAAACCAAAAGGGAGCACAGCCCAGGGCTACATCAGAAGGGCAAAAGATGCCATGGAGCCACCCATCATGCGGCCCGGACACCCAAGAGGGCCACAACACCCACAGCCACCACCCCCAGGACCACCCCTCCCTGGCACCCCCCGACCAAAGACATGCCACATCAGCCACACCTAAACATGTACAAAATATTCCGCTTGATGCGGCACAATCACAACTGGTGACATGGATGTGTCGTCACAGAAATGACCAGCACACATTCACTTGCGAAGCAACAAATGAAACTTTATTAAAATAGAACAACGAAATGAAATGAAGACACATGGCCGCTCCCCTCCAGACAATACGTAGGTCACAGCCTGTAAGACAAAAAAGATGATGAGAAGGTGTGTCCTGCGCACATCAGAGGACAGAGAGAGAGCGAAGGAGAGAGAGAGGAAGAGAGGGAGGGAGAGAGAGAGAGAGGAAGAGAGGGCGAGAGAGAGAGAGAGAGAAGAGGAGAGAGAGAGGAAGAGAGGGAGAGAGAGAGAGAGAAGAGGAGAGAGAGAGGAAGAGAGGGAGAGAGAGAGAGAGTGCCGCCCCTGCGCACCCAGGCCACACTGCTCACCTGCTGCCACTGGTGTGTCTCCAACCACGTGCTGGTATGTAGTGCAGTTCACCAGGTCACACATCTCATTCAGAGCCGTCAGCTGAAACAGAGCCCAGATGCATGACTGGCACAGTACACACACTTGCACAAGACAACATCGCCTGCCCGCCCATGCACACCCAGGCAGAGGCACCCCAACCTCACCCGCCGCCCATCGGAGCATGCCCGCCCTTGCACACCCAGGCCTCAATGCTCACCTTCTGCCACCGGCGCATAGACAGGAGGTCCCACGACGTGCCGCTGCAAGCCACAAGGCCGGGGCCCGCGGACATGGCACCCTCCACATCATGCAGCCCCGCTCCGCAGGCCACCAGGTCTCACGTTTGGTGTTGGGTCTTGATTACTCCATGGCAGAGGACATACCAGTGCACCTGGCACCATCGCAGGCTGCACACCTGCTCAGCCCAATGGGTGCCACCAACTCTGGGATCCCGGAAGCGTCGCCACGTGGCAGTAGGCCCATGCTGCCCGCTGGCTCTGGCCTACACTGCGGTCCAGCACGGCACACAAAACCTGAGCTGTCCGTACTGCCGGGACGGGGCATCATCGCAGGCTGCACACCCGCTCAGCAGCTCAAGGTGCCACTGACACAGTGCACCCAAAGTCACCGTCCCATGGCGGGGTGCCTGTGCCATCCGCAAGGCCCCGGGTGCCACTAACCCTGTGCAACCCCAGTCTGCGCCACGTTGTGGTAGGCCCGTGCCGTCCGCAAGGCCTCGGATGCCACTAACCCTGTGCGCAACAACTCATGGGCCCTACATGAGTGAGAACCGTGGAGCAGCCGTCATCCAGTCACCACCGGAAGAGGGGAATGTGACGTCGTCGGCCCCTATGTTGGTGGAGTCACATGGCCTGTGACGCCTGTGCCGGATGGGTGCGTTGTGTGTGAAAACCTGCCCTCAGGGAGTGGCTGTGACATGCTGACAACTAGACCAGTGACCTGCACACCACCAGCGAGTACGACTGCGATGGGTAGCAATGAGGGTCCCCCCTCGGGGCATTAGCGGAGTGGTCTGGCCTGCCGTACGCCTGACCAGCGCAGGGCTTGCAACAATGACTTGTGGGCTCTGGGCGTGGTCCAGTCCATGTCCAGACAAGGAAGTGACTGATGCGTGTGTCCCTGTTGTAGTGTTCACAGAACCCGGTACACAAAATGCAATGTCGCACCCTCTGACTGGCATCCCACAGGATGAACATCATTGACGCAAGGGAAGGCACTGTCCCCACATTCATCCACACATCCATACAGGAATGACGTAAGACATTACACAACAGTGCGTCACTGGATGTTTATTTGCACATGCTGTGCAGTCATGCAGCTGGAGCGGTACAGGGCAATGCCGAGCACACTACACAATATGGGCCCATGGAGGGCCAGCCAGTGTCCATCCGGGGATGACCTGTACTGCGGAAGAGGAAGGGTACAGTCCGCAGTCTGTCCGCTGTGTCATTGGTCGTCAAACAGGATGTGGCAGTCCATGTCGCTGTCCAAGGTGAGTGCATCGTAGTGTATCGGGGGTCAGTGGTAGGTCTTGAAGCCTTGTGCGGCACCAAGCAGAAACAGGCAAGGTGGCGGAAATGGATGCTAGTGCCTGGCCGTCCTGACCACAGTCCCATCCACGTCCTCGTCCCAGGGTGTGTGCCCTGCCCCACCTGTGGGTGTTGCAGTACTGGCTGCGGCACTGTGTGCCACTGGCACATCAGGGGCCGGAGGAGGATTGTCGGCCGCACTGTGTGGCAGTGACACATCAGGTGCCGGAGTGGTTACGCCTGCCGCACTGGGAGGCACTGACACACCAGGGGGCGGAGATGTGGATGGTGTGGGGGCAGCAGCATTCATCATCGCCACGCCTTGTGGCAGCAATGCCATGATGAGGACATGCAGGGCACGGTAGATCCCAGCTACATTTCGCTGATGTGCAGCGGCGGCTGCCATCCTTTCCGCCTCCATCCGCACCATGTCCTCCATGAGCCTCTGCATGTGTGCCAGCTCACGGCTGGCATCGCTGGGGCCACTCTGAGTGGACAGGTATTCTTCCCTCTGCGTCATGACTCCAGAGATGTCAGGGTTCGCTGGAATCCATGGGGCGGACATAGACACCCAAGGATGGCGTCCAGTTTGGTAGCCATGAGCTCGAACCCCACCCGCACCTGCTCGGACGTCTCCCTCTGGCCCTCCAGCACAAGGCATTGGAAGGCCATTTGTTGTTCCTGGGGGACTTGGGAGGGTGCCGGGGCTGTGGGTGCCTCCTGCTGGGTGGTTTGGGTGGTGGGTGGGGTCTCATGGATGCAGCTGAGCTGCCCTGATCCTGGAGGTGAGTTGCAGGTGAGGTCAATGAGGTCTTGGATGGTTTGGGTGTCGATGCTGGTGTTGTCCTCCTCCTCGTCATCAGTGAAGAGTGGCTGTGACTGCTCTGCAGGAGGTGTTGACGATGCCCCTGCGATGTGAAGGGGAGATGGTGTAGTACAATGTGTCCACATGTATGTAGCCGCATGGTACAGGTTGACATTCAGACAGCATGGCATTGTACAATGTGACAGTCTGTGGGTCTGGGCGAGGACCCAGAGTGATTGTGGGTGTGCACTGTGCAATGCTTGCTTGTGCATGTGTGCCATTGTGGCCATCTCCCCCCGTCCCCCCAGTACCTGGTGGTCACTCACCCTGTTGCAGTTGTGTTGTGTCCTGTCAAGCAGTGTCCGGTCCCCTGACTCCAGCCACAGTCTCCACACTGATGACTGTCGACACCAGCTCCTCCATGTCATCCAGCTCCAGCTGTGGCGCTGGGCCCCCACCTCCGGTCTGCGTTGCTGCCTTCAGGTTGGCGGAGAGTTTCTCCTTGGTCTTCCGCTTGATGTCATTCCATCGCCTCTTGACCTCGTCCATTGTCCACTTGTGCTCTCCGACGGCATTCACCTTGTCGAAAATGTCCCGCCATATTCCAGTTTTGGTGCCCAATGACACGTTGGAGGTGACGAAGAGTTGTTGATGGTGTTCCATCACCTCTGTGACTATGATCCTGTTCGCCTGCGGACTGAACTTGGTCTTCCTAGTCTTCTTGTCCTTGCCCTTCCCTGTCCCCGAGGTGCCAGGCTGGTCGTCCGGGGTGCTTGTGGGGTTGCGCACATCCTCTGCGCCTGCTCCGGCTGCCTCCATGGTGCTTGTGTGTTGGTCAGTTTATGGAGATTTTTGACGCCTGCCAGGTGTGTGTTGCAGGCCTGGCGCTGCTTGTCGCTGTTTCCTCATCGCGCTTTGGCCCATCGCGTGTTTTTTGGTGTTGTGGTTTGTGTTTTTATCTCCATCGTGGTGGTTGTATCGCGGACATTGTCCGCGGTTTCGGCAGACTATCGCATGGTACCGCCTTGTTGTGAATTCCACGTTGACACAGGGTTATTTTCCCGCAATGTGCTGCGATATTGAAAGTTGCGTTACGCTACTCTTGAGGTAGTTTTCACACGTTCTTGTGAATATACCCCACACTGCATTCCTGTCCTTTCTCCCGGCACTTGCGCTGTCACCAACGTAGGTAACCATGGTGCAAGGGTGCCTCCGTTGCATGCAGGATTGTTTTTGTGCAGGAAGGAGCACTTCCCTGCACAAAGACAATCCTAAGAGGCATTTCCCTCTTTCTATGGCAGCACATATAGAAAGATGAAAAAACGAGGAGAAATAAACATATTTCTCCTCGTTACGTCGGGAGGCGTACAGATTTGCCACTTCCCAAGGCTTACATCACTTTGTAAACCTAGGGCAATGTCAAATTACATGGGTGTTGTGTGGGAAAACCTACTGAAACGCCCATGGAACGCCTCCCGGAAAGGTGACACAGAGATTTGCGCTGTGTCGCCGTACTCATGATTTATGAGGCCACTCAAATTCACTCAGGGTGGCTTTGGTGTCTCTTCATAAATCAAAACGAGAGCCGTGCGTCAAGCATGTACCACTTTACGTGATGCAAAAGTGACACAGGGCTCTCATAAATGAGCCCCTAAATGTGAGCTAATTGTCAAATAACTGTGACATTAATAGGACGGTGAGGGAGAGTGTATAACGAGAAGTAGAAAAAGAATAGCCCGAGAACTGGAAGCCCGGTATATAATTAGGCAATGTGTGCTAAGAAGGACAGAGAGACCACAGCGAAAAAAGGCAAATCTCAGCTACTTGTTTCGCGTTCGCAGAGGGAAGGTCAGCCAGCTGCAGTGCTGCCTCACCCCGCTCCCTCAATCTTACTCCGAATATTACCTGTGAGGTTTGCGACACTGATGAGTAAGAGCGGGAACCAACAGGCGTGGAAACGCGAAATGAAGGTTACAGGCGGCGTACCATGGGGAGAATATTGGAACGGAGAGCTCTCACGTCATTTTAAAAGCCTCAGGTTTGCAGTTTCTGGCATTCCAGGAACTCCTCGGAGGCTTCGAGGACTCTTAAACCTCTCTCAAGCTCTCAAGACCTCGTTTCTTCTTCCACACCACAGACTGTCAGAGGGTAGGCTAGCGGCAGACTCAGGTTTGGTCGCCCTAGGCGAAAATGAACAAAAGCACCCCTTTTTCCTCACATAGGTGCAGATACTAAGAATAGGTCTGTGAGCTGCTGCCCGGTGTTTCTGTGGGTTTCATCAAGTTGTTGTATTGATCAAATAAAAGGTATCGCAGTTGTTAACAACCCTTTCCTGGGATGACACGTTCTTCTTTAATATTGTTTAATACATAGAAGCCTGAAATCCCAGAATAAAAACCGGTCTCTATTTTCCTTACTACAATAGAGTTGCAATGTCTCTTGTCGTCTGTAATAAAAAAAAAAATGGTGTAGCTGCTCAACTGTAATACTCATTACAGATGTGCTGTGAGGTTATAAGGCCTGCTGCCAGAGCCGGCAGCTAAGGTGAAAGGCAGGTCACAGAACATAATTACAGCTGCTGTTTAAGCAAGGGAAAAGGAAAACTGGCTTTTCCTTCTTCTGATCTGTTTTTTTTATTTTATTTACTGGTGTTCAGCAAAAAGGAGGGATACATGTCAGTATGTTTATTTTTTGTACATAAATCATTACAGGTAAGAAATAATCTTTCTGCATGTGACTACTCATTATGAGCTGCAGTCCCTTTATTAATCTGATTTACATTAAATTGATTCTACTGTGTTTTTTCAACAAAATGATACCTCCTTTTTGAGGCGTTTAATTTTTCACTATAGACTCCACATTTTATTCTTCATGTCTGCGTCCATGTTATATCATTCATGTGAAGGAGCTACACCCCAAGAATTTAAGAGGCTTGTGGGAAGAATCATGGTGTGGCCATGTATTATAAGGAATAAAATACCCTCTGGCGTACATTAAAAGGATAATGCAAGTCACCTCAGAGTTCCATGACCTTATAAAGGAACTCCATGTAACTTGTAATATTCTTATAAAGCATAGCAGGGAGTACCTTATCCCATATATAGTGAAGCACATCTTAATCCATGTTAGGCCGAAAATAGTTCTTCAAACTCCAGTCAGCAACTGATAACTCTTGATCAGGGTATCTTTCTCCATTTTTCACCTACAGCAAATGTCCACACTGATCAAAGTGTCCACCCTGTTAAGGAAAATCAAACCTATACTGAAATTTCCTTAGTGAAAATAAGATTAGTTAGTGGCCTCTTCAACCGCGTTTGCATTCACATTTATGTTAAGCGCAACATTGAACCTAACAATCTATCAATTCTTGTCAATAAACAACACAGCAATATTTGATTATGCATTTGTTTTGTGACAGTTTCGTCTATCACGTGTGGATGATATGGAAGAGCTGAAGTCATAGCTTACGAGCACTGAGTGCTGGGGTTAAGGGAGAGAAGTGAGAGAAGGAGGAGTTGGAAGGAGCCAAAGAACTGACCTTTGAATTGAATGTAAGAGAAACCACAAAGTTGGAGTGAGTAGGTAGATGGCTAATCTACCAACTCAAGTGTTTCTAAGAATTTCCTTGTTTTCTAAGCGCTACCGGGGAGAACAGTCATAGATTCTTTTGCTGTCCTATTAAGGAGCCTTTCAGTGACTGTTGTGCTAAAATGACTATGGGCCCTAGTAACTTTTTGGCCCTCAAGTGTCGAATGAGGGCCAAACGGCAGGATACTGTCCCAAGTCACCATTATAAGAGGGTCAGATGTGGTTTTACCAGGAGTGTGCTAATGGTCATATGCGCAAGTATACAGAATGCAGGGCACACTGTGCACCATACCTCTGCATGGCATTTCAGAAGACTTCATAACTGGATCGTCCCTACATAAGAACCACAGTTCGAAAATGCGTATGCCAGAATCCCTTTATTTGTAGAGCTACATGATGTAGGTATGGGCCACCCTCCCACAGGAGATCCGTAATCTAGAGGTTTAGGCCCACTTGGATCTTCCAGACATTGTTCCAAGTCTTGCAGACACTTACATTGGGGCACAAAGCCTGCTCATACATACAGTCCCATTGGCTCCAGGATATACAGGATACAGTGTCTGAGGGCAGGAGGACTGCTGAGCTCCCTAAGGTTGTTTCTCTTGCTGGGCTTCTTTGCCTATTCTGTCATCTGGTCCTTGCAGTAGGCCTACATCTAGGCACACCCAACTGCTAAGGTTAAAGGTGAACGAGCTAACGGGAAAGGCAACAAAGGTCTGTGGGTTAATATTATTCAATGTTCACTGTTGTCCTTTCTTCTCTGTCCAGAGGACAGGCAAAGGGAATGGAATATCTAAAACAGGTAACTCTGGGTCATTTAGGCTGCTTCAAGGACAAAGGATGTGTCCCTCCCTGGAAAAAGGGTATGAGGCTGGACTGATGTCTGGCCCACACAAATGGCTAGTAGCTTCTATACCTTTGCCACTTATAGCTCGCTCCCAGGGCCCTTGGTTAATTGTTGTCTCATAGGAACATGGCCATCTCTCCTCATGAATTGTGAAGGGAATCAGTTCTCCTCCGATGAACACCTGCCAGCATCTCAGTCTTATCAAGAGGTGCACCGTACACACCAAAAAGGCATATTTTCAGGCCTCTGACATCCTAGGACAGCAGCAGGGAAACTGGAAAAAATGATAAAAAAACAGCAATATATATATATGGACTATCCAACACCTCAAGCCTACAAGGACAAGAACAGAACATTTGGAATATTCATTAAAATAGGAAATAATATCTGTCAGCTCTACTACAAAGCCAAAAACATTCCCATAACAGCATCAAGGAAAATGATAACCATTACTGAAATTGTGAATAATAGATATGACTTGCACAAGACCCCAAACACACTAGGACAAAAGAAGAACATTTGGGAAAGAATTAATAACAGGGACAAATATACGGGCTCTCGAAGGCCAAAAAAACACCCCAGGGGAGCAGCAATGAGTCTTGGAAAAATTATAAAAAGCTGGGTTCATACATGTGTTTAACACAGAAGGCACTAAACACACCAGTGCAACAGCAGGAAATGTGGAAAGAATGCAACAACATTCGAAATAATATCTGTGGTCCGAAAGGCCTACAGCACCACTCAGAAAGTTATGAATGTCTAGCAAGGGAACTAAGACATGAATATGCTACCCGCTGTGGAGAAGAACACAAGGGGCTGAGACAGAATATCGAGTTGGAAATGTCGACTTCCACAAATATCGAGTTGGAAATCTCGTGAGTCAGAAATATCAACAGCAAGAATATCGTGGTCAAGAATATCGGATTTAAGGTATGAAATAGCATTTTTTAAAATTTAGAAGTCATTAATATTGTTTGCAAAATATAGATGTTTAAAATATCGATTTTTTAATTAGTGTTATGTATTTTAGTTTATATTTTAAATGTATGTGATGTATGTTTTTTGTATAAGTATTGATTATGTTTTTTAAAATATGTGTTAAATGTTTAGTAGTTATGAATTTTATTTTAATTAAATTTTGCATTTTTTAGTTCCGTAGCGGGTTGTAGGTTTATAGGGGAATAGGATGGGAAGTAATTTAATTATAATAAATTAATGATTATTTTTTATTTATTTAATTTAGATTTTGAAGCGTTAATTGTGGGAAGTTATTTATTTGTAATAAATGATTAATTGGCTGTTAATTAATATAAATTAATTGATCATTAATTATGGTAATTGTGTAATTCTTTTTAGGTGCGGGTTGTGGGGTTTATAGGGGTAAAGGGTGGGAAGTAATTTATTTTTGATTAATTAATCATTAGTTGTTAATATATATTAATTAATTCGATTGAAAATTAATTATGGAAATAGTTTTAATAACTTTAGGTGCAGGTTGTGGGGTTTATAGGGGTAAAGGGTGGGAAGTAACTTATGTTTAATTAATTAATAATTAGTTCATTTATATTAACTAATTTATTGATAATTAATTATGGTAATTGTGTGATTTATTTTTAGGTGTGGGTTGTGGGGTTTATGGGGTAAAGGGTGGGAAGTAATTTATTTTTAACTAATTAATTATTAGTTCTTAATTAATATTATTTAATTGATAGAAAATTAATTACGGAAATGGTGTAATTAATTTTAGGTGCGGATTGTGGGGTTTATAGGGGTAAAGGGTGGGAAGTAATCTATGTCTAATTAATAATTAGTTGTTAATTTATATTATCTAATTAAATGATAATTAATTATGGCAATTGGGTGATTTTTTTTTAGGTGTGAGTTATGGGGTTTATGGGGTAAAGGGTGGGAAGTAATTTATGTTTAATTAAGTAATAATTAGTTGTTAATTAATATTAATTAAATAATTGAAAATTAAATATGGAATTTGAGTGATTAATTTTACATGTGGGTTGTGGGGTTTATAAGGGGAAAGGGTGGGAAGTAATTTTTGTTTAATTAATTAAAAATTAGTTGATCATTAATATTAATTAATTAATTTATATTTAATTAGGGTATTTTTTTATATTTTTTTGTTATAGGGATACAGTGTGGGGAGTAAATACATTTTGCTTAATTTATAATAAGTTGTCAAATACTATTCGTTTTTTAATTGAAAATAAGTTTTAATTGTGCAATTAATTTTTTTACAGTTTCATTTTAGCTGTGGGTTGTAGGGATTATAGGGGTAAAGTGTGGGAAGTTAAATACATTTTATCAGTTATCATTTGTGTTTTAATTAATAATTTTTCTTTAATTGGTAATTAATTATGTTAGTTGAGGAAGTAAATTTTTTTTAAATTTACATTTGGGTTGGAATTGTGTGGTGTTATATTGCGGGCGGGTCAGGCTCGTTTGTTGGGAGAGCCTGAAACGCCCGCACTGCACCAAGAACTGGTATGGGATGGTCCCAACCACAGAATTGGAGGTGGAGGCGTGGCAATGGAGAGTGAAGAGACTGTGTCCTTTACATGGACGTTTGATCGGAAGATGTCGCAAGAAAGACTTTTTAAAGAGGCAGCGAGTCTTTTTTAAAGGGTTTGAACAGCAGCGCCTTGTGAAGCTCGCAAAGAAAATAGTCTTGCATGCAATGTCCCATTGAAAATAAAATAATTGAAAAACGAATTGCATACTGATGGCAAGAAAACAAAGAGACTGTCAAGATGCATTCTGGGGACTGTAGTACTAGTCAGACCACATGGAGATTCAGGAGTCTCAATGGGTGTACAAAAGCAGGAAGTTACACCGCAGTCACATGACACCTCAACTGTGATCAAGGCTGAATAGAGGCCGAAACGTGTCAGGACTGAAAGGACTGAAAACAAGCTGTCTTCGCTGGTATGCGATAATAAAGCACCTTTTGTTTGAAGGTCTTGTGTGCGGCGTGCTCCTTTGAAGGTTTGCAAGGGAGGTTGTGTTTGATTTGAGTGGGGTGCTCCGTCCACATACACCGAGGCTGCCCTGAAGAGGTCTACGCTCTTTATACAGAGTCCTTAATGTTGGATGGTTTGTTGGGAGAGCCTGACCCACCCGCACTGCACCAAGAACTGGTACGGGATTGTCCCAACCACAGAATTGGAGGTGGAGGCGTGGCAAGGGAGAGTGAAGAGACTGTGTCCTTCACATGGACTTTTGATCGGAAGATGTCGCAAGAAAGACTTTTTAAAGAGGCAGCAACTCTTTTTTAAAGGGTTTGAACACCAGCGCTTTGTGAAGTTTGTATAGAAAATAGCCTTGCATGCAATGTCCCATTGAAAATAAAATAATTGGAAAACGAATTGCATACTGATGGCAAGAAAACAAAGAGACTGTCAAGGTGCATTCTGGGGACTGTAGTACTAGTGAGACCACATGGAGATTCAGTAATCTCAATGGTTGTACAAAAGCAGGAAGTTACACCGCAGTCACATGACAACTCACCTGTGATCAAGGCTGAATGGAGGCCGAAACACGTCAGGAGTGAAAGGACTGAAAACAAGCTGTCTTCGCTGGTATCCGGTAATAAAGCACCTTTCGTTTGAAGGTCTGGTGTGCAGCGTGCTCCTTTGAAGGTTTGCAAGGAAGGTTGTGTTTGATTTGAGTGGGGTGCTCCATCCCCACACGCCGAGGCCGCCCTGAAGAGGTCTATGCTCTCTATACGGAGTCCTTAATGTTGGATGGTTTGTTGGGAGAGCGTAACCCGCCCGCACTGCACCAAGAACTGGTACAGGATTGTCCCATCCACAGAATTAGAGTTGGAGGCATGGCAAGGGAGAGTGAAGAGACTGTGTCCTTCACATTGACTTTTGATCAGAAGATGTCGCAAGAAAGACTTTTTAAAGAGGCAGCGAGTCTTTTTTAAAGGGTTTGAACAGCAGCGCCTTGTGAAGTTCGTAAAGAAAATAGCCTTGCATGCAATGTCCCATTGAAAATAAAATAATTGGAAAACGATTTGCATACCGTTGGCAAGAAAACAAATAGACTGTCAAGGTGCATTCTGGGGACTGTAGTACTAGTGAGACCACATGGAGATTCAATAGTCTCAATGGATGTACAAAAGCAGGAAGTTACACCGCAGTCACATGACAACTCACCTGTGATCAAGGCTGAATGGAGGCCGAAACACGTCAGGACTGAGAACAAGCTGTCTTCGCTGGTATGCGGTAATAAAGCACCTTTTGTGTGAAGGTCTGGTGTGCGGCGTGCTCCTTTGAAGTTTTGCAAGGGAGGTTGTGTTTGATTTGAGTGGGGTGCTCCGTCCCCACACGTCGAGCCGCCCTGAAGAGGTCTACGCTCTCTATACGGAGTCCTTAATGTTGGATGGTTTGTTGGGAGAGCCTGACCCGCCCGCACTGCACCAAGAACTGGTACGGGATTGTCCCAACCACAGAATTGGAGGTGGAGGCGTGGCAAGGGAGTGTGAAGAGACTGTGTCCTTCACATGGACTTTTGATCGGAAGATGTCGCAAGAAAGACTTTTTAAAGAGGCCACGAGTCTTTTTTAAAGGGTTTGAACAGCAGCGCTTTGTGAAGTTCGTAAAGAAAATAGCCTTGCATGCAATGTCCCATTGAAAATAAAATAATTTGAAAACAAATTGCATACTGATGGCAAAAAAACAAAGAGACTGTCAAGGTGCATTCTGGGGACTTAGTACTAGTGAGACCACAAGGAGATTCAGTAGTCTCAATGGTTGTACAACAGCAGGAAGTTACACCGCAGTCTCATGACAACTCACCTGTGATCAAGGCTGAATGGAGGCCGAAACGCGTCAGGAGTGAAAGGACTGAAAATAAGCTGTCTTCGCTGGTATGCGGTAATAAAGCACCTTTTGTTTGAAGGTCTGGTGTGCGGCGTGCTCCTTTGAAGGTTTGCAAGGGAGGTTGTGTTTGATTTGAGTGGGGTGCTCCGTCCCCACACGCCGAGGCCGCCCTGAAGAGGTCTATGCTCTCTATACGGAGTCCTTAATGTTGGATGGTTTGTTGGGAGAGCGTGACCCGCCCGCACTGCACCAAGAACTGGTACGGGATTGTCCCATCCACAGAATTAGAGTTGGAGGCATGGCAAGGGAGAGTGAAGAGACTGTGTCCTTCACATTGACTTTTGATCGGAAGATGTCGCAAGAAAGACTTTTTAAAGAGGCAGCAAGTCTTTTTTAAAGGGTTTAAACAGCAGCGCCTTGTGAAGTTCGTAAAGAAAATAGCCTTGCATGCAATGTCCCATTGAAAATAAAATAATTGGAAAATGATTTGCATACTGATGGCAAGAAAACAAATAGACTGTCAAGGTACATTCTGGGGACTGTAGTACTAGTGAGATCACATGGAGAGTCAGTAGTCTCAATGGGTGTACAAAAGCAGGAAGTTACACCGCAGTCACATGACAACTCACCTGTGATCAAGGCTGAATGGAGGCCGAAACACGTCAGGACTGAAAGGACTGAGAACAAGCTGTCTTCGCTGGTATGCGGTAATAAAGCACCTTTTGTTTGAAGGTCTGGTGTGCGGCGTGCTCCTTTGAAGTTTTGCAAGGGAGGTTGTGTTTGATTTGAGTGGGGTGCTCCGTCCCCACACGTCGAGCCGCCCTGAATTGGTCTACGCTCTCTATACGGAGTCCTTAATGTTGGATGGTTTGTTGGGAGAGCCTGACCCGCCCGCACTGCACCAAGAACTGGTACAGGATTGTCCCAACCACAGAATTGGAGGTGGAGGCGTGGCAAGGGAGTGTGAAGAGACTGTGTCCTTCACATGGACTTTTGATCGGAAGATGTCGCAAGAAAGACTTTTTAAAGAGGCAGCGAGTCTTTTTTAAAGGGTTTGAACAGCAGCGCCTTGTGAAGTTCGTAAAGAAAATAGCCTTGCATTCAATGTCCCATTGAAAATAAAATAATTGGAAAACGAATTGCATACTGATGGCAAGAAAACAAATAGACTGTCAAGATGCATTCTGGGGACTGTAGTACTAGTGAGACCACATGGAGATTCAGTAGTCTCAATGGGTGTACAAAAGCAGGAAGTTACACCGCAGTCACATGACAACTCACTTGTGATCAAGGCTGAATGGAGGCCGAAACACGTCAGGACTGAAAGGACTGAGAACAAGCTGTCTTCGCTGGTATGTGGTAATAATGCACCTTTTGTTTGAAGGTCTGGTGTGCGGCGTGCTCCTTTGAAGGTTTGCAAGGGAGGTTGTGTTTGATTTGAGTGAGGTGCTCCGTCCCCACACGCCGAGCCACCCTGAAGAGGTCTACGCTTTCTATACAGAGTCCTTAATGTTGGATGGTTTGTTGGGAGAGCCTGACCCGCCCGCACTGCACCAAGAAGTGGTACGGGATTGTCCCAACCACAGAATTGGAGTTGGAGGCGTGGCAAGGGAGAGTGAAGAGACTCTGTCCTTCACATGGACTTTTGATCAGAAGATGTCGCAAGAAAGACTTTTTAAAGAGGCAGCAAGTCTTTTTTAAAGGGTTTGAACAGCAGCGCCTTGTGAAGTTCGTAAAGAAAATAGCCTTACATGCAATATCCCATTGAAAATAAAATAATTGGAGAACGAATTGCATACTGATGGCAAGAAAACAAAGAGACTGTCAAGGTGCATTCTGGGGACTGTAGTACTAGTGAGACCACATGGAGATTCAGTAGTCTCAATGGGTGTACAAAAGCAGGAAGTTACACTGCAGTCACATGACAACTCACCTGTGATCAAGGCTGAATGGAGGCTGAAACGCATCAGGACTGAAAGGACTGAAAACAAGCTGCCTTCGCTGGTATGCGGTAATAAATCACCTTTTGTTTGAGGGTCTGGTGTACGGCGTGCTCCTTTGAAGGTTTGCAAGGGAGGTTGTGTTTGATATATATATATATATATATATATACAATTTGATATTTTGTACAACTATATTTTTTACATCGATATATTTTTCTCGATATTTTACTACTTACCTGTTTAAGTATAGGGAGTCGATATTTTTGCATTCTATATTTTTGCATCAATAATTTTTACTTCTATATTTTTAACATCGATATTTTGTCAGTGAACCTAACATAAGACACATGAAGAGAAAGGATTGCACAAAAGACCCCACAAATATAATTTCATTCCCCAACACCTGCAGGATAGCAGAAGGAGGACTGGGAAAAATATGAACAAAATATACAAAATCACTGGCTTCTCCAAGGCCCCAATATGCTAGCACAATAATAAAAAAGGAGGAAAACCATGAATGATACTTGTGGTGTCTACCAGGTCACAGATGTATCTGACAGGGAGGTGCTGTCCTGGCCGCTGAGTCAACGAGTATTGGGGCCTCTTACAGAAACAAAGAAGCATTAAATATCGCCAAGACTTCGTGAATCTAAAGGTCCTCACTTACCTTTGCAGGTGACGTGCAATGTGAAAAAACATATACATGAAACTTTAAAAAAGAGCAGATAACTATCACTCCTTACATTTTAGTTGACATGGGAAAACTATAAGTTCAAATTTTGCCAACATTCTGGTGGGATTCTTTTGGAGATCCACAGAGTCCTGAGGAAAGCACCGCATGAGTGAGGAATGGTGCAGAAAAATGTTGAAACAAGGCCTGGGCAAAGCTCACGGAATTTCACAACATGGAATTCCGCGGAGTTCCCAAAAAACTCATTCATATTCTGCTGAGTTCCACGAGCGGGCGGAGTACTGCTCAGCCACCCATACTATTACCATTTAACAGTACATCAAACGGCCCGCTGAATAATCTTGTTAGTATTTCTAAGAGGGAAGGGTTGCAGGCCTTCCAAACAGTCATCTATTTCCTTATCGGTCCTATTTAGGGCTGCCTTTTACTCTGCAGAGGTAATTTGGTGCTGTCCTAAAGGAGCCAGGAGAGGGGAGGCACCTATTGTGTCACCTGCTCAGGTTGGGGACAGTGCAGTCCCAGAGCAGGCAAGGTGCAAGCTCCGTGGCCTGCAGGCTTTGGTCAGGTCCGGCCTCTCTGGAGGGAGCTGGCAATGCTGCCAGACTACTGGCGCCATGCTCTCCTTCGCAGGGGGGCTCCTCCACTAGGGCAGAGGAGCGTCGCCCCACTGCTTTCTCGCAGTGCGAGAAGCAGAAACATAAAATGGTAATAACTTTCAGTTATTACCTTTTTATGTTTGGTTGCTTGGGCGGGGCTGCTCTGCGAGCAGGCAGGGGAGGAGTGGTGTGCCTGCCTGAGTGTGCAAAGACTGTTTGGTCGGCCCCCTAGGGCTGCCCAAACCAGTAATGCGCACTCTGCCCTTCTCCATGTAGGCTGCATTGCAGCCTGCATGGAGAAGATAGCCTTCCCATAAGCCGCTGGCTGGGTGGCGTCCTGACGAATCACAACACTGCTTGCAGCGTTTTGATTGGCTTAGGGGAGGTAGCCTGGCTGCCTACTTCTGCTTCCTGTTCCTGTGAGCAGGAGAGCAGGAGCAGAGCAGACGCGGGACCCGGCCGGTGGAAAGGTACGTTTAATTTTTTAATTTTTTAATTAAATCAACCACCTCTCCCGTGCAACCTCCCTGCGTGACCTTCCCTCCTCGCGTGACTGCCCGCCCCCCCCACCCACGAGCCATGCTGGCCGTGACTGCTCCTTTGCCGTGGGTACCCTGCTGCCCGGATCTCACTCTCACACCCACATGAGACTTTGTATTGTGGTAGTCTGAGCGCAGCTCCAAGGCTCACAGGGAGAACATTGTGCGATGCTGGGCATGTGGCATTAGCGTTACCCTAAGCGAAAGAGATAAAAGCTGACACACTAGACATTTTCAGTATGAAACTTTAACTACAAAGGCAAAGATTGATCACTAAGTGTTTGGGGTTCAGGTAACTGTCAGAAAGAAACACATTATGAGAAACTAGAATGGGGTTAAAAAATATAAGTAAGAAGTTTCCAAGTACATTTATGCCGATGAAAGCATAGCTTCCACTCGTAGAACATTACAAGCACATACCATGGTTATGTTTTTCAGGATTTTGTTATTGCACGACTCTCTTAACCCCTTCACTGCCAGGCCTTTCCCCCGTGCCACAACCTTTTTTGGCTATTTGGGGTAGTTCATTCTTAGGCCTCCATAACCTTTTGCCCCCATAAGGTATCCATGCCAAATTTGTGTCCTTTTCTTCCAACATCCTCAGGATTTTACAGGTACCCAGGGTGTGTGCATTCCCTTGGAGGGGACCGAGAAATGAGGCAAAATACAGCTAAATTTGGAGGGTTTGGGGAAAAATGGGGGAAAAGTGCAGCAGAAGAAAGCGTCTGTTTTTTCCTTGCACATTGTATCAACAAAGGGCTTGTGGTGCTAAAATCATCATCTTCCCAGCTTTCAGGGACAGGCAGACTTTTGTCAGAAAACCTAAATTTTCTACACAGTTTTGGTATTTTACTGGGACATAGCCTATTTGTCCTATTTTTTGTGCTGTCAACCTCCTTCCAGTCAGTGGTAGAAATGGGTATGAAACCAATAATGGAGCCCGAAAATCTATACATTTCTGAAAAGTAGATAACATTCTGAATTCAGCAAGGGTCATTTGTGTAGATCCTTCAAGGTTTTTTTATGGAAAATAACAGCTGAAATAAACAAATATTGAAATTGAGATGAAAAAACAGCCATACATTTTCACCTGTAACTTCTTCTAACTTTGACAGATTTTTTAAAGCAATGTACCGATACGTCCATCAGACCGTTCTGGTTGTGGGGATATATAGGGCTTGTAGGTTTACCAGGAACCCAAGGTACCCTGAGCCAATAACTGAGCTGCACCTTGCAATGGTTTTTCATTGTGTACCAGGTGCACAGCAATTTATTCAGTGGCGGCTCCTCCGCTAGGTGTATGAGCTTCGCCCCACTGCCAGGAGCAGCAAAGAAAGGAAAAAATAAAATGATAGTAACAGAATGTTATTATCATTTTATTTTTTCCTCCTGCTGCGGCAGTGCGTGAGGGGGCGGGCCGAGCTGCAGGGGAGGAGTGGTAGTGCACTCCTGTGCGCAATGTTTGGTTGGCATTAGGCATTACAGCCTGCATGGAGAACATGCCCACCCCTCCAGCCCCTGGCTGAGCACCGTGTCACGGCTCTCAGACCAATCACAACACTGCTTTACAGTGTTTGTGAATGGCTTATGGGTGGGAGCCTGGCTGCCTGCATCTTGTTCCGACCTGGAGTCGGACACAGGCGAGCAGGAGAGAAGACGCGGGACCCGTCGGCAGCGCAATGTGTTTTCTTTTTTTTTTTAAAGCAGTCCGCACCCCCCTCCACCCGCGAGCCGTGCCAGACCTGCTAATATCCATGGTCCATGTGTTACCCCGAAGCTCAGGAAGCAATGAGAGACGAGTCGCACCTGCTCAGGACCTGAGTCACATCATAAACATGTATGGTTTCTCTCTCACTGTCTCCTGAGTTCTACTGGCATTACAGATGGACTGGCCACTCAGGTTAGTGAGCAAAACCCCTGGGAGGCTTGGAGAACATATTTTATGATACCCCCTGTCACTGTCCAGCCCAATGGGTGCAACAGCGATGGCACAGAAGTGCAATATCTGGGCTTACAATGGGTATCCACTGCATCCTTGCACAACCATACTCTGCTCCTTCTAGTAAATACCAGTGGATTCGGAAAAAGTGCAACTCTAGTTGGGCTGTACATATCATAAGTTTTATTTTTGTACATAGGCATATTTAGCTGTCAAAGGATGTTTTGTTACCAATTCTTTAAAATATACATAAATTGGTTGTAGCTCCAACCCAAAGTAGTATTTTTCTCTTACCTTATGGAATTGGATGTTTGGCATATCATTCTACCTGATGTGCCGTGATTGCCTTCCAATACATGAAGGAACTTTTTACATATAACAAGTGCGTTCAGTTATTACTGTTTTTGTCACATTCAAATCTTATTTCATGCAAGCAATACCATTGGCACAACCATAACCACCACCGGTACCATAGATACAGTCAGATACTACAAATACCACCACCACTAATCATCACTACCAATACCACCATGAATATGATTACCAGTACCGATACCACCACCAATTCTACCATGAATACCAATACCACACCACAACTACTACCAAGAATTGTAAAAGTGAGTATATCTGGCTTTAATCTGCTTTTCCATGGAAATATATTTCTGCATGTTTGTTTGGTAATGGTTGTCACATAGGCTTTGCCTCTGTTTGTTTAAAAATAGCTTGCCTTTTTTTGTCTATGCAGGGCAGCCATGCATGTTGTGCACATAGCTGCCCAGCTCATTAGTAACATGCCATTTCATGAACATGTGCGCTGGTGCAGAACGGCGATATGCGTGTTTTCTTTGAACCTGCGCTCTCTACTGTGGATATAGTAACTCAGTAACTGTACAAGTAAGTGTATGAGCTGCAGATGGCACATCTTGAAAACAATGAACCGTGGTTGCAGCTTTGTGTTTCTGAGCTGTGCGGCGTGCAGCTCATCGACTAACTTGCACAGATATTGAATTAATGTATGTGCAATCCAAGGGTGGGTCCTCCATTGGAGTGGATGAGCGTCGCCCCACTTAAAATTCCCCCCCTAAAGCCACAGAGATGCAGATTAAAATGGTAATTTATTACCATTTCGTTTTTCATCCCCTGTCCGAGTCGAGAGTCAGGACGGGGGCGGGCAGCTGCTGAGTGACAGCAGCAGGAAGGAGGGTGGGCTGGCTAATGCACTGTTTAAAGTACGCATGTCTTTTTGGCCTGCCGTCTTGCGGTGGCCAGCCACACGTGCACTTTAAACCGCTCAACCCAGATGTCTTAACACAGCTGGGTTGACATAAGTGCAGGCCTCCAGAGCACTGTGGAGCGCCGAGTGAGGCCGCTCCCACCAGTCCTGGCGCTGCTCACATGCTGCATGTGAACAGCCCCAGGATTGGGCAAGGGAGTTCCAGCATCTGGTTCCAGTAAAGAAGAGGTATGGAGCAAGGATGTTACATCAGGTAAGTTTTATTTTTAATTTTTTTAATAATAATTTTCACGCATGCGCCACGCCCCCCTCCCCCCTCCCCGAAGATGCGCCACTCTGCAATCCACATCGCAACAGCTTTTCAGAAACAGAAGCACAGCTCCATTCTGTACCTGGGCACATGTTCAAAACGCCACTAGTACAGCCAGACTGGCCATGATTAGGCCTCTCTCGCCTTTTTGTGGCAGATTGCAAGCTTGGGGCGGCAATCAGAGCAAGATGGGCTGCCATGACTCAAACATTACCCCTTGGCTCCCTTCTAGTAGCAGCATGCTGCAGCTAGGGCCTGGTCTGGATATTTTTGTCAGGGCTGACTTTGGTTTCCAGTCCAGTTCTGGTAGTATACAAGCTATATGGATAGCCTATGAAATAACACCAAAGGGCTTTCAGATACTGAAAATGGTCACTGAAGAGTATGGCTTTGGCTGAATTGTTGTTACTAGAAATCATTCACTCAAAGTCTGTTTTGGATTTATTTCTCACCATCCATGATTCGCATATGGACAGTATTTCAGGACATAAAGCCTGCACTGGACTACATGGCCGGCTTTCTGAGGATGAAATCCAAAACATAAGGGGGCATATTTACAAGGAATTGGTGTAGGGGAGCATCGCAAATAATTTTGTGCACTGCCCTACCGCAATTCAAAAGGACAGGAATGCACAATATGTGCAAGATACAGTGCATTCCTGTTCTTTCCACCAACACCGGCGCACATTTTGGAGTCGTGCACCAATGCAGGCACCCTTGCACCATAGTGCAAGGGTATCTGTGTTGTTGGTACAATTGTTTTTGTGCAGGAAGGGGCACGGTCCTGCTCAAAAACAATCATGAGAAGCGTTTTCCTCTTTCGCATGTCAGGCTTGCCGTCGCAAGACAGCCGGCAAAAGTGACATGCGCACTTTAAAATGAAGTGCACATTGTTCCTCCCTGATGCTGGCCCTGCGCTCAGACTCTGCTGCTGCCTGAATGAAAAATAAAATGGTAATACATTTGTTTTATTACCATTTTATTTTTCATGTTTCCTTAAGTCTCAGCGGAGAGGCGATGCTCCTCCGCCCCCTCATGGAGGCACGGCCACTGCTATAAACTGCTAGTGTGTCATGGAAATGCCCCCATTTCTTCCCCCCGGCTGCTCACTTAATTATAAAATACACCAATACTCAGGGCTCAGTGGTGTCCTCAGGCCTCTGGGCCATGGTGCCACTGCACCTGCTTCACCAATGGAAGCTACTCCCCTGCTGTAATTGTCATTAACCATTTGTATTTGAGGGGCAGCTTCCACTTTGTGTATCTCAGCTGTGGCTACTGGGATAGGACAGGAGGGAGTTGGGGGACTGGCAGTGAACCTTTGAAAAGCATGTTTTTCCTGAAGTCGTTTTCTCCACGCTCCACTTTATTTGCCAGCGCAGCACTGTGATATAGCTTGGAAAATATTACGTCTATCCCACAATGACTACAGTAAATTAGGAAATGTTGGGTTGGTGAGACATGGTTCTCTCCATATGATTTGGCACGCCTTTTCTTAGTTAAATTCAATCAATTGCTATGAAAGTTGGCAGCTGTTGACAGGGGATTGATCGGTAGCGAAAAACAAATACGCACATTTGCTGACTTCCAGATTTGTATACATGTGTAGCATGTTTTAGATAAGTATTGTCCTGAACATGGTGCAAGTGCACATGAGAGAGATGTCAATATAGGAAAGGTGGCACTACATGCATGCCAGAGGAAGGCCTGTCAGAAAGCTGGGGCAGAGGAATTATTCAACAGGTCCCTATCTGTTTTTAGGGCCCACAGTGGTGTAGCAAAGATTTATTAATAGAATTTAAAGTAAAACTGCCTTCTTTACAAAAGATGAAGCAGCAAACACAGCTAATTCAATTAGATGGCAGCAGATACTGGATCTGAAATGTTTCCTTTTTCGCTACAGGACATTATTATTACACTTAGAAACAGGCCATCCTCCTATGAAGGGCCTCCTAGGTTGCTTGTATACCGGTTTAGGGAGGACCTGGCTTGGCAGTTAGGGCTGGACTGCTCTCATTGGAGCAGGGACAATACTGATTTGGATATGGCTGGGTCCAAACTGAGGTGGCATGGTGGGTGGAAAATGATGGATTGGAATGTGGCCTGATTGATTGCCAGTGGCTGAGATTAATTCAACCATTCCAGCCATCACCCTTTTGTTGTTACTTTTAGAAAGTTGGCATTTCCTTGCCTTAGCCATTTAGTACCTGCAGGCTGTGTCTGGACCACATGACTGGGTGGAGTTGGCTGTGGGACTTTGTGTATTCCTCCTAGACGGCCACACATACTAGAGAGCTTAGGGGTGCCTGGGTGGGCCATAAGTGACAGGATGGGAGAGTGGAGTTAGGCACAGCCCCACTTACGCCTTAATAGATAGTGTCCTGCCTTCACACAAAGGATTGCATACACCCTGTAGTAAGTCTGGAGCCAGGAGAGAAGGGAAACCTGTGCACTTCAAAGGGAAATCTCTAGAAGCTTCTCCCACTTCAAAGGAGACACCAGGTATAAATATTGGGCCTCAGACACCAACCCTTCAGAACACTCCTGGACTTGTGGATACTACAGATGAAGAACTGCTGTGCTGATTTGCAGCCAGAAGGACTGCCACTCTGCTGCCCTGCTACTCTGCTGCTCTACTGCTCTACTGCCTGCTACCCGGCTTGCTGAGAATGAAAATTGGACCTGCACCTCTTATCCCAGACTCAAGTGACTCCAATGGTTAGCCAGCTGACCTCCTGTTCTGAGCTACAAGGATATTACAATCTCCAGAGGCTCCCTACAACTGCCCAGCTGACTTGCTATCTGGACCTGCAACTGGACCTTCCAGGGCTCTGCTTGCCTCTGCTGGAGTCAGTGCCTGACCCCCAAGTGGTGCCCCTCAGGTACTGGACACTTGGTGTGGCCTCAGTTGAACTCCCCTGAAGTTTTGGGCTCTTCGAGATTGCGAACAGGCCTGTTGGTGCTCGTGCCCATCACCAACTGCAAGTTCGTGCTACAGCATCGACCACCACGGAGAGTGCCAACGCGAAGCTCCACTCACGACTATCTGTGATACTTACAGGATCTTCACGCGACAGCAAAAACCATCAACTACACCCAGCCGGCCCTTTGCTCTACTTCAACGACCATCCATGATGCTTTCCCTGCTCCTTGCTGCCCCTCCACCACGAACAGAACTCTTTGCGCTTGACTGAGAAGGCAACTCTTTCAGCGGGACTAACCTGGCCCCTGGATCTCAGTGACGGCTGGTGAACTATGAAAGTGGTGAGGCGTAAATAATTAAGTGTATCATAGATCATGTGGGTAAGTGAAGGAAACAAGTCTGACTCCCTTGGGGGAGAATGTTTGAAAGAAATGGCACATTTCGCAGCAAAATGTTCACATATTAACAGAAATAAGACAAGAGACTTATAAACAACACTGTTACCCTCAAAAGAGTGTTGTGGCGCTATTTGCAGTCTGTCTCTCTCAACATTTCTTCCCTATTCTTCTTCTCTGTGGTTTTGCTTCAATCGCTTCACTTCTATAATCTGTTTCTGATGTCTGTCTATTCTATGCTTTCTCAGTCTGTCTATTCTATCTTTCCTCTCAGCAGTTTGTCTTTCTGCTAAACGTTCTCTCTTTTGTCTGTCTCTTGGTCTTAACTCTGCTAACCTAGCAGAGGAAAGACAAAAGAAAGAGATGAAGGTTTTTATTTTCTGCAGAACCTTCATCTCTTTCTTGTGTCTTACTTCTGCTACTGTTCCTCCCTCCCTGCAGTTTCACAGTTTTTTTCTCTGTTATCATTCCTCTCTGCTGCCTGTCTCTCCTGTGCTATTCATCATCTATGCTGTTTCTTACTATTGCTCTGCTGCCCGCAGTCTTTCGTGTTCTGACCTTCCTCTTTGCTGTCTCCCGCCTCCTCTGGTATCCATTCTCTCTGCAGTCTCTGTGCCTGTCACCATTCAATCCTTTCTCAATCCATTCTATCTCAGTGCTGCACAGCTAATCTTTCTCTCCACTACGATTCCTCCCAGCTATTGCTTCTCTGCTATCCATCCTCTCTGTAATCTGTCTCTCTGCTCTTACCTCCAAGCAATCCTTTTTCAATGCAATCTACCTCTGTGTTGCTCATTAACCTTTCCTCCAATACCATTCCTCCCAGCTGTTGCTCCCTGCTCTCCTTAAGCTATGCAGGGCTTTGATTTCTTAAAAAAGAATCCCTCAACATCCTCCCAAAGCGCCACAGGAGGCAGCCTTGCAGCGCTACATGTGTTCACTGTTTGCTGACATTGTCACTTAGTGTGAGTGAAACAACTGTGTGACTCACACAATATCTTATTTGTATGCGTTATAGTTTTAGTGAGTGGTGAACAAGGTAAGTGAATGAAAACAAAGGAAGAGTATGAGGGCACATCCTCAAGAGAAAGTGTCACTATCATTCTTCGAAAACAAGGTTCAGCTCACCAAATAATTGCTCTATGAACCCTTTTCACCCAATTTCACGGCATGTGTTAAAAATACACTGGATCATTCGTTCCATTTCAAGGTGAAGAAACAGGATGATTAATGCTAGGAAACAGTATCACCTGTCAGAATAATGTACTAATCACCTAACAAAAAAGCATTTCACACACTCAATTAAATCACCTGCCACTGTTACAGAGCATGAAAGACCATGCTCTGGTTTACTGGTGGCAGGGACCGTGTTTCCTGTTCCAAAGTCTGTCACATCAGCATGCTCTCTCCTGGGCTCTGGGCAGCAGTGCATGGGGGAAGGTCTCCTTTCTGAAGGCTACCCTCTTCTCTTAGCGAGGCACAACAAATGTTTCCCCAGTTCAAGAGGGCCTCTGTATTCTGTTCTTCTCAGAGCCAGGGTCTGCTCAGTTAGAACTTGCTGCTCACAATAGCTGAACCCAGACAGTAATGAACATCGAATGCTCTGGTGGTAATAATGCCAAATGAGCTGCTGTACTTTACTCTCCCCCAGGAATCCCTGTTTGAAGTAACAGAGAAAGCAATGGGCGGTGCTGATTTAATAACTGGCTCTACAAAGGGAACCATCATTGCTTTTTAATTAAGACCCCCATGGAGGGAATAAACAACATCTAAAAGCTCACTGTGAGCCTCGCAGTTTGAGGCCTTCCTCAAAATCATGACGCGGGGCTGAGTCCTCTGAGCAAAGGCCTGGCTGGCTACGAACTGCAGGCAGGCCCGTTACGACTACGTGGAGTAATGGGCCTGGAGGACGCATCTCACAAGAGGCGACTACTCCTCTCCACTCCCTTCACTCACAATGCTGTAACTGGTGCTGTGCATGATGGGGAAAGCATTGTCATTGCATCAACATGTTAGAAGCATGACCATTCACACTGGATTTAAGGTTAAAAAAGCATTGTTATTGGTAATGCCCTTTAATCGTCCCATCCTGCGCTGTCTTGTAAGCACCCCTGCCCTGCACCAATACAGGCATTGCTCTTATGCATTTTATATTAAAAACTGCATGAGAACAAAGCAAGGATTGGTTGGGTCATGTAAACCCAGGGCTCCACAGGAGACCATGGAGGCCGTGCTGTATTCCCCCTTGCTCCTTAACAGAACATGTGTTTGAGGCCTAAAATGCGCATGTCCGGTTGGCCGAAGTCCGAGACCTGTCCAACCCGACATGCACAATGGACTTAGTCGAGGCTGCATTGCCAGTCACTAAGATTGGCAGTGCCCTGTCTTATTGTTAACACCACACCCGCAGGCCACACCGAGTAAGGACACAGGATCTGAACACCGGCGGCTCTAGATTATTTTTATTATTTGCTGTTGCCTCACTGCTGGTGGGTAGGGGTTTGGGGTTAAGGAGGGCCACGCTCATAGCCGTCCCTGCTGTATCTGACCCATGCTCCATCGCGGTTTGCCAGAACTTGTGACTTTAAAACTGTATATCTCCTGTTCTACTAACTGAATTCTTGTTGTTTTGGTGTTGAAGTATTTATTAAAATGTTCACTCTGTGTTTCTAAATGGGTGTGAGATTCTTCTTGTGTTGTGTTTTCACTTTATTACTGCTTGAAGTGCTGCATAAATATTTTACACATTGCCTCTAAGATAAGCCAGACTGCTCTATACCAAGCTACCAGAGGGTTGAGCACAGGTTAATTTGGGGTTTGTTTGTGACTTCACCCTGACAAGGATTGTGATTGCTGCTCCAATGGGGCTTCACCCCTTAAACCAGTAACCCAATTTCTTACTGATCCATTTTGGGAGATCCAGGGCTGACTGGAGGAGCATGTGGAGGTAGAGTAAGCCCCTCAGACAGAGTTGCTGATGCTGCTTTCCTGTGAGCTGAGTGAGACAAACATACTGAAGGAAGAGGAGTCAGGCTCTTTGGTACACTTCAAAGGGTGCTCTTTGATTCAGAGAGAGATCACTGGAAAGGGTCCTGGTTACATCTCAGGAAGGAGATGGGGCAGGTATGAGAATCGTAAAGAGTAGGACCGGGTCCCTGGGGTAACCTTTTGATGCACATATCACTAGGGTTGACATCCAGATGTGAACCTCTAGTCACACACATGGCCTGTGTTGTAGGGCTATCAGATTTGGAGGCACTCCTGCTGAGACAGACTGCTTTATGGAAGAAGGGCAGGGCAGAGGAGAGGGCACTTCAAATGGAAGCATACCCCAAACACAATACTCATACCCTAAATCACATTAGGTGTCTGGAAATGGACTACAAGAAGTGGAAATCAAAACCCCCAAAATTGTCAACTGCTAAGCAGTCAGTTAGACTGTTTTAGGAGGAGAAGCTCTGCAAGACTTCTGCTTGTGACCAGGGCTGGCGGCTAAGGTCTGCCAGTCCAGAGAATTCCAAGACTACCTGCCACTGGAGCCTGGAGAACCAGTACCTGCCTGCTTGTTTGCTAAGACCAGTGTGCCATGTAGGGGAAAAGAGAGCACTGGAGGGAGAGAGGTCCAGTGGGGGATTCTGGCAAGTGGATCCCTGCAGTGATGTGTGAGGAGACAGCTGCTGCAGCAATCAGGTTGTGGCCCGTGTGCAGGTTCAAGTCAGTGGCCACATACTCCAGAAGAAACTGCTGTGAAGTTAGCCTTGGTTGGCATCACTACCATGCCAATTGGGCCGTAGCCTGTGTGAAGAGTTAAGTCAGTGACGCCGCATGCCAGACAGGGCTATTCGGAAGATTACTGCCATGCCAATTGTGCCATAGCCTGTGTGCAGAGTGAATTCAGTGACTTCGTATGCAAGCGGGAGCCACTGTGACGATTACTGCTGATTATGTGCCGATTGGGCCATAGCTCATGTGCGGAGTGAGGTTGGTGACCTCGTATGCCAGACAGGGCCATCTTGAAGATTACTGCTGTGCCAATTGGGGAGTAGCCCTTGTGAGGAATGAAGTCAGCGGCCCATATTTTGCCAATCGGGCCGTTGCCTGTGCACGGGACAAGGTTGGTGACCCAATGTGCCAGAGAGGGCCACTGGAAGGGACAAGGACCGTTGCCTGGTTCAAGACATCGTCGAGAGGAGAGGCCACCATAGTGACCGGTGCGGGCCAGACCCCCTGACGGAGGATCGGAAGTAGAGCAAACAACCCCACCCACCTGTGGGAAGGATCAGAGGAACCTACCATCCCCACTTGAGGAAATATTGTGTGCTCCCAGCTGCTGCTCCAGCAGAGCCTCAAGTGCTACTGACCAAAAGCAGCCGCTGTAGCCCTCCTCAATGCCCACGAGTGGCTAAGACTGATCATAGGGCCGGAGGGCCTAGGAAAACTTGTTCTGCACATTGCGCTTAAGGTGCTGGAACACTTTTGACTTTTAAAAGAGTCAGAGTGGGACTCCTGCGACTTGGATTACTAGTGGCCCTTAACCTGAATGTCTCTTATAGTGTATGGGTAATAAGCCCTACCCCTAGTGAGAGAGAAGTGGGACACAGGGACCTCCCTATCGAACACTAGAACCCTGACCTCAAATGACTGTGTGTATTGCTTGTGTATGCTGCATTGCACTCTGTGTTCATATATAACTACTCCTTTTTCATAAAAGAAACTATTTGACTGAACAATCTTTTATTGCTGCTGCTGAACGTACTTTGAGTTTTGAGCATGTGTTCACCACCCTGCATCTACCACCCCACCGAGAAGCGTTGGACTACTCAAACCATGCTATTACTGAGAGTCAAGTTCTCGAGGGGTACTTGATCCGGTTGCTCAGAGTCTATAGAAGGACTGTGCTAGAAGTTGGGTTTCTGGTTGGCAGAGTATACACCCTGTCCAAGCAGGAAGCACAATCCTAGTCAGGGTTAAGTCAGATACACAGCAAAATTTAACCTGTGCTCGCCCTCTGGTAGCTTGGCACAGAGCAGGCAGGGTTAACTTATGAAACAATGTGTAAAGTATTTGTACACACGTCATACAGTAACACAGTGAAAACACCACAAAAAGACTCCACACGAGATAAGAAAAATGTATTATTATATTCTGAACAAAACAAGACTAAAACGACAAAAATCCAATAAGTAGAAGTCAAGATAATAATTTTTAAGGAATAAGTGTCAAAATAGCTCTTAGAAGCAAATAGAGCTTAAAAGGGCAAAGTGAAAGACACACACAATTGATGGACAGAATGCAGAACAAATCAAAACATTCACCCCCAGTCAAGAGATCTGGGTTAAATCCATCAATCTTTTGCTCACTATGCCAACCCCAGTTTAGACCCGGCCATGTGCAAATCATTCTTGACCCTGTGCCTCATGGGAACAGTCCAGCCGAACTGCCAAGCCAGGTCCTCCCTGGACCGGAAACAAGCATCCTAGGACCGGTCTCAGGGTTTCACCCCTCATCAGCCAGGATAGCTTGAATCCAGTGGCATAGTGAGCCCGGGACCCACGTCTGGGCATACCCGGCGCACTTAGGGCGAGAAAGCAAAAGACACACACAATTGATGGACGGAATGCAGAATAAGTCAAAAATTCACCCCCAGTTAAGAGATCTGGGTTAAATCCATCATTCTTTTGCTCACCATGCCACCCCAGTTTAGACCCGGCCATATGCAAATCATTCTTGACCCTGTGCCTCATGGGAACATTTCAGCCCGAACTGCCAAGCCAGGTCCTCCCTGGACCGTAAACAAGCATCCTAGGACCGGTTTGGGGTACTATCCTTTCTACGAGTGTGCCTAGTTGGCCAGAGGATCCAGACATCGCCAGCGAAGCGCTCTATGATTGGATAAGACATCCTTTGGATGATATGATCCCGGTTCAACAATCAAAATGTCAAAGCACCAAGGCCAATCCATGGTATAATAACAACTTAGCCATTATCCGCAAATCGTGCAAACGACTGGAACGGGAGTGGAGGAGAGACTTTGACTCCACCCGGAAAGGTCTTTATCAGTCAGCCATTAAGAATTATCATAGGGCCGTTCAGAAGGCACGTGCCACCTATTTTTCTGAGGAGATCAGAAACAGCCAGAATCCCTCCAAGAAGATCTTCGCTATTATTAAAAATCTCAAAAACGCGGGGGCGCCTGTGGCTTCTGCCGTTAAGTCTAATGAACAATGTGAGGACCTTGCCACCTTTTTTATAACAAAGGTGGACAATATCTACAAAACCTTCCCCCAGATAGCCAATGGCCCCGACTCTGAGGACCCTGCTCCCTCTGCCCATATATTGGCTACTTTTCCACCAATCACTGGAGAAGCGCTTAGCATACTCTGCAGGAAGATTAAATCGGGTTCTCCAGCTGACCCTATGAAGCCGGAACACCTAATAAGACTTTTACCTGTGCTTCTCACACCTCTGGGCCAGGTCATTAACCTATCCCTGGCCACGGCCACAGTGCCGAGGACATGGAAGCAAGCCGTGGTAAGGCCGCTATTAAAGAAGCCCATTTTAGATCCGACAAAACCCGAGAACTATCGTCCCATTTCCCTGCTTCCCTGGATTTCTAAAATATCTGAAGCTTATGTTAACACCATTGTCTCAGGCCACCTGGAGGAGAATTGCATATTGGACTCCTCTCAGTGTGGCTTTCGCCCGGGTCTTAGTACAGAGACCGCATTGCTAGCTGTGACCGAACACTTGAGAGCAGCTCTGGATGAGGGACGTACTTCGGCACTGATCCTATTGGACCTCAGTGCCGCATTCGATACGGTTTCCCACCAGATCCTGATCCAGAGACTGAAGGATGCTGGTATTGTGGGCCCCGCCTTGGCATGCCTCACCTCCTTCCTTTCGGACAGGTCCTTTCAGGTGTCGGCCCCCCCTTTTTCTTCTAAGGTGCATTCCGTCAAACAGGGCGTCCCGCAGGGCTCTGCTCTAAGTCCTATGCTTTTTAACCTGTACGTCCAGCCCTTAGCTGCAATAGCTAAGAGGAGCGTGTTGACTATAGTGTCATATGCTGATGACACTCAATTAGTCGTCGCCCTTTCCAATGACTGTCTAAACGATGCTGCTAAGTTTCGAAGGGGGTTGGCGGATGTTGCAGGGTGGATGACCGCCAATTGTCTCCAGCTCAACGCCAGCAAGACTGAGGTCCTGCTGGTAGGAAAAGATCCTGAGCTATGGAGCGGACATTGGTGGCCCTCCACCCTGGGACCGGCTCCCACTCCCAAACAGGTGGTGAAAAATCTCGGCATCTGGGTAGATTCGGCGCTTAGTTTCCTAGATCAAACTAAGAGGGTAGCGGCGACCTGTTTTGGTATTCTGCGCAGCCTCAGGCCCATTTTGGGCTTCTTTGACCCCTCTATCCGGCAGACGATTGTGCAGGCATCTGTGCTGTCAAGATTGGACTATGCCAGCGTGCTCTACCTGGGGGTCAACAGGGCCGAGATTGCAATATTGCAGAGGGTCCAAAATGTCGCCGCTAGAACTCTTCTTGCCATCCCAGATGCTGCTCCACCTCCAGTACTATTCGTCGGCTACACTGGCTGCCAGTGGAGAGGCGGGTGGAGTTCAAGTCTCTCTGTTTCGCGTTTAAGATCTTGAAATATCCGATCCCTGGGATATTATCTGGCCTACTTTCTGCCTATATTCCCACGCGTCAGTTACGCTCCGCAGATCAACAGCTGGCATCGATCCCACGTGTGAGGAGGGCCCGTGCCGGTGGGCGCTCTTTCCGCGTGTTGGCAGCTAAGCTGTGGAATGATCTTCCAAGTCATATCCGGTGCATGGATAACTATTTTGCTTTTCAAAAAGCACTGAAAACCCACCTATTCCCTCACTAGGTTACCTGCCCCCCCGTCTGTCATTTTTTTCACATCTCTTGGTTTTCTTTCTTTTGCTAGACCGGACTCTTGCAGCCAGTTGCTACTATTGCTCTTAGCGCCGGGACGCCCCTTTGCCGGGGCAGCTGAGCGCTCTACAAAACTGCTTAACATAACATCAGCCAGGATAGCTTGAATACAGTGGCACAGTGAGCCCGGGTCCCACGTCTGGGCATACCCGGCGCACTTAGGGCGAGAAAGCAAAAGACACACACAATTGATGGATGGGGCAAAGGGCAAAGTGGTCATGCTGGACTGGGACAAAGTCAAGAGTTCAGGCCACCCGCGATGGAGCGCAGGCCAGCTACTGGACCAATGCAGGGTCTTCTGAGCGAAGTCCCTTAATCCTGGTCGCAGCACGAAATGCAGTAGTGGTGATTCGTCGGTTCCGTGGGTGAAACGTCGTCTCTGGAGTGAGGCCGTTCCGAAGGCGCTGTTCCGGGTTATCCCACACTGGAGGGGCGATGTGGTGATCTTCTCTATGCAGTGGCAGCGATGCGTTTGTTCCAGTGCAGTGATTCTGGAGGCGATGCGGCGGTTCAGAGTGTGATATGCCGGTCCCAATCCCTGCAGTGGCATTGATGTGCAGGTTCTTGGCAGGTACAGCACTTTAAACTCACTTCCAAGACCCCTGGACTGGATTGGCACCACTTGGCAGAGCAAGACATGCAGCAAGTATAGTCCAGGTGCTGGGTTGAAGATGAAAGATTACGTTTTTGATATCCTTGAGACTTCGTGTTACAAAAAACAAGAGAACCCAAATATGCAATTGGTCAGGGACCTTGGGTACGTTTACTGTTTTTGAGGACAATGATCCCTAGACAATTAGGTATAGTGTAAATTAATATAGACCCAATCAGTGCTATATTATCTGTCCAGCCGGACAGTTTTTAATGTACAATAACTTTATGAAGCAAATAAAACGAAAAAATTCAAGCGGGACACAACCTGCGTCCTGCTGACGTAGACTTACAGACAACATTGAGGGGAGGGGTTCAGGCAAGGAAAGCGTGTCTGTATTTACATTAGATATAAGTACAACAGACAAAATACGTTGCGCACACCATTACAAGTTAAACATTGTAGTATAGTCAATGTATATGGTGTACAGTTGTCAACGACGTTTCGATCCCTATTTAAATCAGTGGGATCATCTTCAGGACATTAGGGTGGCATGCCTGTATACAATTGCTCAAATTACTTAAACCATACATTGAAAGGGAGGAAGAGGGGGGAAGGAAGGGATAAAAGAAAAGGAAATTACACAGAGGAAGATGGTGATCCATACAATTTGGTACAATTTATTTACAAGTGATGTTTAAGGGTTTGGCCGTGACCAAGGTAATCTCTAAGGGGTGCAAGATAGAGGGTATCGAAGATAAGATGTGAACCAGATAGCATGTGACATGCTCTGGCGAAAGGGAATCAAGTGACTGCGAGAAAGGCCGTGTCTTAAAACCAATGCTAGTGCGCGCCGATACGTAGCGTGTAATACAAGTTGCCCATAATGAGAGCACCAATCTGGGGAGACTGTCAGGGGTTCCTGTGTAGAACAGATACAAAACATAGTGTGTTCGCGGGTGCGCGAAGGGATAGAGCGCACGCTTACTTGGAGCTGGTATGCCGGTGGGTTCCTAGGCGGATAAAGAAGGGACCGTCTGGCGTGCCTAATAAGCGCCTATATGCGGAGGAAGGAACTGGTTAGCTCTGATTACGGAATTGGGCGTCTATTCAATAGTGCTAAGGAAGGAGGGTTCTTACCTAAGACGGTGGTGCATGGCGCAATGGCTGCGGGGACCGAGAATTAAAGGAAGAGCACACCTGTAAGGAAGGGCTCACGTTAATAGATCGGCCGCGGGAGCGGAGCTATGTAAAACCGCATGCAGTGGGGCAGCGCTTACCTTGGCATTAAGGGTACCGCAATTACAATGGAGCCGCGTGCGCGGTCTCCGTGAGTATGAAGTCCTAGGGCAAAGAAACAGAGCATGTACTGCTTAGAAGGGGGAAAAAAACAAGGCGGTAACTGAATCTACTAACCAGCTCCAATTACACGACTTACCGAGCGAGTCTCGGCTTCAGAAGAGGGCACAGTCCCCGCGGGTAACACGAGCAATTCCTCAGTGTATTCAGGTGGTAGTGAAAGCCGGCAGAGCGGCTGGCGATATTACGGGGCCAGAAAACGGTCAGGTGACCATAATAAGGTCATGTGACTAGTCATTAGTGTGGGTAGAATATGTACCTAACTGGGCGGACATGTTGGAAAATGCAATAAGGACAGAGAAAGCACTATTGAAGTAAAAGATTGTGTGCATTCTAATACAATAGTGGATATACAATTTTTCAAAAGACAATGTTTTTATAAACAACCAATATAATGCAATTTTCAATTTGGATTAAGCAAAACCCAACACAGATGGTGCTCCATAAGGATAATGGTTAAACCGAGGCGGCAATTTTGGAAGGTGCAAGTATATACAGTGAAAAGGTTCGTGGTGCACAGTGATTGTGAACATAAGAACGCAATGACATTCGTATTAAAATTCCTTATACACATGAATAGCTGAATTTTGAACAGCACATCTTGTTACAGGACACACATTTATTGCTTCTCTTGAGCAATTTGGAATGGAGGGCAGTTAGAGCAAGGAAGTCCAGTCTTCGAGGCGGTTCAGGCCCGTATGTATACTTCCAGTTTTCAAGATCCATTTCAGTTCCTCTTTATTAAGTAGTTGATGAATGTCGCCTCCCCTGGGAGGTGGTTTGATCACGTTAATGATGGTCCATTTCATGTCATTCTCTGAGTGTCCCATGGCATTGTAATGTTCGACCAATGGGGCATTTGGCGTATTGCAGCGAATCCTGCTACGATGCTGGCAGATTCTTAAGCGTGCTTTCTGAATTGTTTGTCCAATATATATCTTGTTACATGTACATACAATGGCATATATGATGTTACACGTGTTACAATTGGAGAAAATTTTTCGTTCAAACTTAATTTTGTCATATTCAAAATCTTTACCTTCTACTGTCAATTCACAAACAATACAATCCCGCATTTGGCATGGCCGGTTAATGGTGGTAGCCCCCAAAGGTCATTCAAAGTGCTTTTGGTGTCCATGGATGGTAGAGCTGCTCGTACCAAATGATCTTTAATGTTTTTAGCTTTGCGAAAGGCAAACAAGGGGCGTTCCAGATTGAGTACTCCTGCATTCAGTACTGCCCAGTGTTTGATGATACTTTTCCGGATGGCATGTGATACTGGTGTGAAAGTTGTGACGCATATCATCCGGTCCTGTGTTTTCTTAATCTTGGGCTCTAGGAGGGCATCCCTGGGACAGTACCAAGCTCGTTTGAGTGCATTACGAACTAGTCTACGTGGATATCCACGGGTAGTAAGTTTGTTACTGAGAATCTGTGCTTCCCTAAAGTAGTCCTCTTTCAGGAAACAGTTCCTCCTGATCCAGAGGAATTGGGAGTAGGGTAGTGATTCCCTAAGAGCACGGGGGTGGTGGCTGTCGTATCGAAGAAGCGTATTGCGCTCCGTAGATTTTCTGTACAAGCTTGTTATCAGATGTCCCTCATTGTGTTGGATATTGAGGTCGAGGAAGGGAATGGTGGATTTGCTCTTGGAAAGGGTAAAGGTGAGACATCCACAGTTGTTATTTAGCCAATGGAGAAATTGGTCCAAGGCATCATTAGAGTCTCGCCAGATCATAAAAATATCATCTATATACCGCTTCCACAGGGTGATGCCACTGTGAAAGGGGTCAGAAGGTGACAGTATTATGCCTGTTTCTAGATCGTCCATATACAAGATAGCTAGATTTGGGGCAAAAACTGCCCCCATAGATGTACCCCTGACCTGTCCATAGTAGTGGTCATTAAAAAGAAAGACGTTTTTGGTCAGACAGATTTCAAGGAGTTGCAGTATAAAAATCGTTGGTACTGCATGAGGGCGTGGGCGTCTGTTCAGAACTCGTTCAATAACAAGCATAGACTCGATTTGGGGAATATTTGTGTAGAGGGACTCCACATCCAACGTGCAAAGTGTGTCGGATGTGGGGTCAAAAGGATGTTCCTCAATTAAATTGATCATATCCATACTATCACGTATGTAGCATTCTGTTTCTGGTACAGAGTCTTTTATGAAATGGTTTATGTACTGGCCCAAGGGTTCTAAAATAGAACCGCACCCAGAAACTATCGGGCGGCCTGGTGGTTTGTCTTGGTTTTTATGAATTTTCGGTAAAGTATATATCACCGGTATTCGTGGTGATTTTACGTTAAGGAATAAATGTTCTTTTTACTGAGGAACCCTGTGTCAAGGCCGTCATTAGTAACTTGGAGAATAAGTTTCTGTATCTCCTTGTTCGGATTTGTGGGAAGTTTACAGTAGTGGTCAGTGTTACTCAACTGTCTAAAGATCTCGTTTATATATTCTTCTTTCTCTTGTAGAACAATTCCACCTCCTTTATCGGCTGGTTTTATTACAAGTGAGGGGTTCATCTTGAGGGCAGAGATTGCCTTTCTTTCTTCAAGCGATATGTTTTATGGTACATAGCAATGATTGCTTTCAAGACGGGTAACATCATTTAATACCAATTTCTCAAAAGTCATGATCTCTCCTGGCACCATATTGGAAGAAGGCGAGAAATTGGAGGGAGGTCTAAAAGGAGTATTGGAATTGGTACTGGGTTTGGGGTTAAGAAGGAAGTAACTGTGCAACCGTATTTTCCTGAAGAACCTAAGGAGTTCCGTTTGTAGGTCTAGGAAATTTGGCCGAATGGTTGGTACAAACGACAAGCCTTTGCTGAGTAAGGACTGTTCAGGGTTGGATAGTTGATGAGTAGTGAGGTTAAAAATAGGCAATATGGAAGTAGAAGAAGATTCTTCAATATTAGTTACCATTGGTAATGCTGCCGGCGTGTGTGCCTTTCGCCCGGGGGATTGGGCCATCGTTGCCGTTGCTTTCCTCTTCCTCTCTTGGGTGGTTCTGTTTGGCCACGTCCTAAAAAAGGTGTCCTATTAGAAGTACTCGGGCCTTATCCATGTGTCTGAATTATCTGAGGATTCAGCCGAGGTATCAGAAAAGCCCACCAAGTTCTGTCGTTTGTTGAAGCGACCCCACGGTCTTTGAGTTTGGGGATTGCTGTAAGACCTATTGGTATAAAAGTCTTTGGCCAGATAAGGATATGCCCGCTCCTGAGTAAAGCTTTTGATATCCTTTCTTACTTTATTTGACTTTTTATTTTGCTCGAGCCTATGAAATTCGTCTATAGTCTTCTGTACTTCTATCTATCTGGTTCACAGCTTATCTTCGATACCCTCTATCTTGCACCCCTTAGAGATTACCTTGGTCACGGCCAAACCCTTGAACATCACTTGTAAATAAATTGTACCAAATTGTATGGATCACCATCTTCCTCTGTGTAATTTCCTTTTCTTTTATCCCTTCCTTCCCCCCTCTTCCTCCCTTTCAATGTATGGTTTAAGTAATTTGAGCAATTGTATACAGGCATGCCACCCTAATGTCCTGAAGATGATCCCACTGATTTAAATAGGGATCGAAACGTCGTCGACAACTGTACACCATATACATTGACTATACTACAATGTTTAACTTGTAATGGTGTGCGCAACGTATTTTGTCTGTTGTACTTATATGTAATGTAAATACAGACACGCTTTCCTTGCCTGAACCCCTCCCCTCAATGTTGTCTGTAAGTCTACGTCAGCAGGACGCAGGTTGTGTCCCGCTTGAATTTTTTCGTTTTATTTGCTTCATAAAGTTATTGTACATTAAAAACTGTCCGGCTGGACAGATAATATAGCACTGATTGGGTCTATATTAATTTACACTATACCTAATTGTCTAGGGATCATTGTACTCAAAAACATCCTTGAGACTTCAGCAACAGGATGCAAGCCTACAAGCCCTTGGAGAAATTTAGGTTCAAGGGTGTAGAGAGCAGGTCCAGTCCGTCTCACTTCCAGGGAAGAGGCAGCAGGCCAACACAGCAAAGCAGTTTAGCAAAGTGGAAGGCCCTCTTACAGCACAGCAACCAGCGTGAAGCAGGCCAACACATCAAAGCAGTTTAGCAGAGTGGCAGTCCCTCCTACAGAAGAGCAACTCTTAATCCAGGCAGAATGCCCTCAGTTCCAGCAGTGTTCTCTGTTGGTGGGGTCAGAGTCCCAGTACTTTTAACCCATTTCCCCTTTGAAGTAGGGAGACTTCAAAGAGATACTTTGAAGTGTACAAGTCCCTCCCTTTCCTGTCCTGGTTCTAGACTCACTCCAGGAGAGTATGCAATCCTTTGTGTGGGGACAGGACCCAGCCCTTTCATGCGCAGAGTTCAGATACTCCCTCCCCTCATGCTCAGGATGCGCCATTAACATGTAGATGACTAGGCAGTCACACCTACCCTTTCTTTGTGTGTGGCTGTCTAGAGGGAATGCATGAAGCCAGCTGTCACCCACCCAAGATGTGTATTCCAGAGACAAACAGAAAGCCACCAAATGGTTTAAGTAAGAAAATGCCAACATTATAAAAGTGGAATTTTCAGAACTACAATTTAAAAACCAACTTCACCATAAGTTGTATTTTTAAATTGTGATTCCAGAGACACTAAATTTGGTTTACCTATTTTTCCTTGATTGGAAACGGCTCTTATAAACAGTAATAAGTCAGTTGCAATGTTATCCTATGGAAGAGATAGGCCTTGCGGTAGTGAAAAACAAAGAGTATTTCACCACCAGGACATGTAAAAATTAAAAGTTCATATCCCACTTTTTACATACACTGCACCCTTCCCGTGGGCTCTCCAGGGCCTACCTTAGGGGGGACCTGTATGTAGTCAAAAGGAAGGTTTGGGCCTAGATTAACTTGCCAGGTTGACATGGCAGTTTAAAACTGCACACAGAGGCTCTGCGTGGACAGACCGGAGATATGTTTAAAGTTCTACTTAACTGGGTGGCACAATCAGTGCTGCAGGCCCACCAGTAGCATTTAATTTACAGGCCCTGGACACAGATAGTGCACTTTACTAGGGACTTACAAGTGAACTAAATATACCAATTGTGAATAAACCAATGTTACCATATTTTAGATAGAGAGCCCATGCACTTTAGCACTGGTTAGCAGTGGTAAAGTGCTCAGAGTACTAAAACCAGCAAAACCAAAGTCAGCAAAACAGTCAGAAACAGGCGGTCAGAAGGCAAAATTTTAGGGGAAAATACGTCAAGGATGTCTGGTCTAACAGTCGGGACCCAGGATATCAGGAGTAAAAGACCTCAACTCTTCCCTCTCGTCAAAGTCCTCTTGTTCTTTGTATGCCTTCCCTAACATGTCATTCTTTATGACCGGTTGTTCAATAATTACACTACTTGTGATTTTGCTCTCCTGCTCTACAACCAGCGCTTCATCATCATCATCTCGGAAAACCACTGCGAGCGCAGAAGGTACTAAGCGAACCTCCATTTTTCACACCTATATGGGTCGATAAATGTTTGCCACCATATTAGAATGGAACACAATCCAAACACATCTCTAAAATAAACATTGTCTTCAGCATTTGATGTTAAGTCGATGAGAGGTTTGATGAAGTTTTAAAAGTTTATTTTCTCTTTAAGAGATTAGTCTGTATTTTTGACTTTTTATTCAGATTAGTCAAATAAATCCATTTACAGAAATATCGAGAACATTTGGTTAGAATAAGACCCTATATCAATCTAAAAGACCTTACCTATCCTAGCATGAACCCATAAAGAGTTCCTTTTGGAAAAGAGCAAGGAAAATTTAGAACAAAAGACCAATAACTATAAATAAAGAAAAGGTCAAGCTCCCCATAAAGAGTAGTTCTGGAAACTCAGCCACGTTCCCTAACAGCTGCAGTAGCAATCGTTAAAACAGGTAAAATAATTTAATCACAGCAGTAGGTATGATCAGCATAAAGGTAGAAAGTCTCCTCACAAAGCGCAAGGAAAATAAAGAAATCACTGATAGCAGTAGCTTATGGCAATTCGGGCTAGCACAATAAAGTGCTAGGGGGCATGGCAGAGTAGGGATGCATAGAATGCCTTAACTCTCTAACTGGGAACACATACTATAGAGATAGCACAAAACATGTTGCAAACTTTTGAATGTTGAATCATTTCTAACCAATAGGAAAGGATCTTTCGATGGTCTGTCATCTTCTTCCTCGATTCCCATGGTAAACGCCCATGTCGACATGTAGCTATTTGAATGTGGCTACAGCTCATTACAAAAAGATGCATCTGGGAAGGTTCTCATGAGAACCTTTGCAAGCCTACTCTGTTAGTTATTCAGTGTGCCAAGTGCAACAATGAGCTGCTCTATGAAATGAAACATTAATATCTGGCATGTCCTGGTTAGAACATAGAATTTAAACCTACAGCAAGCATTTACTTTCATTAATATACTTGTTCATTATAAGCATGTGGCAGAGGAAACAATCTAAAATATAATGAAGTCATATGGTGTGAGAAAGGAAATAAAGATATTTTAAAGCAAAGAGCACATTTCACGAAGATGTCAAGTTCTACAGTGGCGGCTCATCTGCTAAGGCGGAGGAGAGTCGCCCCACTGAATAAAAGGAAAAATAAAATGATAATAACTTTTGTTATTATCATTTTATTTTTCAAATATACTTCAGTGGCTCTCGGGCGGGGCTGGAGAAGTAGGGAGAGGAGTGATTTTCACTCCTGAAGTGCACAGGACTGCTTGGCCGGCCCTTTCTGGCCGCCCCAAGCAGTCCAGCGCACTTTGCATGTCCCCCACCAGGCTGCATTACACAGCCTGGTGAGGAACATTCAAACCCTCCCAGTCACCATCTGAGTGCCGATCTACGGCGCTCAGACCAATCACAACGCTGCATTGCAGCATTGTGATTGGCTATGGGGAGGCTGGGAGGACCGGTGCTTCCTGCTGCTGGCCAGGAGTGCCGGTAGATGTTGGAGGGATGGAGGACAAAGGAAAGGCGGTGGCCATTTCAGGTAAGTGTTTTTTTGTTTGTTTATGTTTTCTTTTTTTGATCCCCCCCGGACCCACCACCCGGGTCCGGTAGCAGCCGCTATGGGTTCAGTTATAATTTTAAATCATCATTTACAAAAAAGCGTTCATTTTCTTAAAGGGATTGGAAAGAATCAAGAAAGTATTGGGGCCTAGCAGTGAAAGAACAAAGGCAAGCAGGAGCTGTCTGCAGAAATAAGCAGCATTTTCACTTTTTGCTCATTTAATAAAAGCTCATTTGCCTAACCACTATTTTGATAAGCATTTTCTATGTTAACGTTGAAGCACATTTCTATATTATTATGAGGTTAAATTTACGTAAAAACATTCACCTTCCTCGCCACCCCTGGACTGCCTACTAGTGATCGTCCAGTTATGTAACCTCCCATACTGTCACCGAGTGGAACATCACCAAAATACATGTATGTGGCTTAACGCGTAATCTTTCAGGTTCCACTGTGGATAAACCTACTACTATCATGCAGGTCAGTCAATTCCATTTTCAGGTCTTGCATGGAAAAGACCTATTATGGGCTTAGCAAAAACTTACAGTGGGCTTACAGGCCACACATTGCTTACCATTGACTGACTTTATTCATTATTGTCACTCTCATTTACCTGCTTCTTACTCATGGGCTTGGCTTGCCTTCTTCTTTTTGTGTTTGACCTTCCCTGGAGCACAGCATCTTTACCATCCTTGTGATTGGCTGACTCGTATTCTTACTCTGTTAACTTTTAGAGAACTAAGGGGCATATTAACAAGGACAATCGATAATTATCGCTAAACACGCTTAGCGCGTTTTTTATTATCGCCGTCTATCGCTGGAATACATCGCCGTGTTAGCGGCGTATCAGCAACGCTTAGCTCACAGGCGATGTAAAATCCTGCAATAGACGGCGATAACTGGCAATAACGTTGGAAATGCAGCGATAATTGCACATCGCTACTGAACAGCTTGCTAATAGGCAAGTGTGCACTTAACCATTCAATCCACCTCCCATGCAAATGATGGTTAAGTCAAGAATAAAGCAGGTGTTAAAATCCTGCGATAACCCCGCTTAGCGTGACTTTTTTTATCGCGTTGCGTGTCCGGGGCCGCATTGTAAATAGTGAGTAGTTGTGTCTGCGACTGTTTCCATGTAGGTTTAGGGAGGAACGCCCACTTTGCATGTCATTAGTGATATTTATCGCTGACATGCAAAGTGGAGAAAAGACGGCTGCTACCTCAAGGAAACACGCGTTAGCGTGTCCTTGATAATAGAGCGATATTTACATCGCCGCTTTTCAGCCGAAAACGGCTGCTAAAGCGGCGGAATTGGGCTTGATAATATGTCCCATATTTTACCTTTTTGGTTAAGCATTACATAAGAGTGGGTGTGGTTTTCACAGTGGCGTGTCTAGACCCTGTGCCGCCTGGCGGCCGCGGGTTATAAGTGGGGGGTGCTGGCGATTCAGGCGTTCGTTTGCCACCCACAATGGGCGCAGTTAAGAGCAGGGGTTGGGGGGCCACGGCCCCCAAAACCCGTGCCGAGGGCGAACCCCCCCTTGCTACTGCACTGGGTTTTCAGCTCTCTCCCTCCTGTACTTCTTCCCATTGCACACGCTCTGTGTTATTCTCTTCCTCATGTGCCACTTGCTCTCTCCCTTGTGTGCTTCTTCCCATTGCACACGCTCCGTGTTATTCTCTTACTCGTGTGCCACTTGCTCTCTCCCTCCTGTACTTCTTCCCATTGCACACGCTCTGTGTTATTCTCTTCCTCGTGTGCCACTTGCTCTCTCCCTTGTGTGCTTCTTCCCATTGCACACGCTCTGTGTTATTCTCTTCCTCGTGTGCCACTTGCTCTCTCCCTCCTGTGCTTCTTCCCATTGCACACGCTCCGTGTTATTCTCTTCCTCGTGTGCCACTTGCTCTCTCCCTCCTGTGCTTCTTCCTATTGCACACGCTCCGTGTTATTCTCTTCCTCATGTTCCACTTGCTCTCTCCCTTGTGTGCTTCTTCCCATTGCACACGCTCCGTGTTATTCTCTTCCTCATGTGCCACTTGCTCTCTCCCTTGTGTGCTTCTTCCCATTGCACACGCTCCGTGTTATTCTCTTCCTCATGTGCCACTTGCTCTCTCCCTTGTGTGCTTCTTCCCTTGTACAGAACCACTAAAAGGCATTGCCAAAACCAATAGGTTCTCGAACAAGACCTATTGGCTTTGCGAGTGCTTGTATAAAAAGCAGTGTGAATAATGTTATGAGCCATTTACAATAATATGTTCCATCTTCTGCATCTTCGAGTTAATCCAATAATCTAAATATTGATGCTGCCATCGCAAATCTCTGTGTAACTGATAAGCGCTCGGAAGTGGAAAGGAGGCTATTTTTTAACATGTAAATTAAGTGTTTTCGGTACTTTTGACCTCTATGTGCTATAAACTCCCTACCATCAGTTGCAATGCTTGGGCATGTTTCTGATATTTTTAATAACGATACTAATAAAAAAAACAAAGGTGTCTCCGTTTACATAAATTGACCTTCAGTGCTGCTTTCAAGCTTGGTGTCCCAGTACAACGCTGCAATTTGCGCTGATTTCTGCTTTGAACGAAGGGACATTGGGTTATGTTTTTTAAACGCCTGCTTTACATAACTTCTCCTTCATGGACCTGTGGGTGCCTTTGAACCGTGTAATACAGTGGTGGAGCTCAGTCATAGCTGCCACTTTTGACAGGTTTTTCAGTTCACCAGGGAGTCATGAGGTAAAGGCAGCCCAAACTAATTCATTTTCCTGGTTGATCAAAGCTTTGATTACTGCAGTCCTGTGTTTAAAAGACTGTCTGGACCTGTCCCCCTCCGACCGAAGGCCACGACAAAGCAGGCAAGCTCTGCGACACCAGGAACTGGCTGAAATGCTCATCATAGAATAAAAGTAAATCCCTGCAAAACAGATTCTGCACCAAATTTGCGGTGCAGTACATAAAGTCCACAATGCTCCAAAGTCTTAGGAATAGCAAACGTGCACTGTGCCAATATTGGAAAACTGCATTAGACTTTATCATGATTGTAAATGGAACAAAAATGACTGCAACTGGTTTATAAATGTTATCTCTGATTTTATTTGTAAGGTTCGCATTGTTCAAAACACCAAAAGAAAGTACTCTAGTCTCTCCGGGTTCTCTTTTGTAACAGAATTCCCACTTGGCTCCTTCTTATTTGATGATACAGTTCACTGGGCGAGCGAGGCTTCTGAGCCTCGAGAGAACAAACAAAGAATGCTTGTCCTGAGCCTCAGGCCCAATTCCAGTCCCTTCACCAACACCCAGTTGAAACCATGAACCCCTCGTATGACACTTTGTTTGATAACTTGACTTTTTCCCGTATACCATATCTGTGAGTCAGGTTTTCACCCTTCCCAGCATTAGTCCTCACGTGTCCCTTGTGTTTTCTCCGTGGCCTTTTCTGCCCACCACTGATACAGGAAAGTGAAACAAGGCACTTGCTTGTAGCCATGGCTCTCGGGAAGAGCCACGGTTCTCAGAACTCGCTCGCCTTCCTCTTCCGGCACTGCAGTCAGGCTCTGCAGCACTTCCCTAGTTGGATCATGATCTTCAGTTGCCTCGCAGCATTCTCGCCTGTCACTCGTCTCTTGGTCTTCAGTTTCTGCGGCTGCCCGCGGCTCACGCAGTGGGCCACCTAAAAGGGCGGCCACCTTAGTGCCACTTAGGCACACCAACACCCCTCTAGTCGATGGGACCCTGGGGAGGAGTCCCACAGCCCGACGCACGGGCTGCGTAATTTCCGGCGTACAGAGGGTTGGGGCGAGGTATTTATACCTGCCCCGCCATTCTGGCGCCCTCTTTTGATCTTGACACGCCGTCTCGTCGTGACTCGCCGTCTCGTCGTCGTTCGCGTTTTGATCCGCTGGGCCTGAGTTGGTAGAGCGCATGAGGAAGTTGTCGGTGAGTCGGCCTATCTCAGCCCCCCCCCCCCCATGGTAGCTCAGTACCGTGCTGGACTGGTCACCTGCCTTCAAGCCGGGCATAGATGCAGCCGCGGCGCAGGGTCGCAAGCATTCTAAGAGTGGCTTGCGGCCGGGGTGTAGTCAACGGGGGGTCGGCAACCGCTCACCACGCCCCTGTGTCATCTATGCCTAAGTTTATGCCCTGGGCTGACTTGGGGGGCGTGGGCTCTGGGATTACCTGCAAGCTAGGCTCAGAGGCCTAAGACTCTGGATCCTGCTATTCTAAGCATTCGTCCCCTGCACGCCCTGTCGCAGGGGGCCCTCCGCGTGGCAGCTTGCTTGCACTCCCCACCCCCCGCCACAATCACATGGGTCGGCTGGGCCTGGACGCGGACCCGCATGTATGCTCCTGGACAGGCTGGGCTGTGCTTCAGGGCACACCAACGAACCGGTCTGCCCTGGGGAGAGACACGTGCTGGATCTCGGGCATGTTGCACCGTCATGGAGGAGGGGGCGCTGCCTTCAGCGCCTGGCGGGACCTCGAACAGTATGTGCATAGAGCGTTAGCAGGGATAAGTCTACCGCCTTCGGTGGCTAAGGCATGGCGAGCCATGGGTTCGTAACCTAATCCAGACAAAAATACCTTACGGGCTGTATTCTCAGAGTGCAGCAATGGTAGATTGCAGGGATGTGATTTGTGTCAGTCTCTCTTTCGGGGGCGCTCCCGGGGTGGGAAATGCAATTGTTGGGCCCATTTGGCTGCCTTGAGGGGGAGGGGCGCGTGCTCATCAAACGCGCCCCCCCTCCACTGTTCTATCTTAGAATTATCCAGACAATCTGCGATGTCATTTAGGGCCGCATGGTGCACGCGCAGGTAAGAGGCCCCGGGTTCAATCCTCGGCATCTCGAGGCATTTACCATGCTACCTTCCGGGGGGCCTGCTGGTGGGCATTCCCGTAGGTCGACCACGGGGTTGTTGGCCGCGTGCAATGGCTCGGCTCCACCGCCCGCCCACCCCCCCTCCCGGGGTGGTATATTCAACTGCTAGGCCCGCCGGGTCTCCTCGGGGGGACAGCGTGCGCAACAGCGCCCCCCCTTTCCTGCTACACCATTGGATCCCCCTGAGGAAGCAGCACACTGCCTGCTGCCTACTGGGAGTCTTCTCGGGTGGCCGCGGGAGTGATTGCGCTGCCCCCCCGGATTAGAGGGACGGCCCCGGGCAGGCATGCACTGGCCTCAGGTGAGGCTCCTTTGTGGCTACTCTAGGCGGTAGAGGTCATCAAGGTGGCCCGGCTGCTTGGAGGAGCCTCGGGTCACTGCAGTACAATGGGAACAACTGAGGTGACAACACATGGGGGTAGTGACTCGGATTCCTACAAGTGTCCATCTGTACGTTAATAGTGCCAAACTTCCCATGTGGAGCCTTGCAAATGTCATTTGTTCTACTGCACACCTTGCTTTTATTGCTTATCTTCTGTACTCCAAACTGGGCAGACGGTTGCCTGGTTGAGGGCAGTTGGTGCATAGCGAGTCCGGTTGCACCCCCTGTATAGGCATAACGAAATGTTGGTTTCTCCCAGCTCCTCCAGGGTGTGTAATTACTGCTGCGGCTTGTGTGTGCCTGTAATCAAACATGAAGCCGGCCAGCCGCCCCAGATGTGCTGCAGAGCCCCTGAGCGGTGATTGTGGGCAAATCCTATGGCCCCGGGTACAGTGTGATGATTTCCTGGCTCTTGTACTTGACAAGCAATTGATTGTTGTTTTTAATCCCAGATACACCGACAGACGATACACTCGCATCACTGAATTTGAGTTGTGTTGTAGCCTTGCACCGAAAACCAACAAGAGAACAAGGACGACCAGGCCACCAGGCCAAGGGGGGGCATATGTAAGTCAGTAATTAGGTGCGGTGCAGTTACCAGCTATAGTTGGATGTAGGAATTTGGTCATGGTTGGCGCTACGCATATCGCTGTCTGGTCCTGCTAATAATTTTCATTATTCTAGACAGCTACTTAAACGCCAGGTGGACAGTCGCACCGGGTCGGATAGCTTGTGGTCAGGAGTAAGGACATAGGTAACTTTCCCTCCAAGCCCCAACAGGTATGCTTGACTGAGGCGGTGCCTCAATTGCCTCTGGTAGTGGGGGGGTAACGTTCTACTTCCTGAACTCCCCCCCCCTTCTTTGGTTCCAGGGTCAAGGCAGGCCCAGGTGTGCGCGGGCCTCTCAAGTGGGAGCTTCTGGCTCTGTCCACACTGGGCAGGCACGGACTCAAAGTACAAATAAGTTGTCTGACCACACCCCCATTTCTGTTCCAGCAAGGTAGTGTGTTCCCTCGGTCTCCAAGCACGGGCCCCACCTCACAGCGACCTAGAGGGAAGAGGACATATAGGGTAAGTTAGGTCGCTCGCGGGGGGAACGCTGGGGGTGAGGATCCAGGAGCGGGTGCCCGGAGTAGCGCATGTGAGCCTGACATGTATGATAACCAGTGCTTATCTCTCACACCTCAGACTCATCAGAATACGCTTCAGCAGGTCATTGTTAGTCTGAATCAAGGGAGAAAGTAAGTATTGGCAAACTTTAGGGTGCAAGGGACGTTCGCTGGGGCTGCATAAGTTTACCGGATCTCCTCGGATCAGCGGTCATAGTGGGTGTGGGGACCATCCTTTATCACGTTTCTCTATCCTTGCAGGACCTGCCAAGTGGTTTCTAGCGCTACAGGTCAAGGGCATGGATAACCAACGATCACCTCCTCTGTTTTCGCATATCACCACGGTCTGTGACTCCCAGCCTAGCATGTCGCAGGAGGCAGTTTGGGCGAGTTTCATGGAAATGGCGAAGGCAAAAGGACTAGAGTGGGCGAGAGGCATACTCCACACGTGAGATCCAGAAGATTCAGGGGTTGTATTGGGCATGCCAAGTGCGTCCCAGCCGGGACCAGCAGAGGCAGGGCCTACTAGGCGGAAAAAGGTTTGTCGGCTCACGAACAAGGAGTTCCCTGCAGAGCCCCCTGCACCGAAAGTTAGAGCCACGCCCGCAGCACGAAGCAGAGACCGTGGCGGTGCCGGGAAGCAACGTGGACACAACCGCAGCTAGCGGTGAAAACATTGACAAAATGGGTAAGCTAATGGACTCAATGTTGAGCATTATGGCGGACTTCAGAACCCGTTTTGTTAACCCAGGGCCACAGCTCACTCGCGTGGACTCAGCTCCTGTGGGGGGAGGGGCACAAGCTATTACAAAGGTATGGGGTGATCAGGTCTGTGGCATGCATAGACATAGTCTAGCCGGCTCATCCCCCACCGAGGTGGCCCTAGCGACACAGCCTGAGAAGCAGTTGCAGGCAACACAGGCGCAGGCCATCAGTAGCGCCACAACAAGCAGCAGCGCCCCAGCGTCCCACCACTGATACAGGAAAGTGAAAACAAGGCACTTGCTTGTAGCCATGGCTCTCGGAAAGAGACACAGCTCTCAGAACTCACTCGCCTTCCTCTTCCGGCACTGCAGTCAGGCTCTGCAGCACTACCCCGGTTGGATCATGAGCTTCAGTTGCCTCGCAACATTCTCGCCTGTCACTCGTCTCTTGGTCCTCAGTTTCTCCTCTCTGGTCCTCCTGGTCTTCCATCATAGCCGGCTCCAATTACTCGGATGTTCCTCCTTGGCCCACTTCCTCTGTTTTTTCATTTGTCCTCGATTCTATGTCAGGACCGGAGGCTTCGATTATGCTTCTCATTTCTTTACTAAAAATTTTAGCAGCCAATCACAGTAAAAACAAAACTAACTACATTACCCATGTTTCCCGGTACCTCCCATATCACATGCTCTAATAGTATGCGAGCCACTCATATAAGTGTTGATGCCACTGGTATGTGTCCTCTTTCTTTGCTGCTTCGCAGCCAGATAAATACTCTTAATACTATATGCTTATTTACTGTGATGCATCTTTTGGCACAATAAGTTATTTGTATAACGAGGCAGTTTGACTGTCCGTTAGAGTCTTACTAATAATTGTTGAACGGTTGCGTCGATATGTGCTATGTGTGGCGGCATCCATGTCGATTTTTGTTCTAACGATACGCGGATTGCAGCGCGAGGGTTAAATGGTAATTAAATCTTCTCCCTTGCATTCAATGGTGCTCGGATTTCCGACACCTAAGTAGCCTCTGTGGAGCGGGAGTGGGGAGCGGACTGTGAGCGTCTCAGTGACGAGTGCAGTCGTATTTCTACTGCCAGTGATAGCCCCACAACGTGCATGTGCAGAATTAAAACACGAAGCTCAGGAAAAGTGATCAGAGCATTTGCAGACGTTTTCTGCACATAGCACAACCCTGATTCTAGTGTGGTGGCACATAGGAATGCTCCCCTTACACCCTGGCTACAGATTCAGCACAGGGTTGTACTAAATTACACAGGCACTGCCTAGAGTGGGTTTTTCCAGACAGCTCCCTCCACATTTGATCTGAGGCAGTCCCCCTTGCCTGGCAGGGTTTTTTTCCACTCCCCCTTTTCTCTCTTGATCTCCCGTGTATCCAATACTTCATCAAGAGAACCGCACAATGGGAGCCTTACGAGGCTGAGGTAGACTACTTCCAGAATGATGCTGGTGACCAGTTTGAGTTGGATTTAGTGGACGCACTAAATTGTAGTGTGCAACAATCAGTGAATAAGGCCCATGTGCGGGCTCTAGGTCCCCTTACTGGGCAACAGGGCTGGCAACCGTTGATCCATCCAGCCAGCAACGACGTGGTCCCTTTAAAAAAAAGGCAAAACCAAGGCTAAATCCTAAGCAGACATACATGAAGATGCTTTTGAGAAGCTGAGGCATAAGAGAGAGACTGAGTATGATTATAGCGCTCCTCCCCAGGGAGAGTCCTTTCAATTACGCAGCTCTTCTTTTGCCGATACCCTAGGATTGGACTCCTCCTCACATACATACTGATGACAGCGATGAGGGTGATGAAGCAGGGCCTAGTAAAAAGAAATGAGCCCCTGCCAAGACCCCTAGGGTACTTCAGTTCGAGCCCACAGAAATAATTCACCCTAGAGCTTCCAATTGGGCACCCCCCCAGAAGTTGCAGAGTATGTCCAATCCCACGCCCAGACCTTGTGGGTAAGGTCGCAGATACGCCAGAGATAGACCCTACCATGACCACTTTTATGAAAAAATATGCGAAGGACCCTAAGAAGGACCTGGACCGGTCATGGCGTTATTGTCAAGATAAGCTCCTTGACATGGCAGGACCTTTGATGAAAATTCTTGATTTGGCATACTATGCCAAAGAGTCCTACTCTCCAGTGAATACAGATGATATGATAGACTGGGCGCAGAGAGCTATTAGCCTGCTAGGCAAAAGCAACTGCGCTATAACCAAGGAGCACCGGAGATCTATTCTCATGAGGATGGACCCGAAACTTAATGATTTAGCCACCTCAGAAGGCAGCCCCGTGGCAGATGTTCTTTTGTTCAAGGGTCCCTTTGTTAAGGAAATTTCTAGGTTTTGCTCCACCTACTCAGCAATCGACAAGGCCCAGATGTCACTCAAAAGAGTATTCCTGAGAGGCCTTTTTGTCAGGGCCAGACATTACGTAGAGCGTGCGCCAGGCCGCGGATTCTACCAAGGCTCTCAACAGGGATACTACCCCTGGGGCAGAGGTGGCTGATATAGAGACCAAACAGAACCCACCTTCTACCCCCACACGACCCAGTGGTGGCTGCTCTCATTTCCACCGTGGCTTCCGACGCAGACAACTAGGTGCCATCCAGGACACAGGTTATTCTGGTAAGAATTATTCCATTTTCAGACCACCGACCTTCAAGAATCCAGACGCACCTGCAGACACCTCGAGAAGAACTGAAGAAACAGCAAAATGCCAGAAGATCGCACCACCTACAAGAACGCCATGAATGTACACCACCAACACATCAGATCCACCAAAACGACCTTCATCCAAAACAAGATCCTCGCCAACTCCAGCAACTCCAAGGAACTCTTCAGCATCATCCAGGAATTCACCAAACCCCCCAGCGAAACCACGGACATCACCCCCTCCCAGGTCCTCTGCAACAAGCTCGGATCCTACTTCCATCTGAAAATCAAGGGCCTATACGACCACTTCAACGACCAGACACCCGCCTCCGAAACCAACTCCCTCCCCACCAACGCCAGCCAGCCCACCGTCTCTTCCTGGACCCCAGTCACCACCGAAGACACCACCTCGACCATGAAAGTCATAGGAAACGCGCAGAAGTCAGACCCCTACTCAAGAAACCCTCAGCAGACCCCACGGACCTCAAGAACTACCGACCCATCTCCCTCCTCCCCTTCGCAGCCAAAGTCACCAAGAAGATCGTCAATGCCCAGCTAACAAAATTCATCAAAGAAAATTCCATCCTCGACCCCTCCCAATCCGGATTCCGCAGCAACCACAGCACCGAGACCGCTCTACTCGCCACCACAGACGACATCCGCACCCTCCTCGACCAAGGACACATCACGGCCCTGATCCTACTCAACCTCTCTGCAGCGTTCGACACCGTCTCCCACCGCACACTCACCGCCAGACTCCACGAAGCCGGCATACAGGGAACCGCCCTCGACTGGATCCGCTCCTTCCTTACCGACAGAACCCAAAGGATCAGACTACCACCCTTCCTCTCCGAACCCACAGAAATCAACTGCGGAGTACCCCAATGATCATCACTCAGCCCCACGCTCTTCAACATCTACATGGCCCCCCTCGCCACCATCGTCAGACAGCACGGACTCAGCATAGTATCCTACGCCGACGACACCCAGCTCATCCTCTCCCTCACCAAGGACCCCGTCACCACCAGACTCAACTTCCAGGAAGGAATGAAGGACGTCGCATCCTGGATGAGCAGCAGCTGCCTGAAGATCAACTCGGAGAAGACTGAGGTCCTCGTCCTCGGACCCTCCCCCTTTGCATGGGACAACACCTGGTGGCCCACCGCCCTCGGCAGCACTCCCACCCCCAAGGACCACACCCTAAACCTCGGCATCGTACTTGACTCTGCCCTCTCCATGACCCGACAGGTCAACGCCGCCGCCTCCAGCTGCTTCAACACCCTCCGCATCCTCCGAAAGACCTTCAAATGGATCCCCCCGAATCAAGGAAGACTGTCACCTACACACTCATAACCAGCAGACTGGACTACGGAAAGGCCCTCTATGCCAGGATCAACAAGTCTCTGCTCCACAAACTCCAGACCATACAGAACACCGCAGAAAGACTTGTCGTCGGCATCCCTCGACACGAACACATCACCCAACACCTGCGTAACCTCCACTGGCTCCCCGTCGAGAAGAGAGTCACTTTCAAGATGCCCACCCACGCCTACAAATGCCTCCACAACACCGGACGCCAATACCTCAACGAGAGAATCTCCTTCCACGTACCCAGGAGAAACCTCTGATCCGCCGACCTCGCCCTCACCGAGACCCTGCGCATCCGCAGAGCCACAACAGGTGGAAGAGCCTTCTCCTGCATCGCGGCCCAGACCTGGAACGAGCTCCCGATCGACATCAGACGCGCCCCCTCCCTGAACGTCTTCAGGAAGACACTCAAGACCTGGCTCTTCGACTGAGCAGAGCTGCTTACCCTCCCCAGCACCTTGAGACCCTCACAGGTGAGTAGTGCGCTTACAATTCCCTGATTGATTGATTGATTGAGAAGTGTTACTGGGGGGGAGAGTGGGTTTGTTCCCAGACAACTGGAACAGATAACCATGGATCCATGGATAGTAGAGACCATATAAGGTTTCAAACTGGAGTTTTAAGGCTCCCAATTCAGTCTGGTCCCCCAAGGCAAGTGTATTTTTCCCAAACAGAACAGTCTTTTATAGACACAGAAACTCAAGCACTTTTGGACAAAGGGGCAATATGTCTCTCAATACCGCATCCCATAGGGTTCATAAGCCCCATTTTTCTGGTCAAAAAGAAGGGCGGAGGTAACCGTTTAGTCCTAAACCTCAAATATTTCAATGTCTGGATACTGTACATGCATTCCAAAATGGAGGACATTCATTTGCTAGGGGATATCCTACAAGACGGCGACTGGATGGTCTGCCTGGACCTGAAGGATGCCTATCTTTCCGTTCCCAATTTTCCCCCTCACAGACGGTTCCTACAGTTCATGAGGTGAGGTCAGTGCATGGAATTCATGTCCCTTCCCTTTGGACTTCCATCAGCCCCTTGGTGTTTCACCAAACTGATGAGACCAATGGTGGAGTCGCTGAGAGAGAGCGTGTGGGGTACGTATAATTGTGTATCTAGCCGATCTTCTCTTGATGGCCCAGGACCCTCACACTATCAACACCCACTTGTCATGGACCAGTCATCTTCTTCAGGGTTTGGGATTTTTAACCATCTCACAGAAGTCTGTCCTGTCTCAGGCTCAACAGATGGAATTTCTGAGATTCCAGATAGATTCGGTTTGAGCACAATTGATCCTGCCGCCCCAAAAGATTTGCAATATCAAGAGGGAATTGAGGTCGTCGTTGTGCAGACAGACTGTATCATTCAGGTCGATCACCAGAATTGTGGGCCTTCTGGCTTCCTCGATCCAGGCCATTTTTCCATGTCCCCTCTATTACAGAGCCCTACAGAGATTAAAAAGTCAACATTTGAGGAAGGGCCTATATTACACGGAACAGTTTCCTTTCTTGGACTAAGCCAGGATGGAGATAACATTGTGGCTAGAACACATGGAGTTCTGGAATGGCCGAGCTATTTTCGGCACCGCCCCAGAAATAGTGATAGAATCGGATGCCAGCCGTTGGAGTTGGGGGGCGAAGTGCGGTGCAGTGTCGACAGGGTTGGTGGTCAGAGGGGGAGCTGAGTCACCATATCGATTGCCTGGAACTCCTGTCGGGCTCTTTTGCCATCAGGAGTCTCTCTCCTATCAAGACAGATTGTTGCATATTGCTGAGGATGGACAACATCTCAGCGGTTCGATACGTCAACAAGTTGGGGGGATGAATTCCTGTTTACTAGCAGAGATTGGCAAGGATTTCTGGCACTTCTGTCTCGATCATCACATCTCCCTCAGAGTGGAATATCTACAGGGCAAGAAAAACACGATAGCCAACTGGAACTCACGTCATTTATGGGATTTCAGTGACTGGAGACTGGATCCTTTGGTGTTCCAACAACTGTACAGCTTGTGGGGTCTGTGCAGAGTGGACCTGTTGGCATCCCGGCTCAACCGACAACTTGCAAACTTTTTCAGTTGGCATCCAGATCCGGCAGCTAAAGCGACAGATGCGTTTCTTCAGGACTGGTCTCAATTCTGGGGTTATGCATTTCCCCCTTTCCTAATGATACCCAGAGTCCTGTCGCAAATCATGCATCAGAGATCAGAAATCATTATTGTGACCCCATATTGGAGGGCTCAACCTTGGTTCCTGGTAGCTCTAACTCTAGCGATTGCGCGTCCAGTTCAATTCCCATATCTGCCGGATCTCTTCTTGATCCCAGAGGGACTTCCTCATCCGTTGGTCCGATCAAGGCAACTCAAGTTGATGGCTTGGATGGTTTTAGGGAAAGATGGTATAACCCAGGCATTTTGCAACAAACTGCGGTTTTCATCAGACAAGCCTGGGCAAGTAGCACCCACAAATGATATTCCTCAGAATGGAGGAGATGGTGTGCTTGGTGCAACGCATGGGGTGCTGATCCCGTGGAGGCGAGTGTTGTATGGTAATACATTTTCTTTTAGACTTGGCATCTTCTGTGTTAGGTACAGGACAATGAATAATTTCAGGTCTGCGATCTCTGCAGGACATCTTCCAATAGAAGGTAAACCAGTAGACGAACACCCTTTAGTCTGCAAATCCATTTGGGATGTGAGTGTTGTCCTCAAATTCTTGGGGCAATGGCCGCCGAACAGGTATTTGTCATGCAAACAGCTTTCAGCCAAGCTCACGAAGAGGGTATCAGATATGCGTGCTCTGGATTTGGCAGGCAGAGTTTTCTCTCCAGAAGGTGTTACATTCACTATCACTCACTGTACCAAATCAAATATCAGGTTGGTAACTTACCCGAGTTTTCAAGATAATACTCAGTTATGTGTGGTTCAATATTTAAAAGGTTATGAGGTTTATACTTGTGAGTTGAGACAGGAAGCTGGGGGTCAATTACTCATTGCCTTACAAAAGCCTTGCAGACTGGTGTTGTCAGTTTCATTAGCCAGGTGGCTGAGATGGTTGCTAGCAGAAGCCAGTATTGACATATCTGTTTTTGGTGCTCATTCGACAAGAGGGGCAATGGCATCTAAGTCGTATGCCTTGGGTTCTCACATGGAGGACATTATGAGAGCTGCAGACTGGTTTTCTGAATCTACATTTAGAAATATTACTATAAACCTATTGTGGATGTGGTGTTTGTGGTGGTAACACAGCTTTGAACTAGCATAATCGGAGCCTACGGTCCTGAGATAGAATGAAAATGTTTCTAGCTGACACGTCAAGAATGTTCAATTCTGTAAAGAACACGGAGGCGAGGATTATCCCTCCCATTAGATGCATTTTTTATTTGGTGCAATGATACAATTTTGAAAAATTTCATAACAATGTGTTTATGTAAAATTGTGTTGTTTTTCTTCTCCCACGTGATAATTGTTAGCAATAGTCTGTAATACAGGATTTGGGGCCAGACTTTACGTTGATTACTTTCTATTTCAGGAAATGACCAGAATAACAGTTGAGATGTTAACCCTGATCTGATGGACTGCATTCCCCTGAGAGGAGTCGTATATGGCTTGTTGCCTTGCTTCACTCTTGAAGGCCCAGTTCAGAACTTTCTCACAGGCCCTGGTTGGTTGTTGGACATCCCTGTTGGATCACCTGGAAGCTTTTAGTCCATGTTTGGACGGATTGGAACTTTGGTGACTATTACCCTGTTTTCTCTGGAATATTCTGTACTTATGGTCTCATCTCAAAGAATGAGGACACAAAATGGTGGCATCTACACTTATATGAGTGGCTCGGATACTATTGGAGCATGTGATATGGGAGGTACAGAGAAACATGGGTAATGTAGTTTGTTTTGTTTTTACTGTGATTGGCTGCCGAAATTTCGTAGTAAAGAAATGAGAAGCATAATCCTCGCCTCCGTGTCCTCAATAGAATTGAAAATTCTTGACGCGTCAGCTACAACATTTTCCATTCATCCTCATGTGGTTCCTTTCCTCGAGCGCTGGTCGCAGCGGGGCTCCACCACTATAAAGAAATGTCCTGTCCCCAATAGGCTGGTCTGTTAGCACAGCTAGAACAATGTGCTTCACTTTATATGGGTTTCCTCCGTCGGCCAGTTGGAGGAGTCGGGACCGTCAATCTCCCTCTTACAATACCCCCTATCCAGGAGTGGCAGATCAGGCCAATCAATGGACTGTACCCAGGAAAGAAAGTCCACATTAGTCTGCAGTCGACCGGCTCAATGTTGTACCAGGAATGAAAAAGGTTGGAGAGCTAGGAACCAACGCAAGATCCTGGGATTGGATTCCTTGTGCCTTGCTAGCCAAACCAGATGGGAGTGGTCCGTGAGAAGGGTGAAGTTACAGCCTAGCAAATAGTACTGGAAGGCTTCCATAGCCCATTTGATGGACAGAAATTCTTTCTCAAATGTAGCATAGTGGAGTTCTCGGGGAAGGAGTTTCTTACTGATAAAAACAACAGGGTATAGATAGATATTGTGGTCTGCCTGAGATAGTGCTGCCCCTATACCTGTACCTGAGGCATCAGTTTGTAATACAATAGGTTTATTGAAATTTGGACAAGTCAGAACAGGCTCTTTACACAAGAGTTCTTTAAACAGTCAAAACTTTACTGTTGGAGTAGCGACCAATTATTAATCATTTATTTTTGGGGGGAGTTTTATATGGTGCGAACTCGACCCAAAGGTATCAGAGTGCTTTACATGAGCACCAGTTGCGTTACAGATGGACACATTCATTTTGTTAGGCACGGGGAGATTAAGTGATTTGCCCAGAATCACAGGATGATGAGCATCCCTGCTGAGACTCCAACTAGGTTCCCTAGCTTTGTTGTCGACCGCTCATAGCCATTAGGCCACATCTTTGATGGCTGCTGATGTTTTACCAGGCCGGCAAGAGGAGAAGCTATATCTGAGAAATGAGGAATGAAACATCGATATGCTCTCCCTGTTTTACCTGAAAATATTCTATGAAATTGTTGTAAGACTTTTTCCAGCTGATTTCTTTTTCCAACTCAATCTGGGGTCCTATGGTTATCTTGTCTATATCAACTGACTGTGCCATGGGGGAAAACTCTATACCCAAAGGTTGGGAGTTAGTAATAAAAAAATGTTGGTGCTTCCGATTGGTTCTGTACTTCCTCGTCTTCTTCCCATTTTTTAATAGGTTGATATAGTATATATGGCCTTCTTTCGCTCTATGGGGAACTTCTATTCGATAAGTCACCAGTGTTTTCTGTTTTATTACTTTAACAGGACCTTGCCAGGGGCTAATAACTTTTTATTTGATATTGGTAATAACAAAAGTACTTTAACACAAGCAATTAAGGCACGAACTTTGAGTTGTTTGTTGTATTATACCTTCTGTTTAGTCTAGGCCTTTTCTAAATATTGTTTTACCTCCTCCCACAGAAAATGAACCTTGTTTCAGGTTGAATGCATAATCCAGCAAATTCAGCCCTTCATCTTCTTCATCCTCCCAGTGTTCAGCGGCCATGTCTAAAAGAGTACGAGGTTGCCTGCCACAAACTAATTTGAAAAGGAAGAGCCCAGTGGAGGTTTGTTTATGGCTATGTATGGCAAGCAGTGCTAAAGGTAGCTGTTTATTACAGTCTCTTCTACTGGTTGAAACCATTTTCTTCAGGATATTTTTAATGGTACGGTTATACCATTCCACAAGACAACCTTCTGTGGGTAGTAAACAGAGGTTTGAATCTGAAGTATTCCTAATATCTTCACACCTGCCCCATTAGGCGGGACATAAAATGGGTACCCTGGTCTGTGATAAGTTCCCTAGGGAACCCAACACTAGAAAAGAACTAGCTTGGGCTACCACCGGGGTCGTCATACTGGTTAAGGGTATCGCTTCTGGGTACCGTGTTGCATAATCGACCAGAACCAAAATATATTGGTATCCCTTAGAGGATGGAAGTAAGGACCCACCAAGATCCAATCATACCCTTGTGAACAGTATATCAATAACAGGATGTGGTCTTAATGGGGCTTTAAGGTCAGTGGAACGGTTAACTAACTGACATCGTTCACATGAAGTACAACATTTCCTTATACCAGAAAAGATTCTGGGCCAATAAAAGCAAATCAGCAAATATTCTTCCGTTTTCTCACAGGAATAATGACCACCTCCTACTTGACAGTGAGCTACATGTAGTACCTGTCTCCTGAAATGAACAGGAAAAAACAAATACAACTTCTTCTTTCCATTTTTATTTATCCCTCTATAAATCAGGCCTCTCTTTATATAGAAATTGGTCCTTATCCACCATAGCGTGAGCCCACACTTGAGCTAAGTTTAGGTCTTCTTGCTGTGCTGCCCTGAAACTGCTCTGATGCTCCCATTTATTGTCTGTTGAAAGAAAAACTGACTGGGAGTTAGTACTTCCTGCATCATAAATAGCTGTTTATTGATACGTTTTTCTGACCTATATATTTTATTTTCCTCCTTTCCCCCAACAATATCTTCTCCATGAAAGGAAGCGTCACTCAGCCAATTTGTATGTACCCAATCCTTTCCTGCTACTAACAGCATCTGATGGAGCCTACAATAGTCTGTTCCAACAATTAGATCAGCCATCAGATGGGGTATAAGTTCTACCTCTAAATATTTGGTACTCCCTTGCCATTCTATCGAATATGACACTTTACAACGCACGCGTTACAACGCGTGTCATTACAACGAATTTTTTACATCGCAAAATCCATTACAACGCATGTCGTTACAACGCATGTCGTTACAACTCATAATCCATTACAACGCAATTACTATTCTAACTCCGCCGGGGCGTTACTTTGGGGAATGCGTTGTAATGGATTATGCGATGTAATGACATGCGTTGTAATGGATTTCGCGTTGTAAAACATTTGTTGTAATGACACGCGTTGTAACGCGTGCATTGTAAACGATGTTTCCCATTCTATCTCTACCAGGGCTACTTGATAGATCTTGCTATCTCCATGTACACAGTTAACAGTCACCCTTCCATCTCTCTCTAGTTGTTGTGGCTTAACCAACTCTGGACGGACTACAGAGTAGTGGCACCCTGAGCCAACTAAGGCTCTTATCTCTCATCCATTAAGTATTAGCTGCATGCTATATGTTTTTAAGGTGGACGTCCTGTACACACCACATATCCCCTCGAATAGCCAATCTCCATGGGTTCTGGAGGGGATGGTTATGGGGACAATTTCTAGCTATGTAACCCCATTTGGCACATTGGAAACACTGGGGTCCCTGTCCCGTCTCTTTTCATACCACCCTTAATGGTGGTTTGGTTTCTGAAGAGGGTCTTGGTATAGGCCTTATATAGGTTCTCCCTTTACCAGAGACAGAAGGGTGGGCTTTAGGAGTCATCAGTTTGAACTCAGGAGACCTATGATAGGCACAGGCTAAATCGATGGCTCCTGATATGGTCACGTTTGGATGTTGTCTTACCAAGGCCCTTGTTGGACTGGGAAGGGCCTCTAAGTACTGCTCCAGAACAATTTTCTCTACAACCTCATCTGTAGTAGAGGAGGTAGGTTTCGGCCATCGATGTCCGAGATCCTGTATGCGATAGAATAAGGATCGAGGATTTTCATTGAGGCCCCACTTCTCTCTCCTAAAGCGAACCCTGTAATATTCAGTAGCACATCCAAGCTGTTTCAGGTTTGTTCTTTTTATATCCTCATAAGGGTTTGCACCTGAGGTGTTTGTGGCTTGATATGCAGACTGTATTTGCCGGATAGTAATGGGCTATATATTGTCCCCAACACTCCCGTGACCAAGCCGCAGTAGTGGCCACACTCTCACAATTGGTAAAGAAACAATCGGGATCCTCCCCAGCCTGATAATTCTGTAAGATGGAACTGGGCACATTTTGATGTACTTTTGTATTAGCAATGGCATCAATAAATGTTTGCATCGCTGAGTCTTGCGCTTGTTGGGCATTGGCTAATGTGGATGAATTGTGACTTTAGCGCAGACTGGAGATTCTCACGGTCTTGTTTAGCTGCCTTGGCTTGTTGCACAACGACAAGTTGCAAATGTCTTTGTTCCTCCGCTAACTGCCTTACCATATCCTCCATAGTCACTAGTTGCAACATTTGCGCTCTCTTTTAGGGGAACAGGATACCACTTTTGACACCACTGTAAAGAGAATAAAAATGACTGCAACTGGTTCATAGGTTTTATGTTTGATTTTATTTGTGAAGTTCATCCTTGTTCAAAACACCAAAAGAAAATATTCTAGTCTCTCTGGGTTCTCTGTTGTAATAGAATTCAATCTTGGCTCCTTCTTATTTGATGATACAGTTCACTGGATGAGCGCAGCTTCTGTGCCTCGGGAGAACAAACAAAGAATACTTGTCCTGAGTCTCAGGCCCAATTCCAATTACTTCACCAACACCCATGTGAAACCGTGAACCTCTTGTGTTACACTTTGTTTGACAACGTGACTTTTTCCTGTATGCCAAATCTGTGAGTCATGCTTTAATCCTTTCCAGCATTCAGTCCTCAGGTGTCCCCTGTGCTTTGCCCCTGGCCTTTTCCGCCCACCACCAATACAGAAAAGAGAAACAAGGCACTTGCCTGTGGCCACAGCTCTGGGGAAGAGGTGCGGCTTCTGGAACTCGCTCGCCTTCCTCCTCTGGCAATGCGGTAACGCTCTGTAGCACTTCCCCAGTTGGGTCAGGAGTGTCAGTTGCCTTGCAGCATTCTTGCCTGCCACTCGTCTCTTGGTCCTCAGTTTCTCCTCTCCAGTCCTCCTGGTCTTCCGTCACAGCCGGCTCCAATTCCTTGGGCATTCCTCCTGGTCCTCTTCCTTTGCTCTTTTATTTGTCCTCATTTCCTCCTCACATGGTTCCTTTCCTCAGGCACAGCCCCTTATAAAGAGATGTTCTCTCCTGGATAGGCTGTTCTGTCAGCATAGCTATAACGTTGTGCTCCACTTCCTATGGGTTTTCTTTGTCGACGATGTTTGAAGAGTCTGGACCGTCAACCTCCCTCTTACAATCATATTGAATGAAGGTCAGTCAAAAAGGTTCAAACTGCCAGGAAAATCCTAATTATTATTAAGTCTAGCCTTATCCTAGACCTATTTTTCTTTTTAACAAATATATACGCACACATACAATGGCTCTTGAGCCATCCCTCTTGTTAGACCTGTCAGCCTTAGGGTGGTCTTCCCCCAAACCTTTTGCCTGTGTTTCCTCATTTTTGGGAAATCTGTTTTGTTGGTCAAAGGACTCTGAGCACTTTACCACAGCTAACCAGTGCTAAAGTGCATGTGCTCACTCCCCTAAACATGTGCTCACTACCCTCAACATGGTAACATTGGTTGATCCGCAATTGGCATATTTAATTTACTTAGAAATCCCTAATAAATTGCACTATATGTACCCAGGGCCTGTAAATTAAATTACACTAGTGGGTCTTTAAATATGTCTCAGGCCTGCCACTGCAGAGCCTGTATGTGCAGTTTTACTGCCATGTCTACTTGGCATTTAAAACCCCCTGCCAAGCCTAAATGCCCCTTTTCTTACACATAATTCTCCCCTAAGGTAGGCCCAGCTAGCGCATAGGGCAGAGTGCTGTGTAAGTAAAAGGCAGGGCATATACTTTTTAGTTTTCCATGTCCTGGTAGTGAAAAACTGCCAAACTTATTTTTTACTACTGTGAGGCCTACCCCTCTCATAGGTTAACATTGGGAATTCCTTATTACCTTTAATAAGTGTAATTTCTGATTGATGTGATTGAGAAGGAATAGAACTGTCATGTTTGGTACTTATGGACTTGCAATAATAAATCCTCCTTCATGGTAAAGTTGGATTTATTATTGCAACTTTAAAAATGCCACTTTTAGAAAGTTGGCATTTTTCTGCTCTTAAGCTCTGTGTGTCTGCTGCCTGTCTCCAATACACGTCTGGGGTGGGTGGCAGCCGGGCCTTGTGCATTCCCTCTAGACAGCCACACACAAAGAAAGCTTTGGTGTGTCTAACAAATAAAGCTTTGGTGTGTCTAATGGGCCAGTCACATCCTGATGGGTCATCCTGTTCAATATGTGAGGGAGAAGCTGACACTTACACCCGAATGGGCTGTGTCCTACTTACACCAGAATGGGCTGTGTCCTGCTCCCACACAAAGGACTGCTTAAACCCCTGCAGTGAGTCCGAAGCCAGGGCAGGAAGGGAGGGTCTCTGTGCACTTCAAAACCCATCTTTGAGATCACCCCACTTCAAAGGCACGGCTGGGTATAAGAACTGGATTTCTGACCTTACCAACTCAGCGCACTTCTGGACATATGGATACTGTGCCAGGAAGGAGGGCTGCTGTGCTGCTGAAGGACTACCACTCTGCTGGACAGCTGCTCTGAAATAACTGATTTTCTGCTGTGCTGACCTGCCTGGTGCCTGCTGCCCTCTCTACCTGGGTGAGAAGGACTGGACCTACACCACTTGAACCCAGAGTGACTCCCACGGGCTGTCTGTTTGCCTCCTGTTCTGAAGTCACAGGGATATCAAAGAATTCCAGCAACACTGCAACAGAATCTGGACTCTGCCATCTGTGAGTCCTACCCTGGCAAGTGGTGCCAATCCATTCCTGGAACCATGGAAGCGGGTTTTCTGTGCTGTATCTTCAAAATCCACGCATTGCCATTGTTGCGCCGGTCGGAACCAATGCATCTCCTTCAGCGCCTACGCATCTAATGTTTTGAGAACATTGCATCGCTGGCTGCATTTTTTTACAACAACGCATCGCCGACATCCAGTGCTGCTCCACGACAATACATCTTCAAGTGTGCGTCTCAACGACGATGCATTGCCTACGAATCCTAAGGATCGGAACAGAAGCATCGCCTTCCTGCTCCTCGCATCTTGCCCTTGACGCATCTACAACCAAGGCACTTTTTCAGCGGGACAAGGTTGGTCCCTGCATTTGACCCATGCTCCATCGCGTTCTGCCTGAACTTTTTGATTTGCCTTGGTCAAGCGAGACCAAATAGCCCCTTTATGCTTTTAAGCACTATATTTGCAGATATTCTTTAAAAATTCATAACTCCGGCTCTACCTATTGGCTTTTTGTTGTTTTGGTCTAGTTATGTTCATTAAAGTAAGCTCTATTTTTCTAACCTGACGTGGATTATTTTTGTGTGGTGTTTTAACTGTTTTACTATTTTAAGTGTTGCACAAATACTTTACACATTGCCTCCTAAGTTAAGCCTGTTTGTTCTGTACCAAGCTACCAGAGGGCGAGCACAGGTTAATTTATGGTGTGTATCTGACTTACCCTGAATAGGATTGTGGTTCCTACTTGGACAGGGTGCATACCTCTGCCAACAAGAGACTATGGGGCAGATTTACGAGCCCCCTGCGCCAACAGTACATCACTTTTCGTGACGTACTGGTGGCGCAGGGGGCTGCTCCATATTTACAAGGAGAGGAAAAGCCACCCTGCGTGACTTTTCCTCTCCTTGTAAATACGGCCCCTTCACACGCAGCACTTTGCGGTGAAGGGGCGTTCCATGGGTGTTGCTGTGGGTGTTCCCACGCAACACTCATGGAACAAGACACATCTCCAGAATTACGAGAAATCGTAACTCTGGAGATGCGTCTGAAAGTTACGCCACCCTAGAGGTGGAGTAGCGAGGCGCACCGAGGAGAAATGTTTTCATTTCTCCTCGTTTTTTCCTCTTTCAATGCGTGCTGCATTCTGCAGCACGCATTGAAAGAGGAAAATGGTTGTAGTGATTGTTTTTGTGCAGGAAGGTTCCCCTTCCTGCACAAAAACAATCTCCCCACGACGCAGAGCATCCTTGCACCATGGTGCAAGGGTGCCTGCGCCGGCGCATGGCTGCAGTTTGTGCGCCAGCGCAGGGGAAGCACAAGGATGCGACATATTCTTGTAAATATGTTGCATCCCTGTGCTTCAAAACTAACGCAGAGCGGCGCAGCAAAATGACTTGCTGTACCCCGCTGCGTTAGTTCAATGTAAATCTGCCCCCCAATTTATAACATCTCTTCACTCATTGGTCTGCTATAGAGTCAGTCACAGTATTCTTCTGACCACCACAGCATATATCATGAGCAAATGGGTCAACCCAGCTCAGCCATTGACTCACCTCACTGTGAGTGATGGCATTTTGCTTTTGCACATCTGCCATTAAAGTACTCCCCTACAGTGATGGGATTGGTGAGCCAATGTGACTTTTATTTAGATCAAGATTTTTCCCCTTTTCTAGCACTTTATTTTTGGGTTAAGGCTATTTTTTACCATTTCAGTTGGGGTTGTTCTGCAAGCCAACTTGGTCTCATTTTACAGTTTAAAACTGAATATATAGAGTAAGCTTACTGGAAATGTAAGTATTGCTGTTAAAGAAAGTTCCCCAACCAGTAAATCTAACTGTGCACTCATCAAATCAAACAACAAGCTAATAAAACTTGTCTCAATGCAAAAAAGCTATTTCAGGGATTAATTGCTAAATATTTTTTTAACAGGGTGAGATTTGTATTTACACTGCATACTCTTTTGAGTAGCTCCAAAAGATTTGGGGCAGGCAGAAACAGTTACCTATTGTTTTCATTTTATAGTAACGAAGGGATCACTTAACTTTTTCTCCTTTCTGTATTGTAAAAGCTGTTTAGGCAAAATTAGTTTCAGTGCCATATGCTAAACGTGTGTGAGATCTGACTATTTGTTTCAATTCTAGAAACTGCTTGAGGCTCATGTAGGATGACCACGATCCTCAGATTTAGCAGGACAGTCCCAGTTTGTCGCCACCTGTCCCAATATATATTTAGTGCATGTCCGGTTTTCAGAGAGGGTCGACTGAACAGAGTAGAAGGCAAGTTTCTGTGTGTTCCAGTTAGGGAGCAATTAGTAGCCCCTAACAAAAAGCAACTTAATTGGCACTAATTACACCGTCCGTAAAAGTTATCCAATACAGATGTTCTTATCTATGTTAACAGAAACACAGAGGCAAACATTATGCTGCTTAATCTTGCGAGTTAAGTTGCAGCAGCCACTTATAATAACCAAAATTTACATCATCCATAAATCCTGTAACACAGCACAGATTGAAGGAAAGCACCAAACATCTTTCAACAGAAAACATATTACGACATATTAACCAATACATGCCTATCTCCAATCTCTTTTTCTCGATACTAACCCAAATCATAATCTATGAAGAAATGAAAGAACACCAACATCAACAGCAAATTCCCAAAAGGCACAAAAGAACGTTTTATCATCCAAGAAGATTCACCAGAATTCACCAGGAAACCGGAAACCGCCTGACTCATCGTTTTCCTTCACTGATATTTATAGCTATAACAATCTGCATTATATGTCAGCCCCATGGGCTCTATTATGTTTGGTTGAAGCATATTACCTACCACCAACAAGGTGTGAGCCACCAGTTTGCAATAAAACATTCTAAATGAAGAGATTCTGGACCAGTCTGTCCATTTAAAAATGTCCTCCATCCTCATTACATCCCAAAATGCTTTGCAAGACATTGCACCTCTGGCAGAGTGAGCACTAAAAGAATTCTTATCTACACCTGCTAAGGTCCTGGGCCACTTGACCCGTCTAGCTAGAGGGAGAAATTTCAACACATGGCTTCTGAAAATATCTTAATAATTGAGGAGAGGAGTCTCATGAAACAGATGTTTTTAAATGTATATTCTTTCGGATATCTCCCCACACATAAGTTTTGGTGTAAGGGAAAATATGGATGTTCAACTGTAGTAGAGGCATTCTTCATAAATATCGTGATTGAGAAAAACACACTTGAGGGTGAGAAATGCCTTAATAAAATGTCACCTGCTCTAACATCTGAAACCCTTTTAAAAGACACTAAAAAGAGGTGCATATTAGCTTCACTGATAATACCTTAAGAGATAAGGAATCATCATACAGCTATGCTTGGAACAAATGGAGGGCCAAATTAATGAGAATTGTAGTAACGAATTCCCATTAACATTGTATGTACCAAGGAATGTTCTCCTATCATTTCATTATTAACACATTTACGCCCCACTGACAGGATAATAAATTAAGAACTTCAATGATATTAGCTGGAACTGAAATAAAATCCCTTGCCGTGCACCAACTAGACCATAATCCTAAACCGATTTAAAAGATCCAGATGTTCTCTGGGTCAATGATTCCTAAATGAGGCTATTAGCCACAGACAGAGGTCTTGGGATAGACCAGGTAGTCCTTAAAGATTCCATGCCATCAACAGGGGTTGTACAGAGAGAATCAAATCATGATTGATTCCCCACGGATCAAGTAACAACCAGGGATAACATGGAAGGAGCACAGCACGTTCTATGAGCAGCTCCATAAGGGCAGGAAACCAATCCTCAGTTCTCCATAAAGTGTGAATCTGCGCCAGACAGGTGGAGAACATCACAAAAGGAGAAGAAGCATAAAGAAGATGAGTGGACACGTCGTAAGCTACCGCCAGCACATTGACCTTTAACTGTAGTACTGATGTAGTTAGGAATTCAGGCAAGAGGCAAATAGATCTTTAGATAGAGCTCCAGAAGGACGGCTCAGATCAGGGAAAGCTCATGGGTGCAATCGCCAATCATTGTAATCTTTCAGGTGTAAGACCATATCTAAATGCACAAAATCATTTGTACCAGAGAAGACCCATGACTAAGCAGCTTCATATTACTATAGGCACTGATGGAACTGTAGCACAACCGCATGGCACAGAGTTGTCATCGTATATAGTATAAATCTCTACTTTGGATAGGGACAGGGGGTCTCATCAACATAAGAATATGTGGATTGCAGATAGTATAGTGACTGTTCATTTTTTTTATTTTTAATGTAGAACTATTGATGCATCGTGGTGGTATGGCTCTATACATTATCCGCAAGTGATTTCGATGTATGATGCAATGAGGACTACAACTTTATATGCAATTTGTCTTGAGCGCCCCTGAAAGGTTTTTAGTTGGCCAACTACAAGTGGCTACCTGTCAGGATTTGCAGATGTCGTCCAACCAGCCTTTTGCCTAATTAAGGAGCGTGCCGCTTCTAGAAGGCTCCAGTAGAAACACTTTGTATCTGCTTGTGGATCTTTCATGTGTGAACACTTTTGTTCTACCAAAAGACATTGCTTTTTTTGTATTTGGACTCCAAGGTCCAGTATCCTTAGATCTGCAGCCATTTTGACCGGCTCCCAGTATAAATGGGTACCACACCCTATGGCATATGCTCATGTTGGAGATTTGCTGGTAGCTTGAGGAGAGATCTGCAACATACTGCACTTCGTGTCCTGTGGAATGGGTCTAGAATCTTATCCTAGGATATTTTACCAGCACAGGTCTTGATGAGAAGGGAGAAGAGCCCAGTCGACAAGCTCAGATTTGTGGAAGGAGTGCGCTTACACCTTTTGTTTATTCTGCACATTGAGGAAAATATCTTGCGAAGGATGTTAAACCTTGCTTTACTGTGATATATTAAATATATTTTTTTAAATATCTTAGGACAGTATGATTACGATTTTAAAGGGAAAAACATAAGAAACATTCGATCTTCTTAAAGGAAAAAAAAACATTTTTCTAGACTTCTCAAAAACTAAAGGCTTTGAGATTTCAAGGCCAATCATGTAAAGTTATCATTGTGACACACAAGGTAAGAAGGACAACTTCTATCCCATTGGATTCGTCTGTGTGATAAACATTTAAGTTTATAAAAGGAAGAGAGAGAGAAAGGTAAATTGTAAAGGATTTGTCATGGTATATTGCACTGAAAGATTGTGGTGAATGATTGTCTTCGTCTATGTGCACACTGCTGAGTATCATTTGAGGTTAACATTGCAAACTTTTTATGTTTGAGAGCACCAGAGGTAAACATCATCCCTCCCAGGTATCCCATTCTTGGCTGGTTAAGGGATATTCATGATAAATAAGGTCAATTGTAGGAAAAGACAGGTTGTGCTAATCATAACTCAGTTCATGGAATAAATGTCCCAATATAATGTATATAATTCCGTGTTTATTTCAAACCAAGTGATCAAGGTAAGGGAACAGCAGACACATGTTTCGCCCATACGGATGGCCCACAAAGGGCTTTTTCTAGGCTGATTCGTACATCATGAATGTGTCATAATGACAGTGCAATGTATATATATACATAAAAGGTTAGTGAAACAAATATATAATGAAGAGCGAATACAGGGAATTAGAAGAACAGCGAAGGAAAGGGAAAAGAATTAGAGAAAGCAAGGGAAAACGAAAAATGAACAGATATCAATAATTATCACATGTTAAGTCATATGTTGAAAAAAGGAAATATTCTGCCAGATATGTACATCTCAATATGCTTGCAACAGCTTATATGACAGGGGAGTACAGTGGCAAATTCACATGCAACAAATAATTCTCATAGTACAGTACAGTGACAAATTCACACACAACAAGTCATTCTCATGGTGCTGCAATCCGATATTTTTTAGTGTTGTAATGGTACTATATGGAAATGCACAAACAATTAAAAGTGAGTTACGACTAAGGGATTATTTAGGCGTAGACTTGCTCCGAGTCTCAAAAACGAGAGGCTGGGTGTGATCCCAGTGATAATATTCCTGTAAATCCCATGTGCAAATGATGATTTCTAGTCTGTTAACAAGACCAGGTGAATAGAGAGATGTGTAAATAATCAAAAGGTCACTCACCATATATATGAAAGTTTCAGTCTGTTATGAGTTAATAGGAAAGAATAAAAAGTAGAAAATGAGTAAGAGACATAATAATACTGTCACAAAGTGATCTACTGTCTTATACATCATAGAAGGCCCAAATACTCATCTACATTAACACGGAAGGGCAACAGGTATAAAACAGCTGAATGTTCTCCCAAAATTAAAGATAGATCAGTGGGTCATACTAAAGTTGTCTCGCGGTAACAATAATATATTTTACCAAATGTGGCCCAACCAATCGATTATGTGTTGGAGCCGAGGGTGAAAGAAGGATGGTATCTGGGTTTAGTTTCCTAAACACCAATATATCAATGTAAAAGGAAAACAAAAGTTCAACTTGTAACCATAAGCGGTCGGAAAAAGCACAAAACACAGTAAAAAATGCTGGGACGGAAAATAATAGATGATTCAGATTCGCTTACCGCAGTCCTTAAGAGCATATTCGTGGGGCATGAAATGACGTCCCTGCGGTCAGCAATATTTCTTGGGAAAGCACCATATTTTATCCAATGTCGCGGGAGGAGGACCTCATGCCGACGCTAGAGCGTAACTAAAAGCTCGAAAATGGTACGGCCATCTTGGAAAAGTGTATCTCAGGAGTAAGCAAATGTAATGGTCATTTATATAAAGCGCAAAACGTAACTTACCGCGATCCTTAAGAGCATATTCGTAGGGCATGAAAAAACGTCTCTGTGGTCAGTGATATGTCTCGGGGAAGCGCCATATTTTATCCAATGTGAGCCAGAGGAGCACCCTGTGGCAATGCTAAAGACTAACAAAAAGCTCGAAAATGGTACAGCCATCTTTGAGTAGTGTATCCCAGAAATAAACAAATGCAAAAATGCACAGAAGTCCGTATAGATGCACAGAAGTAATGATCATGTATATTAGTTTTGCTGCAAGGGTGTGAAAGTACCCTGCTAAGAGAGATAAATGTCATCAATGAAACGCATGTATGTCATTAATTTCACACAAAGGAAGAAGTACTTTAGTATTCTTGCAAAGGTGTAGTCATTTTGTCAACAACAGCATGCATACTTAGCAATGTCTTGCATGGCATACAGTATGCTTCAGGAAAAGATTGGTGGGACCTGAATGAGAAATAGGGTGTAGGTAGCATAGGAGAGAATATGTCTGCAAGTAAAGATACCAGATAGAGATTCATACAATATTACAACATTATTTGTAGGTGAAGTTACACAAATCTCATGGTAACAGGGAGGTTTCAAGAAAAGATTTGTGGGACCTGAATGAGAAAAAGGGGGTAGGTAGCACGGAAGAAAATATGTCTGCTAGTAAAAATACTAGATCGTTTAGACATTCATGCCATATTACAACATTATTTTGTAGGTGAAGTTACACAAAGTTTGGTAGCTTGCCTGTTAATATAGCCAATAGTGCATCTCTGCATCATTATTCAGACCCTTGTCCACAGTACATAGTCTCAGGATAAGTTAACTCTCCCTCTATCTCAGACACTCATGCACCTACTCACAGACTACTCAGACACTCTCATGCCCACTCACAGACTCACTCACATACTCATGCACCCACTCACAGATCCTCTCAGACACTCATACACCTACTCACAGACCCACTCAGACCCTCACACACCTACTTACAGACCCACTCAGACACTCATGCACCCACTCACTGACTTATTCAGACACTTACATTCCCACTCACAGCTCTACTCAGATACTCATGCACCCACTCACAGACAAGTCATACACTCTCACACCCACTCAGACACTCACACACCCACTCATAGACCCACTGAGACACTGGCACACCCATTTACGGCCACCAACACATACGCACCCACTCACAGACCCGTTCAGACACTCAAACACCCACTCACAGACCACACAGACACTCACACACCCCCTCAAATGCTCACACATCCACTTACAGACCCACTGTGAGACTCACACACCCACTCACAGACCCACTCAGACACTCATTCACCCACTGAGAAACCTATTTAGACACTAGACCCACTTAAACACTCTGGCACCCACTGACAGACTCACTCAGATACTATCACAGCCACTCACAGACCCACTCAGACACACTCACAGACCGATTCAAACACTTGTGCAGCTACTCACAGTCCCACTCACATACTCACACATCCACTCACAGACCTACTCAAACACTCACACAGCCTCTCACAGACCCACTCAGTCACTCTCACACTACTCACAGACTCACTGAGATACTCACATACCTACTCTCAGACCAACTCACACTCTCACACATCCACTCACAGACGCACTCAGACACTCATGCACCTTCTTATAGACCCACTTAGACACTTACACATCCACTTACAGATGCACTCACTCACACACCCATTCACACACCCAGAGTCACTCACACAGTTGCGAATCCCAAATATGTTGCTGTGCATTGAATGTGTGCTTTTGTTTTGTGGATTCGCAAGGGATTCACAAATTCAAAAAAGAAATGAAAAAAGGGATTTAAAAAGATAATGAACCCATGTTTGGAAAAAAGGGTGGTTCTGAGAAGAGCCTTTGTTTTATTGTGTGTAGGTGATAGCTACAGATAAAACAGGATGCAGTCTTTCAAGTTTTTGAGGAACACCCTTTTGTCTTTCTCTGTGAAATGAGCTCCATCACTTCTATAGATGCATCCATGTCAAACCGTAAATTGTTGTGGTATTTAGAGCCATGTTATGGTCTCTGAGATATGGAGAAACCATTTTGTTGACATGTTTCCTGGCTTTGTCTATCTGTGGACAGAATTTGTTTGACCACTTCCACTTCTGCCTTTGGCAAATGTTGGAGAACACCAAGTCAATGTGAGGGAAAAGTGTTATTAATTGACCAAAGGTAGCCTTCAGTAGGAGGATTTCTAGTCCAATCTCAGTAAGTGTGCCTAGGTCATTGCCACCACAGTGCACAATCATGAGGTCTAAATGTTGGCAATCCACAACGCTTTCGACCAAAGGCAGCAATTAATGTGACTTTAACGCTCTCTGGCCAACCCAAGTAATGTCCACTTTAGACAAACCCAAGTCCCTGTCAATGCCACTCTTTCTAGCACACTCTCTGGCCCAAAACACAAAGGTATGACCCACAATCCACACTCTAAACATTTTGAAGGCAAGTAAGAGTAGCACACAGGAGAAGGCTGGAGCTGAAATGAAAGGCAGTTAAAATGGAGGGTAGCATCTAATTTAAAAAATAACATGTTTCATTGGATGGTGTAAATATGCAGGTAGCTAAATTAGGTAGCTATTTTCAGCAGAAAATAAGTAGCTCTCTGATTGGCTCTGGAAAGATTAAAACCATGTTATGCTATTTTGGATATGCTTATATTTCTAGTCAACCACACCTGCTACAGTTGAACTTGAACTTAGTACGCTGCTCACAGAAAGTGTTGTGAACTTTTGACCTACTGGTAAAAAGAGAGTGTTCCAAAGGGGGTTGGTATGGAAACTGAGTTAAAAGAGTGTGGGGGTAAGGGTTCTAAATAGACTGTTCTTTCCAAGCTAAAAGCAGAGTGGTTTAGACACATTGCTTATTATGGAGTACTAATTTTCTAATTCAGTACTAACTTATAAAGTAAAATGTAGATGCAAAGTATTAACAGTACAATGTTAAATGTTTTTACGGACTCCAGTATAGATTTGTGACTCCGTCGCAAAGTTACATGGGGGGCTGAGTTAAGCGTCGCAATTGATTCACAAATCCACCCACAAACACTACTAGATTGGGCTTCTAAACAGGAGACTACGAAAAGGTTAATAAAAACTGACCATTGAGAAATAGAATAACAAACAAAATGAAAGGAAGGTTATGATTTGCTAAGTACATCAGTATCACTGAAGGCAGAGTGGGGGGTGCCATTATTGGGGTTCCTTTGTACTGAGAGTGGTATACCATTTGTGTTCTTTAGACTTGACATTTTGCCTGACAAGAGATTTCAAGTTATACTACGGTAAAAATTGGAGAACAGCAAAGAGATTTCACAGGTATGTTAATAACAGTGTACTTTTAAAAAGTATATGTATATACTGAGTTATGAGTGTATGTAAAGTGAAAGAAAGTATGAAGGTTACTTACATATCCAGTCACATATCCAAAGAAGCTCTGATATACTCAATTATATATGTAGTTAAATACAAACACACAAGTCTTCACCCATTTGTACAGTAACAGCTATCTGCATGTATACAGTCACTTATATACCCATTTGGACAATGAAACAGTCACTAACAAATTCAGTGACATACCAAGACAGTCAGTTGGTATTAGGAGACTGAAAAGCCTATTAGTGGTAAAATATGTTCTTGTCCCCTAAATATGGTTTCATTGACTTATCCACAATTGGTATATTCAATTTATTTGTAAGTCTGTAGTTGAGTCTTCTATCTGTGCCCAGCGTGTGTAAATTAAATAGTAGTAGTGGGGTTGTAGTAGTGATTGTGCTACCCAGAGAAGTAGATTTTCAAGAGATTTCAAGTTATACTGTGTTAAAAATTGGAGAACTGCAAAGAGATTTCACAGGTATGTTAATAACGGTGTACTTTTAAAAAGTATATGCATATGTGCTACCCAGAGAAGTAGACCTTCAAATATGTGCTAGGCCTGCTACTATAGAGTCTCTGTGTGCAGTTTACACTACTATGTTGAACTGACATTTATAACGCCATGCCAAGTCTTAAGCTTTACATTTATTACATATAAATCACCCCAAAGGTAAGCTGTAGGAAGCCAATAGGGCAGGGTGGTGTGTGATTAAATAGGTAAAACACGTAAGTTGGAGTTTCAGTGACTTAAGAAACACACTTACATATTGATATACCAACCTATACACCCAGGCAGCTATGTTTGCAGCCATTGAGATACCTATTTAGAAAGGCATACAGTCACTCACACACCCAGTCAGACACGATGCATCTGCACATTCAGTCAGACGCCCACAAAGCACCTATGCATCCAGCAGTGACAGAGCCAGTTGCACACACACTTACATACCCCTACATTCACTAATACGGCCAGTAAGCAACCCATACAGCCACTTACCAACACTTACATGGACCCATAGACATTCTGAGAGAGCTAGTCATATGCTGATCTAGCTACTTACATATGTAGTAACACACCCAAAGAGGGACCGAAACACATATTTTAATACGTACTCAAGTACTGACACTCCTAGCTACCCATACAGACAAATAGCCTTTTAAACATGTATTGGGCCTGCTACTGCAGATCTTGGGGCCAATTCCGATTTCGGCCGGAAGGGCACCGAACGATGGTCGGAGCCCTTCCGACCGAATCGGAACGTGCCGGCTGGATTCCTTTCCGACCGAGCTATTCCGATGGGCTTGGTCAGAAAGGAGTCCGACTCGGATTTCCGGATGGCCTACGACGGGCTCAGAGAGCCCGTCCGCCATCCGGAAATCCTTCAGTACTCCCCCGGCCGCCTCTTCACGACCGAGGGAGTACGATGGCAGTATTTCACTGCCTTTTCGTGCCGGTCTTTCTGGCACGAAATGGCAGTCGGTAACTGTCTTTGGGGGCCCCCAGTAGGGCCCCCATGGGTGCGAGGCCGCCGAATGGCGGCCTGGGGGCACCTATGGTGCCCCTCTGTTGATCCCTGCACCCGGTGGCAGGCACCTTGGGGTGCCGGCCATAGGGTGCAGGGATGAACTGCACCCCTGCTTTTCACAATGCAAGCATGCATTCCGCTCGGAATGCATGCTCCCATTGTGAAGTATACGAGTGCGACCGAACAGGGTTCGGTCGCATCGTACTTGCAGGGCCGTAACCGACGACAGCAGGTCGGTCGGTTACGGCTCCTGGACGATGTCGGACGGACCTGAGTCCGTCTGACATCGGAATCGGCCCCCTTGTGTGTGATATATAAGTCACCCCTAAGGTAGGGTGTAGGTAGGCCATAGGGCAGGGTGCTATGTGCTTATTAGGTAAGACGTGTACTTTGAAGTTTCAGTGAGTCACATTCACACTTTCAGACACATATGCCCAGTTATACAGTCAGTAAGCCATCTATACAGCCACTAACATACGTATATACACAGAGATGCTAAGACAGCCAGTTATATAATGGCATAGTCATTTACACATGCAGTGACACACCCACAGAGGGACTGATACACCTATTTAGATATATACTCAAGTACTGACACTCCTAGTCACCCATCCAGACAAGTAGCCCTTTAAACATGAGTTGGACCTGCTATTGCAGAGCCTGTGTGCGCAGTTTCACTGCCAGATTGAGTTGCCATTTAAAACCCCTTGCCAAGCTTTAAACTTCCATTCTACTACATATAAGTCACCCCTAAGGTAGGCTGTAGGTAGGCCATAGGCAGAGTGCTACATGGTCAGAAGTAACAGATGTACTTTCAGAAATGAGTGGAGCTGTTGTGTTTAATACCTCTGGAATGGAATAAAACACTGATATAATGAATTATGTAGGAATTTAGTTGTTAGATGTATGTAATGTAATAGTATATAATGTAAAGTTGAATGCATACTGTATTTTGTTTTCAGATATCTACTTGTGCTGAAAGAGAACAATTTACAATGGCAAGATAGGAACAGAGGAGAAAAAAACAAAAGAAACAGTACTACCTGCAAAAAACTGAGTTGAAAAAAGGAGATGATGAACAGAATGTAGTGGGAAAAAAAGAACTGCTGGTAAGAGAACTAAGGAAATGTGGAGACTGATGTCAGTAAAAAGGGAACCTTGCCAACAACTCTAAAAAAGCAGGTCATCTGACAACAATGCAAAAATCATTCAAAGAAATAAGAAGAAGAATGTATAGAAGTAGGGTGATACAGAATTTTGTATGAAATATAAAGCAGAATAAGAGATTCAAGCAAAAAGAACACATAGAAAATGCAGTAGATAAAGCATTTGCCGTGAAGCGTAAAGTATTTATCTTGATACTAAATAGAATGAGAACACTGGATAATACAGTGTTGTATATGAAAAAAAGGATTATTAATAAAAGTAACTTTTGCCAAGTTTTCAAAGGAGAATGGAAAATGCATCTAGTACTGAGGCTTTCTTTAATGAAGAAAGCTACGTACAAGAGGACACATTATTGCATGCAGTTGAAACAACTGGACAATGCTATGAGGTAAAAGATGGCAATTTTATTGAAAAAGAGGAGATGGTTCATAGGAAGGTAAAGGAGGAGATAACTGATGAGGTACAAGGGATGAGTAGACCTCCTCCTGTGTATAAGTGGGACTGCAGTAGTATTTGTAGTATTTGCCAGGAATCAATTGATATTTTAAGAAATTTTCTACGTAAATTTCCAGATGGAAGTGACTAATTTAGAAGGACACTCATTAGTGTGTCTATCCAAGAAAGTGTGCACAAGCACCTTTCACCATTTTCGAATGTAGGCTGTCGGATCACTGACATAATATAGAGACCAAAAATATCGACTTACAGAATGATCGAAAATGTAATATTGTTTACAAAAATATCGAGTTCCTATACTAAATTAAAAAATCACTTATATCGTACATATAAAATAGCGATGTCAAAAATATCTAATCCTACATATATGAAAAATAAAAATATTGGAAACAAAAATATTGTGACTGATAACTAACCATAGACTATGTAAAAAATATTGAAATCAACATTATTGACTACATAAATATTGCTAAAATAAGTAATAAATAGCAGTAAAAATTAAAAAAAAATATTTAAACCAACAAACAACAAAAAAATATATATCCTACAATAATACCTACCATATAAAAAACATATCTAATAATTTAATTATCCAAAATTAAACATTTAAAGTATAACAACAGAAAACTCTTCTAAATTATATATTACACATATTTACATCCCACTTACATACAACACATATTGATATTCACAAACAATATTATTTCTTTTCTTAAAATAAATACATATAATATTAAATAAATTAAGTTGTCTCAAATATGAGCATAAAAAAAATTAATTGGTGTTTTCCAAATGAGGACATAACCAAAAAGAAATGAAGCTAAAACAACCAATAATATGAATATACAATATTATAACCAATAAAATAACTTAAACAATTAAACAAACAATATAAAAGCCAGAGTATTAACAGCAAAATATATCTAAAAAATCGCCAAACATTTGAAGAGGCAGAAGCTCTGCTGGATTTTCCCTGTGAAATGCAAGCCTGCAACATATACAACCATACATCCACTTCTCCAAAATAGGAAGCAATTATATTTAAAATATGAAGTTAAATAATTGTAACTTGTCAAAACAATTATTAATTAACAATTACTAACATCGTTTTTAATGTTTGTCCTTTTCAACACATTATCCAACCTTCAAATAAACTCCACGACAACTAAACATCAAAAACCACACAAAAAAGTAAGTGTATTTAAAAAATTGCTTTAAACATACTGCAACAGTTAAAAGTCCAGATAACCTAAACATCGTTAAACATCAAATATATAATATATGCAATAAATAAAACTACTTTTTCTCTTCCAATGGAAAAAAACACCTGTTTCACGAAGAAGCTTGCTGAAGGAAAAGTTTCCAAGAACACAAACTTTCTCTGAACAACATACAAGCAAGTTTTGGAAAAAATAGAAAATGTATATTAAACTGTATATTAATAAACAACATGTAGTAAATAACTATTTTTCTATATTCATATTATGACAGTAAATAAAGACATAATGACAGAAGGTGCAACATTTATAACATCAAAGAATGGGGAAACAGTTACTGTGTTTCATGGGATATACCTACAGTCAAGAAAATGCTTGCACTGAACAAATTAATTGGAAATGTACAAAACATTATTCTAATTCGTGTTATGGGAGGGCAACTACTAAAGAAACTGTAGTAATTAATGTAAAATGGTATAACCACCCTCCCAATGTAACAGAAATAGAAGTGAGAGAAGTGTTAGAAAATATAAGAGAGGCAAGCATTAGTACTCAAGAACCCACAGCAAAATACTAAAAGATATACTACCCCATATACCAGAACATATGGCAGGCCAGCTACCCTCAATACCCCCTTAAAATGCCTCATAACATGAACTAAAAGGGCCACCAGCGATACCTCACCTGCTCCTAAAGCATACAGGAATATAGTAATCCCACCACACCTTACAATGTCCCATAGAGCGGAACAATTCCTATTATATGATAACAAAAGTAATGACAAATGTATACTAAACTTTGCTACCTTTAACAACTTACTCAAACTAGCTTAATGTCAAAAATGGATGATGGATGGCACATTTAAAATGTGTCTCAAACCATTCCATCAAATATACACCATTCATGGTGAATTTAAAAAAAACAATATACCTTTTGTGTATGCATTGCTTCCAAACAAACAAGGCAGTACCTACTTGGAACTGCTAAACCACATTAAGCAACAAACAAACAACTACTTTCCCCAAAATAATATTATTGACTTTGAGCAAGCTGATATGCAATCTATCCTACAAATATACCCCCAACCAGCCATACACGGATGTTACTACCATTTTAACCGGAGTATATGGCGTCATCTATAGAAGTCTGCACATAGGTCCTGATTAGGATGGCAGTCGGACTTACGTCCGACCCCCATCCCTTTGGAAACAGGGCCGCCCGACTAGCTGTCAGTGGTCCCGCAAACGATATCACGATGCGACCGCCTTCAAGACGGTCGCAATGTGTATCTTTTGTATTGTGGCGTGTGCTGCGGGCTGCAGCACATGCCGCAGTTCAAAAGATACACTCTGTACACATCCCTGCACTATGTGGCAGACACCATGCGGTGCCTGCCACATGGTGTAGCGATATGTAGGGGGCATCTATGCCCATGTCGAAGGGCCAGGGGGCGAGGGGGGCCCACTACGGGCCTCCAATGTCCCTTTCCGCCTGCCATTTCATGGCAGGTATACCGCCATGAAACAGCCAGTGGAAACTGACATTGTAATACCTACATCGGTGCCTGAGCAGGCACCACCACCATTGTAGGCATTACACTCCGCCCACTGGATCCGTGGCGGTGGGTCTCTCGGACCGCCAACCATCCACCCACCATCATAATGCAGAGGGGGGTAATGCAGGGTCCGATGGTGGTGGGACCGCCACCGACGGGCTGACGGTGGCGGTCCCAGTGCCATCGTAGTTGGCCCCTAAGTGTGGAATACGCCACCAACAGCCAATTTGCCTTTGAAGTTAAATAAATGATTGCACTAGCCTACGTCCCTGTCACAGAAGAAGCCAACCATTACAACATCCTAATTGAAAGCCCCTATTCCCAAAATAAAAAGACAAACTTACTCCCCTAATGGACTACTTTGGGGATACATGCATTGGCAGACTGCATAGGTCAGGACAGAGACGCCAACCAAAATTCCCGATACCATTGTGGAATGTCTACGACAGCACCTTGGCACAGGAAGCAAAAATAAACAACGCAGTGGAAGGATGGCATAATGCCTTCCAATCCACACTAGCAGAACTCAACCTATGCTACACAAATTACTAGAAGCCTTATAAAAAGGGCAAAGCTACCAAGAACTTAGAATAGAACTATCAGTTGCAGAAATCTGTCCTAAACTAACCAAACAAGCATGAAAAATTTATGAAATGCTACAATTCAAAGTAAGACTATTTATAAATAACAAAGGACTAGACTACTTAGAAGTAATAGCCAAATCTATCCTCTAAACTACATATAAAGTATACAGGCAGCTTAAAAAATACAACATAGTACATCAAAATAATTTAAATATATTTTTTAAAATAGTAATAAAATATTATTATTGTATCTGTGAATACATAATCCTACGTTTTGCATTACTCACAGAGATAATGAAAATATTAATAGTAGCATTTAGAAAAATATTTTAAATTATTTAAAAAATAAAACTAACTAGCAAAGTAACTGCACAATTTTTAAAAATGCATCACATACTTTCAACAAAACAACATAATATAAATTAATAAAATAAAGTTAGGATTTTGTTGCTTCAGATCTCTCTCCAAATCCACATATTTTATAAAAGTAATCCACCAAAAAGTAGTTCAAACAATAGTAAAAAGCCCCCCAAAAATGAAAGTAAAAAAAAGCAATTCCTCGAAGCAATCCACAGTCTGTAGGTTCCATAAAAAAATATATTAAAAAAAAGAACCACTCCAGGAAACGCGAAAACAAGGAAATCTATGTATAAAAAATGAATTTATAAAAAACTAGGGGCCTGATTACAACTTTGGCAGTCTAACTGCTAGTCCCTCATGGCGGCGGTCCCAAGGACGCCGCCAAGACGGCGATATCCCACCTGCCGTATTTGGTCCCAATGTGCTGGCGGTGTGGTGGTCACCCGACAGAGCGAGACCGTTGTGTCCCCACAATATCAATGCAAATGTATGTATTTTAATGAGCATAGGTAGAAAACACACATATGCATTGGACACAAGGAGACAGTGCTTGTGTGAGCAATGTCCAGCAGCATGAGTATATCACCATTGAAAGGTGAAGGAATGTGCGAGTGGCTTACCTGTGTCTATGGGGACAGCGGTGTGGATTTTCCTCCTGGACAAGTGTCAACTGCAAAGGGGGGACCTGGACGTTGGACTCCATGACAGGAAGAGGAATGGAAACCGGACATAATGTGAGTTTTAACATCATTTCCTGCTTTCCCTCTGGGTCCAGTGTGGAGGTCTTCCCACCACAGTCGGCTTGGCAGTAAGGCACATCATAATCTGCATGGCGATTATGGTGTCTGGACTTCTACCATCAGCCGCTGCAGCCTGTTACTCCTTCAAGACGAGGTGAGAAATCCTGGCAGTGGCGGCGGGAATATGCAGTGGGACTGGCAACATCGAAATACGACTGGCGGATTGCCAAGCTGGTGGTCAGGGACTCACCCCCTTGCTGCTGTTGGGCCCTCAACTGCCCATCAAGCTCCGGGTAGGCCACTGCCAGTATGTCGGCTATTAGGAGGGCCAGGGTCTGGCGTGCGCCCCACCCACATTGGGAGGACAGCCCCAGCTGGACCTCCATGATCTTCTAGGCCCAGCGCCTCAATTCCTCCCACCTCTTATGACAATGGACACTGCGCCGGCGAAAGCCCCCAGGGTCCCCACCTTCCGGGCGATGGCTTTCCAAATGGACTGCTTCTGATGGGCATTGACCTGTATGGATACAATAGATGAATACACAGATTATAACTGCAAGTCTTAGGATATCTGTTTGGTTTATACACATTTTGTATACAACTAGCACAAGCATTATTCAAAAGTTAACACACTACATGTGTCAGCCTCACATGCCAAGCACTACAAAGACATGATTACACACTTTTGCAGTTATCTGCTGACTATCATCAAGTCTGGTCATGACCTACACTGACTAAGGCAGCCCACGAACATCATTTGAGCCAGGATCATCCTGCATGTGCCGTGATGTGAGATACTATGAAACACAACATACCCTTGTGAGCTTCTGAAGGGTAAACTACTTTAGCATGATTGTACAGACATCTTTACAGCCAGGCCCATTGATTTGATGTATAAGGTCCATACAGGCCAGTATTATAGTATAGACTACATCCTAAGAATTAGGTCTCAAAGAAAAGGCTGGCATGTGTGTCATTTAGAGCACCTCACTGGGGATGTGTGGACATATGGAGCACTTAATGGGATATCATACTGCATCTGCTTGAGTTTGTGTGGTATGTACAGCCATCACAGGACACACCTTTTGCCATATGTGTCACTGTTAGAGGGATGACATTCAATATACCATTGTGTGTCTTGTTAGATCGGTTGATTGTAACAAAGCTGGTGATTCACATATCAAAACCTCTTCAGAAGTAACCAACTCTCTGCACTGTTAATGTGTCACCTGTGCAATAGGCCTGTACAATGCAAGCATGGCCTATGGATAAGTGACACCAGACCTGTGGCAGTAAGGGGCCTGTCACAAGTAAATGACACACATGGACAATGTGGGTCAATTGAAAGAAGTATCAGGTCAGGGGTTTACCTCAGTCACCATTCCAAATGTAGTCTATTTAAAACTAATCAGGGCTAGTAGTGGTTCAGAAAACTCCTTTTGGGAACATCCAAGGATCTGCAGGTCTACAGGGAGATTACTCTGTGCATCATCTGTATTGCCACCGTAACTCTGGCCCAGCTTAGGCAATGGCCCAGACTGGGAACAACTCATTGTCAGGCCTTGCACTCTGCAGGTTGTGCATACTGATTCCACATGAACCTCACATTTCCAGCACTTCAAAACATAAATGTACATCTTGTGGCCATCCAATAAGTGAGCTCAAGGTAGTGTGGGACTCTGAAGGTATAGTTAGCTCCTGGACAACAGTTTGGTGAGCCCTGATCTGGGCTGAGTAAATTGTGGTACTGTACACATAACTAACATTATCCTCATGTGCTTCCTATAGTATACATACACAGCTCATGTAGTAAACCCTATACATTTGGTTGCACATTTGCCATGATCTGATTAGCAAATATATCATAGGTACCATGAAAAGTATACATGCATATATATGTGAATGCACCACAAGTAAAATCTAGGGCTTAACTGACAACACACATGACAATGGTGATGTTGTGTACACAAAGTACAGTAAATACACAATTCATTACGGTTTTCCTATGTAGGCATCCAAAATATTAACAAAAGTAATCAGAATTCACCCCGGGACTCAGAGGCACATTGTAGCTTGTGGGAATGGAAAGGATGGATTTGAACAGAGTAAAATATGTATGTGAGTTAGTTATCCATTCCTCTGGCGAGTTATAGAGCTGGCCATACAGGGGAAGGACCTCTTCTACAAGTTTCTCCAGCTCCTTTGGAGAGAAGGCAGGGGCCCTCTCACCTGCTTGGTCTGGCATGATTGCTCCCAGAGGTGGCAAACATAGCTAAAATGGAGGAGGTGTTGATAGCAGCAGTGTCAGGAGGCAAGTGAGTTATTTTTCAAACCATGGTGTACGCGGTTATCAGCGCAGCGGCACACAACCATTGGACTGCGACCCTCACAATGACCAACGTTAGCCTATGGCTGTGTCTACCGTGGATGCAACCACGCGGTCGAATTCCGCCGCTGGCGGTAGTTCAAAATGTCCTATTTGCGAGGTCAGGCATCCACCATTTTAGCGGTTGGAACTACAGTATTTATGACTGTTAAGTCCGTCACCACCACTACAAATGAAGGCTCACTTGATTACATTTGAAAGACTCCATTCCCAGGTAATTTCCAGTGCAAAAATGATCTGTGTAGTGCATTACTGTGCATAAAGACAAAATGTGCGCGGTGCACTGTACACCACGGTTGGCGGTTATTGACCAAAAATTTCATGAAATCTTCATTATTGTGCACATTTTACATTTCTGAATGGATGATGTGCATATTTATGTTAAAGACACATGTGAATGTCCCAATGGGGATTATTGGTGTGTGTTGAACCGTAGACAATGATTATCTGAAATATGTGTAATGCTTTCTGAAGCAGTCATGTTTTGTCACGTGACATTTGGCTTACTTTTCATATTTATGTTACTCTGGACACTGTGGCCAATGTTCTGGATTATTTTCACTCCTCACATAGGTACCCTGTGAGAGGAAGGAGACAACAGCCTCTAGTGTAGCGCTCATTTCCATACCTTCAGACCATGGAAGAAAGTCATGTAATCAAGAAGTTGCGTTTAAACAGGCAAACAATACAGGATTTATGTCAACTATTGTAGCCTGATCTACTTCCTCAAATCACTTATCCTGCATGTATTACACCTATAGTGAGACTTATAACAGTATTACATTTTCTGGTCACAGGTTCCTTCCAGGACACTGTGGCTATATCTGGTGGTATGTCACAACCAATGTTCAGTGGTGTACTCAAAGACATACTTTCTGCAATGATGAAACGCATTGACAGCTACATACAGTTTCCCAGACGTGAGGATTTAGCCCATGTGAAGGGGGCTTTCTATGGATTTGGTCCCCTCCCACATCTGGTTGGAGTCATTGATGGCACCCATATTGCTTTAGTGCCACTGCAAGCCAGGGAAGAAGTGTATTGGAACAGGAAGCATTCTATTCTATCAACGTGCAAGTTGTCTGTTTACCGGATTTGTAGATCTCAAACATCTGTGCCTGGTTCCCAGGATCAGACCACGATTCCTTCATACTGCGGAACAGCACCATATCCCAGCTGATGTCACAACTGCTACCGGAGAGGCCATGCCTTGTTGGTAAGTTTAATCTGTCCTAACTTTGTATGGGTAATGTCAGGTAGTATAATCAGAAAGTGTGTAACGTATTGTTGCACTTCTGTCTGTCTTCCATCTATGAGGCTCAGCGTATTCCAACCGTCCATGGTTGTTGGCACCTTTGAGGAATCCAAGTACGCCAGGGGAAGTCTGCTTCAATGAGGCCCATGGAAGAACACGGTGGCCAGTGGAGCAGGCTTTTGGGCTCCTGAAGGCCAGATCCAGATGTCTGGACAAGACTGGGGGAGCCCTCCTCTACTCAACCGGGAAGATGTGTCATATCACTGTGGCCTACTGCATGCTCCACAGCATCACCCTGCGATGGAACATCCCTTATATCGCAGAGGATGGAGACCATGATGAGCCACCGGGTGAGGATCCTGAAATGCCAAATGATGATGATAGTGGTGAAGAGGAAAGAGCTGACTTGCATCAAGATCTCATCGACAACTTCTTCTCATGAGTGTAAGTAAGTTGTGAGATGTTATTTCTCTGATTATTTAAGCAACTCTTGTTGTGATGATGTGAGGAATGTGTTTATGGAAAATACTAGGAAGAAAAAGCTCTTGCAAAATTTTGCCTTGGACTGTATTCTCTAGAAGTTGACTATATGAATTGTATCATACGCATGGTATCATAGCTAACCTCTTTATTTTGGTCTGTTTTAGATACCTTCACCATGGCATCTTCATTTGGACATTTCAGAGTTGTGACTTTAGCAGGTATATGATGCTTTTTCTGATGTACAAAGTGGACATGGATTAATCCTGAAAATGTCTGTCACAGATTTTGGGTGACAAAACCTATACCAAGACAGTTTGCTATAGGATGGATGTTAAGCGGGTTCTATTGGACTTGTTCCTTGTGGTCCTAATGCAATATGTGTGCCATCATGTGCTCCAACACAGTGTTGTATTGGGTCCAAATCATGCTCGTCTCCCTTCACATTGGCTAAATCCTCATTGTGTATGAACTGTAAGTAGCTGTTGATATGTCTTCTCATTGTAGGCCAAAGTGTTTGTGAAACATCACTGACATTTGTTTGTGATATTCCATCAGATGCAGCAACACTGGATTGGAATGACCCTGTGATCAGAAACTGTTGTACTGCCATGTGTCTGTTTATTGGTTTAGTGATGTGGGATTCCTTTTGTGAGGTAGGCAATATGCTTCAGCTGATGAAGTAGACTTAATTGTATGTTGCCTATTGTATAGGAAATTGTCTGATGTGTCCCCTCCTTCCCTGTTAAGGTCTGCAACTGAAAATGTCATCACTGACACAGAATATTTGAGTGATGCCTGATGTGCTATGTTTCTGACATCATGTCAGCCTATGATTGGAAAAAAGAGGCTATAAGACTCAACACTTGCATGTATGTGTTGGTGTGACATGATTGTGATCTTGAGTTAAACATTGTTTACATTCCACATATCCATGCTTACACAAGTAGCTTGTTTTGGCATTGTAAAGTTCACATGGGAGTATATATACATTGCTAGATGTGAGAGATACTACAGGAAGCAATGTGTTTGTGACTAGTGTATCTATTTTAGTGAACAAGGTGAAAATAAACAATGTGCCAAACCAAATAAGGAAAACCAAAAGTGAAGAAGTCAGTCATGGTGGATGAAACCATAGCTGTAGATGACAAATTGTCTGGAGTCCAAAGTCCAAAATACTGCTCCCATCAGAAATGGAAATGTGTCCAGGAATAGCCCACAAAGTGAATGTGTTGCAACCACAGGAGGAAATTAGGTGCAAGGTTTCCTACTGGCAGAGGTGGGTGTCTTGCCATCCACACCTCCTGGACTTTTGGGTGGACGTCCCTTCTTTTTGGTGAAGGGAGGATCGGCTGCTGTTGAGACAGGGGTGTCTGCAGGTGTGTCTTTTTCTGACAGGGTGTCCCTTCCTGTGGCTGCCGCAGATGTCAATGGTCTAGATATAGGTTGACCACAGGATGTGGTAGATGGTGGTGGAAATGCCCTGCAGAGGATGGTGTTGATGTCCTGCAGCACCCCAACGAGCTGGCCCAAGTTGGTGTTGTGGGTGGCCAGCTCCTGGTGCATGTCCCTCTGCAGATGCTTCATCTCCCAGATCTCCGTTAGTACCTGGCCCATAATACCTTGGGAGTCCTGATAGGCTCCCAAGACTTGGTGGATGGCAGCCTGGGTGTGAGTGGTCCCAGTGGGCTCACTAAGCGGGCCCACAGTTACCCTCCCATGACCCCTACCCCCACAGGCCTTTGCCCTTGGCCCAAGCTGCACCCTCCCACTGGGTCCTTGCTCCTCAGTGACTGGGTTGGTGATTGCCAGCTCAGAATACAGAACTGGAGTGCAAAAGATGTTAGTGACTGTGCTAGGTACACTGGTTTGGGGCCAGAGATTGGCTGTGTTGTTGCAGCTGGGGTGGGAGGTGTTGTGGGCACAGTGAGACCCGCTGTTGCCAACTGCCCAGGCTGACCAGATATGCCAGGAAGGTCATCCACATCCAGATTTCCAGAAGTGCTGTCATCACTGAGGGCTTGATCCTGGGCTGGAGTGTGAGTCTGCTCAGTGGGCAAGCTCTGGCCAGGTGTTCTACCAGATAGACCTGTTGAGCAATAGAGAACATTTTATTGGTGGAAATGTGGTATGTACATCCACATCGTCTGTGTCACAGTAAGTAGAGACATAGGAAGAAACAAAGTAGATAGAGATTACTATTGTGATCTATTTTAGTCGTATTGAACTTGTTAACAAGACATTTTGAAACATTCAATACATGTAGTAGAATTGAGCAGCTCATTAGATATGCTGATATGTTGTATTTTGGAATAAGAAATGAACATGACATCTCCAGAATATTTAAGCTAACACAGTGTAGACGTAACATGCGTATTTGACCATTCCAAGGCCTAGTTGTGTAGGATACAAGCGAACACACAACTTGGTTGTATATCTAGCATTAGTCAGCATGTGAGCAGTGCAAAATCAATGGGTCACCTGCCACTTCTTTTCAGCTGTGTTACCTTCATGCCTTACATATATTTGAGGTACATACTTGGTATGGTGTCACTCATGCCATCAATAGTTTCAGTTGAGGAGACCAGGACAACATCAAGCTAAGTAGTCAGACATGTCTCTGATTAGAGCATTGTATGTACATTGCACAGTCCATGAGTGGTGAACATCAGTTGTAACAGGGCAGACTAGTGAGGATGGGCCAGATCACTTTTGCATCTTGTTTAGAATTCCAGAAACGGGGCCTCATGGTAGTTGTAGTCATTTCAATTTGAACTCCCCAAACACTTGGCAAATGTTAACCTGCATGATAAGTGAACATCAGTTGCAATAGGGCACACTAGTGAGACTGGGCAAGATCACTATTGCATCTTGTTTAGAGTTACAGTAACAGGGCCTCATGGTAGTTGTAGTCATTTCAATCTGAACTCCCCAACACTTGACAAATGGTAACCTGCATGATAAGTGAACATCAGTTATAACAGGGCAGGCTAGTGAGAATAAGCAAGATCACTATTGCATCTTGTTTATAGTTACAGTAACAGGGCCTCATGGTAGCTGTAATCATTTCAATCTGAACTCCCCAACACTTGTAAAATGGTTGGTGTAACATACCGTTAGCAACATGCATTTGGGATGGGCCATACATTTGCAGATTAACACATATCATGGGTCCAGGGATGATATTTTTAAATTTATACACTTACAGGCAGTATTCCAACATGTGGAATGTAAAGGAGATTGATACATGTGATCTTATATGAAACAATAAACATTTACATTGGCAAACCATCATCTCTGATACTTGGAGGGTTGAATGTTAGGAAAGTAGGTAGACAACACAATAGCAAAAGCAGAGTTGAGAGCTAAAAGGACATTGAGGTATTGTGACAGCTAGTGAAGTGTTACTTACCAGACTCCACTCCCCCAGCTATTCCTGTCATGCCCTCAGTATGCAGGATGGCCAAGACCTTCTTCTCCCAGGGAAACAGTTGTAATGGGGCGTTGGGAGGGCGTACACCTCCAGATGGTGCTCGGAGGCCAGGGAATGCACATTGATCCTAAAGTCATTCCACCTCTTCCTAATTTCCAGCTCTGTGCGCAGAGTGGAACCAACAGCATTCACTTTGTCGACTATATTATCCCATATTTCCATTTTCCTACTGAGAGGAGTATGTTGGACTTGGGCTCCAAACAATTGTGACTCTACTCTTATGATCTCATCCACCAAGACAGACAACTCTGCCTCTGTAAAACGTGGATTTTTGGGGCGAGGTATTACTACAAAATAAAGTAAGTGACAATGAAAAAGATAACACCAAGGGACAGTAGAGAAAAACCCTTAAACAAAAAAGGGTGTGGAGAGTGCAAAATGGGATGAGGACAAAAAAAGAGCTGCCTGATCTCAAAAAACACAAAACGGTGGTGTCTGGCTTGTGGGCAGCAGTTGGGAACCAAAGGATCATGGGCAGGTATGGGGTGTGTTTTATAGTGTGATTTGCAGGCGTGTCCACTTGGCCAAGGGACATCAGCTGTGTAGTTCTTTAATTCATTCAATAGGCACTGTTGTGGTGCTTTGCTGCGAGCATACTGCGGCGGTCGACTGACGTTGGGAAACCACCACAAGGGGACCACCAGTACAACTGTGTTGTCCCAATAGGCTCGGCGAGTAGCAGCAGCCCGGATGGTGACAGAGTACACATCACCAACACTGCAAACCGCTGCAGCCCAGCAGGAACCACACTGTCAACGCGGTCGGCATTTCCGGCTGCATGCCTCGTAATATGGCAGGTCGAAGACCGCCGGTGCATCAGTCTACTAGGGTCCACCGCCGTGGTGGTACAGTGGTCAGACCAGCAAAATCATAATCAGCCCTTAAGTGTTTCAAAGAACCGTAGAGTAATTTTGTGTAGAAATTTAGATGTTTAGGAAGGATTAGTAAATAGTGCAATAGGCACAGTGATTGATTTCATTAACTTTCCAAATAGGAATGAGGTTGAGTACTTAGCAATACAATTTGATCAGGTTGATGGCATAAAGCAGGTTGGAAGGTCCATTGTATGTTTTTTGCTTTTAAAAGGCTTGTATGTTCAGTGGAAGCAGTTTCCAGTTTCTCTAGCATATGCTGTGACTATTTTAACGCCGAGAATATCCCATGGCTTGGTTACCTGAAAGGGGCTTTTAGCGAACTGGGTTTAATAGAGTTTTTTAATGATCCTCCTAAAATTCCTCCTCAAGCAAAATCCCTAATCAAGTCCTTATAAAGCTCAAGAGTTAGCACACTCCATCAACAGCTATTGAATCAGCAAAGCTCCTTCAATATGGGCAACGTTAGCCTTCCCACAAATTAGATGCAACGTTTTTTATCCTTCTTTTAGGTGTTGGAATACAGATTTCACCTAACAAGCTTTCGCTTGGGCACGATCCATTTCTTGGCAACCTTCCCTAACCAAGGTGGATGGTGTGACAATCTTCCTCCATCTCCTTGTGACAAAGCGGCAAAAAATCTACTTTGCATTTTGTTTTGTGCATGTTACAAAAATCTGAGATGTACATTTTTGCTCCCGATATTAAGGCCTCGTCGCCCTTGTTCCTATAGAGAAGGTTTTAGCTATTTATATTTGCTTGATTTCATTGACATCTGTGTTGCAGTTTTAAATTTTATAAGAGGAGCGCTCAAAATATGAAAGCGTTATGGATAAATGAGTGTACTAAGCAGTACCTTATGTAATTATCATTTCTTGTTTTTATAGTAAAAGAATGAATGGGTATTTGATTTGCACATACACTATTTTCTATCCTGCAGGGAGGTGACCTGATTTATTAGCATTCATGATAGAAATGGCGAGAAATGAATGCGGGAATAGATTTAGAGTGGGTCGCCATTTTTATTCCTTATCCACTTGTCTGTACTTTCAATCGCTCCCATTTGATCTAGTGATGTTTTAATGAATTCATGTACTTTTTATCTTTGTCATATTGTATTGAAATAATTGTTAATTTTGTGCTTTTATGATTTGTTTGTCAAATCGAATTAAGTTTTATGACTGACTGACTATTCATAAATATCAAGGTTTAAGGGTAGACGCAGCTTTTATGAATATTGGCAGTACTGTGTTTAAAGAAGGTATGTCATATGCAGCGTTACCTCGAGTTGGAACATTATTCAGTTTGTATTTGGTTGCTTTTGATGACAGCAAAGTAAGTGCTGATCCAAGTTGTGTTAAAGAATACAATCGGTTAAGAAGTGTTTATGCTCCTCATTTAGGTCAGTATCCCATTTTTGAAAAATGCATAATCTGTCCAAAATGAAAATTTACAAGGGATGTACTGATAATTCTGAAAAGAAGGAAAAGAAGGAGAACAAGGAAGCTGTTAAGAAGAAGAAAAATTGACAATGCTGGAGATATTCTAGGTAACCAGTTGTCAAAACTTCTGGTGTCAACTGCTATGCAAATGTGGTTCTCAATGTACTCTTTCAATTACTTTATCTTGTATATGCAATTGAACAGAAACCACAGAAGAGATTGTATTCTGCACTGTGTGGTTTGTTGCAATGTTTACATAGTGATAGGACTATAACACATTGTGCTTCACACATTCGAGACCTTGTAGATCTATGTAGTCGATCAGTACAATTTACTCCAAACACTCAACAGGATGCACATGAGTTTGTAATGGTCATCTTTTGAATTTTCGAAGAAGAAGAATTTTGTATTGATGAGTTATTTGGGCTGGCTTACTCATGGAACCATAAGAGTGAAGATTGCTCATTCACATCAAATACAGAAATAGATTTGGAGCAATTTCTTTATTTCACACTACCGGATTGCTAAACTGTGTCTTTTGACAGATTGTTCAAACAAGCAACACAAAACAATACCTGCCTAAATTATCGATCAGCTCTCATGTCAACATTACATGTACAAAGAAGCGGAAATATCTTATTTTAATGCTACAATGATGCAGAGCAGATGGCAGTGAATTGGAAACAGAGATTGCAAACTTCAAAGCAGGACAAATGTCTATTTCTGGAAGAACCTATTCTACCATGGCTATCATCTTTCATTAAGGACTTACTGTTACATCTGGACATTACACGTCCTATTTAACCCCTTCAGTGCTCATGAAGGAATGGTTCCGTCATCAACACCAGTGCTCGTGTGCTCTTGACGGAACCATTCCGTCATGTGCACATGAGCACTAAATCCCTCTGCTGTAAACAGAAGAGGGATGTCCTTTTTTTCTTTTTGGCCTCAGGAGGTGGGGAAGAGCTTTCCCAACCTCCAGAGGCTTTTTTAAAATTTCCAATGTAATGACAATCGCACACATGGCGCGCTGACATCATTACATTGAAAATTAAACTGAATCTTAGTTTCAGTTTCACTGTTTTGGTGCTCGTGGGGCTATCTCAGCTCCTGAGCACCGAAACACACAGGAGAGGTATCGTTGCCAATGGTACCCCTCCCTAGTGGATCCCTGCTTAGGGATCACCCCAGGAGGGTGATCCTCAAGCGGGATCCACCCACTAAATACCAGGAAGGGGGGAGCGTGCTTCGGGCAAGGGTCTTTGCTCCCCCATAGACAATGGGCATATACAGTCTTTATGCCCCTCCTGGGGGGCAGTATCCCCCAATTTGCCCCCCGGGGGGGCAGAAAGCAAGGCGGCTGCCCAGAATGGGCATGCCAATGCCCCCACCCTCCCCCCAAAAAATTCAAATGTCTTTTTGCCCCCCCAGGAGGCAGATGGGGGCAATAGCCCCTGATCTACCTCCCCGAGGGCAGAATGCCCACTAGGCACCGGGGATTATCATTCTTTTTTATACGTAGGGGTGGGGGCTGCCCAGAATGGGCATGCCAATGCCTCCACCCCAAAAATGAATTGCCACAGTCTTTCTGCCCTTTTGGGAGGCAGATGGGGGCATTAGCCCCTTTTCTGCCCCCCCCCCGGTGGGGCAGAAAGCCCAATAGGCACCAGGGCTTATTTTCTTTAATGTGCGTAGGAGTGTGGGCTGCCCATAATGGGCATGCCAATGCCCCCACCCCCCAAAAAATTAGCTACAGTTTCTCTGCCTCCCCCGGGAGGCATATGGGGGCTATAGCCCCTGATCTGCCCCTTGCGGGAGGGGAGAGAGCCCACTAGGCACCAGTGATTATGCTGCTTTTTAATACATAGGGGTGGGGGCTGCCCAGAATGGGCATGCCTATGCCCCAACACCCCCCAAAAATGGCCATAGTTTTTCTTCCCCCCTTGGGGGCATAATGGGGAAATAGTCCCAGATCTGCCCCCCCCGCCAAGGCAGCAGAAAGCCAACTAGGCACTGACCTTTTTTTTTTTGCAATGTACCTATCTGTGGACTTTAGGCCCTAGCGCAGCCGGCACCTAGGGAAACCTAGCAAACCTGTACATTTTTTAAAACTAGACACCCAGGAGAATCCAGGATGGGGTGACTTGTGTGCCTCTCACCAGGTTCTGTTACCTAGGGTCCCTTGGAAACCCCAAACTTTGTCAATAAAATACACATTTTCCTCATATTTCTGTGATGGAAAGTTCTGAAATCTGCGGGGGACCACAAACTTCCACCCACCCAGCATTCCCCCAAGCCTCCCGATATCATCTGTACCTTACTTGTATGGGTAGGCCTAATGCTCGCAACAGGAAACGTCCCAAAATGCAACGAGGACACATCACATTTTTTACTGAAAACTGACCCTTTTTTTGTCATGTGCCTAGCTGTGGATTTTGGACCCTAGCTCAGCCGTCACCTAGGGAAACCTAGTAAACCTGTACATTTTTTAAAACTAGACACCCAGGAGAATCCAGGATGGGGTGACTTGTGTGCCTCTCACCAGGTTCTGTTACCTAGGGTCCCTTGGAAACCCCAAACTTTGTCAATAAAATACACATTTTCCTCATATTTCTGTGATGGAAAGTTCTGAAATCTGCGGGGGACCACAAACTTCCACCCACCCAGCATTCCCCCAAGCCTCCCGATATCATCTGTACCTTACTTGTATGGGTAGGCCTAATGCTCGCAACAGGAAACGTCCCAAAATGCAACGAGGACACATCACATTTTTTACTGAAAACTGACCCTTTTTTTGTCATGTGCCTAGCTGTGGATTTTGGACCCTAGCTCAGCCGTCACCTAGGGAAACCTAGTAAACCTGTACATTTTTTAAAACTAGACATGCAGGGGCTTCTAGGAAGGGGTGACGTGTGTGGCTCTAACCAGGTTCTCTTACCCAGAATCCGTTGTGCAAACCTCAAACTTTGTAAAAAAAAAACACGTTTTCCTCACATTTCTGTGATGGAAAGTACTGGAATCAGTGGGGAGCCACAAACTTCAACCCACCCAGCATTCCCCAAAGTCTCCCAATAAAAATGTCACCTCACTTGTGTGGGTAGGCCTAGTACATGCAACAGGAAATGGCCCAAAACGCAACATGGACGCGTCTCATTTTTCCAGTGAAAACTGACCCTTTTTTCGCAACGTGCCAAGCTGTGGATTTTGGACCTAGCTCTGTCGGCACCTTAGGAAACCTAGCAAACCTATACACTTTTTAAAACTAGACATCAAGGAGATTCAGCTAAATTTGAGGTTTGCAAGGGATTCTGGATAGGAAAACGTTGGAGGATCCAGACAAATCTCACCTCCCTGGACTTCCCTAGCTGTCTAGTTTTCAGAAATGTCTGGTTTTGGTAAGTTTTCCTAGATGGCCATCAAGCCCAGGACCAAAAACGCAGGGGCCCCCCTTGCAAAACCAGGTCGTTTTGTTTTAGATAATTTTGATGTGTCCACAATACATTTTGGGCCTTTCCCTGCCACAGTTACTTGGCCCACCCACACAAGTGAGGTACCATTTTTATCGGGAGACCTAAGGGAATGCTGGGTGGTAGGAAATTTTTGTCAGCCCTGTGATCCCACAACTTTCCCACTTATATGCATTTTTAGGCTGACTCTGCATTAGACACCCACACAAGTGAGGTATCATTTTTATCGAGAGACTGAGGGGATTGCTGGGTGGTAGGACATTTGCACCGGTACCTGCATTTTTTGTCCCTGGCTCGGCGGCTATTTATGGAAACCTACCAATTACAAACATTTCTAAAAACTAGACACTTGGGAGAGTCCAGGGAGATGTGGCAAGCGTGGATCCCCCAATGTTTTATTATCCTAAATCCCCTGCAAACCTCAAATTTAGCTTGGAATCACATTTTCCTCACATTTATGGCTGGGATTACCATGCAGCACAAATTAGCTACCACCCAGTGTTCCCCTCGGTCTACCTCACTTGTGTGGGTGGGACAAGGGCCTGCGACTGGAAAGGGCCAAAAATATAGGGATTGAAGGGGTTAGCACAGCGAGCTCTAAGCGCTATATTTTGTTTATATGCATTTTTAGGCTGACTCTGCATTAGAAACCCACACAAGTGAGGTATCACTTTTATCGAAAGACCAAGGGGAACACTGGGTGGTAGGACACATGCAGTGGTACCTGCGTTTTTTGTCCCAGGCTCGGCGGCCATCTATGGAAACCTACCAATCCCAGACATTTCTAAAAACTAGACCCCCGGGGGAGTCCAGGGAGGTGTGGCAAGCGTGCATCTTCCAACGTTTTGTTATCCAGAATCCCCTGCAAACCTCAAATTAACTTATAATCACATTTTCCTCACATTTCTGGCTGGGATTACTGTGTGGCACAAATTACCTACCACCCAGCATTCCCCTCGGTCTACCTCACTTGTGTGGGTGGGCCAAGGCCTGCGACTGGAAAGGGTAAAAAAAAACATAGGGATTGAAGGGGATAGCACAGCGAGCTCTAAGCACTTTATTTTGTGTATATGCATTCTTAGGCTGACTCTGCATTAGACACCCACACAAGTGGGGTATCATTTTTATCGAGAGACCAAGGGAAAATGCTAGGTGGTAGGACTTTTGCATTGACACCTGCGTTTTTCGTCCCAGGCTCGGCGGCCGTCTATGGAAACTACCAATCCCAGATATTTCTAAAAACTAGACACCAGGGGGAGCCCAGGGAGGAGTGGCTTGCATGGATCCCCCAATGTTTTCTTACCCAGAATCCCCTGAAAACCTCAAATTTACTGGGCTGACAAAAATTTCCTACCACCCAGAATTTCCCCAGGTCTCCCGATAAAAATGGTACCTCACTTGTGTGGGTGAGTCAAGTACCCACGGCAGGGAAGGGCCCAAAATGTATTGTGGGGACATCAAAATGATCTATCACAAAACGACCTGGTTTTGCAAAGGGGCACCTGCGTTATTGGTCCCGGGCTCGATGGCCATCTTGGAAAACCTACTAAAACCAGACATTTGTGAAAACTAGACACTGGGGGAAGTCCAGGGAGGTGTGACTTGTCTGGATCCCCCAACGTTTTCCTACCCAGAATCCATTACAAGCCTCAAATATATCTGAATCCTGGATTGCCCTTGATGTCTAGTTTTCAAAAATGTGTAGGTTTGCTAGGTTTCCTCAGGTGCCGGCAGAGCTAGGGTCCAAAATCTACAGCTAGGTAAATCACGAAAAAAGGGTTTGTTTTCACTGGAAAAATGTGATGTGTCCATGTTGCGTTTTGGCCTGTTTCCTGTCGGGGGCACTAGTCCTACCTACACAAGTGAGGTACCATTTGTATTGGGAGACTTTGGGGAATGCTGGGTGGGTGGAAGTTTGTGGATCCACGCAGATTCCAGAACTTTCCATCACAGAAATGTGCGAAAAATGTGGTTTGTTTTGACAAAGTTTGAGGTTTACAAGGGATTCTGGGTAACAGAACCTGGTGAGAGCCATACAAGTCACCCCATCCTGGATTCCTCTGGGTACCTAGTTTTTAAAAATGGATAGGTTTGCTAGGTTTCCTTAGGTACCGGCAGAGTTAGGATCCAAAATCCACAGCTAGGCGCCTTGCGAAAAAAAGGGTTAGTTTTCACTGGAAAAATGTGATGTGTCCACGTTGCGGTTTGGGCCGTTTCCTAGCACAGGTACTAGGCCTACCCACACAAGTGAGGTACCACTTTTATTGGGAGACTTTGGGGAATGCTGGGTGGGTGGAAGTTTGTGGATCCACGCAGATTCCAGAACTTTCCAATGACAGAAATGTGAGGAAAATGTGTTTTTTTTACAAAGTTTGAGGTTTGCAAGGGATTCTGGGTAATAGAACCTTGTGAGAGCCACACATGTCACCCAATCCTGAAATTCCCTGGATGCCTAGTTTTAAAAAATGTATAGGTTTGCTAGGTTTACTTAGGTGCCGGCAGAGTTAGGATCCTAAATCCATAGTTAGGCACCCTGCGAAAAAAAGGGTCAGTTTTCACTGGAAAAATGTGATGTGTCCATGTTGCCTTTTGGGCCGTTTCGTGTCGCGGGTACTAAGCCTACCCACACAAGTGAGGTACCGTTTTTATCGGGAGACTTTGGGAAATGCTGGGTGGGTGGAAGTTTGTGAATCCATGCATATTCCATAACTTTCCATCACAGAAATATGAGGAAAATGTGGTTTGTTTTGACAAAGTTTGAGGTTTACATGGGATTCTTGGTAACAAAACCTGGTAAGAGCAACAAGTCACCCTATCCTGGATTCCCCTGGGTGTCTAGCTTTCAAAAATGAACAGCTGTGCTAGGTTTCCCAGATGCCGGCTGAGCTAGGGGCTCAAATCCACAGCTTGACTCATTGCAAAAAAGGGTCAGTTTTTTGTGGAAAAATATGATGGGTCCACGTTGTGTTTTGAAACGTTTCCTGTCACATGCACTAGGCCTACCTACACAAGTGAGGTACCATTTTTATTGGGAGCCTTTGGGGAATGCTGGGTGGGTGGAAGTTTTTGGATCCATGCAGATTCTATAACTTTCCATCACAGAAATATGAAGAAAATGAAGAGGTTTTCAAGGGATTCTGGTTAACAGAACCTGGTGAGAGCCACACAAGTCACCCCATCCTGGGTTCCCCTGAATGACTAGTTTTAAAAAATGTATAGGTTTGCTAGGTTTCCTTAGGTGCCGGCAGAGTTTGGATCTAAAATCCACAGCTAGGCACCTTGCGAAAAAAAGGGTCCGTTTTCACTGGAAAAATGTGATGTGTCCACGTTGTGTTTTGGGTCATTTCCTATCGCAATTACTAGGCCTACCGAAACAAGTAAGGTACCATTTATATCGGGAGACTTAGGGAAACACAGAATAGTAGAACAAGTTTCATTGCCAATTGACCTTCTTTGCATTTCTGCCTTCCAAATGTAAGTCAATGTATAAAAAAGAAGTCATTTTTGAACAATGCCCTCTAATTCACATGCTTGTATGGGTACCCACAATTTCAGAGATGTGCAAATAACCACTGCTTCTAAACTCTATGGGCCATATTATCAAGAACGGCGCAAACATTATCGCCACTTTAGCGGCAGGAAACTGCAGCTAAAGCGGCAATAAGGGGCTTGATGATATGCCCTATAGAATTCCAATAGAAGCCCATGTTTGATGTCCTTGACACCAGAACCTGGGCTTCTATTGGAATTCTATAGGGCATATTATCAAGCCCCTTATCGCCGCTTTAGCAGCAGTTTTCTGCCGCTAAAGCGGCGATAATGTTTGCGCCGTTCTTGATAATATGGCCCTATATTTTGTTCCCATTTCAGAAATATATGTTTCCTTGGTACCTATTTTTCACATTTTATATATTACCAAATAAATTGCTATATACCTGGTACACAATGAAAAACAGTTGCAAGATGCAGCTTAGTTATTGGCTCTGGGTACCTCGGGTTCTTGGTGAACCTACAAGTCCTAAATATCCCCACAACCAGAAGAGTCGAGCAGATGTAACAGCATTTTGCTTTCAAATTTCTGCCATACTTAGAAGAAGTTACAGTTGAAAACGATTTCACAAATGGCTGTTTTTTCCAACTCAATTTCAATATGTTTTTATTTCAATTGTTAGTTTCTATAGAAAAACCTTCAAGGATCTATGCAAATGACCCCTTGCTGAATTCAGAATGTTGTCTACTTTTCAGAAATGTATAGTTCTCAGGTATCCATTATTGCTTTCTACCACTAACTGGAAGGAGGTTGAAAGCATAAAAACATAAAAAATAGGCTATGTCCCAGTAAAATTCCAAAGCTGTGTAGAACATTTTGGGTTTCAGACTAAAGTCTGCCTGTTCCTGAAAGCTGGGAATATGGTGATTTTACCACCACAAACCCTTTGCTGATACCTTTTGCAGGGAAAAAAACAGATGCTTTCGTCTGCAGCACTTTGTTCACATTTTTCCTAAAAAAACAAAAATTTGCTGTATTTTGGCCACTTTCTCGATCCCCTCCAGGGGTATCCACAAACCCTGGGTACCATTAGATTCCTCAAGATGTTGTAAGAAAAGGACATAATTTGGCGTGGATTCCTTATGTGGACAAAAAGGTACAGGGGCCTAAGCACAAACTACCCCAAATAGCCAAAAAAAGGCTTAGCATGGGGGGAGACCTAGCAGCGAAGGGGTTAAAAACTGAAACTGGATGGATGGAATGTAATGACAGCACACTTAAATTTAAGCAAAAGCTGCCTTTTAAGCTATCAAATTCTTATCTTTTGTTTATTCAACCAAAGTTTTAAAGAGGATTACATTTTTTAAAAAGTGGTATAGTTGATTAGTTCTAGATCCATTGTCAGTATTTATGACATAATTCGGCCCACTAGGGGTGATGTCTTTATAAGGCTTATCATATGCTGGTGTGCCTTATATCTCTATTAGTAGTTGTGATAATGAGCGTTTCTTTTTTAGCTTAAGATTTCACAAATTAGTAGTGCAAGTATTGGTAAAACAATTGTTTAAGAAAATTGTGGTGAGTGCAATGCACAGTGTTGCTTAGCTGCAACGACATAGTGAGCAGTTTTCTTTCTGAAACCTATGTGATTATTTTTCCCCAGTCTTCAATGATGATTCTTTCAACAGTACATTGTTTATGGTGTATGAGTACAGAAAGTGAGAACAGTAAAATGGAAAAAATGAGATGCTTGTTTAGATGTTTAGATTATAACATAGCTTTACAGCATGCCAAATGTCTAGCAATTTCTTGCAATTATGTTCATATGCATTGTTCAAATTGTAAGTTACTTTTATAATTCTATAAATTGTAATACTAATGAACATTTGTGTTTTTTCTTTTTATACAGATCAATTGCACCATCTGTTGGCTTAATGTACTTTACTAATGAGTTCTTGCAGTACAGTTCCATAACTTAACTGTTTAATGCACCCAAGCACACACTCATATAGCTACTGACACACCCAGGCACACACCAGTACAGCCACTCACACACCCAACTGCACACAGATACAGGCACTCACACACACAGGCAAACACTGACACAGCCACTAACACACCCGAGCACACATCGATACAGCCACTGACACACCCAACTAGACACTGATACAGGCACTGACACAACCAGTCAAACACTGATATAGCCACTTACACACCCAGGCACATACTTATACAGACACTGACACACCCAGCCAAACACCGATGGAGGCATTGACACAGCCAGGCATATATTGATACAGGCACTGACATACCCAGGCACACACTCATACAGCCACTGACACACCCAGACACACACTCATACAGCCACTGACACACACAGGCACACAAGGATACAGGCACTGACACACCCAGGCATAAACCAATACAGACACTGATAGACCCTGGCACACACTCATACACCTACTGACACACCCAGATACATACCTAAATAGCCACTGACACACCCAGGCACACACCGATGCACACACTGACACAGCCAGGCAAACACTAGTGCACCTACTAACACACCCAGGCACACACTGATACAGACAGTAACACACCCAATCAAACACTAACACATCTACTAACATACCCAGGCACACACTGATATAGACACTGACATACCCAGGCACACACTGATATAGACACTGACACATACAGGCGCCAACTAATACAGGCACTGACACATCCAGGCACACATTCATACACCCACTGATACACCCAGGCACACACCGATGCAGACACGAGCACACCCAGGCACACACCGATACAGACACTAACACATAAATAAAAGCACTTACTTTGCGCTCACAGCATCGCCGACTCGGCGATGCTGCGAGCGCAAAGTAATGCTTTTGTTTATTTATTTATTTACTCTCGATGTTCACGTCGTATGTCACACTCCACTACCCCCCACCCAGCCCCGGCCCGCCCTGCCTCACTGCTCCACAGCATTAGCTGTGCGAGCCGCCACTGATAGCCACTCATACACTTGCTTACTCTCCCATACAGCTACTCACACAGACACTCACTTACCCATGCAGCCACTCATACATCCACTCAGTCACCCATACAGCCACTCGCACACCTCCTCAATCAAATGGCCACTCACATACCCACTTATTCACCCATGTAGCCACTCATACACCCACTCACTCAGTTATACAGTTACTCGCACACTCATACAACCACTTTGATAGATACCCACTTAGTCACTCATACAGCCACTCACATACCCACTCACACATACAGCCACTCACATACTCTATCACTAATTCATACAGCTACTCACACAGCCACTCACTCACTGATACAACCACTCATTCACCCACTCACTCTCTCATGCAGCCACTCACACAGCCACTCACTTACCCATACAAACACTCACACATTCACTCACTCACCCATACAGCCACTCACAAACTCATTCTCTCACTCATACAGCTACTCACATACCAACTCACTCACCCATACAGCCACTTGCACAGCCACTCACTCACTGATACACCCACTTATACATCCAATCACTCTTCCATACAGCTACTCTCACAGCCACTCACTTACCCATACAGCCCCTCATACAGCCACTCACTCACTGTTACAGCCACTCATACATCCACTCACTCTCATATACAGCCACTCACACAGCCTCTCACTCGCCCATAGAGCCACTCACATAGCCCGTCACTTATACATTAAGCCACTTACTCACTCACTCATACAGCCACTTACACAGCCACTCTTCATACATCTAGTGATACACCCACTGGTTCACCTATACAGATACGTATACAACCTCTCACTCACCTATACAGCCACTGATACACTCACTCACTCATACATCCTCTCACACACCCAGCCACACACTAATACAGCCACTCATATACAACTTACATGCCCATGCAAATACTAAAACACCCAGTTAAACTAATATAAATTTCACAATATAGCAGCAGGTGTCCAGACATTTACGTACAAATATGTAACATAAACGTTTTCTTTCTTTAGACCAGAAAAGGCAGTTCTGAAAAGAACCTTTGTTTTTTTTTAACATTTTCTAACTATTTGTTTTTTTTTCATGGGTTTTTGTATCTTTTTAAAAAGGTGACTGAAAAAAATAAACAGTAAAAAAACATGCACAGAAGTTGTGCAACAACTTTAACAAATGAAAAAAAATCTACATTTGTGCAGTTTTGCTGCATCAAGAATAGCAGCGACAGGCTGCTCTTCAACTGTCAAAACCTTCTTGCATTTTAAGCAAAATGTCCCAATGCCAGCAAACTCAGGTGCACTGCTTCTTGAGTGTTCCCCAACTTGTGCTGGTAGTGCATCTCCTGGTGCTATCTGTGCTGCACTACATTGTGATGAGTGTGGCACATTTTCCTCTCCTTGAGCTCTCTCAAGATGTCACGGGTGTATTGTTTTTAAGTGTTTTAGCATATTTGTGGTGCCATGGCTATATTTTTTTATGTTTCTCTTGTGAGGATTTTGCTGCACAGTGTGCACTTTATTTGCTTTGCAACAACTTTCTTCTCTCCTGAAGGGATTGGGAAGAACTTCCAAGCAATAGACTCTCTTCTCTTCAGTATGGAATGGAACCTGCACCCCCCCCCACCCCTAGCGCCTTGAGACCCTTACGGATGAGTAGTCACACTTTAACAAACCCCTGATTGATTGATTGATACGTCTTCAGAATATGAGTTCTGGTCACCGTGCTCCTGTGGCTCTTCTTGACATGCAGTCGCCATTTTAAAAGTTTGCAAAAAAACACCAAAGTACTGTAGAGTGGAGTGGCGTGGAGTGGCGTAGAGTGCATAGCAGGTAGTGGAGTGGAATAGTGCAGGGTGAAGTGGCATAGAGTGAGTGTCATGGGGTGGAATGGCATAGAGTGGAATAGCATAGAGTGGAGTGGTGTGGAGTGGAGTGATGTACAGAAGAGTGGCATAGAGTGCAGAAGTATAGAGTGGAATACCGTGGAGTGGAGTAGCATGGAGTGGAGTGGTATAGAGTGGATTAGCATAGAGTGGAATAGCATAGAGTGTAGTGGCATACAGTGGAGTGGTGTAGAGTGGGGTGGCATACAGTGGAGTGGCATACAGTGGAGTGGTGTAGAGTGGAATAGTGTAGAATGGAGTTGCGTACAGTGGAGTGGCATAGAATGGTATAGAGTGGAATACCATAGAGTGGAATGGTGGAAAGTGGCATAGATTCCAGTGGTGTAGAGTGGAATAGCGCAGAGTAGGTTAGAATGGACTGAGGTACCGTAGAGTGACATAGAGTGGAGTGGCTCAAAGCAGAATATTATATCATACAGTGGCGAGGCGTAGAGTGGGATGGCATAGAGTGGAGTGGTGCAGAGTGGATTATTGCAGAGAGGAGTGGCATAGAGTGGAGTGGCATAGAGTGGAATGGCGTAGAGTGGAGTGGCGTAGAGTGGAGTGGCATAGAGTTGAGTGGCATAGATTGGAATAGCATAGAGTGGCGCAGAGTGGAGTGGCTTATGTTAGAGTAGAGTGGCATGTCGTAGAGCGGGGTGGTGTGTTGTGATCTAGAGTGAGGTTGGTTTAATGTCATAAGTGGAGTGGACTATTGTAGATTGGAGTGGTGTGTCATATACTGGTGCAATGTGTCATAGATGTGTCATAGAGTGGAATGGATTGTCTTACAGTGAAGTGAAGTGGGATCTCATGTCATAAAATGTAGTTTAAAAACCCGTAGCGGGAAAATAGCCGAACGTATATAGATGAAATTTTCAGGAATATAGATTCAGCAGTGGAAAAGGTCCTATTTGTTGGTAGATCTAAGTTGATTCAGTCGAGTTAAAGCTGTAAAGCACAAAAACTTAGTTATGTATTGTGTCACAGTATACCACAATAATTTCACTGTATACCACAGTACATCACGATGATAAAACAGCATATGATTGAGTAATGAAAGCTCTTACAAAATTAAAAGGCAGACATATTAAGTGCATAGGAAGGAATGTAGCGGTTTAGATAATTCTGTAAACGTAGTTGCATAATTCAGGCAGCACTCTAGGCCTGAAAGCGTATTGTTTTGATATATATACACTTTCTAGGTAATACACTTAAAAAAACAAACATTACAGGGATTTTATAGATAGGAAATAGAATTTGCACAACCTTAGAAATTCACTTAAAAAACCAAATGTTACAAGCACATTATAGTTCGGAAATAGAATTTAAAAAAACAGAGAAATTCACTGAAAAAACCCAAAGGTTACAGGCACGTTATTGATAGGCTCAGATTTCCCTTGTACAGAACCAGTGAAATTCAGCAGTTATAGTTACCTGAGCTAACTATAACTTACGCCCTCGCAATGCACTGCTTATGACCTCACATATTGCATCACTCATGACATGGTCAGTGACATCACTGATGACATCACTGATGACATCTCAAATGACATCACTGATGACATCACTAATGACATCATCTACAGAACCACTCACACACCTACTCACACCCCATACAACCTCTCATATACTCATTCACAGACCTATACCATTACTCAAACACCCACTCACTCTTCCATAGAGCCACTCCCACTCACACAACCATTCACTCACCCATACAGCCACTCATGCTACCAGTTACTCAACTGTACAGCCAGCCACATGGCCCCACACACACCCATACAGCTACTCACCTACCCACTTATTTACCTGCACAGTCACTCACACACCCACTCACCCATACAGCAGCTCAACATACCCACTCACTCACCCATACAAGCACTTACACAACCACACAACCACTTACATACCCATACACACATCCATTCAAGTACTCACACAAACACTCACTCAGCCATACAGCCATTCGCACAGACATTTACTCTCCAATACAGCCACTCATACACCAACTCACTTAACCAACCACCCATTCAAACAGCCACCTGCTCACCCATACAGCCACTTACACACCCAGTCACTCACTCATATAGCCATTCAGACACCCATTCACTCACCCATACAGTCACTACACACCCACTTACCCACCCATAGAGCCACTCATACTGCAATTCACTCACCCATACAACCACTGACACACCCACTCGCTCACCAATACAGTCACACAGCATCTCACTCACCCACACAGCTACTCACACAACCACTTATACACCCATACAGCCACTTACACACATACACACAAGAATATAGTCACACAGGCACTCACAAAATATATGTTAGAAGTAGTATCACTCAGTAGCAGTGCACCTAGTAAACTAATTTTACTTTTTGTAGTAGGTTAGTATATATGTTTAACAATTGTTAACTTTTAGAAAATACTTACACTCACTAGATGATGTCATTTGTGATGTCATCAGTCATGTCATTTGATGTCATCAGTCATGTCACTGACCATGTCATGAGTGATGTAATATGTTAGGCCATAAGCAGTGCATTGCGCAGGCGTAGGTTATAGTTAGCTCAGGTAACTATAACTGGTGAATTTCACTGGTTTTTTATGAGTGAAATCTGAATCTAACTATAACATTCCTGTAACCTTTGGGTTTTTTCAATGAATTTCTAAGGTTTTTTAATTCTATTTCCTAACTATAATGTCCCTATAACGTTTGGTTTTTTAAGTGAATTTCTAAGGTTTTGCAAATTCTATTTCCTAACTATAATGTCCCTGCAACGTTTGTTTTTTTAAGTGAATTTCAATGCTTTTTTAACTAGTAGTCGTGTTGCAGAGTGGTGAGGAAACGGGGTGGGGCCTCCAACCAGCTCTCAGAAATCCTGCTGTATGGGACTTACTGGAGGTAACAGGAAGGCTTTTTGGCACCCAAGGTCCCTTAGCAACCAAGAGGACTTCATCCCCCAAATAGTAGTGCTCCAGGAGGTGCGTTTGCAGAGTGGTGGAGAAAGGGGTGTGGCCTCCGAGGACCTCTCAACAATCCTGCTGTGTGGGACTTACTGGAGGTAACAGGAGGGGTAGTCGGCCCCAAGGACCCTCAGCAGCTAAGGGGACTTCATCCCCCAACCAGTTGTGCACTAGGAGGCACGTTTGCAGAGTGGTGGAGAAGGGGGGCATGGCCTTCATAAACCGCTCCACAATACTGCTGTGTGGGACTTACTGGAGGTAACAGAAGGGGTAGTTGGTCCCCAAGGACTCTTAAGAGCCAAGGGGACTTAATCCCCCAACTAGTAGTGCGCCAGGAGGCCCGTTTGCAGATTGGTGGAGAAAGGGGGCGTGGCCTTTGACAACCTCTCAGCAATCCCGCTGTGTGGGACTTACTGGAGGTAACAGGATGGGTAGTTGCCCCCAAGGACCATCTGCTGCCAAGGGGACTTCATTCCCCAACCAGTTGTGCACTAGGAGGCACGTTTGCAGAGTGGTGGAGAAGGGGGGCATGGCCTCCATAAACCGCTCCACAATACTGCTGTGTGGGACTTACTGGAGGTAACAGAAGGGGTAGTTGGTCCCCAAGGACTCTTAAGAGCCAATGGGACTTAATCCCCCAACTAGTAGTGCGCCAGGAGGCCCGTTTGCAGATTGGTGGAGAAAGGGGGCGTGGCCTTTGACAACCTCTCAGCAATCCCGCTGTGTGGGACTTACTGGAGGTAACAGGATGGGTAGTTGCCCCCAAGGACCATCCGCTGCCAAGGGGACTTCATCCCCCAACCAGTTGTGCGCCAGGAGGTGTGCTTGCAGAGTGGTATAGAAAGGGTGCATGGCCTCCCAAGAGCTCTCAGCAGCCCCACTGTGTGGGACTTACTGGAGGTAACAGGAGGGCTTGTTGACCCCCAAGGAGCCTCAGCAGCCAAGGGGACCTCATCCCCCACCCAGTAGTGCACCAGGAGGCATGTTTGTAGAGTGATTGAGAAAGGAGGAAATTATATATTAGAGGAGGGGGCCGGGTGGCCCCCCTTCCCTGGGACGATTTGGGCCCCGGGGACCCCATCCCCTAGGCCTTTTTTGAATGGGGGAAGGGGGCTGCTGCGAGGCCCCCCTCCCCGTGCCCATTTCAGCCCTAGGGACCCCATCCCCGGGGCCTGGTCTCTCTGCTGGTGGCCATGGGGGAAGCCTCAAGGCCCCTGCGGTCCCTGCTGGCTCCCCACCTCCTGCAGGAGCCGGCATCGTTTTGAGACCCAGGGAGCAATTTGTCTGTTTCCCTGCTCGCTTTACAGCAGGCAGGAAAACAGACAAATGCTCCGCTTTCAGCAAGCGAGAGCATTTGTGAGCTCTTGCTTGCCGAAGCGAGCGTTTGCTGTGGTTTGGCAGGAAGCTCCTATCAAGCCACAGCAAACAGCAATGTCCCGGGCGGGACACCCCAAGACATTGCAGGTACCAGCCCTGGTGGGTGGTGGTCCCCAGGGCCATGTATGGCTTCATGTGGGGGGCCGCACATCCCCCTCCAATGCTTACTTTAGCCCCAGGGAGGTGGTGGCCCCCAGGGGTCTGCAACCGACCCCCTTCATTATTTTGCTAGATTTGCCCTGGGGAAGTGGTGGTCCCTGGTGCTGTGGGGGGGCGTCCGAGCAGCCCCTCAACACTGTTTTTAATAAAAGCCCCGGGGAGGTGGTGATCCCTGGGGCTGCGGGGAGGGGGTCCACGCACCCCGCACTGATTTGAATTAAAGCCCCAGGGAGGTGGCAGTCTAGGGCTACTATAAGCTCAAGGAGGGGGGCCTGTGTGCCCACCTTTCTTTTCCAGCCCCCAGTGCCCTCTTGACCTGGCCCACCCGGGGGCCAAATGAAGTAAAAGCACGGAAGGCTGTTTTTTTTTTTTTTAATCACATGAAAAGTTGTGGATCTAGCTGTGGATTTTTCCGAGTTTTAAAAAATAAAATGCTTTTTAGCCATAGCGGGATCTCTGGGAGACCCCTGCACCCCAGCCAGGGGCTTAAGGAGTCCCTACCCTGGCTCCTTTTCTTTTTTTTTAAATCTATTTTTGTGGGACTCGGCTTCAAGCCGAGTCCCAAGATGGCTGCCAACATTGCCTGGTTGAAGGGTTGGCAGCCAATCAGATTTCAGCATGGATCCGCGAATTCTCTGAAAGAATCTGCTGCCCTACATATTTATATTTTATTTCCCCTTTAATACCTCTAAAACTACTAAACGGATTCACACCAAATCACAAAAAGCGTGATCTGCAGACCAAATCTACCTTTATGTCAAATTTGGTGTAATTCCGTCCAGCAGGGTGCAGAGACAGAATATTGACCTGGGCGGTAAATTCCGTTCCGCTCGTGGAATTTGCGGAATTTGGGTAATTTCGCGTTCCGCGGAGAACGCGGAATTGCCAAAAATTCCGCGATCCGCGGCTTAGCAGAATTTTTTGCTTGTTCGGGCTTTCAAAATGCGTGTTCGCAAGATATTTCCCCCGAGCACGCAAACAGCGTTCGCGAACAGGAAAAAAGTATTGCGAACGGGCAGCACAAGCAAATCCGCGTGTTCGCGGAACTCTGCGTGCTCGCGGAGATTTTTTACCGTTTCGCAGAGCTTTGCGTAGCGCGACTACGCAAATTCCGCCCACCCCTAGTTAAAAATATCGAGTTGCACAAATATCGAGTCATTAATATCGTGGTTCAGAAACATCGACAGCAAGAATATCGTGGTCAAGAATATCGACTTAAGGTAAGTAATATCGATTTAAAAGATATCGAAGTGTTTAATATCGTTTGCAAAAATAAAGTTGTTAAAAATATCTTTTTTTTATTAATGTTATGTATTTTAGTATATATTTATATGTATGTGTTGTATTTTTTTGTATAAGAATTGTTTGTATTCTTAATATATGTGTTACATTTTTAGTAGTTATGAATTTTTTTTAATTTGAATTTTGTGTTTTTAGTTCCGTAGCGGGTTGTGGGTTTATAGGGGAATTGGACGGGAACTAATTTAATTATATTAAATGTATTGTTTATTTTTATTTATTAATATTTGTTTCATTGAGATGTTATAGTGTTAAATGTGTAATTTATTAATAATTAATTAATAATTGGTTGTTAATTAATTTTAATTAATTAATTGGAAATTACATTAGTAATTGTGTAATTAATTTTAGCTGTGTGTTGTGGTGTTTATAGGTGTAAAGGGTGGGAAGTAATGTGCATTTAATTAATTATTATATAGTTATTAATTAATGTTAATTATTTGATATTTATTTTGGGTAATTGTTTATTTTTGTGTGTGCTGTTTTTACTTTTAAAGGGATAAAGGGTGGGTATTAAATACATTTTAATTACTTTATTATTATTTGTTAATAGTAATAGTTTTTAATTTAAAAATAAGTTTTAATTGTGTTTTATTATTTTATATTTTAATTTCGGTGTGTGTTGTGGATATTATAGGGTTAAAGTGTGTGTAGTCAATTAATGTTTATTAGTTTTTTTTATTAATAATATTTTTTAATTGATTAATAATTATGTTAATTATGGAAGTAAATTTGTTATTGGTGTGGTGTTATAGGGTAGGAAATAAAATAAATACATTTATGTATTAATACCTGTTTTTGTTTTTAAATATTTTCTCGTTTAAAAGAATTATTTTTTATAAATGTATTTATTATTTTATTTTATATATTATTTGTAGGTTTTTGTTATGTGTAATTAATCATATAATATGTTTTATTTTTATATATTTAATATATTTGATTTTTCATTTTTTAAATATTGTTTATTTATTTTTATGATTTTTAATTTTTAATATTTTTTATTTTTGTTTTAACTGTGTGAGTGTGAATAGTAATTTTTGTCTCTCCACTATCCAACACTTTCCCTAATGTTGCACTCACCGGAGTGGGAATAGTAATTTTTACCCCTCTGCTATCCAACACTTTCCCTACTGTTGCACTCACTGGAGTTGAAATAGTAATTTTTACCCCTCCGCTATCCAACACTTTCCCTACTGTTGCACTCACCGGAGTGGGAATAACATGTTTTACCCCTCCGCTATCCAACACTTTCCCTACTGTTGCACTCTCTGGAGTGGGAATAGTAATTTTTTCCCCTTTGCAATCCAACACTTTCCCTACTGCTGCACTCTCAGGAGTGGGAATAGTAATTTTTACCCCTCCTCTATCCAACACTTTCCCTACTGTTGCACTCTTTTGAGTGGCAATAGTAATTTTGCCCCTCCGCTATCCAACACTTTTTCTACTGTTGCTCTCACTGGAGTGGGTATAGTAATTTTACACCTCCGCTATCCAACAATTTCCCTATTGTTGCACTCACTGGAGTTGGAATAGTTTTTTTAGCCCTCTGCTATCCAACACTTTCCCTACTGTTGCACTCACTGGAGTGGTAATAGTAATGTTTTCCCCTCCTCTCTCCAACACTTTCCCTACTGTTGCACTCGCTGGAGTGGGAATAGTTATTTTTACCCCTCTGCTATCCAACACTTATCCTACTGTTGGACTCACTGGAGTGGGTATAGTAATTTTACACCTCCGCTATCCAACAATTTCCCTACTGTTGCACTCTGTGGAGTGGGAATAGTAATTTTTACCCCTCCGCTATTCAACACTTTCCCTACTGTTGCACTCTTTGGCATGGGAATAGTAATTTTTTCCCCTCCGCTATCCAACACTTTCCCTACTGTTGCTCTCTCTGGAGTGGGAATAGTCATTTTTACCCCTCCGCTATCCAACACTTTCCCTACTGTTGCACTCACTGGAGTTGGAATTGTAAATTTAATTCCTCCGTTATCCAACACTTACCCTACTTTTGCACTCACTAGAGTGGGAATAGTTATTTTTACCCCTTTGTTATCCAACACTTTCCCTACTATTGCACCAATTGTATTGTGAAATTTAAGTTTAAATATTTTTTAATAGTTTAGGGGCCCATTACGATACCCGGCGTAAAAAAATCCGCCAGGCATGGAAGCGGCAAAAATCCGCCCGCACACACCGCCTGAACACCGACCACGCCATTATGAGTACACAAACCGAAAACCGCCATCGGCGGAAAAATCACACAAAATACCGCCCGCCATCGTCCGAGTCGGAGTCAAACCGCCCGCCACGGACGGAAACACGCACGACAACACAAAACCGCCCGCCCTCACGGCCGACACACCGCACGTGAAATTACGATCGCACCGCCATGAGCGCGGAAAAACCACAAATATACCGCCCGCCAGCGCAAACAACGCCGATGAGAATCGACACGGCAGAAGCCATGGCGCCCACGTACCTGCACAGAAACCATCCGCACACAAAACCAATAGCACACAACATGGCCAACAAGTCCACACAGCAAGGCACACACAAATACACAAGCACAGTACACATCCCGAAAACACCCCCCGGACAAACAAAAAATACAAAGGCCAGAACCCCAGACACAACACACCTGAAAACAACAGACCATGAGGACACACCCACATAGGTGAGTACAAAAGCAGCACTCCCACAGACCACAACCCCTTGCTACATTGCAAACCAGAGAGGAGAGGAGAGGACACAGTGACACAGCAAGGACAGCAGCACACCACAGAAACGCACACATCACAACCACCACCACCACCACCAAACACCGGCACCACAAACCCCCTGCACATTACACAACACACACCGCACCAGCACCACAAACACCATGGCACCACAAAGGATGCCCAAGTTCACGCCCATGGAGCTGACGGTCATGGTCGACGAGATCATCAAGGTGTACCCACAAATCTATGGGAACATGGTCCAGCACACACCACTAGCCACCAGAAACAGAATGTGGACCCGGATCGTAGACCAGGTCAATGCAGTCGGGACCCTGCCCAGGAACAGAGTCGAGATAAACAAACGTTGGAATGACGTAAAGAGCCTGGTCAAGAAGAAGGAGGGCAAAAACAGAGAGCTGGCTGCCGTCACTGGCGGAGGGAATCCCGCGCTCTTTAAGACCTTCAAAGCGTGGGAGGAGAAGGTGCGAGTCGTAATCCATCCGGAGATCCTCGCCGGATTAGCAGGGGGAGTGGAGGCTGGTAAGTACAAACTAATGTATACTAGCACACCGCTATGTACACACATGCGCAACCACCATGCCACAGCTCCCAGGGACAAACACCCCCATGTCCAGCACACAATACACAACACATCACACGCACATGCAACAGACACTACCACACACAGGCCAAACCGAACAACTGTAAGATGCGTGGGGACATGTGTACACTAAGCCAGCCACGTAACCACCAACAGGTCCCCAAATATGCCAGAAGCGCCACAACGAGCACCCACCACACCCATGTGTCCGCCACAGCTGCACTAACCGACAAGTAACAGGTAAGTGGCAGGAACACAAAGTGCAGTGGGTGGGACGGTGGACAGCCCAAGTACAACACACACCAGGCCCCAGTCCCACAGCACAGCAAGGAGGAGCATCCCCCACACCCCACAGCCACGTGTCAGCCACCGCAGTGCACAACGACAGCCGAAAGGCAGACGTCACGGTCCACAGCAATCGGTGTCAGTGGGTGTACAGCCACCCCACGACCCACTACACCCCCCCACCCCCACAGACCTGCAACATGGAGCACCCCCGCTTAGAGCCATGTGGCATCCAGTACAGTGCACGCACGAACAACTTGCAGGTGGGAAACTGGACAGGGCTGGATTACTGGAGGCATGAGGACCATAACACCACCAACACATGGGACATGTCACGTAGCACACGAACACGCAGCACCGCCCACCGTCACGAACAAGTGAACAATGTGCACACGGACATGAACAGCAGACTCACACCCCACATGACCCATCACAGACATAGCAACACCCAAGGAGCCACGTCTGCATGCACAAGCCACACTGAATATAGTCCCACACGGCAGCCACTGTGCAACTCATCACACACAACCGAAACACCATTGAAGTCCTGTCCATGTAGCCCCCACTGCCTGTCAACCCCACACCCCACAACTACGCCTATGTAAGACAAACAACACTAGACGCAACAGAGCGGAACAACAGAAATGCACACGAACACCACTGAACCCATCAAACTCACAGACACACCATGCACATACAACATACCATCCATCCCATCCGTCAGCCCCAGTCACATGAAAGGCATGTCATCCGCACAGCTGCCACACATACAGCAGTCACGCTAAGATACATGCCCATGACCAACCATGTGCCAGAAGTCAATTAAGCGCACGACACACTGTGAGCAACAACACACAACATGGGCCACACCCCCCCGAGCACTGCAGTGATGCACATGGCACAGGGCAGCACGCACACCAAGGAGATGGGACAACTGCAATACGTTGGCTGGCACACAACTATCACTCACTCATAACGATGCGTCCAATGCCATGTCCAGTAACCACAACAGACAGCAAATATGCAGGGCATGTCAGGCATGCACACACCTCAGACCATGCACTGTCATGCTGCCACAACACATGTCACGTTCGGCACCCATGGCTCACAGCATGTACCCCAAAAGCATATCCCCTCCCAAATGCGAATCTGGGGCATGGCCCCCATGTTGCCATATGCGTTCCTAAGCGTTCCATTTGAACCCCAAAAGCATATCCCCTCCCAAATGCGAATCTGGGGCATGGCCCCCATGTTGCCATATGCGTTCCTAAGCGTTCCATTTGAACCCCAAAAGCATATTCCATCCCAAATGCGAATCTGGGGCATGGCCCCCATGTTGCCATATGCGTTCCTAAGCGTTCCATTTGAACCCCAAAAGCATATCCCCTCCCAAATGCGAATCTGGGGCATGGCCCCCATGTTGCCATATGCGTTCCTAAGCGTTCCATTTGAACCCCAAAAGCATATTCCATCCCAAATGCGAATCTGGGGCATGGCCCCCATGTTGCCATATGCGTTCCTAAGCGTTCCATTTGAACCCCAAAAGCATATCCCCTCCCAAATGCGAATCTGGGGCATGGCCCCCATGTTGCCATATGCGTTCCTAAGCGTTCCATTTGAACCCCAAAAGCATATTCCATCCCAAATGCGAATCTGGGGCATGGCCCCCATGTTGCCATATGCGTTCCTAAGCGTTCCATTTGAACCCCAAAAGCATATTCCATCCCAAATGCGAATCTGGGGCACGGCCCCCATGTTGCCATATGCGTTCCTAAGCGTTCCATATGAACTCCAAAAGCAAAGTACAAACCAGACCCAGGATGGGCCAGGAGCCCGCATACACCAGAGTCACAATGAGTAGGGGCAAAGCAACACACCCATCGGCATGGCCAATCCGTCCCATGCCACATGTGCACAGCACACAGTCCCATTGCCTAGCACACACAACTACAGATGCCACAGCCACACACTCGCCTCCGGGAAACCCATGTACGAGATTGCACGAACTGCCAATGTCAGACGACTAATACATACTTCGCCAGGTGCAACACAATAACAAATCTCATTTTCTCCACAGGTGACGAACTGCTGGACGCTGGGGATGGAGACAGCAGCCAGCACAGCCAGCCTACAAGCCCCCAACGAGGACACACGGATCTGGAGGATCTGTCCACCTCTTCGGACACGGACCACCAAGCTGGCCCATCTGGCGTGGCAGGGCCCAGCCGCTCCCCAGGACCCCTCCTACCCACCAACCCATCATCCAGGGATGCTGAACAGTCCCAGTCCCCTGCTGCCACTGTCGTTGCGGCCACACCCACGGTCATTGCGGCCACTACCACTGCCGCAACCGCCACCATCGCCGCACCGACCACCACCGCCTCCACCACCACCACGTCTTCGCTGGCACCAGCCCCAGCGCAGGTGGTGGCCTGGCCGACTGGATCCACCCTGGGAGCCACAGCGAGGACCGTGGTGTGCAATGTGGCTAGTGGGCAGGCCGGTGGCAGCAGGACTGGTAGGAGGAGCAGGGTCAGGGAAACGCCAGCCTCCCCTGGGAGCCATGCCCTGCCTCAAATGGCCAGAGTCCTTGGGTCCTATGAAGAGGCCCAAGGACAATGGGCCAGGTCTGCTACTGACACGCGGGAGGTGCTGGGGGTGCTGAGGTCCATGGACGCCCATATGGGCCAATTCGTGTCCCGTATGGACCAACTCGTGGACCTCATGGGCCAGCTGGTGGTGGCGGTGGGGTCACAGGCAAGGCCAGCAACACCACCTCCGCCACCACCTGCTAGGGCGCAGGGTCGGCCAGCAGTGTCCACTTCCCCTGCGTCCACAGCCAGTGAGCACACCTCACCCACCACCAGCAGGTCGCCACCACACACCCCCCTCCCAAACGTGGAAGGGGCCGTCCGAAGAGGAAACAGATCTCCCGGGAGGACTTCGCACGCTCCAGTCGCAAGTGAGGCAGCCAGCCAGCCTTCCGCCAGCCTTCCTTGACCAGCCACTGCATTGACTTGCTCTACGATCCCACTCCACACAGCCAGCTGGATGGCATGTGTGTGTTGGACTATGGACATAGAACCAGTGGGTACACCCTGATCATCACGCAGCCATGACCGACAGCTCATTGTCACTGCACGCACCACTTTTGTTATCACCTTACACACAATCACATGTCACAGTTCGTAATAAATGCACCTTATTCACTAACTGCTGTTTGTGCCCTGTGTTTTATTTGTACGGAATACAACGGCCACCTTGGGCGGAAGGGCACCTGATGCGTGGCATGGCAATGGAATCCGGAGGGCCTGTAGGGACCTAGGGGTGGGAGACAGAACAGGAGCACATTCAATGAGTGTGTCACACACCCATCACACAGTACATGTCAACAACTACAAGCAATGTACACACATCGCACAGAGCAATAGGGCACAATGCCACAGTCACCAACAGTGGCATACTACCCTGGCCATGGAGCGTTGACACACTGCACGCAGTGAACATACGGCCACCCTGACACAGCACACACACACCTGCACAGATACAGACACATCATCCGTCGTACATGGACACTCACCGTCAAGTGAAGTAGCGGGCGATGAGCTGCTGGCGCACATTCCCAGCTTCCTCCTCTCCGCTGTCCACCTCACTCGAGCTGTCCTGGTCTGCGGGCTGGGGCCCTGGTTGATCTCCGTCATCCACAATGAGGGGGATCTGCTTCCGAATGGCCAGATTGTGCAGCATGCAGCACGCCACCACTATCTGGCACACCTTCTGTGGGGAGTACGCCAGTGCACCCTCGGTGCGGTCCAGGCACCTGAACCTGGACTTGAGGAGGCCAAAGGTACGCTCGACCACACGTCTGGTCCTCCCATGTGCCTCATTGTATCGATCGTCTGCTGGGGTGCGAGGATTCCTCAATGGACTGAGCAGCCATGCCCCATTCGGATACGCAGAGTCACCTGGGTGTGAGGGACACAGAGAACCGTAGCTATTCCAACTGGACAGGGGACAGCATCGCACAACCAGCACGCTACACCACTCCACATACTCACCGACAATACAGGCACGATCCTGTTGCAGATTGGCCATCAGTCGTGGCAAGATGCTGTTGCGCATTATGTGTGCGTCATGGGCCGAGCCTGGAAACTTTGCACACACGTGGGTGATCACCATGTCCGCAAGGCACACCACTTGCACATTCAGGGAGTGCGTGTGCTTCCTGTTGCGGTACAGGTGCTCAGTGGCCTGTGGTGGAACAAGGCCAACATGAGTGCAGTCAATGGCTCCCACGACGTGTGGGATTCTGCCAAGGGCATAGAATGCACCCTTCACTGCCGCCAATTCACGAGCCCTGGGGAAGCGGATGTACCTGTTCCGGTACAGCATCATGGCTGCCAGTACATCCCTCAGCACCTTGCTGAACATGGGCTGGGACATCCCTCCTCCACTGCCCACTGTGTGCTGGAATGACCCAGTGGCGAAGAAATGCATGGCGGCCATCACCTTAGCCGTGGGGGTGACAGCAGTCGGATACACCCTGCGGGGACGGAGATGGGGCTCTAACATGGCACACAGTCGATGCAGAGTTGGCCTGTCCAGCCGAAACTTCCTGATTACCTCTGTATCGTCCATGTCCGCCAGCAATTGGTATGGGCGGTCAATGTTCGGTCTCCGCCTGGGTTAAATGTCAGAGGACACATGTCAAAGCAACACGGCACATAGCAATTTCGCATACACATCACTGACATGACTGAGCAAGCACATGAGCCACAGCCCAGCTGTCAAGCTGGGACGGCACGGCCACAATACACTTACACAGGTCTCCCAACAATGGCAATGGCAAGTGAGACATACCACTGCCATGTGCATGCACATGGGGATCTAGGCCCCAATGACTTGCGGGGCGTGCTGATGGGGACTGACTGCATATTCGTCAAGCGGCAACGCCACGGCAACATGAGTGTCTGCTGAGCATGGAACTGCTTCCGAGGCTGGATGAGTATGGCACACGATGACGACGATGTGGGCACGGGCTGAGCGGCCAATACAAGTGGGACCTGTGGCACGAGGGGATATGAGACAGTAGTAGGTGTCAGCACTGCACCCTATGTACAGCACTGTACGGATCACAGCTCCCGAAACATTGACTGGTGTCCACATTGACAGCCCCATGCCAAGACGGCTGTGTGCTTGCAGTCACAGGTGAGAGGTTACATTGCACGTGCCAGGTGGCAGACGTACATAGTGGGAGCTGGCATGTGTGTGCATGTGTCTCCTGTTCAGGATCCACCAGATGGGCGCTGACTCTGTACTGACCATTGGACACAGCATGTTCCGTGGAAGGCTTGTGTGTGTGGGATGGTGGCACTGGATGTGCCTCCGTTGGGTGGGGGGCCATGCACAGGGCGGGTACGTCGATGATTGCGCATTGTTGGTCACGGTGGGTGCACCAACTAAGATGTGTTGCCCTGTGTTCAATTCCTATGTCCGCATGATGATGGACTGTGGATGTGGGCAGACTACACATTGGTCGATGTGCTGTCTATATGCATGTGCCTTCACACCAGGCACAGCTGCCCCTGCACATGTGACCCCTGCTGGACTCGCTGCTGGGTCTGTGGAGCTGATGCACCTTCTGCGCGTGGGGCGGACAGCTCTCCTCACTTCCCTCATTGCGCATGTCATGTCTTTGCCGCAGGTGACATGGATCATGGAGGGCCCACATGTACGCGTGGGTAGGCTACACATGATTGTTCACTGGTGGCCACCCCCAGTCAGTGTTTCGAATGGGAAGGTTGTCGTGCTGGTGGTATGTTCGATGTGGCGGATGGGCGGGCCTAGGTGCGGGCTTACATTCCGGACATGGGGGGTAGTTGGATTGGCGACTAGTTGCAGTACACACGGGACACGTCTCTTCCTTTCCACATCTGGGTCATCCCTTGTACTAACTGACAGTGATACAGTCATCTTCGCCCCAGCCCTCATGTCCTCCCCTCGCCCCCCAATATGCATGCTCACCTGCGAGGCTAGCGCTTGCACAGGCAGCCCCAAGCTCGCACCAGAGAGGGCAAGGAGTGAATGTGTGGGTCCAGTTGCACGAGTGGGCTGTCTCAGGGTATGATGTGTGGCGGGACGCCGTCCACCTGCGTGGTGCCCCAAATGGAGACCCGGCCTGCATGGACTATGCATCACAGTCTTCGCCTTCCGGATCCGCCACCTGCGACACCCAGTGGCTGTGGCTGCCCTTGCGGCCAGGCCGCGTCCGTCTGTGGCTGTTGGCCCACACATTCACTCTTTGGCCTCTCTGGGGAGGGCTCGGGGGTGGTGGCGCACGCGCTTGCACTTAGTCGCAATGGCATGTGTCGTGGTTGGTATGATGGGCAATGGATGGGATGGTGCGAGCCACCTCCCGTGACGTCAGTGCTGCTCGTGCTGTGGTGCGTCCCCCTACACTTCCATTTGACTTGTGCCATGCTAGACGTTGAGGTTCTATTGCCTGCGTGATATGACCAGGAGGAGCACGAGGAGACCTCTCACACACCATGCTCCACTGCCATCCTGTGCCCTGTATCGCCTGTGCGGATTGACTATGTTGGGGTTACACCTGGTCGACTGGGGCTGTGTGTGCCTTGTCAAGGGGCATGGCGGGCGCACAACAGGATCCAGCTTGTCCACAGAGGGTGGGCTGAGGTGCGCCTGGTACCGCCTTGTACGTGTGCCCGGCTGCTGTGCACACACGTGTTCACTCCCCCCCCGACAGGTGTCCTCTCACAATGCCCAGGGAAGCGGTGGTGTACTGTTGATGACCCCTCCCAACACGGCGTGCTCCAACTTGGCATGTGCGCATCTACCCGTCGCACCCACCCACCTGAGCACTGCGTCCATACGACTTCACACGACACATGTGTGTCTTCCACAGTAGTGCTACTCATTTGCGTTGACATCCAATACCAGTGGACTACATGGTCATGTCACGACTGCCGTGTACTTCACATACTCTCATCCTCTCTCATTCGTACTTGTGAAATGAGTCAGCGGAGACAGTTTTGGTTTCAAACATTATATTGAGTCTTCTGTCCTCTGTGATGCAGTATAGTGGACACTACTGGCAGCGGAATACATGTTGAGGATATACTGAGCATGATTACAAATGGGATAGGGTGTGGGGTTACATCTGCTTGGCCAAGGCTGTGCTAATGTATATTTACGTATAGCTGCGGAGCTGCGGACTTTGACACAGACGGTATACATGTAGCCTACCAGACCGCTCGGCATCATGGGCACAGTCCATCTCAGTTCCATGTGACAGGTTTGCTGCGGTTGTTCCTCATGCACGCGTGCATGTGAGATGACATCAGGGCATGTGCTTGCGTGCATGCAGCGGCGTGCCACTTGTTGTTGCACTGTGGTGGTTACTGGACATGTCACAGTCACTGGGGTCGTGTTGTTGTTGTATGCACTTGTCGTCCATGCAAAGGTCCTGGTATGGGATTCCTGGGGCGGGGGTGGGAGGGGTGCAGCACCCACAGACTCCAGGCGACCTATTCATGTCCACTGAGCGGTGTGTGTGTCCATGTGCGCTGGATCAATGTCGTGTCCTGGTTGTTCGTGCAGTTCCGTCCATGTGGGTGCGATACACAGAGCCCATGCCACTGCCTCCCACGATGCATGCGGTGTTCCTGGATGTGATGGGGAACAGTGTGCATGTCCCGGTCATATCCGATGTCATGGCGATGTCGTTGATGGTGTGGTTACAGTTGCCGGTCGTTTGGTATGGCTGTTCTGGTGGTGACTGGCCAGTCCGTGCGGAAGCTGAGCATGGGTGCGGGGTTGGACTTCATAGGTCACTCGGGGAACCTGCGTTGTGGTCCGACGTATTTACAGGTTGTCAGGTATGCGATGCCGTCCAGCAGGGCTTCCATGTCATTGGTGGTGTACATGTTTGCCAGCCAATGAAGCGGATGGTGGCTGTCAAGGTGTTGTTCGTAGGTTGTCCCTTGGAGGACCATGATGGGGCATGCTGGGTGACATTCGATGTAGCTGTTCTCGATGATCCGTCGTGTGGAGGCACAGTGGTTCCATTTCAGTGCGCGTGCGATGTTGGCCACATACGCCATGCCCCCATAGGCAGAGCAGGCCCTGTCGTGTGCGTCCAGAGGGAGGAGTAGTGGTAGCAGGTCCGCCTTCAGACATGCCGGGTTGGAGAGGCATATCTCGACGGGATGCTGGTAGGGACACCTCCGACAGTAGAAGACGGGCATGACGCAGCTGAACAATGTGATGCGGTAAGTCAGTCGGTAACTTACGTTCAGCAGGGACAGGAGATCGCATCCCAATGTATGTATCGTGTTGGTTTGGTACAGCTTGAGCTGTTCGGCGTAGTTGGGTAGGTGTGTTGCGGTTGCCATTTCGCAGCGGTTCGTAGAGGTGGCGTGCTCCGGCTGTGTGTGCAGTCTGCAATGTGCACGCTCCGGGGTTGCTGTGAGCTCTGTGTAGTCGTGGGGAGACAGGACTTGTGTTCTGTTGGCTTGTTTGGAGGACACGGGCCCTCTTCCCACATGCTTCTCAGACAGTTCAAGGTCAGTGCTGTGTGACTCCTTCCAATTAACTTGCATGTGGCCGACATGGGGAGTGTTTTCTTCTTTCTTCCCCGTCCGTTGTGTGCTTCTGTGATATGCGCTATCTGCCCTGTGGTCGGTCTCCTCGGCATGCCTGTGTTGGTCTATTCTTGGACAATGGCTGTATTCACCGGCTTCTGTCGTAGGGCTGTGGTTTCGGTGTTGGAATGGAAGGTCATTCAGTGCTGTCTGCTCTCCCTTGTGTGGGCGGCAGGCTGCCTTTCCGCTCTGCGTTGGGCCTTGTGTGTGGATGTAATTCTTGGGCCACCTGTTGTCGGTCCCCGGGCTCTTTGGTGTTCCGTTTCATGTGTCTTGTTCATATGTGCAGGGTGGTATGGGTTTTTCAGTGTGGTACTGGCGTTCCTCTTCCCGAAGGGGCCCTGCTTCTCCTAGTTGGTGTTGCCGCCGCTGTGTGCTTCGCCATGTTTGTTACACTGGGGTGTGTCCTGCTGTTGCGTGACTTCACTGACATGTGTGCGTCGGTTGTGTGGCGTTGGGTGTTGTCCGTGAATTGGGCGTTGGGGACATGTCTGTGGCCGGCCTGTCACGTGTCATGTGCGTTCGGGGTGGGGCTGATGTGTGTGCTGCTTGGTTGTGTCCCTGTGTCTGTGTGCGACGCATGCATGGCGCTGCGGTTGGCCTCTGCGTTGTGCGCATGTGTGGCGGCGTCATCGGCGCTTTGGGGCCGTGACGGGGTGGTTTGTTCCTAGTCCCAGGTGGTGTGTACACATGTGTTCTGCGATGTTAGGATTTGGCCTGTGTGTCATATGTGGATGCAATGGTGGATGTGTAGTGTGCACGCGCTGGTGGGGGGTTGTCCGCTTTTTCCGCCCTTGCACTGTGTGCGCTGTTTGCGTGCACTTGTTGTGTGTGTGCCTACCTGCGTCTCCGCGGTACGTTGCGTCCTTGGTGGTGCATCAGCAGAAGCATGGGGAGGGCCTGCAGTGCTGGATTCATGCCCGGGGTGCCGCTTCTTCGTTGTCCGTGCTCGGCGTCCGTGTTACCGCTTCGGTTTGTCGTACGGTATCTCTTGGCCGTGGGAGCCGTTTGTTTGCGGCATCGTAATTTATGCGCCGGGCGGGACGTGTTTCGTCGGACGGTGTGTGTCAGTTGTGCTGCGCCGCTACGTGTGCGGGCGCACTTTGATGGCGGACGGTGTTGCTGGCTTGCCGGCGGTGTTTGGCCTGCTTTTCGCATCATAATTGGGCAGGCGTGTGGACTGCTGCGTGCCGGCGGTAACTGGTGGTTTTTGCATCCGCCAGCACGGCGGTTGTGCTTCCGCCCGCCATCGTAATGGGCCCCTTAATGTTTTAATTTATTATAGATTTTTGCTTTTTTATATTTTAAATCATTAAGATATATTACTATTTTTATACTGTTTTAAAATTTTAACATAAATTAAAAATAATAGTTTATTAATTGTTTTAAAGTAAATATATATGTATAAATTATTATGATTGTGTGTTTATTTTTTTTAATATGTTTATTTGTTATATTTTATTAAAAGGTATATTACATTTGTTTGAGTTTGTGAAAATTATATTTAATATATATTATTTTATTTTATATTTATATAAAAGTCGATATTTTATACATCTATATTTTTTACATCATTATTTGTTAGTCGATATTTTTGTACTTACCTGTTTAAGTATAGGAGTCGATATTTTTGTTGTCTATATTTTTTACTTGATATTTTTTACATATATATATTTTACATCGATGTTGTGTTAGTGAATCGTCCAGCGGTTTGGACTGTAGTTGTGTTCAAAGGTCCTATGGGAATCAACATGGGGAAAACTTGTTTTGGGACCTCCCTCTTTTCTCAGCCCCCCGCTTGACAGATCAACCCGAAACCTTCAACACAGCAGCTGGACCCAGTAAAGTATAAGTTTTGGAAATTCCATGAAGATTTATCAAGTGGCGCCAAAGTTATTGGCAAAATAAAAAATACTCTTCCTATGGAAACTAGGTCCTAACTATAACTACCTAGGTAATATATATGTATATATATGCAGTCATATCTGCATATCTGTTCTTTTTTGTGTTATGTATTGGTCAGGAAAATAAAGTTTGTCCCCAAAGTCAGGGGGATTATCCGGAGGGTGACCACTCGACACACTTGTGATTTCACACCAATTGCCCTCATCTACGGTTGTTTCTTCAGGAGTACCATAAATTTTGGATTGAAGTATTTTCTATTTTAATCATTGTTAATCTCTCCACATTTTGAGGAAAGAGACTACTGGTACTCCTGACTATGACAACAGTGCCAGCTGCATTGAACACATGCTTTGAAGACACACTGGCTACCAGATGTGGTAGATACTTTATTGCCAGGCTGCTGAGTTCTTGCACTGTTCCTTCCTCCTATGCCAATGAGTCAATAGGTCTTGATCCAGGTAAACTTCTGTTGGGTCATCCAGATAGTCTTAAACCATCTTCTGAATTGCCATTAGTGCTGCCACTTGCTGTGCCTATGCTGCCTGTTCTTGTGCACTTAACTTAAATCCTGCATATGAAACCAACCCATTGTAGAGGTCGGCAGTGAAATTGAAGCTATTGTTGCTGTGAGTTTGGTAGCCAGTGATGGTGTTGGTTGACCCTGCAGGGACTACGAGCCACCCTCAACAATCTCTCTGGCGGTTGAAGGCTGCAATTCTGTTCCTCCACCCTGACATCAAATTTGCAGTTGTTCCCCTTCTAGATCACCCACTTTTACTGATGATCCAAGTCTTGTAAACTAAGACATCCACATTTATGAAAGGAATAAAAGTGGCCAGAGTTTTATTGTACCGTGGACCCAGTATGGTGGCTCTGATGTAATCTGGGAGGATACATTCTCTTTTTTCAGTTTTTATTTGGTGTTCAATTGAAGGATTAAGCTATTCACACAAAGCTCCTGCTTCATTGACATTGCTTAATGTTTGTTCCACCTTTTGTAAATGTTCCTGTAGGAGGTGCAACAACGGGATGGCTTGACTCATTGTACTCTCCTCCTTGGTTACTTCCCGTGTCATAATCTCAAAAAGGAGTAGCGTTTTGTTCAGGCACTCCTCTAACCCCCATTTGCCCACCTCCATTGTCATGGCTTTGGCAGTTGCACCCCCTCTCCTTTGAATTACATAAACATTGACAGACTTGTACAGGTATTGCAGCATGTAGTAAGTGGAGTTCCAATGTGCTGGCACCTCCTATATGAGGACTTTTACAGGTACTCTACGAAGTTGAATGACCCTCAACTGCTTTCGTACTTTGAAAGAATGACTAAAATGAATGCAAATTCTTTGACTGGTGACCAGTATGTGGTGGGCTATTTCGTGTTTGAGGCAGTCCTGAAGTAATTTGGATTATGCAATGTGCTAAACACGTGGCCATCCTCCGTCAGCCATGGTTTTGACAATATTACTGCAATTGTCAGTGGCAATAAATCCACTGCTGAGACCTCTGGGTTGAAGCCATTTCAAGACTTTGGTATTCAATTTGCCCAAGATATTGGCAGCTGTATGTGATTTTCCCATGGTGACCATCACAACTGTTGCATGCCGCTGAATTCCCTGAAAAGCATAATCAGCTGTGAGACCAGGAGTTGGTCATTGCTTTACTCCCATAAATGAGATCCAATGTGCAGTAATGCATATATAATCTGTTGCTTGACAACTTATCCACATGTTTGTCGTGAGTTGGATAGACTGAACAGCCATCTTCTTCATAGCTTCAGCAACCAATTGTAGCACTTGACAGAGCAGCACCAGTGGAAAAAAAGGTCTGGCTTGGAATCTTCCATTTTGGGCAGAAGGTCTCTGCAATTTCAAGAAACCCTTTGTGGTCCATGAAAGAAAAAAGGAGGAGGTCAAGCGCTAAAGTTTTGGGCAACTTCCCATCATATAAATTCACTTGCTCATGAGTTCGGTAGTATAGTAACACCTTGGAGACCATAGCCTTGATAGTTGGTTGTTGGGACTGTTTTCTTTGTGATACCTTCACTAGTGATATACTGGGAGCAGGTAGGTTGCTTGGGCGCTCTGGGGTGACTGTATCCCTGTGTCTCTTGTGTCACTCTGAGGTTGCTGTTGTTGATGATTGCACACTACGAGCAAGTCACAGGCTGTTTTGGAAGACACTGTCGCCATCTTCTTCTTCTTGCCACCAACTCCTGTCAGTTGAACCTCTTCTCTCTCACCACCACCAGCTATGTTTTGACTGTGCTCTTCCCACATTGTTGCATGTTGATTTTTCAAACAGGCCAATGGGCCCTCAGTACCATAGTGTCCACCTGGTTTACCAAGATAAACATTTTTGTGGCAAATTGAGCATTCTGTGATGTGCTGCTCATGTAAAGAAGTCCCAAACTGGAGAGAATAGCTTTCTTAATGTTACAAAGCCGGAATAACTTATTGAGGTGGAGGTAGGCAGTTCTGTTAGCCTGTCTCCAGGGTGGGCTGTGACTCAGAAAGGGTTGGTGGTAGTTGCTGGAGATTTTTGGTGTCTTTTGAAAAGATGGAAGCAGGCAGCATTGGTTAAACTACATTGATTAGAACAGGTTGAATAGAGGTGACCTGTGCCACTCACTAACAATCTCTGGCTTATATTCTGTCTCACTTCCAAGACTTTCATGGACCTTTGATGTGTCAAATTGAAGAGCAGTCACAACAATATCTTCCTCTGCAGCAAGCTCAATTTCCTGCTCTACTCCTACTTCTAGTAGATCAGGTGTTGCATGGCGTGGTCTTTGTGGATGACGTTTGTCATGACTGCTGTCAATACAGAGCTGAGTGACATGGTCTTTGGTTTAGGTGGTTGTGCCATTGATACAGGGGTGATCCTCGTCCCAACCTCTTGTTGCCCAAAGGGCGGTGCAGCAGGTACATCACATTTCTGGAAAACTGTGTAGGGTTTGATGCCAGTGGTGGCACTATTGACAGACTTCTTCTCACTGGCCACCTTCATGACAGGAACCTACGTCTTTGGAGCCATCTTCTTTACTTTTTTTGTTTTACTCAGATCTGTTTATTACATTTTTTCCAAAGGGTACAAGAGTGTCACAAGCGGTATCATTGAACCACATGGATGCACATAGGCATTCATAATGCTGCTCAGGATTTTACATTCTTAAATAGACACATGTGAAAATAGCAGAGTGAGATGTACATTGGATTCATAACTTCTCTTGCACAGTGCAAAGATGGAACATTCACCCATTCTGTCCCAGCTTATTCCCCTCAACAAGGAAAGCAAAGGTAGGTAATGGTAAAGAGGTTCCCTGGGAGTGCCATGGGAGTGGGGAAGGAGAGGGAGAAGGTCATACAGTGGATAATAATTGGATAGGCTGATGACTCTTTCTTATTTAGCAGCTGGGACATCAAGAGAGAAGTTCCCTCCATGCACTGCACAGTCGTTAATCATAGAGCTGTAGATCATGAAGAGGAGTTAGAGAGAAGCAAAGAAATTCAAGTCTAGACATATAGTCGATGAAAGGGCACCAAGTCACCGTTAACTTCATTTCAGTGAGTGCCAGTGAGTGGTAGACCTGGGCGGAGTATGCGGAGTTCCACTATGTGGAACTCTGCAAAGTGACAAAAAAACTCCACCAAGCTACGCAGAGTTCCGCGAGCGGCAGAGTGTATTACCTCATGCCATTCGCATTTATTTTTAGCACCGGGTGTTTGTCCCGCACTGTAAAATGAGTGCGAATGGCATTACACACAGCGCAAGAGGACGCAGCTTCTTTCTGCCGCTCGAGTAGAAGTTCTACTTGAGCGGCAGCTTCCTGAACGAGAACAGAAGTTTTCTCAACACGAGCGGTAACGAGCATCCGCGACCGCCCGCGTTGAGAAATCTTGCTGGTAAGCAGTCTAGAATTGGACTTTCCTCGCTCATGATTGCCAACTTACCATTGGCGAGCGCAAGCGGGGAAAAAATTCAGCTGCACTACGTAGTTTTTTGAGTGAGTGGGAGATATGTTCCTTCATTAGAACAAGTCAAAGTGAGTTGAATCATATTGCTATTGCCAGTGCCTGTTATTTCCTCCAGGAGAGAGCGATCCGTTGTTTTGCTGTTCCTGTCATACAGCTAAGATTGACCAGTCCGAGCATGTCATACCTTCTAATTGAGTGGGTTGTAGGCCTAGGATTAGTATGGTAGAGTCTGGCAAGATAGGATAGCCTAGCATACCCTTAACATGCCTAAGTTTTTTTTCAGAATGTGTGGATCACTATGCAGGACCACCAAATGTGCAAGAAATCTCCTTCTGCCTGGTTGCGCTGCTACCATAAGGAGGAGGCAGTAGGGAACATTTTGTTGAGGCGCAACGGCGTTAGATACCATTGGTACATTATCTTGTATGCATTTTCCATGTGGAGGATGCTTCTATGGGTTTCAGGAGAGTCTCTTCATAGTCCCCCCACTGTTTGGTTGTTATGGGTATTCCCAGGGCCATTTCTCAGCTAGCTTGATACTGGTGTGTTGTGAATGGTTTGCAGTCCTGCAGTGCCCGATATGTGTTGGAGATGAGGCCTTTCGTACCTTATATGAGCAGATCATTGTCTCAAATGGCATGAGAGTTTGAGTGTCAGCTATGGCACTAGAAGGGGGTAGTGACTAAAGACGTAATTGAAGGATTTGGAAGGATTTGGATAGATGAAATTCAGTTTTGAACTGTTCGAATGATTTAATGGAGCCCTATGTAAAGTGGTTGCTTAGTGTCCTGCATTCACCTCACTCCCACTCGGGGATCAAGGCTAAGACAAGCGCTGGTGTGAAGTTAGGGTTCTGGGCACTGCATTCACCTCGCTCCCACTCTTGGATCAAGGCTGAGACAAGCTCTGGTGTGAAGTTAGGGTTCTGGGCAATTGGGGTGCTAGGGGAAGGGAAAGTGGTAAGATCCTTTTTCACACCAATTTGATCCCATATGTCAAGTACTGTCTTGGTGGGTGTGATTATGTATGGACTTTTGGGAAGGAAGTGACCCGGGAGCCAAGCCAGCTCCCACAAAGTGTAGGTGTAAGTTTCGCCCATGGAAATGTGGATGAGGCAGGATGCTAACAGAATAGGGATAGGCAGGGTGACTTGGGCAGTGGAAAAAAAGCTCCCAAATTCCACCCACAGATCCCAGGTAAAAAGAGAAGAAAGAAAAATAATAACAAGAAGAACATTAAGAGGCAACTAGGGCCCAGTCTTACTCCTCCAATTGTATGTAATGGGAAATACAAGACCATTTCCCATACAAAGGTGTGAACCTCTTCTTGCAGGGATGAGAAATGGTGGGGGATACAAAGATGTTAGAGGAGGAGTGAGTAGGTCATTGAGTGTTCTACCAAAAGCATGGAGAGAGGGTAAGCTGGTCCCCTTCTCTGACCGTTAGCCAAGGCCTATGTAGGCACGTGACTTGGATGCCAGGGTTTATGAATTTGTGGGCTTGTGGTTATCAAAGAGCAGGCTATGAAGTGGTTCATTTTTCATGTTTTGGAGGTGGCAGATGATGCCCTCTTAAGCCCCGGCTGAGGATGTGTCCTTAGCTCTCTGCGATTTGGGACTGCAGCTAGTCGTGTGCCATTCAGGACGTAGTTCCTGTCTGTTGGTGGTTTGAGAGTGCATGAGGCCCCCATCGCCGATGTCAATGTCTAGATCCAGTAGAGACTCTGCTTCAGCCAAGGATCTTAAAAGGCACTGCCTGCCGTTCTAACTGAAAATGAGGGTGAAGGGATGGCCCCACTGGTAGGGAATGCCCCTTTGGAGACAATGGCAGGCAGGGAAAAATCAAACAAAATAATTAGATAATAGCTGGTGTCTCTCCAGACCCTGTGGGAGGCAGAAGGTGGCAGGTCCTCCAGGGACCATGGGACCCTATGGTAGGCAGCAGAAATCGAATAGAATAATTACATTATTGCTGGTGTACCTACAAGGCTCATTGGGACTTTATGGGAGGCAGGGAGAGATAAACAAAAATGTAATACATTGAGGAAATAATTGCTGGTGCCTTTCTATGGCCCATGGAACCCTTTGGAAGGCAAGGGGAGGAAGAGAAACACAAAATAAAATTATTCAAAATTGGCTGGGGCCCCTCTGGTACCCATGGGGACCTCTTTGGGAGGCAAGGGGTCAGATAAAAATTGAATAATATAAATAAATAATTGCTGTGTCCCTCCAGAGTCCATGCGATCCTATAGGGGGCAGAAAAAAGCCAAATAAAATAATTCAATAATTGCTGATGTCCCCCCAGGGCCCATGGAACCCTTTTGGTAGGCAAGGGGAGGCAGGCAAAAATCAAATATATTAATTCAATATTTGCTGGTGTCCCTCTAGGGCCCTTGGGACCACTATGGCAGGTAGGCAAAATGTAATCAAATAATTAAATAATTGCTGGCGTCCCTCCAGATTCCCTGCTCCTTTGCCATTATCCTTCATACCAAAGTCAAAAGGCAAACTGCGTAACCGTGTTGAGCATTGCACAACATCGGACCAGCATACCCAAACAACTGTTTTCACTTTCATCAATCGACCAGACACTTGCGCACAGCTACACTCTTACTTGCACACACCACCTGCCTCCAAAAAACCAGAACGGGAGGTTGAGTATTCTCCTACATAGCACCCAAAACCTGGAACAACATCCCTAAACACATCAGTGTCTCTGTGGGGCCGACTGCCTACATTCTAGTCCTACACCTAGTCACCTGCTCATGCACCTGGATACCCTTACAGTGATTAGCTGGTCCATGCAAACATGACATAACATTACTGGGCCCTCAACAAGATTATGGTCCAGAATAAATATCCTTTCCCTTTAATCCTTCTCTTGCTTGAACAGGTGAAATAGGCCACAATCTATACATAGATAGACCTCAGAGAAACGTATCATCTTGTATATATATATACACTTTCTAGGTAATTCACTTAAAAAAAAAAAAACATTACAGGGATGTTATAGTTAGGAAATAGAATTTGCACAACCTTAGAAATTCACTTAAAAAACCAAATGTTACAAGCACATTGTAGTTCGGAAATAGAATTTAAAAAACAGAGAAATTCACTGAAAAAACCCAAAGGTTACAGGCACGTTATTGATAGGCTCAGATTTCCCTTGTACAGAACCAGTGAAATTCAGCAGTTATAGTTACCTGAGCTAACCATAACTTACGCCCTCGCAATGCACTGCTTATGACCTCACATATTGCATCACTCATGACATGGTCAGTGACATCACTGATGACATCACTGATGACATCTCAAATGACATCACTGATGACATTACTAATGACTATTATAATCAACAAGGGAACCCTTGTTGATTATAATAGTTTGTAGCGCAATCAGTTGATTGCAAGGGTTGCACCCTTACCACTTTCCTTCAAGTGGGTCTCTCCTGCCCTTTCTCCCTAACACCTACCAACCCCCTCCCCTCCCCCCTTTTCTTGGGTATGTCAGACCATACCCCACTGTACTCTCTTGACTATATTCAAAAAATCTTGGAGGGCCCATCCTTGCTCTCAGATTCTACTGATACACCAGGAGTCCAGGACACCTCTTTAGGTGAACTATTAGAAAAATGTAAAAAGAAAGAAGTGAGATTACAACTTATGATACGTTTACTGACCGAATATTTAAAAGCTAATATAATCCCGGTAGGATTACAAGTTCGCAATATTCCGGGGGTATTTACCAATATTCCAAAATACATTACTGGGTTTAGCTATATCAGCACCACCTGTTCAAGACACTGGATGGTGTTAGGAATTGATATAGCTACGGAAGAACTTAAAAAAGTTAACATTGAGATATTGGACTTAGAACAACAAATAAAAGACAAAAACGGTATTAGTGAGGGTAAGAAACTTCTAGAGGAAAAAAAAAATCTAACAAAGTGAGGAAGGATATTAAAGCTTTCACACAGGAACGAGCATACCCTTATCTGATTAAAGACTATTATACTAATAGATCTTATAACGCCCCACAAAATCAGAGACCCTGGGGTCGTTTCAATAGGCGTAAAAATTTGGTAGGATTCTCAGATACCTCAGCAGAATCATCGGATAATTCTGACCAAGGTGAGGGTCCCAGCACCTCACATAGGAACACTTTTTTAGGCAGAGGCCAATCTGAGTCCCAGAAGAAAGGGAAAGGGAAACAGCCACAACGATGGCCAAACCCTCCGGGCGAACGGTTCACGCGCCGCCAGCATTACCAATGGTAACTAATGCTGCATTTTCTTCCACAATCATGGCGAATACATCTAATGATTCGATACTCCCAATTTTTAACCTCACTGATTACCAACTTTCAATATATGAACAATCCTTACTTAATAAGGGCCTCTCATTTGTACCCACTGTTCGACCAAATTTTCTTGATGTCCAAACTGAACTGCTTAGATTTTTTAGGAAAATAAGACTACATAGCTACTTTCTTCTAAACCCCCTACCAGTTAGGAATACTAATACTCCTTTCAGACCACCTTCCATTTTTTCACCAACAGCAGGCATGGTCCCTGGCGAAATCCTCACCTTTGAGAAATTGGTCTTGAATGATGTGGCATTTTTGGAGAGTCAAAGAACCTTCATACCCTACAATATTTCGCTTGAGGAGAAGAAAGCTCTTTCGACACTGAAAGCGAATAACACCTTAGTTATTAAACCTGCTGACAAGGGGGGTGGTATTGTCATTCAGGACACAGAAAAATACAAGAATGAAATACTTAGACAACTTAACAACACTGATCACTACTGTAGACTCCCCTGCAATCCGACTAAAGAAATACAGAAACTAATCGTCCAAATTACCAATGAAGGTTTAGAGGCTGGATTCCTTAGCAAAAAAGAACACCTATTCCTGAATACCAAATCACCTAGAACATTTGTGATATACACCTTGCCTAAAATTCACAAGAATGTAGAAACTCCACCAGGCCGTCCCATTGTTTCAGGGTGCGGGTCCATTCTGGAACCATTGGGCCAATACATTGATTATTTTATTAAAGAATTTGTGCCCTCTACTGAATGTTACATACGTGACAGCATGGCCATGATTAATCTTATTGAGGAATACCCATTTGACCCCACATCCAGCAAACTCTGTACACTGGATGTGGAGTCACTTACACCAATATCCCTCAGATCGATTCCATGTTGGTCATTGAACGAGTTCTGGACAAACGTCCACGTCCACATGCTGTACCCACATTGTTTATATTACAACTTCTCGAGATCTGTCTTACCAAGAATTTCTTCCTTTTCAATGACCAATATTATGGCCAAGTCAGGGGCACTTCAATGGGAGCAGTTTTTGCTCCGAACTTGGCTATCCTGTATATGGACGATCTGGAAACAAGATGCATCCTCAATTCATCTAACCCCTTCCACGGTGGCATTGCCCTGTGGAAGCGGTATATAGATGACATATTTATGATCTGGAATGATTCTAACGAATCATTGTTGCAATTGCTTCATTGGCTTAATAATAATTGCAGTGGACTTAAATTCACCTTATCGGATAGCAAGCACACCATTCCTTTTCTGGATTTGAAAATCCAACACCAGGAAGGGCAATTGATAACCAGCTTGTACAGAAAACCCACCGAGCGTAACACCCTGCTTAGTTACAAGAGTCACCACCCACGCGCCCTTCGTGACTCACTGCCTTACTCTCAATTCCTTCGTATAAGAAGGAATTGTTATCACAAGACTGATTATTTTAATGAGGCAAGAACTTTAAGCGAGAAGCTATGTAACCGAGGGTATCCGCGTAAACTGGTCCGTCGTTCAATGAAAAGGGCTTGGTATTGCCCTCGAGATGTTTTGCTCGAACCCAAAGCCAAGAAACTACAAGATCGGCTGGTCTGTGTCACAACCTTTTCATCGGTGTCCCATTCCATACGAAAAAGTGTAATGAAACATT